>JALGPY010000031.1:2614854-3214854 GCA_023055425.1 Linanthus parryae | reverse complement strand
ATGAAACTGCTATTCAAGACAAAGTCAGAGGTCCCTTTTCTATTACAGAAAACCCATGGGTCAGTTTGTAATAACTAAAGTTTTATACCACCGTTGTGTAACGGTTCAATGCCAGTCATTGACAGCTGTTAAACCATGGTCACTTATTACCATGGTTAGGTTAGGTCACAATTATTCCTGTATAAATTCATCTCTTCTGTATGAGATGAATCAATCGATAGATTCATTCTCTTGCACCTATTCATGTATCAGCCTTTAATGGCTTCATCGATTCAGTTATCAATATGAGACCCTTCGTTTATTTCTTTCTCTTTATACTAAGATGAAAAACAGAAAAGCCTTTTTGTAATTAAAAAGATACGTGAAACCAAACAAAATCTTCCATCTTCACGTGTTCTTTTAGTCATACAATTAAAAGAGTTTGAACGCTATTTTCCATGATAGCAAATGTGAGTTCTCTTTTGAGCTGCTCTTTCTGTCTACATACTAAAGCATCGAGTAGAAAAGTGCACTTACCAGGGGTCTTGATTGAGGGGGTTATTCCAGGTGATATAAAATTTTGGGGTTGTGGAGCTGAAATACAACAAAGATGACCAATGAATATCAAAAGACATCAAAGAATAAGAACAATATCACCATAGTACTCCCAAACTATTGCATAACCACACAAGAAAACGGAGCAAACACATTCTAAACATCTTTTTGACCCTACAAGTCAAGACCATTTTGTTTCGATCATTTGACGGGAAAACAGGAACTAAGGACGACGAGAAGTACTGGAAAGTAAAGCTTATATACATGTCACTTGCGAGATTTGGTAAGACAATGAACCAGGTGGTGACTGCAATTTTGTGTTTGCTACAAATATATAGAGATCAGGAAGACGCGCCTCATTTTCAATCTATTCGTTCACTTCTGTTGCGGTTTTATGAACTTGTTTCCAAGAGAGTACAAGAGCTCAGTGAAATTGCAAATATGGCTTGGTTGCTAACCCTTTTTGGTTTGTTCACAAAATGACTTTTTTCTTTCCAAAGAGATGTTAAAATTTGGTGGGATTCTTTGTAGTAATCAAGCAATGTCAGGTTAGGACCCTAGTTAGTTAAGCACGTGTCTGAACGTTCTTCCGCATAAGCACCAGAGTTACTGCAACTTGTTCATGGAAATATGTTGGAACTCGTTTTAGGAACATCAGTGAAGTTTAGTCCGGAACAGGTCTTAACATAGTTGGCAGAAGCCATAACTCAAAGACATCATTGTGGGATTTTTAAACATGGGTTTTCATTAGTTGTTGAATGATATGAACCTAGTGATCTTAGCTCTAAGCAAATAACAGAAGGTACCTTGGCAGCTCAAACAACTTAGAGAGGCTGTTAAATTCTGGGAACAGATCCCATAAGTAGTTTGTTTGGTTAACAAAGACTATGGACTTCAAATTCCATAACTAAAAGGGCACTTCTGATCGAGGATCGGTTCTAGCAAATAAGTGCATAGAGCTTCAGTGCTTGTCATTTGATCCTGATGAATTATGGTCACCTATTGATATCTTGTGCTCTTACCAACGGTGCAAATAGAAGAGAAACAACACACAGCAATAAAGAGTTAAACATCATATTTGGTGTAAGAATGGCCAGACTCAGTTTTGTTCCTGAGATAACTGTGGCAATCAAGAGTGCATTTGAATCATTGTTCTACCAGAAGAAAAACAATTGATATCCCTATTCATGGTTCGCTTACATGCGCATGAAAAAGAAAACACAAACACATACAATTTTTGGCCGAATAAAAATAAATTGTCCTGTCATGCCTCTTCTACTTGAAACTTGTGTTTCAAATGTATATGAATAACACAATATCCTACCCTTTCTCTTGGACCCTTCAAGCATGTTTCACCTACGATCTCAATATACACCCATCCCATTCAAATTCTCCAACAAGTGTCAACATGAATGTCTCAATAGCACCCCCAACACAATGGTCATATCATACATTATAAATCCTAGGACTATCAATTCAAAGAACTACACAATGGTGGATGTGTAGTGGCAAACTTGGAACCTCTAAGTTAGGGAGTGCAGCTTTACTCTGAATATATGTAATGTGGCTATTTAATTTATTTATTCAGGACAAAATCTTAGGATTTAGAGATTAGAGAAATCTGATCAGAGTAACTTAAGCAAGAAAGAATATACAAACTTAACTTCCAATTGTTAATTCTCTTTTTCTTATAAGGAAGGAGGAAAAAAACTATGTAGAGGAAACAAAGCTTTTCAATGATCCACCCACCTTCTCTGAGACCATAGGCCAGAGTAAAAGAGCAAGAAACCCTAAAGGCGTTTCTAAAAATCAATTCCTTCCAAACTTGAAAAAACCCTAAAGTGAAAGGAAGAAAAGGACCTGATACAGAGCTCTGCATCCACCCATTTGCCGGAACATGAAATGGGTTTGGTGCTCCGTGAAACCCATTTGGTGGGTAGTAAAATAGGACTGGCGGTGGTGGCCTCCACCACCCATCTTGGTAAAAACCACAACTCTGGGCATCTGAGGGCGGTCTGAAACCAGGTGGCAGTGGTTGTGATGGGGTTGGCACAAAACCCGAGAAAGGGTAATTTTGTGGTGGTGGTGAGTTGAATTGACCTGCTGGTGGTGGTGGTGGTGGTGGTTGTGCCGGTGGTGAAGTTGGATAGCCGTACCATAATCGAAATCTACCCGGAGCCTCCTTCCCCATCATGCATTAATTAATTAATGGTGTTTTACACACACAGAGAGAGTAGTTGATCAGACCCAAATGAATTTGCAGAATGTTGTTTCATGAAAGACTACCAAATACCAGTAGAGAAGGCTGAGAAGAAGAGAAATCATGTAAATGGAGTGATGATTGTGATTGGTGACAACAAGACACTTCTGGTACAAGCTCTCTGCACAAAAGATTTGAAAAAGATCTTAGGAGATTTTCCAGTGCTCTTGGTGCATCATTGTTGAGTTTTGTCTGGCACCCAGAGTTTGTGAGCATTGCACAGCCGCGATTTTTTTTTTTTTTTTTCATAAACACAGCCGCGAATTCACTTGTGCGATATTCGTTTGGAGTTCTTAGAGACTTGTGGTGCATATAGTGTGAGAAAATGATGTGTCAACAACTCCAAGAGAAATGAGTTGGGGCACAAACGAGCTTGTTCGAGATTAATATTACCTCGTTCAGATTCGGCTATTTGGAGAAAATGCTAGGTTTGGACTCGGATTGAACTCATTTTTGCTCTCCAACTTCTCACAATTTTGATTTGTTGGGTTATATTTTTATGCATTTTTTTACTCTATAGTCTTTAATCATTGTATGGAGAAATTTCCCGTAGAAAACCAACTCAACACAGTTGTAGGCTTCACTCGTATCAATCTTTAGGGCAGGGTAGTCGGTCCTTTCTTTCCCTATGTCATCATTGTATGGAGAAGCTTAAAGCCAGTTTAAATGATAGATGCAATTAAGCGCTTAAATTAAGCTTGCAAGACTGACTTTTATACGATTAGCCAATGTTGTGACTGGTTTATAAACTACTCAACGCAAACAAATTGGTCGAAGATCTATGGGATGGCTCCCATGTGTTACTACTGCATGTTTGCTGCTACCGGGACTGATATTGCACGTTGATTCCTAAAATGCCTTATATAGGTCCAAGTGTCGTGATTGTATACAAAATTTCTCGAACAAATCTTACAAACTGTTTGTTTTACTACTTCATCCTCCTTCCACCCATATGTTATTGTGAAATATCCTCCAATTGGACTTGAACTTTTGTTTGACGGAGGAAGATACTTACACTTGGGAGTAAAAATAGTAGCAATAGTAGAAGTGGGATGTGAAGTGTTGTTTATAGAGAAAAAATGGTTTATTTCGAAGTTTATCACCAAAAATTGGCCGTTTTATGATGTTGGGGGGGGGGGGGGGGGGGGGGGGTTGCGTGGGGAGGCCGGGCCGGGCCTCTTGCATGGAAAACTTGAACCTAGCCGGTTAAGCGCTAGGTTGAGAGGGTCCCAATTCGGTTAGGGGGTGGACTAGGGCCGGTCTGGATGGTTTGGACAGCGGGCTATAGCCTTTTGATGTACCCAAATAATACAACAATAACTAGCAAGACTATCTCTGCTCACATAAGTAGCAGCATCATCAGAACAACTTGGTTACCACAATAGCAGTATGGTTACTGATACTAAATGGAGCAGTATAAATCCAGTAGAGGCCATCCAACATCGTTTGAGATAGCCTTGCATTGCAACTTCATATCATTAATGCCGCTCTTCTTCTTCTTCCTCACCTCCAACGTACCTGCCTCGAACAAACACTGCATATTTTCAACCTCACTTTCACATTTTCAGTTCGCAGTTTCCCTAAACCCAATTTCTTTCTTCAAGTCTTTCATCTTTTTTCTGTGTTTGCTTCCGCGCATCTCTCATATTCTTGTATTCTTTGATGGAATCAATGGTCTCTGAAACTTCATCAAGACGCTCTTCAAGCCATTTGACGCTCAATGCCATAATTAATGCCTCTTTCATAAAGCGAGTATATGTTTCAACTGGCTGTGACGCAGCTGCTCTAGTGGAATTATAATATGAAAATTGTTTGAAATACGCTAACTATTTGAATTAAAATTTAATTGCATTTAGTAACACTTGCAGTTTTACCCTCAAGCTTACGATAAATTTATTTACTTGAATTTATACCACGTCTAAAATGTTATATGCTTGGACATATTGAGGATTCATGTACAAAAGGATGATAAATATGGTAGCAAACCCGGACTATGAAAATCTCCAAACTTGGAGATGGTAGTAGAATTTGTAGATAAAAAAAGCTCGATTGAAATTAAAATTTGATTTCAAACATAAGAAACAAATGAAATTACAAAAATTGGCATATTTTAACCTAGAGATTAGAATTTCTAACCAAACATACCGTAAGTCAAAAACACAAAATTTATCCTAAAGACACCCAGTTATCCAAAATTCATATCGGAATGTTCATCTCAATGAAAAAAGAATCCAACCATACTTGCACATCGAAGCACTCATTTTCACCATCGAATTTTTCATTCACCCGATAACGATTTTGGATAAAATAAGGTTCTAGGATGTTCATCTTGGTCCAAGGAATCAGTAACAACTTTCGTCAAACCGGTTCATCAAAACTTACGCCCAAACTCGTGTTGAAAACCGGGTTTTCCAACAGCTTCAAGCAACCGTTCATGGCTACCCAGATACTACAACAATAGCTAAGCCAGAATGAACAATTTAGTGTAAATAAGTATCCACCTAAGTATAACGAAACATTATCCAACATCAAACTATAACTTGCTGTTACTAATCAAAAAACTTTTAAGGAAAATGTTGCAGTGAAACTCAATAGAGGCCATCCAACAGCCGCTTGGGAATAGTCTTGCATCGAGACTTGATATCATTGATGGCGCTCTCCTTCTTCTTCACCTCCAACGTCGCTGCCTTGAACGAACACCACAATGTTTCAACCTCATTTTCGCCTTTCCTCTTCTCTATTTCCATCAACCTAATTTCTTCCTTCACATCTTGCAGCTTTCTAATGTTCTGCTTTCGCATGTCTCTGATATACTTGTATTCTTTGAGGCAATTTATGGTTTCTGAAACTTCAGCGAGACGCTCTTCCAGCCATTCCACAGTCAAACCCAGAATTGCAACCTCTTTCACAAAGCACGAATATTTATTCAAGCTATGGTGACTCAACTGCTGCAGTGGAATTTGGAGTCCCATGACAACCTCACAGACACCTCGTACTGCAAATGACCTGAACATAGTTGATGTTTTCCGACAATCTTTAGCTATATCTCCGTATTTCTTGAAAATTGCATCCATGGTCGACGAGTGTTTCTGCTCCACGAAATAGTTGCCAACTTTCATCATTTCATCAGCATCCCTTCCCCAATATGTTGAAGCAGTACTTGAAACATCACCAAATTTGCTTGCCCAATTTAGCGTGGAAGACGTTAGGCTGTAACTTTCGAATTGAAACTGAAAGCTTGAAGCCATTTGAGAATTTGGAGCTACTATTTTCTCTACCTCACCCAAGACACCACAAGAAGAATCCTTATTAAGAGTAATCCTTGATAAAGCAGCAACTTCAAGTTCATTTTTCTTCGAAGATATTAACTTCTGCAACTTTCTTTCCCTGGTTTCTCCGGCTTCAGATGTACTAGAAGAAGAATTTTCCATGGATTCCAGTTGGTCATTTTTCCTTTTTGATTCGGCTTTCCCTGGAGACATCAGGGATTTATTACTTCCATGGCCTTGTCTTTCTTCCTGAAACTCTGCAATATCAGAGAAAAGAAGAAATTAACACCAATTCGATTAATCTAAGTCTAAGTTTCGTGATTGATGTTAGTCGTGATTCTCGTGAATAAAGAGATATACCTGCCAAAACAGGAGACTCGCCCTCATTTATCATGGAAGAAGTTAATTCCTGTAACTTTTCATGCCTGATATGACCTTCGCATGTACTAGGAGCATCCGAGATCATATAAATTTGGTTGCATAGCCCCTGTGATTCCTCTTGCCCCTGACTTGGTTGGCGGAGATGGCCCACCTCTTGCCTTCCATTGTCCTGAGAATCTGCGGTGTCAGAAAGAAAAACTCATTGGTTTTGTAGGTATGACCAGGGAGCTAGCAACACTTATCAGTTATCATACATACACTGTAAATTCACTAAGACTTCGTTCACTACCTGAATGTTTTTTCATTTTACTGAACGACTAGACAGAGTAACAAACTGCTAAAACGGCAACAGAGTGTATTACGAATAACTGTAATCTTCATGTGGTTTCAGTAGCACTTGTTTGAATATAACTATGGTAAAGGCATGTTAGTATCGTTAGCTTTAATCCTCATGCGGTTTTGATTGCAGCACGGCCATGGCTAATCAAGAAATCGCTATTAGATAAGTCCATACTTCTAATTTCCTCTTGACGAGAGCATCCAAGTGGAACTGGATCTACTGTTTAAACATTTTACCAAGAAATTATAAACCTGGCTTCAATTCTGATTTGCAATCTGGTAATACCTGCAAAATCTGACATTTCAACTTCAAGTATCTCAGAAGAGCAATGCTTCTTCACTGTACTAAAGGAAGCGTCGTCCAGTAGAAATAAATCATCCTTTGATCTTTCAGCTTGTGGTTCTGACTGACAAGCTCGCAGCACATGGGCCCCTCGGTCTTGCCTTACTTTGTGAACATCTGTACGAGGTTTTTTTGCAAGTTAGTAAGATACTATGAATCTGAAGAACTAAAAGATGAAATCAGGAAAAGACCTCCGATATGTAACCTCGGAAGAATGTTGTTTGAATGTTTCATATCAGTAAAAAGAAAGTTGCGTTTACTGAGCAAAACTAGTTAAATAGACCAAAGTACGAATTCATCGTCGTTTGTTCTTTTCATCATACAAGACAGGGATTGAAGCTCAAATTTCCAAGGAAGAAAATGTGTGTTTCTCTTTGTGCTTTAGTCAGTGAAGCATTGAGTAGGTAAATGTGCTTACCAAGGTTCTCACTTGTGGGGGTTCTTCCAGGTGATCTGAAATATGGGGGTTGTGAAGCTGAAAAGCAAGAAAGAAGACAAAGTGACTATTGAAAGAAACCAACGAATGCGAAGAACATCACCATAATTCTACATAACAAGTAGCCGGAGCATGCACAACCTAGACACCATGCTGATCTAAACAAGCCATTTGGATACAAGATTCTCCATATACAAGTTTTCAGATATCAGAAAGGTATTTTGTGGTTTCCTCAACTTGCTTCCAAAGAACATTCAAGAGTTTAGGTATAAACTAAGAAAAATTCAGAGAGAGATACTTGATAATTTTTTCACATGTCAAAATGCCAAGATGGCCTGGCCGTTAACCTTGTTTTTTCAGAAGAGAGAAAATATCTTAAATGAATAAATGTTTCTTCAGCAAAATTGCCTATGTGAATAACTGCAACTGGCTCATGACAAATTGTTGAAAATCATACAAGGGGTATTAGTGGAGCTTATTCTGGAACAGGTCTGTCCATGCTATATAGCTTTTTAGTAACTAACGACAGAGACGAGCCATAGTGATCTTAGCTCTAAACAGATACCAGAAGCTACTCACAGCAGTTCACCCTATTCTGAAAGATTGCTGAATGCACCATGACTAGTTTCTATTGTTAACGACAAAGACTAAAAGAACAACTCATTCCATAACTAAAAGAGCACTTCTGATTCAGGATTGTTTTTACCAAGTATGTGAGCAGCAGTGCATCAAAGCTCTGCCAAACTGCTTCGACCATAGTAAGATTTCGTCAATTTTTGCTCCCTTACCATGGCAGAATTAAAGGGAATCATCAACACACATGACCAAGAGTTAAAAATCATGTTTTCCGTAAGAATTAGCAGATTTCACATTGCATGTACTCATGGTTGGTTTATATCAAAATAACAAAGAAAATACAAAGTGAAAATGTACTTTTGTGGTATTATCAACTTGATGTTCATATCAAGTGATTGGGATCTTCACTAACCGTCTCACTCCTCCTGAGATTGTCTTAATGTCGTATTATCAAATTTGAATGATTACAGTACGCCACACCATACCGCCAATAGCCTAATTCTAAATTTAACCAAACATCTACACTAAAAAGCGCGTTCCATGCCTATTCCACTTAAGCATTGGGTCTCACAAAAGTTCTCAAACATGCATCCCCTACCATTTCAATATTAGCCCATCCCACTCAAAAATATGATTGAATGGGATGATCATATAAGCCCATTAATGGTTAGGGCACGTTTGGTGTCGGAATTGAAAATTGGGGGTACAGGGGGCCCTACAGTATTATTGGGTGTATTGATATTAAGGGAGTATTAATTATATAGGGAGAATTATGTAACTTGTTTGTTTGTACCAGCATAATTAGGGGTATTAAGACTTTAGTATTCAATCCCACCTACATGGTGGGATTAAATTTTAGACATATAGGGGTATAGATATTAAGGGGGATTGAATCCCCCTTGAAATTATCCCTCCACCAAACATCAATTATTACCCCCAACTGGTATTATGATTACTGTACTCCTTCTTTATCCCTGCATCAAACAAGAGTATTACTAGCAATTTAATCAAGAATCAAAAAATGCAGACAAAAAAAAACAACATTTTCAATGATCTTTGAGATGATTAGGGCAATAAACAATGACAAAGCTGTGAAAGTAGGAGAAGAATGATTCATCATAGGAGAAGAAAACTAGGGTTCTGCAGTACTGTACAGAACAGAATGATAGTCTAATGTTATAAAGAAGGAAAAGGAGCCGTATATAGGCTAAAGAGCAAAAGAACTAAACTACCCTCATATATGTAAAATAAGACAAATAACTCTAACAAAAGCATAATCAAAATCAAAATCTCATTAATTACTGAGGAAACCCTGAAAAAATAAAGGTGGGGAAAGTGACCTGATACAGAGCTCTGTCTCCTCCCAGTTGTTGCCGGAGCTCTTCCTCTTCTTGGTGGGTTATGGAAGTTTGGTCTGATTGGCCCACTGCGTAGCCATGGAAGACAGTGATGATGATCTGGTGGGCTTAGAAACCCAGAAGGGTAAAGAGAAGATATCTGGGCATCTGAAAGGGGTCTGAAACCATTTGGCGGTGGTGGGAGTAGGTTATGCAAGGGAGGTGGACTTTGATACCCATAATCGAAATTTGGCCGGAGCCTTCTCTCCATGATGCATTAATGGTGTTTTTCACACAGAGAGGAGGACTAGTACTACTAGTGTTGCTGAGCCCCAAATGATGAAAGACAAAATAGGAATGTTGATGCTGATTGGTAACACCTGGTCCAATAGGGGGATACAAAATATGAAAGTAGTCTCACAAATGGTTGTGCATAGAAAATACTACCTCCGTTACTTATCTATCACACCGGTTTGACTTTTTCACTATTCACTGGGTCATTTTGACCCGGTGATTTGGATAGCAAAACGATCTAATTTTTTGATATTTTTTCCATGGTATTGTAGAGTAAAAGTTTCTTTATAACACGGTGAAACAATTATCAAAGAATCGCATCGTTTTGGTATCCAAATCACCCGGTCAAAGTAATCCAGATACGAGTCAAAAAGTCAAACCGGTGTGACAGAGAGGTAACGGAGGTAGTATTTTCTATGCAGCACCAAATGACATGTAACCTTGTTTTAGTGACATACAGCACCAAATGTAGACATTTGTTTGTCGTATTGGTACTCGATGTCACTAAAATCAAAAATATTAATGGTCAATATCACTAAAATCAATCATCGAGTCAAAGTGAACCAGTTACGAGTTGAAAAGTCAAAGTTGGACAATTCAGAAGCAACGGAGGTAGTATGTTTCTAGCGGATGCACTCAGACGAATACATTTCTCTTGTTGCTACTTGATATGCGACACAAATGTTGCTACTTGATGTGCATAGAAACTCCAAATGTTAAGAAACACACCATGATATGATTCAAATAGAATACAGACGAATACGATTCTCTTCACAGAGTTGGTGCGATTGTTCATATTCTTGTATCTGCAAAGCATCTTGGGTGCGTTGTGCAATGACACTCTTTTCGGGCATCCATGGCTAAATAAAATCATCTCCAACTGGGAATTTCCAGAACAAAATTGTGGTATGCGCCGCATCACATAAATGCAACAGATTACATTCTCTGCATATCGCATAAGCCAACATCGTTTTAGGGCAAATAACCATATGAAACATGGCAAAACAGAACATCATGAACCATCGTCCTAAAACTTTCCACAGTCAAATCCTTCCTTCAGCCCAAATACGACAAATATCAGCAACAACAACTACATAGTTAGCCCTAGAGTTCAGGCACAAGTTATAATTACATATCAACAACATACTAGTATTAACCTTTTAATTCCTTGTCAGCTGTTATGGGTGCGATCAAACTTCCTTAAACAAAGCATGATACTAGAACAGACCGTCCAATAATTTAGTGGGGATGTTCCTGCATTTCACCATGATGTTGTTCATGGCGCTCTTCTTCTCCCTAATCTCCATTGTAACTGATGCCAGTGAAGCCTTGATCTCGTCTATCTCATCTGCACCCTTTTTCTTCTCAATTTCCATCAGTCCAAACTCCTTTTCCAAATTCTCAAACTTTTCCTTGTTCATCTCCGCAGCATCTCTGAACTCCTTGCATTCTTTGATGACATCAATGCTCTCAGAGATTTCACTGAGCCGTGTTTCAAGCCATTCAACGCTCATACCCATTTCCATAGCATCTTTCACAAACGAAGTGTACCATTCCAAGTTTCCGCGGCTGAGCTGCTTGAGTGGGATTCTGAGCCCTTGGAAAATCTCACAGATGCCCTCTAACATATAGGTTTGCAACATGGTTGATGAAACTTTGAAATTCTTGCCTATATCGCCATATTTGTTTTTGATGGCAAGCAAGATCACGACATATTTCTCTTTCACCATATAATCTCCTACCTTAACCCTCTCCTCATCAGCCCCTCCATTCTTGAAACCAGTGCTTGAAACCTCATCAAAAGCGGTTGCCCAATCAAGCAGGGAAGAGTTGATACTTCCACTAACCTCTTCATCATGGCAACTTGGAGATTTTCCAGAAACTGGAGCAGTTGCTGTGTTTGCCTCATCTAAGAAGTTGCAGAGTGATTCTGTCAGTGATATGCATGGCATTGCAGAAGCTTCGAGCCCAACCTTACCCGAAGATGCCAGCTTCTGCATCTTCTTCTCCCTGATTTCTCCACCAGACGTACTTGAAGCATACTCCAAAGGATGCATCTGATCTTTCGCCCTTTTCCCTTTGGTTTGCGATGGGGAAGTTTGGGCTTCATGAGTTGCATCGATTTGCATCTCTTCTCCTTGAAAAGATACAATGGAAAAAATATACATCATTGTGGTTTTGAAACACTAGGCACAAGCAGGTTAGTGGTGTTGGAAGCACAAAAATTGATGAGAAGGGAAGTACCATCCAAAACAGAAGCAGCTGGAACATTGCTCGTGGAAGACACGAACTCTTTCGACTTTCCATCCTTGATGTCTCCTTCTGCAGCACTAGACGCGTCATCATCATCGGAAATGACTATGTGGTGATTTTGCGTCTTTGATTCCCCTGGAGTATTTTGGTCTACGTGAGTCAAGAGATCCTGCTTTTGATTTTTTATGAGACCTGCAATTGAGAAACATAAATATATAGGATTTGCATCAACGTTCATGTTGTTCGAAGAGACGAATGAGACATGGATGCAATCAGAAGAAGTGTGAAGTTCAACTCTATTCAGAGATCATGTTAGCCTATAAGACTTACCATTGTTAGATTCTCCTCCTTCAACTGCACTTGAAGCATCGTCCATATTAGATGTTTGGTTCCTTTGCATTTCTTCTTTTTCTTTCTCAGGATGATCTTGACTAAATGCTTGATTTGGCTCTTTGGAATCACCAATAGGAGAGAAAAAAGAAGTTCAGTTACAATCTCTTAAGTTGGGGGGAAAAATAGTTAAGGTTGGGGCATTCTTAGAGAAAAATATACCTGCTACAGAAGAAGCTTCGAGATCACACTTCTTGGAAGACATCAAATCTTTTGAACTCTCCCTGATTTCTCCTTCCTCCATGGTGGACTCATTTCGCCTTTGTGATTCAGCTTGCCCTGGTGTAAATTGCTGAATATTGCTCACTTGTTCCAGTCTTTTGTCTACTTGGAGATCTGCAATGTGAGATAACAAGATGTTAATGCGCGAGTTCATGTAGTTCCAAAACAGTTTCTTCACATGATGGTGGATGTAAGCATTTTGGAGAGAAAATTCTGCTTACTCGGAGTCTTAGGTGCAGGAGTCATCCTTCCTTGTGACCCGCTGCCAAGGGGTTGTGAAGCTGAAAACAATGGGAAACACAAGTGATCACTATCATAAAACAGTAACATCAAAGCTCAATATGCATTTCAACTCCACCGCAACATAGCAAGAAACCAGCTCTTGAATCACCACATCGATCTATTAAAAGCATGTTGGTAGAGCAGATATGGAAAGTTGTGAAAACATAAGTATAGGATGACAAATGAGACAAAGATGCACACTAGAGCATATATCCACGAGATACCAATGCACAAGCTGTGTGCATATATATCAAGATGCCTAGAAAAAATAGGAAAAGATCATGTAAATGCAGTGTAAATGTGTAATACATTCAAACTAATTCATACTCGGTATTAGCAACTTGTTTGTTCAGGAGTCAAGACAATAACACAATGTTCTCAAAAGCCTTTCTTAACTGAGTATTGAAGAAAAACAATGGCATCATATGGCTACCTTGTAAAACTGCTTTCCAGATCTAGAACAAGCCAGAAAGGGGAAAACTACACAGTATTTGGATCCTAATGATTGGAAAACGGGAAAGCAAAAGACAAAAAAAATACACATCTGTGTTTTGCTTACATGAAAAATGAACAAAAAGGACATGAATCAGAAATGAGAACACAAGGAGTATCAAAGAACAGGTCTCGTCCTATTAATTAATCTACCATTATGTGCTCAGACTTCAGTTTATGAACCTTCGTTCTCAAAAATGTTTGGATTGCTACATACTCATTCTATCATAAACCAAATACGGTGTGTAGAGCTTAACCATTTACTCAGTTCCATTAAAGCAAAGGAGTGCAGAGTAAAAATTCACACATGGACTTAGAAAGCAAGGACGAGAACGCTCTGCCTGTTTCACTCTGCATACCAAGTTCTTCCAGATGCTGTTAAGCTTGTTTGATTTATATAATGCTAGATATGAGTAAAACACTTGAAACACCATGACTACACAAGCATTGTAGTAGAACCACACAGCAAACAGAGAAGAAAAAAAAAATACATTCCTCAGTTTAAGGAATTTGGAGAGGAGTGTGCTTACTCGGAGCCCTAGGTGCTGGATTTTTCCTTCCCTGCGATCCACTGCTATGGGGTTGTGAAGCTGAAAAAACGACGGGAAACACATGTAAACAAGTAGTAGTTGGGAAATATATACGTGAAGGATGAGAAGCGAGACAACAATGCACAAGATGTGGGCTGATTTCAAGTCCATAGACGCATCGAAATGCCTAGAAAATACTATGGAATACTGAGAACATGCCATACACTGAAAACTAATTCATAGATTGCAATTTGCTATCAGAATAAGAACAAACAAGTAGTATCAGTGTACATGTTTGGATCATAATAAGTATTGGCAAAAGGGGAAGCAAAAAAGGCATGAAAATGAAGTCCTCTTTGTGTAAGGGGTTTAGGATGTACACCTTTTTGTGATTGTTTTACATCAACATGAACAAAAAGGAAAGGGCAACATCACATGGAGCATATCAAAGAAGAGGTCTCAATCCCATGTGTGGTGCTCAGACATGGATCAATTTCATTTTCAAAAAATGTTGGGGATTGCAATAGAAATCATTCCATCATCATAAACCAACAACATTTTACCTGTATTTTGGAGCAATGGTTTTGGGGAGTGAATGGGAAAGATGGGAGGATTAGGAATAATGAGCCTACAAACAGGTCTATTTGGTGGTGGTGGAAGAAACAGGGGAGGCCTAATCACTTGTAGCGGCGTTGGTGAGTCCACTACACCAGGCGGCGGTGGCGGCGGCGAGTCGGGACTAGGTGGTGGTGGTGGTACTGACCCCTCAACTGAAAAATACATGTCAAAATTGTGATCTTCCTCTCTCTCACACACACAGACACACACACACACACACACAGAGAGAGAGAGAGAGAGAGAGAGAGATTTGGGCGTTTGGCATTTCTTTAAGCCTCTGGTGTGGGATAATAAAGTCACAGACCAACAATGCAATGAAGACTCTGTTCCGTACTACTGCTATAATATTTGTTGACTGTACAAATATTCCATTAATTTCCGAAAATTGTTGCAGAAAAAACCCACAATTCCTCAAGTTGTAACCCAAAAACTCAAAAAAGATAATTGTGAAGAAATTGATTAACAATCTAACACTAGGGTTTCTCAGAAATTTGGGTTTTTTTTTCTTGCTCTGTTTTTCCAACAAAAAATGGGTTTCTTCAAAACGGTCATTTGGGGTTACAATAATGAAGAAATTAGCCAACAATCCACCTCTAGGGTTCTTCAGAAACCTGGGTTTTCTCTCTGTTTCCGTACACTAAATGGGTTTCTACTACTGGTCAGTTTGGGGCTAAAACAGAGTAAAAAGAAAAAACTCAAATCAAAGCCTTTTCCTCAAGAATTCGCACAAACCCAGAAGAGATTAAGAAGAAACCTGGTGTTGATCTTCTTCTACCACCTGATCCCGAAGCCTGACCCTTTCTTGAGCTCGAATTCGGCAGCGAAATCGGCTGAAACAAGTGGTCTCTGCTTCTCGTAGCCCTCATTTCCGGCGTTCTTTGCGGCGGCGAGACGACGGAGCTTACGGTGGTGTGATCCCGGCAAGTGGGTACTCCGGCCGAGCTTGGGACCGCCGGAAAGTTGAAAACTTGCCTCGGCGGTGGTGGTGCTCTGTAGCTGAAACCAGGTGGTGGTGAGTCCGGTGACGGTGGCGGAGGAGGCGGTGAGTCCGGTGGTGGCGGCGGAGGAGGAGGAGGAGAGCCTGGTGGTGGTCTTGGCGAGTCAGAACTCAGTGGTGGTGGTGGTGAGTTGAATCGGCCGAGTGGGGAGGGAGGTGGGAATCTGTACAGAGGTGTAGACCAATGAGGGTTGAAGCTTCTCTGCTGCATGTAGTAGTAATAAAGCTGTGTGATCTCTAATCTAGAGAGAGAGAGAGAAGAGGAGAGAGAGTGAGAGAGGGGTTGTTGTTGCAAAGCCAGAACAAGAAATGAGAAATTGATGAGAGAAAATGGCTCAAAATGGAGAGGTGTGAGTGTGATTTTTCATGGCTTCCTCTTTTTCTCCTCAGAAAGAAAGAAGTCATTCCATTTGGACCTTGAATTATCAACAGCTTTTTTTCTCTCTTTCAGTCTTGTGTAGTACTACTCCTACACTAAAAAAGAGAGAATATTTTTGGGGTTTTCTGGAAAAAGAACAAAAATGTACTGCCTATGTTTCTTCTGTATCACACCGATTTGATTTTTTCACTCGTATCTGGGTCACTTTGACCGGGTAATTTGAATATATAGCAAAACGATACGATTTTTTTGATAATTTTGTCACCGTGTTATAGAACAACTTTTACTCTAGAAAACTGTGAGATTATCAAAAAGTTGCATCGTTTTGCTACCCAAATCACCGGGTCAAAGTGACATAATGAATAGTGATAAAAGTCAAACTGAGCCACATTTTTATGGTGAGAAAACTAAGATAGTATATGTTTTATGGTGAGAAAATGATGGAGATTTCGTGGTGTCAACTGAGCAGGCTAGTCGGGTCGGGTTGAAAGGGGCTCAGGCCGGTTGGCGCCCCAGGTGAAGGGGCCGGGCTAGTAGGGAGTAAATGTAACCCGGACCAGTCTCAAAATACTAATATAAGTAAGTACTTATTATTATTATATATTATATTATATATTATTTCAATATAGCTTATATTAGAAATATATAAGTAAATAAAGAATAGATAGTTCTAAAAAATGTGAAATTGAAGGTGTTCGACGAAATGCCAAAACCAAAAATAGAAGAGTTATAGTTCCTCTGCGGATTTGATCTGTAATTAATGGAGACACCGTTTGTGATTGGGACCGGAATTGAGTATGTGTTGCTGGAGAATAATTTGCCATGACATTGCGATTGCAGAACAATAAACACATCAGGTTAGGACATGACAGGGAGCCAGAGATTATATATGTTTTTTAGAATAACATGAAGTTCTTCATTAAGCAATAGATTCTGGAACTCGAGGATCCTTAGAGGATGTGATGGTTCCTGGCTCAAGCTCTCCTCAATTAGCTCTGAATGTCTCTCTTCCAGATGTGGGGGAAGCCTCATGGGTTGTTGTTGGTTTCTCTGCTAGCCAAAGTCACGCTGTTTCTCTGTTGCCTCTTACCCCTGAAGATAGTGAATTGCCTAAAAATCTATTCCGCTCATCTAAACGGGTCAGATTAAAATTCAAAATATCATCTATCTATCATATAATCTAACTTACCCAAACGAGGCCATCATATTACATTTGTGGTTTAATTTATATACACGGTCAAAAAATCACTTAGCTTTCCTCTTCTCACGCATAATGTAGTACTTAAAAAAAATCATTAAAAGCGCGTTTGGCGTTGCGTTAATTTGGATGTGAACGAAGGAATTTGCATGGTACTAATTCAAAAATACAACAAGGACATTGTTGAAAGGTATCCCAAATTTTGATTTTTAAACACAAAATAGCAAAACTTGTTTTTTTCTTTTTTTGTGAAACCACTGTTTTTATTCAAAAAATAGCATGAAAACAACATAACAAGAATGTTTTTTTTTTATAAAAAGGACAGACTATTCAAATGAACTTGTTTACAATCAAAGTTGACAAACAGACACAAGTAAGTCCTCATCGCAAGATGGTTTATGATGGTATGGAACTCTAAACTTTTGGTCCCACCGGGTAAAAGAAAGCTGACAAGAAAGCTGGGTAAATCCCAAAGATATCACCAAACATACCACACAAAACCACAAATTGCTTTTGTGTGTATCCAGAAGACCATGACACAAAATGGGAAGATCACTACAAAAATGGTAACTGTCATGGACATGTAACCAATGTGAATTCTGAAGCCCTTACTTTAAGTTTCATTTATTCCTGCTGAAACTTTAGCCGAAACTAGTAATTTTTGCCGGCTAAAACTCTCCTCCCCAGACCAGTTTTTCAGAAATAGGAAAATGACATACATCCACCACATCATTATATTCACAATGTTTAAATTGCCTCGTGTTAATTTGTGTGTACTCCTAATCTGTGACTCTCCCCGGATTTGTAGTATCAAGTGTTGTCACGGCATATTTTGATTCCATGGCAGGTTTATTTGTTGGTGCAGGATTATCGGAGCCTTATGTTTGGTGCTAGTATAAGACATACTCATAAGACAGGAATACATGGTGGATGACACTTTGGCGGACTTTGGTCATTTTTTCTCCTCTTTTGTTGGCTAAGCTTCGTGAGTGAGCTTCACTCTCAGATCATGAGTTTGTATAGGCAGCATAGACTGGACCTTCCATTTAATCGCCCTACATGAGGATATTTTGTTGATTGGCAGTGAGTGTGATTTTGTCCCCCACGGTTGTTACGGGTCAGAAGTCCGATAATTTTGTTCGATAACATGTGGGGTTATGTCGCCGTACCACCATGTAGGTTAACATTGGACCTCACAAATTTCCTCAAAAAGAAAAAGTTCTAAATGTCAAATCACTATAGAATTTGAGTAATTTCAACATTCAAATATCACTATCTTTCTTCTCTTTCACCCCATTTGACTTTTTGACTTGTTTGTGGGTCACTTTGACCGGGTGATTTGGATCACAAAATGATACGATTTTTTGATTCACCGTATTATAGAGTAACTTTTACTGTACAATACCATAAAAATTAAAAATTTGTATCATTTTGCTATCCAACTCACCATATCAAAGTCACCCGGTGAATAGTGGAAATTAACAAGTCAAATGGGGTGAAAGAGAAGAAACAGAGTGGTACAAGTTATGTTGGGTGAGCTGTAATTCAATATTCGTCTTTTGAAATTATGATGCATTATATGTTTGTTTCAACATTTCTTTATCTATCCCAATTAGATATTATTAGGGCATCTCCGACCCTATGAGGGGAGGGGGATGGGGAGGGAGAAAACGGTGTAAAAATACAAATCATGTCCAACCCCATGAGGAGAGAGGGAGGGGTGCTATGGGGATAAATGTTGCCTTGGGTGTGGAATTGTTAGGGGGGATTTCCCTATGGACATCCCCTCCCCCTCCCCCTCCCCCCACATAATGTTTAATTAATTGAATATTTGGCATTATTAATAGGTTTTGATTGGACAATATTAAACTGAGACAAACTCAATCATTTGTTAAACATAACTTATCGAGGCGGCTCGATTCGACCGGTTAAACAGGTTGATAAATTTATGGTACCGTATAATTTTTAGAGTTGAAAATATGAGGTAATTTTTTAAAAAGAAGAACAACTTGAGAAAAATCAATTAAGAAATTTCGTGGAATTGTAAAGTTTAATTTTTAAACCCTTAATATAAATAAAAATATACTATATACATATGAAATTTTAGCCGAACATGTTTGTTTATAATATGTTTCATCAACTTCTGAACCATGATCTATCAAACATGATTTGGGTTGGCATTCTGTAATCATAACCAAACGAGTATCATCACTTGATGCCAAATTCAGACCGGTTCGATGTAGGACGGTTTGGAGCGGGTTTCGGCAGTACAAAAAGCGGTCATTATGGATTTTAAATATAATAATATTCGATTAATATTATGTAAAAATAACACTGAAATGCTACGATAGTAATTTCATGTTATGAAAAATTTGCTGTCAATCTGTTGCGAGAAAATAAGTGACAAAAAACTATAAATGTATCAATTTTGGAAATATAACTGTTGAAACTTAAAAAAGGTCAAAGGTAAAGGTGGTCGTAGGAGAATTAAACGAAAAATTAATTTCAGAAAGAGAATATGACTTTTTTTATTTTTACCTCTGAAAGGAACAAACATAAATTTGGAACAATAAACGTTACAAAACCAAAACACACACGCCGAACAGATGGAGCAAATAAAAGGGCAAAACTTAAGACACCTAATAAGAGTCAAGTGAGGACAAACTGTTTACTTGGAACAAACTCAATATACTCTATTTTCGATTTAGAAGTTTTATTTCCTTGTATGAACTAATAATTAAGAATTGGGGTGATTTTCTCAAGTTAAAAAGAAGAAGAGAGAAGTGGGTGATCATGAGATTGTAGCGTTTAGGCGGTCCTCAATGGGATGAAGCTTGCCTCTGAAATGAATTAGGGTTAAATCTGAATTTAAACGGACTCTCTCTCTCTCTCTAGCAAGACAGATGAGAGATGAATTTAGGATGAAGAACACTTGCGAAGTACACATTGAAGAGTGTAAAGCTTTACTTGGTAACATGGAGGGACAGTGGTGCACCCTATCCCGCACAAATGGAATGAGTCCGCACATTTATATGGCCTTGGGCTTGCTCATGGTCAAACTTGGATTCATCAAACTCTTGTGTGGGCTGAAGAAGTTTTGTACTCTAATTTTGTGGGCCATTTTCAAGCCCATTCATTTTAGTCCAAGGGATCCTTTTAAAAAAGTTAGTATTTTTTTTTAGAAGAAATAGATTTCATTAAGAGAGGGTAATCATGCTCAACATGCCCAACTAGGAATATTTGAGTAAAAAGACATGTTATTTTCAAGTAAACCTTTTTTGGCGAAATAGTGTTATTTGATTTCTGTCTCGAACAGTGAATCTGAAGTCAACCCTGACAAATCTTGCAATTTTTCTTGCACATCCTTCCAGAAACACTTGGAGATCAGAAAGGAGGTGTCAATTTTGATTTTATTAGCTTTCCCGTCCCGAAGAAGCTTAATAGCATTCAAGCTATCTGATTCAATGGTTACCTCAATAAGATGAAGTTCCTCAGCTAATTTTAGCCCCTGCTCGATCGCTGCAATTTCAGCCACAAGAGGTGATCTTTGCCGGAGTATTCTACTAAATCTTCCTGCCAAAAAATTCCCCTATTATCACGAGCACAATGCCCAGGCCTGAGGCTGCAGTGTCTTCCAACCAAGCAGCATCCGTATTGATTTTTGTGCATCCTATCGGAGGTGGTTTCCAGCATCCATTCTGTGCCAAATAGTCCTCTGTTTCATCAACCAACAGACCACATAAGGAAGCATTGTTATACCAATTGAGATAATTGAGTCCTAAACAAGCAACTTGATTAGGAGTACAATTGGTATTGTTAAAGATCCTATCATTTCTGTTTCGCCAAATAATCCAAATTATCGCCGTAAACTTTTCACATATTTGCTCCGAAAGGGTGTTGAAAATATCAAAGATCCAGTCACGAACATTCCCAGCTAAGGGAACTCGAAAATCTTGCCCCATAGCCTCCTCCCTCCCAGACCTTTTGAGTGAAAAAGTTAAGTCTTACTGTGCTACTAATTTACATCTAGATATTTAATCAAATATTTTTGATATTTTATTTAAATAACCTGAAACTAATTAAATATCAATGTGTTATAATTTTGTGTCTAATTTTTCTCCAAAATAAAAAGATTTTGACAAATTTGTCGTTATTTTTTATATAAATAAATAAATATTATATATGTATTATGTATTGACAATTATTATTTAAAATAAAAAATGAATAATAACAAATAGAAAAAAAAATAAATATTCATAATACTGTTAGAGCACAAGGAACAAAATAGATAGACAATTTTTAGCCATGACCAAATTTAGTCCGAGGAAAAATAAAATTCCTCCTTGACTGCGGGTGCTCTAAAAGTATTCCAAAACTAACCTTAATTTCTTCTTTGAATTATTGCATAATAAATTTATATTCACAAGAATTTTAGGTAATGGCTGGACAACTGATAACGGGGCTTCTATGCCAACAACGAAAATAATAAAATAGGGTTTTTATGTCGGCGGAAATTAGAAAAAAAGAGAAAACAAATAAAAAGAGTAATTATATTATTATTATCTGTATAATAAGCCCATCTGTATATGTTTATTTATTTTATTTTTGATTTTCTATATTCCCATCATCTTCATCACTCTCATGCCTTCACCAGCTAAACCTCAACCATCTTGATTCAGATCACTCCTTTCAATCGAAGCTCAGATTACGCTTCTTCATGCCCAATTTTGTTGCTGTTGTGAGCTAGAATTTGACTAGACTCGGTCTGATTTGACTCTCCGGTCAAGTAGCCCAACCGTGTTGACTCGGTCACCGGCGATTCGGAATCGCTATTTGACTCAGATTGCGTAGTTGAATGGTACGTTGACATAGCCGTTTGACGCATTTTTTGTTTTCTAGAGTATTCCAAAATTGTTCGTCTTTGTGTTTGTTTTCTCAATCTGTGAAGTTATATATACGAAAATTGAATGAAGTAGCTTGTAGTCAAGTTTGATCTTTTTGACTTGCAGGTTTTGGAAGCTTAGAGAGATATCAATTGAGCTGATTAGTCTCTTTTAGAGTGTGTGATTGTGTTTTTGTTCATGAGAATTGAAGCTGATTAGGGTTTGTGAAATAGAGACTGTTATGATTGGGCAATTTGTGCATTTTTTTCGTCTACTTGGGCAATAATGGGTGTAAAAGCTGGAGCTGAAGTTGCATAACCTTGGTTATTTTATATTTTACCCTGGTGATTGCTTCCTAGCGAGTGTCTACAACTCTACATAAGTCTTTGATTGGGATGGGTGTTGTATGCTCTAAACTCACTTCGTGTTATGGGGGTTCAAAGAGAAAAGGGCCGATTCACGAGGCGCCGAATGCTGGTAATCATACGATGTCATTCTATTTCATTTTAATCTGAACTGTTTTCGGGGTTGAGAATAGGATTGAGTGATTTAACTATCTATGTTTCTGATTGTTAGAAGATGAGGAGATGAATGGTAATGTGCCTCCGTTTCGCGAATATACGATTGAACAACTACGGGTGGCTACATCTGGATTTGCGGTAGACAATATAGTTTCTGAGCATGGGGAGAAGGCCCCGAACGTTGTTTACAAAGGGAAGTTGGACAATCAAAGGCGGATTGCGGTTAAACGGTTCAACAGATCTGCATGGCCTGACGCTCGCCAGTTCTTGGTACGTACATGCTAATTGTAAAAGCCTTTGACATCACAAGTGAGCTTAAAGTAGTCTTATTAGGGAATGTTAATTATGAAGTAATTATTTTCCTTTCTGGGAAAATTGAGATTTTGTTATGAGAGTATCAATCAACAAATGCAAGAACTTCGAGACACTACCAAGCCGCCAGCTTAGAGAATAACTCAAAGCTTACTAAATTAGTTCATCTTTCTACCTTTGTTCATCCCTAATTGTTTGTCCCATACTGTTAGAGAGTTGGAGGGTATAAATGAATTGCCACTTTTGTGCACGGAAAGCTTGTTGACCTTGCTCGAGAACTGGCAAGACAGGTGAAGTTTGGATAGCACACGTGAACTGTGTGAACTTGGTCCAAAAATTGCTTCTTTCACAAAAAAGATTGAACTCCCTAAACAGATACTCTGTAGGTTGGAGGGAGTAAAAACTAGGAGGAATTGGTAACAGATGAGTCTTAGTTAGTGAACTGCTATATATATCAGAATTTCAAGTCAAGACACAGAAACCGATTCCCTTGGTTTTCTTTTAACTTTTAGGAGCTTACTCTTTCCCTGAAACGTCAATACCTCAATATCAATAAGATGCATAGTCTTTGTCGGTCTACGTTGAAGTATCGATGCTCTTCCAATGTATCAATCTCATTTTGAGTGCATGAAACTGATTTTTCAAACTCCGCGTCCTTTTGGATTTAGTCCACAAATATTGTTGCAGACAGCCTCTTCTCATTTTGAAGGTTCTTATGCAATGTTTATGTATTTAAATATTGAAAACTGGTTGGATATCCAACCAGATCATTACCAAAATTTTGTTCAGATGGTTGTTGCTGCTGCAGTTTTATCTCTCTATGGAGTACTTCTCTTTCCTGCTATTTATGGATACAGAATTCCTTTGGAAATTCTGGAAAGGGATCAGACTGGAATGCACACTTTTGAAATTTTAGTGCAGTAGCAGTAGACTGTGACTCAATGTTTCTTTTGCTTGAACGTCATCCTTCCCCTAGCCGTAGCAAACTTTGAGTTGACAGTCTTCAAATTTTCTTACTTCAGGAAGAAGCAAAATCTGTTGGTCAACTCAGGAATCAGAGATTAGCAAATCTACTTGGCTGTTGTTGTGAAGGTGATGAGAGGGTACTCATTGCAGAATTTATGCCGAACGAGACACTTGCAAAACACCTGTTTCATTGTAAGTCTGTGCGACTTGTACAACTTTTGCTTTCTGTGGATATTCTTTTGTCGGTTTGTGTTATGCTCCCCAAGTTGGATGAGCCAATTGTTCTACAAAAAATGAGATTAACTGGATTCAATGTTAGTGGGCAACCTATGAGATGGCTGCTAACTTAGTGCATAGCCGTTTGTTTGTATAATTTGAATCATTTGTTTGTATCTCACAAGAGGGAGATGGCTGCTAACTTAATGCATTGCTGTGTTCAAGATGAAAATAGCTATCTCCAGCTGAGAGGGAGAGTCAGGCTATCGATAAAATAAAAAGAAGTGTGAAGAAACTGATAATGCTATTGCCTTTCCCCCAAAATTAGAGGCAATACTTCGTAAACTACAGTTACTAGTTCCTATTGGAGATTTTCCTTGGTTAAAACACATGCCTTACAGTGAGGGGAATCCGGATGACATTCTCCAGCATGAGTGACAATTGTCAGATCTAATTAGGAATAGGCCCCATGTACGACAGAGAGCAATACAGCTGAAACTGGCACCAGCTTGGGCTTGTGCAGGGACAAGAATTGTGGCGGTAGTCACCTCTTGCTCTCTTCTCACACAGCTATGGTTATCTGCAGTTAGCAAAAAATGATCTTAGACATTTCTGATAGTTTAGGACTTCAGTTCTCAGTTTATGAATTTTTGGAGCTATGATATCGTAACTCTGGGCCCTTTCTATTCTTTTTCGTTGAAAAGATTTACGTAGAATTTAGTAGCTTACAGTTTTAAGTTACTACAATTCTAGTTCAGTTTCTTTCTGAGCAATATATTCCTTTCATACTTGTGCATTATGTTTAAGTTTACCTCATTAGTATTACTTTGATTGCTTGATCTTATACTATGTCCTTTATTATAAGAACATCACACTTAGTCTATTTGTTGACTCAGGGGATTCACAACCTATGAAGTGGGCAATGCGCTTAAGGGTAGCATTATATCTTGCACAAGCTCTAGAATACTGTACAAGCAAAGGGCGTGCCCTTTATCACGATCTTAATGCTTACAGAGTAGTATTTGATGATGTGAGTGCTTTATTCATATTTCAGCCTCATTTTGATGATCACAGTTTGAGTTTGTGTACTTATGTATCTTGTCATTCCACAGGATGGTGATCCTAGACTGTCATGCTTTGGTTTAATGAAGAATAGTCGAGATGGGAAAAGTTACAGTACTAACCTTGCATTTACACCTCCTGAATACTTGAGGACTGGTATGAACTGTTCGCTGAAGTTTTAAGACAAGCTAATGTTTTGTACTATTGCATTGTTTGGACAACAGCTTCAGCTTTGGTTTTATTGGTGATTTTCAGTTGAGTTCAATTAGCTCATATGGTTTGCTTTCAGTGTTATCCTTAAGTTAAAAATACACTATCATATATTAAATTGTTATGCGGCACTAATTTTTCACTTTGTATTTTTACCAAATAAAAAGCGGTATCACAAGTAAGCATAATCATTCTTTGATATGTAGTAATAACTTTTGCTCAAGTAGTTGTTTGAAAGAATTTCTAGGTATCAAAGGTTCAATTATTTCCCTGAAAGTACTTCTACAACTTTATGCCACTGTATAATTCACGCTGATAATTCCTTTTCTATGCGGCTAAGCTAAAAGGAAAGCTTGTCATAACTTTCAAGATGTACTAAATGTTATTGAGTACATGGTTAAAGAAAATATATAAGCTGAAACGAGAATGTTGACATGGATCTAAGTTGTAACTGGAAAAGATAAAATACGACATACAAGCCATGTTGTAAAAGGTGAAATGCGAGTCAAATGAATATGTTTAGGAGGTATAGCTATGTTCCACAATCAACCCCTTTCACCAAATAGTGGTTAATTCGTGTTTTTTGTGGTAAACGAATTAGAGGGAGACTGTGGAGAGTATCGCCAGTCTATGGAACATTACTTAGTCTGGTCTTGACTTGATTTAAAACGTAACATGAGAAAAGCTATTGAAAATTGATTCGTGTATCCACTCCAAGAGGTTTTAATAGGACCGTGTTCAGTGGAGATGAGTTCATCATGAGGTATACAAAATTTGTCTAAGTCAACAACAGGTGGCACTTCCTAAAATGCCAGTAATGTTGAACTTTCTTGTTCGAAGTGAATATTCAGTATGTAGTGAGTCTGTGAAAGAGTCACCAGAAGGAAATGTGTGTCCATGTGTGTGTGGGGAGGGGAAGGGGGAAGGAAATGTGTGTGCATGTGTTTCACACATTTGAAGTTCAATAAATGGGCTATTTTCTTTTCGAAAATTTGATGATGTTTGTAATTAACGATTTTGAATTGCTCTACTGGGTATCCTATATTCATTTCGTGAGTGTCTTTTCACACGAGAAAGAATTGCAACCTGAAGTTCCCAATTCTTGAAAGGCAGAAATCTGCTTTGTAATGTTTATTTGAATCTTACAGCTATAATGATTCATATTGATTCATCATAGCTGGCAATTTGCATCTGGACGGGGATTTTGTTCATCTGCAACACTTACATATTTCTACTTTCCATATTCCGGCCAAAGTCCTGTAATTCGGATACATCCTTTTCTTTTGCGGTTTGGTAGTACATTATTTTGGTTTTCATACATAACACCGAGTATGTGTAATTACCCCGTTCGCCAACCCCGTTCTCACAACTGCTTACACGATTCTCTATCACTATTGCTAATTATATCATTCATTAACATTATATAGTCAGTTTCTGTTGTTTATTCTAAAATTGATTTAGATTTCTCGTCTTTCTTGCAGGAAGAGTGACACCAGAAAGTGTGATTTATAGCTTTGGCACCCTTCTGCTCGACCTGCTTAGCGGAAAGCACATTCCTCCCAGCCATGTAAGTCTTATTTTATCTCTTGTTTCCTACGTAAGCGATGTTTATGTAATGTCTTCTACAGGTGTTTCCCCTGCCAACAGCCTTGCCCAAACGGCGCTACACAAAAAAGCAAAGTTTGACACAGTTTCAGAGAACTAATATAATCAAATAGCTAAATCTTGTCTAAAGATAGACAAGATCTAGCTATTTAGTTCAACTATCTCCCTGGTAAATCCCAGTTGCTATATGTCCATTAAGACATTGGTAATACTATGCACCTAGCCACCTAGTAACTGTTGAGAAGTCCCACATCAGGAATTCAAGAGGAAAACAAAGATTTAGTAAGTCTCCTGGGCTACTCCCCTCATTGCCACTTGGTCTTGAGGTGGAACCCCATGATTCTAACATGGTATCAGAGCGGGTCACCGATCCTGTCTTTAGAACCCTAAACAGCTGCCGTCCAAGAGGATCGACCGCGTCGTTCCCTCCACTGTCGGTTAGATATTATAAAACTTAATTGTTATCTGGCATAGAAGAGTGAGAGACCAAATGACTGAGCTGTACTCATGATACAAGTCCTCCCTCCCTCTCACACACACAGTCACCCCCACAGGTATGCAGAAAGAGAATAGTTTGTAAATCTACACATTTTCCTCGAGTCTCACCACTTGCTTTGCGATCTAATCTGAATGGTTGGAAAATCACTGTTCCCACCTGCCAGTCAATCACTGCATATCTCTCTCTCCTACTCATGAAAGAAAGCTGAAGGTCAGCTCGGTATTAGGCTATGACAGTAATGTGGATTTTGATGAAGGGGTTCCTTCTGCGTCACTGCGTCAATTTAAAAGGGAGAGGCATTGGTATATGTTTGGTAGAGGTTCTTACAGAGAGCCGCTGATATAGCTTAACGTCAGAGAGAGACATTGGCCTTGCAGCACTTTCCGATGTCAATATTGGAGTGTACGAGATGGGGTTTCTGTGGAGAGGGAATAAATATTAGTTTGATCTAATATTTAGGATGCAAATGCAGTGTAAGAAATGGTAGATTTTGTGCTGGATAACTTGGGTGATGATTTCAGTTGCCTGATGACTGTAATTATAAGTTCTTAATGATGCATCCCATCTCTTTCTTTTATATAAAGGAAGAGGGGGGGGGGGGGGGGGCATTGTCGTCACGGATGCATGCCAATTTCTCTAATTATTTTGGCTTTATTCCTTACTGCCCACAGCCCATCCCCAATTTATCGAAACTGTCATCATGCCCTCCCAACTTTCAAAACTGTCTTAATGCCCTCCCCAGTCTCGAAAGGTTTGACAATCAACATTTTAGCAAAATCACCGTTAACATTGTCCGTCAGTTTACAATTATATCCTTTTCTTAAAGGGGTAAAATGGTCCAATCTATAAAATAAGAAAACAATAACACTACCACCAACACCGCCAGTGAAACCCATAGTCCGGCAACCACTAACCACACCCCCATCCTCAGTGCCACTAACACCAACTCCACACCTTCACCAAACCTCATCCCCACCCTCACTACCACCAACACCACACCCCTCCACCACACCACCACTAAAGCACATTCACACCCTTACTTCCACCACCTCCTCCAGATTGACCCAAGGCAACAGCAACACACAGCCACCACCTAAGAAGCACGGGTGCGGGTGCGGAATCTTTATTTATATTTTTGATACTATTATACTAATATAAAAACAACAATAATAGTAATCCAAATTATAATAAAAAAGAAATTCATAGACATATTCATAGATAGAGTAACCATGTCAACAATATTATCTCTTCCCGTCGTTCTTCGTAGCTGTGGAGCGTCGAGTAATCTGAGGGTTCAAAATGTTCACATAGATGCAGGTTCTTTTGGTTAAATTGTAGTTGTATTTTAGACGACCTCTCAACTTAAACTTTCACGACGACCCTGCCTTATCCACAAAGCATCCATGAAGCACCTAGAAGCACCCGTGCTTCCTAGACCACCACTCTCTGACTCTTGCCCAGACCCACCACTCGAAATCACCACCGCACCAAAACTAGACCAACCTCACACAACTGAACCACTACCACCATCTGCTAAACCAGAAAAAAATGTATACTAAAACCCAGTTGAACACAGAACTTCCCCGTTGTACCCACAAAACCCAGATTCACCAATTAACCAAACCCAAAACAGGGACTTCTTGGTCGAATCCAATCAAATCATTCTACCCTGTCAAGGATTAACCAAAAACAATAGCTAAAAATCCGAGCATACACATCCTGAAGTGAGATGGAGGCAGGGCTCTGCCAGTTCAACGGTGGCACAGCCCTTGTCGAACCAAGCCATGTAATTCCACTTTCACCAGCTGAAATCGAAGGAGATGGAAGAGAAACGGACAGAGATATCGAGAGAGGGAAGGAGATCTGAGAGAGATTGCCAATTGAGAGTGTGAGAGAGAGCGAGAGAATTGAGTGAGATTGAGAGTTAGAGATAGAGATCTTTACCCTCTTTCTTTTCTCTAATTTTATTTAATTTTTATATAGTTTTTTGTGCTGACAATTTTACTTCTTAGCAGTTAAGGTGTTGACAGATCCTTTTTACCTAAAGGTTGGTTTGTACACCTTTTGAAAATGGGGCGGGTATTAAGACAGTTTTGGAAGCGGGGAGGGTATGATGACAGTTTCAACAAACTGTGGGCGGGTAGTAAGGAATTGAACTAATTATTTTTGGAGAAATAAATCACAGTGAAAAAGGCTACAGAAGTCCACGCCGTCGCAAATTAAACTTAGACACTGTTTGTTTTAACCCATAGTTGTGTACTTGTGTCTTTTTGTTTCGCCTTCATTTTGTGACATAACCTTTGCCAAAGTAGCTATGTTTTTCTTTAGTAGGTTTTTCATAATTCATTCATGCATGTTGAAAATACTTGGATAACTTTGCGACTAATGTCCATTTTAATTACATGTATCAGGCCCTTGACCTAATACGGGACAGGAATATTCAGATGTTGATGGATTCTTGCTTGGAAGGTCAATTTTCAAATGATGAAGGAACTGAATTGGTACGCTTAGCTTCAAGATGCTTACAATATGAGCCAAGAGAGCGGCCAAATCCAAAGTCATTAGTCGCTGCTCTGATTCCTCTTCAAAAGGAAACCGAGGTTAGTTGGCCCCTTTTTGCTGATTCTCAAACTTAAAGATTCTAACATTATAGAGTGCTAAATGTATAGTCCATTCTTATATCATTTGCTGCTTATAGACTGAAGAAACGATACTTTGTAGTTATTATCTTGTTTGATTCTGTGTAAATTGACACGGGATACCTGAGCAGTCTAATATATATAATAGTATCGGTGTCAAGGATGCTTGTGGTAGGTAAGGCATGAGGTATTTAATAAAATTATGATGACTGAAAATTTCTGTGACCCCCAAACATAGGTGTTTGCTTCAGTACTGAGATTGGTACCCTAAAGCTAAATGTCATTTGATGTGATCATTCAAGTCCGTAAGTTCTTTTTGGAAGGAGGACTTAGTTTATTTGTTTTGAAGTTATAAATCCTGTCACGTTAGTACTGCAAAGCACATCCAACAATTAAACGGATATAAATTCTAGTTAACTGTTACTGATGTATATATTCTAACTTCTGAGCCAATTAGAGGTCATGGAATCTGCGGTTCAGCAGAGCTCATACTTCCAACTTTCTGTTAATCAGGAAGGCTCCGTTCAGTCGTTGAGAGAGTTGTGCAGAAAAATATTTCCACAGAAACATGGGCGGGAAAGGGGAACGAAAGGAAAAAAAACTTGAATTTGGCTTTCTTACATGTTTTTAGTCCACATGAAATTATTCGAGAAAATAATCTCACAACATTCCCTTATCCGAAATCATGTGTATTTTGCCGTACGCAATTTGCCTGAACTTTTCTTGCAGGCAAGTGATCGTTGTATTCCCACTATTTTCTTACTGGAAGTGAACAGATATGCTGGAAAATAAAATGGTCTTTAGTTTCCTTTTCCTAACAATCCTTTCTTCACTTTCCTGGCAATAAATGAACCAAGTTTTCCTCCTCATCTAAGTTTATGTGTGCCTTGAAACCATTTTCATATTTGAATTTAATCGAATTAAACTGAAATGATCTGTCTAAGATTGAAGATCATTTGACGTGACTAAGCGTACTAATTCTGTTTGGCAGGAGGACTGTATTTAGTAATTGCCGATCTGTAAACCCTTTTACATAAGTAATATGAAGCATTTTCATATGGATGTCAAAAGAGAGCTAGCTGTAACTGAAGTATACATTCTTAGTTAAATCAATCAGGTAATCATTGCGCTGTGGCAAGGGAAAGAGTCATAATCAGTACTTGCCATTGGTCACTAGAAGAGCCAATGTTCCTTTAACATCCTTTTGCTGAAGCCTTCTCCTTCTGAGTTTAAATGTGTCTAGAAACCCATTTTAGTTGAATCATGAGAATTTGGCCATGCAGAGATTTGCTTAGTAAGTATCAGGCTCGGTAAGGAGAAGACTGGATGATGTTAGGGATCAGGATAGGAATGAGAAATTAGTCTGGTGTGTGGTGAGAAAAGTTGCAATCTCTCTCGCACAGATTATTGTATACCTCATTATGCTTGTATTGTAAAGCCCATGCCAACCTTCAGAGAAATAACAGTTTCACCCTTGACACACATCTCGTCATACAATCTACTTTCACACACGGATTCAGGATAATTTCCGATGACATCTCTCTGTTCTCTCATGAATGAATGAACATTAACTGGACCCCGATTGGTTTTTGTGTTTAAATTAAACCCCAGTGGCAGTAGCAACAGTGATGGGAGGTTGTTGTGGTGTAAGGGAGTGGTCAAGATGATACTCCTGGAACAATCAAACAATAAAAGTGGTTTCAATTTCTTCGTCACTCGTCTCCCAACCGGTATTCAGCAGGATATTCGTGCCTTACAGTTAACTTGGAGCAGCTGCTGAAAAGGAGTCAGGTGCTCGGATTAGTGTTGTCCATAAGTCAGCGGCTAAGACGAATCTCGGAGTTGTTGGTTCTTATTTAACTTGCAGCGTTCTGCTCCGAAATAGTTTTGAGCCTCTGAAATCTTTGCCAGAGTGCTTAAACCTTCAGTTAAGTATTCCAGCTTGCCACAGTTTCCAGGCTTTGCAGTCCTCATCATGGGTGCTTTACAGAAAGGACTGCTATAGTGTGAAGGCGGTGGCCTTGGTGGAAGAAATTGGTTAGGAAGTCTGTGATTTTAATCTTAGTTCGAGTGAGGGGTTCTGTGATGTTTTCGATATTGAAGTGGCTACTCCGTTAGTGACGTGGATGTGGTATTGATTGTAACCGGTGGTGTGCGATGGTGGAGCAAGAGAGGGCTCATGAGTTTCACAGTTCTGATAGTGTGGTGGAGTCACACGATGCCAAACCCGATTGGATGTTTGTTATGTGTAGTCGGCTACCTTCTTTTCCCCCTTCGAGTGCTGATGATATGTTGGAGTTTGGGAAATTTGTGGGGTTATCTTATCATGGCCAATAGCAGCGAGCTAAGAGGCTCTTTCAGTCTATTCAGAAAGTATCATACTACTTTGGCTAAGGTTTCTCAGTCAAAATTGGATAGGGAGTTAAAGATATTGGAATCTTCCGTGAATTAAGAGGTAAATCGTAGTTAGTTGAGTCAGTAGTTACTCTCATTGTTGGTTGTTTATTCCTCTTTATTTCTAGCTTCTTTTCATGGCTGTAATGGTAGTTATGGTGGAGTTGGTGGTGAGGTTTTTATGAAGTATTGGAGGTTGAGACGTGGTTATATTTGTCTCTGGTTGTTGCTGGAGGGCTGGAGCACGTCATGGATAGGGCGGAGATGATGAAGGTGGCTTGGTCAGAAGTTATTTTGTAGTCGAAGTTAAGGACAGATACGTTAAGTGATCTCTGTCAATCACTTAAACCAACTACATTTTTTTTATCGACAGAACACCATATGCAATATTAGTTAAGTTTAGGATCCCCAACTATCTTACGGACCTCTTTGACTTCATGTGTTGTGTTTGGCACATTTAGGTGGCTGTGCATGCTTGTGAATTGTGATGTTTACCTGGTGTTAGAACCAATATCTCTGGGAACTCTTTTGCGCCATAAATTGGGTTTGGCACATTTAAGCTGTGGTGCATGCTTGTGATGTGTATCTGAATAGTTTTGGAGGTCCTTTCCATCTAAGCGTATTACATAGAAGATTTATGGGTGTCTTTCCAATTAAATTAATTACTTTCCTGTATGAGAAAGCTAATGTTATTTTTTGACAGGTTCCTTCTCATGAACTGATGGGTATTCCTCATGGTGCTGCTTCTTTGTCCCTCACACCTCTTGGTGAAGCTTGTTTGAGAAAAGATTTGACTGCCATACATGAAGTGTTGGAAAATCTAGGATACAAGGATGACGAGGGAGCGGCAACCGAGGTTTGTTTCTGATATTGTCTTAAACTGGCAGAGTATTCTTGTTTCATGTTTGGTGCGATAATTATCTTAAAGTTCCTTCTGGATGTTTCCATCACCCCTCCTATTATTTTTTCTATGCTGACAATTCTGATAATTTTTTTTTTGTTTGTTTTACTTTCTTGTAGCTTTCATTCCAGATGTGGACCAACCAAATGCAGGAGACATTGAACTCAAAGAAAAAGGGTGATGTTGCTTTCCGGCAAAAAGACTTCGAAACTGTGATTGAATGCTACACGCAGGTTAAAATCATTCCCTTTGAGCAGGATTTCCCTTTCAACCGGATATGAAAGTTGCATATAAAAATGAGGATAAGCAGTCTTAGTACACGAGAGTTTGACAAGTCGTCAAATAACACAGTGGATCAAAATTTTACCATGTCATTTACTTGAATACCCCCACTTTTTAACTTCTCGATGACATTATTCCTACTTTTTAGAGTGCAAAATGAAGAAACTTCATCATTATGATTCACAAAAAAGGGAAGTGGACCAAAATTTTGAGACAGCCAGCAATAGAAAAGGGGACCAAAGTATTGGGATGGAGGGAGTTACTCCTAACTGAGGAATATCTGCATGAATAGAAGCAAAATGATTTTCTTTCTGGGCTGATTTGGCTAGGGTGTGCTGAGTAGACCTGGGAGTGAGTCACTTGATGCAATTGTTTTGATGCAACTCAGCATCTGCCTCAGTTGATGCAATTGTTTGAGTGATGACAAATGTTAAATCTTTCTGTTATCAGGGTTCTATTATATGAATATGAAAATAGTGTTGGGACTAGGGAAGGTGTCTGTGGTAGTACCTTCTTTAGTTGTTCTTTCGGTAGTACATGAAGTTCATCTTACCTGTGTTTGTGCTTTTTTGCAGTTTATTGATGTTGGAACCATGGCTTCCCCAACTATTTTCGCTCGTCGTAGCCTGTCATATCTCATGAGTGACATGCCACAGGAAGCTCTCAACGATGCCGTGCAAGCCCAAGTAATATCTCCTGTTTGGCATATTGCTTCGTATCTGCAGTCGCTGAGTCTTTTTGGTCTGGAGAGGGACAGTGAGGCTGAAATTGCTCTTAGAGAGGGTTCAGTACTTGAAGAGAAGAGGAAAGCAACTTCCTGACCATTTATGTTTCATTTCTCCCGGTCTATATCATGCATCAAACTCAAGCTTCCTCGATCTGGTAGAGAGCTACAAACTCATCTCGACTTGAAAAAAGAAACAAAGATTTCGTTGGACCAGAATGGTTTCAGAGCTTTGTGTGCATGGTTTTGGTTGGTTTTTGTTGTGATGTAGCTGGTGTTAATGAGTCTTTATCATTCTTTGAACATGTTATTGGATGCCTGGATGGGTTGATTTGGTCAGCATTGGGGGGCAATGGAGGTTTCTTCCCTTGGTATTTATATGAAAGATAAGCTTCTCAGAGTTATCTGATTCTTACAGAGAACAGTGGACAACCAATGCACAGTTTGTTCTATATGTATGTTCATTAGGGATTATCGACTTTTGAGTTATATGCGTACGCTGTAATTGCGGCGACGCTGTTGTGTAAACTGTAAAGTATTGTGTTTGCTGCTGATGCGAAATAGTTTTGTGCTGTTTTTATTGTGTTTCATTTCGCTGATAGTTCATCTGTGAACACAAAATCTGTCCATGTCTTCCTGTCATCGTGGAGTTCATCAAGTGCATTATTGGGTTATCCGGGGTTTTCGTGGTGTAACAGACTAACAGTTGGATGTTGAACTTGTCTCCCTTGAGTACTTTGCATGACCGAATTCGCTGGGACTAATCTTTTTCTGACACAATGACGGTTTTTTTAAGCATATTCCTCATCAGTTCCATTTTCCCTCCAAATTTGCCAACTTTATTTTGCAATGCGTGACGACAGTGTCTTACTCTGTTTCAGTTAATGGCGCTCCTTCAATGTACATCTGATCCTCTAGAGGGGCTTAGACTAGGGAACCTTCTCTCCCCTTTCATTTTTATTCTTTGTGCTGTGGCTCAAAAATGAGATGAGGGCGTCATTTTTTGACGGCATAGCTGTGTCGCGAACTGGACCTAGAACTTTGCTCATGCGATTTGCAGGCAACTTTATTTTTCTGATACAATCTTTTTCTGATACAATGACGGTTTTTTTAAGCATATTCCTCATCAGTTCCACTTTCCCTCCAAATTTGTCAACTTTATTTTGCAATGCGTGACGACAGTGTCTTACTCTGTTTCAGTTAATGGCGCTCTTTCAATGTACATCTGATCCTCTAGAGGGCTTAGACTAGGGAACCCGCTCTCCCCTTTCATTTTTATTCTTTGTGTTGTGGCTCAAAAATGAGATGAGGGCGTCATTTTTTGACGGCATAGCTGCGTCGCGAACTGGACCTAGAACTTTGGTCATGCGATTTACAGACGACAATGTTCTTTTCTTTAAACTAACCCCAATGGTAGTGTGCGCTTTGAAACATATTCTTGATGAGTATAGAAGTAAATCAAACAAAATAATAAATTGCTAAAAACTGCTCACTCACTCTATCACTCCACTGTCCACCACTTCTGCTCATAAGCTCCTTGAGGCTTTGCACATTAATGTAACTGACTGAGTGGGATAATATTTAGGCTTTCATTTCGAGAAAAATGCTCGGCTAACCGCCCAGAAAAATACGGAACTCTTAAAGGAAAAATTGCTAAAAAATGCGCTTCTTGAAAATGCCTTCTTCTAAACTAGGGCAGGCAGGGCAACTCTTTTAAAATCAATACTCCGTAGTTATCTGGTCTATCCTATGTGGGTGTTTCCATTAACTAAACAAATCTGGTTCCCTCAAAAAAAAACTTCCAAAGGATGTGCCCATTTGGAAGAAATCTAGGCATGAACAATTTTATGTTAAATCAGCTTACATTTTACTCTTAACCTCTATGATATTTTCAAATCTGTCACACTCTATCACCCATGCCTCCATTCACCACTTCCCTTGGTATAAATCTAGAATGTCTTAGTACCTCCAAAAATAAAAAAATAAAATTGTTGGCAATTAATCCATAATGCGCACTTCCCGGTATCTCCAATAGATCATGTAATCAACATCTCCAACTGAACATGCATATGGAGGCGAAATACAAAAACATGCAAAAGCCTCGCCAAACCTGGCGATGAAAATTGGTTATGCAAATATTTTTAAGCATGTTTCCTATTTTTTCTCACTCTTGTCTCCTATATTTTCTACATGTTGATTCACATCCAGAGCATGAATGTTTGGAGACAAATCCCTTATGATACACCAGATCCGGCTCTCTTCCTTCTCCGGGCCCAGGAATCATTTTCCTTATCATTTCTCTTTCTCTCTCAACCATAATTCATTAGTTGCATGTGTTTTGAGTGAAAATTAAAATAAAAATAATAATATTTTACATAACTTTTACATGACACTGTTAGAGTAGGGATCCATATGCAAAATGCAAAACACTGTTTTAGGTATTGCATTACAATTACATGTTTTACTATTGGAGATGCATATTCTTGTTGACCCAATTTGTAATCTATGTCACTATCACAATGAAACAACAACTCATCTATTCTTATACTGGATCTTCTCTACTATTATTTGGGGTTTTTTTTGAGGGAAAAATTTCATTCAAGGGCCTTAAGAATGGCCAGTCCTATCATTCTCTATTACATCATTTACCCAATCTGGGGGTCGGGTATATAAACTAAAATTGGAGAACAATAGGGATCTTTTTGCAAATATATCAGCTGCTGAATTGACCTCTCGGGACACGTGTTTTATCTCGGAACTCTCAAAGACAGCTAGCAGCAATAAACAGCTCTCAGCTACCGATGCTATCTCTTCATTTCCGTCAAAGGTCCTTCTCTTCCTCTTCCAATTCTGCAACCGCTCAATTGACTCCTTCGAATCGGATTCCACAAGAAGCTTTCTGCATCTTGCATCTTTGGCCATAATCAATCCTTTCTCGATACCTCGCAGTTCGAGGAGAAGGGTGGAGTTGTCCGCCTGGATTCTCTCGAAGCGGCCGGCGATGAAGTGTCCGCTCGAGTCTCTCAACAAGCAACCAGATCCGGCAATCCCTCTGTCATCATCCGTGGCTATGTCTGTGTTCACTTTTACCCACCCTTCCGGCGGGGCTTTCCAGGTTAAGTGTTGCCTCTCTCGCAGAAAAATCTCTTCTTTAGACCTCTGTGGAAGAATCTTGAGTTCTCGAAGATGAAATTGGATCTTTTCAAACACTTCTTCAGCTACAAATTGGTTATTGTTGAATCTACAGTCATTTCTTCTACTCCATAAGCTCCAAACCGTAATTGCCCAAATCTTTCTGTAGTCCTTGTCCTTCTCCGTAATAATTTCTTCTATCCATTTTTGCAGGCCTTTGTCCCAGATCTGTTTTGCTGTTAGATTGAAGACCTTCCTCCAGACCGTAGCTGTGATTGGGCATCGACAGAAAAAGTGCTCTACCGTTTCAGGGATCTTGTTGCAAGCGGTACACAGTAACGGAACTGAGATCCCCCTTTCCTTCAATTTTGTGGCCACTGGAAGCGAGTCGTGCCATAAACGCCAAACTGGGTAAGCAATTTTTCTGGGAATATCCATTGCCCATATATTCTCAAACCAGGGCTTATTTACCCCAGCTGACGATTCGGGTGTGTCGGTGTTTGATTGTAACAGTAGCTTATAACCGGACGCTGTGGTGTATGACCCAGTTGCAGTACTACCCCACTTAACTACATCTTCTCCTGCTTGCTGGTTTAATGGGATTTGCAAAATATCGCACACGTCTGGTTCCCAGAGATAAGTTCTAAGCCTCTTCTCGTGTCATTCCCCATCAACTATACAATGTGATACTCTCATGTTTGCAATCTCTGGGCTCGGGGTAATAACAGCAGACTTCGATGATCTAGGGATCCAGCGGTCTTTGAAAAGATTAATCTGATCTCCTCCTCGGACTTTCCATTCAAGACCCTTTTTTAATAGCTGTCGACCTGCCAATAAACTTCTAAATGCATAAGACACTTGATTCTTTGGCTTAAAGTGTAGAAAATCCCCATTGCTGAAGTATTTAGCTCGAAGAACTCGACTTAGTAAATTTTGGGGCTGTTTTAGCACTCTCCAAGCTTGCTTTGCTAAAAGAGAAAGGTTGAAACTGTGAAAATCTTTAAAACCGAGGCCTCCAATTTCTCTATTTGCTTTCAGCTTGTCCCAACTCAACCAATGAATTACTTTCTTGTCTTTTGTATCACCCCACCAAAATTGACGGATTAACTTTTCAATGTCTTGACAAATGCTAATTGGTAACAAGAAACAACTCATTGCGTAATTGGGAATTGCTTGGATTACCGCTTTGATAAGAGTTTCTTTTCCGGCTGCTGAGAGTGTCTTCTCCTTCCATCCCTTTAGCTTTGCACAAATGCTTTCGATTATTTTCTGGAAAGTGACTTTCTTCTTTCTTCCAAAAGATGTAGGTAAGCCGAGGTAGCTGTCATGACTGGCTTCGGTTGGGATCCCAGAGAGTCCACTTAGCATGGCTCGCCTATCCTCCTTCACATTCTCGGAGAAGACCAAAGCAGATTTCTGGAGATTGATTGCTTGCCCCGAAGCAGATTCATAGACCTGTAATAAATTTAGTAAATTTGTTAGTTCTGTTACAGTAGCTTTTGTAAAAACGAGACTATCGTCCGCGAAGAAAAGGTGCGAGACGATCGGCCCATTCCTAGAAGCTTTTGCTCCGGAGATCTTCTTTTCCGCAACAGATTTAGTGATACTTCGGGACAGCGTCTCGCTGATTAGTAAGAAGAGATACGGAGAAAGTGGGCATCCTTGCCGCAAGCCCCTGCCAGGTACAATATGACCTTCAACTCCCCCGTTAAAATTTAAACTGTATGATGCCGTCGTTATACAACGCATAACTAAGTTGATACAAATCTGACCAAAACCCATCCGCTCCATCGTGGCCCTTAAGAAGTCCCATTCCACACGATCGTAGGCCTTACTCATGTCAAGCTTAAGAGCTACAAGTCCATCTTTGTCCTTTTTTGTTTTCATAGAATGTAGCACCTCAAATGCAGTCAAGATATTATCTGAAATGAGTCGACCAGGTACGAAGGCACTTTGGTTCTCAGATATTAACTCATCCAACACCCCTTTTAAACGATTAGCAATGCACTTCGTTATGATTTTATAAACTGTGGAACAAAGTGAAATTGGACGAAAGTCTGCAACTTTACGAACCTGCTTGACCTTAGGTATGAGAGCAATTAAAGTGTGATTGTAATCACGAATGTCTCCTTCTCCGTTTAGGATCTCCAGGCATGTCTTCGTCACTTCATCTCCGACAACTGACCACATTTTTTGATAGAACATCGCCGGGAAACCATCGGGACCCGGCGCTTTCTGGGCCGGCATAGATGACAGTGCCTCAAATACTTCACTCGCTGTATAAGGTTGCTCCATCAGAAATTTACTCTCTGTCGAAAGTAAGTTCCCCACAGATTCCAACATAGGTTCCATACCCTGTCTGCTTGGGTTAGTTGAGGAGAAAATAGAGTTGAAATAATCAGAAACTGTGGCCATTACCTCCTCACGTCCTTCAATCCATATGCCATTTGAGTCCTCAATTCCTAAAATTTTATTCCGAGATCTTCGAATTGACGATTTTCTGTGAAAGAATTTCGTATTCTTATCACCAGCTTTCAGCCACAATTCTCGCGATCGCTGCCTCCACATCACCTCTTCATTCCTCAATAATTCCGAAATTCTTCCTTTCGTGTCCGAAATCTCCAACAGGTTGTCAGCAGTTTGAGGGAGAGCACACAGCTGCTCTAATCTTTTTCGCAGTTCTTTAAGTTGATTTCGAACACTGCCAAAAACTTGGCTGTCCCATTTTTGAAGCCGACGAGATAGCCCCTCTAGCTTCACCGCCTCCGAACCGTTCGCTGTTTTCCAACTCTCCTCAATCTCTTTCTCACAGTTTGAATGATCAAACCACATAGCTTCCAAATGGAAGCGCTTACGGATGCCACTGTGTAATTGTTTTTCCTCCGAAGTAATTACTTCCAGCGGAACATGATCCGAAGTATCAACGACTAGGTGATTCACCCGAGCTCTACCAAACCTGTCAATCCAATCATCCGTGACAACGCATCTATCAATACGCTCCCGGATTGCTCTATCGTCAGGTTGATTATTTGTCCATGTGTATTGGTTGCCCGAAAAGCCCAAATCCCTTAACTCCAGCTTTTGTAAAGTATCGCAGAAATCTTCAATTTGTCGCAAGGTGACTTCTCTCCCACCTTCTTTTTCGACACTAGAAGATATTGCATTGAAATCACCCACCACAAGCCACGGCAAATCCACTGGCTTAATCCGAGTGAGTAACTTCCACGAATGATGACGCTCTGATCTTTCGGGATCACCGTAAAATCCCGTAAAAACCCATTGATCATTTGAACCCTCCACCGTGACAGTTCCTTTAATAAAAAACCGAGTGCACCGCTGTAGGGAAAAATTCATCTCCCTATCCCACAAAAGGGCAAGACCACCCCTTTGTTCATCACAACTAGCAAATACTCCATTTGCATACCCACACCTGAGCTTTATTTTTTCCAACTCCTTTGCATAAAGTCTGGTCTCCATGAGGAAGACCATATTGGGCTTCTGTCTCCTCACTAGATCGTGAAGAGAGGTAACGTTGCGGGGGTTCCCAAGCCCCCGCACGTTCCAACTTAAGAGTTTCATTGTGCCTGGCGGTGCTGCGCTGCAGCTACCGCCAATCTCGCATTAGGGTCTATGATGGCACCCTTCTCCAATTGCGGAATCCGAGATTCGGAAACCGTAGTATCACTGGACGTCTTCATGGACCCACTGCCGTCTCCTTTGAGCCTTGATTCGCTGCCCACATTAGGTGTCTTCCTTCTGGCAACCGGACTCTGAAGATTGTCCCGAGTCTTCCGTTTTTCATGTTGTTTCCGAGGGGTTACTGCTGCTGTCCCCAATACTTTTGCACTCTTTTTCTGAAGAGGCTTGGTACTTGGGGTTAGCACCTCCTTCCCTTTATTTAGTTCCTCTGCTGAATCTTTAACACCTTCTTCGCTTAGAGGGTTATCACGGACATTAATTCCTTTACCACTGTCTAGATCCATATCTGTCTCAGAGTACTCCTCTTCCGAACTGAACACGGATCCGTCTTTAGGGAACGGGTCCGGATCCTCCTTCTCAAAGTCAGTGGCTGCTTCTTCATTTTTCTTCCTCTCCGTCTCCCCTTTTGTAAACCTTTTCTTCCTAGGAGGTGGCCTGAAAGTTAACCACTGCCCGTAGCCTGGTTCGTTATTTGCCTTATCAATACCGTCTGACTCGGTGCATCTGTCACTAAAGTGATCAACCCTCCCACACCATACGCAAAGGTTCGGGATACGCTCATACTTAAAGTCCAGCCAAATCTTATCATCTACCACTACAATATGCCTTCCCCTTCGTAGTGGTTTGTGTGCATCAATTCGGACCCGAACCCTCATGTACTCCCCGTTATCACCGGACAGTACTCTCTTGTCAGTGTCAATGATTTCACCCCATGACCTCACAGCATCTGACGCATCCTCCTCTGTAAACATAAACGGTGGAAGGTTATGGATCTGAACCCATACATCTATAGTATCAAACTCTACCGTACCCACTGTGGTTCCGATAGTCCAATGTTTCAATTGAAGTATATTGCCGTCAAAGACCCAAGGCCCCCCTGCCAATACCCTGTCCTTTGATTCTTTCGACGGGAAACTAAAGACAAAAACGTTTGCCCTAGTTTCTGTAATAGTGATGTTCTCCCCATCCATCCATATTTTCTGCAACATTAATTTCAAAGCCCACACGTTCATACGAATAGGAACCAGAAAATAACCTACCAGGCAATGGTTGAAGGCTTTCATCGCTTGGATGCTTCGGTTACGATCGAAAACTACGACATCCTCCTCTTCCTCCAATGTCATTAGTCCGAACCTCCTCGTAAAGTTTCCTCCCTGCTCTGTCTTCTTCCCGTGATCGGAACCGGTGTTCCCCGATGCCGTCGCCATACCTGCGGCCGCCGCAGCACTCCTAGGGCTCCGAGAATCTCGGAACTAGGTTAAACTTTCTCTTATTTGGGGTTTTCAAGATCTTAAAAGATTCACTTAAGGCAGATCAACAATCCAAGAATGGATAAATGGTTGGTTCATGGCGAGAAGTAGTCTCTCAGAAAGCATTTGCCTTACTTGGGAGCAACATGTTTGTGCATTTGGGGGACTAGAATATCAAGCTCGTGCAGATTAGAATGTCAAGCTCGTGCAAACTGTTACAGCAGATCCATAAAAATGCACAAGAAAATTAAATATTTAGTTATTGATATTTTTTTATTGAGACTTAGTTTTTTGGTGTCTGTTTATCATCTATTGAGTTTGAATCCAAGATCTTATACAATGGCTGTTAAATGCTCTACACTTGAGCTAGCACCAATATTTATTATTTTTTTGAAAAATCACCAATTTTTTATTTTGTGAATATTGCTATTTCAAAGCATTATTTCATGAAGTGGATGGCAATTGGGTCTAATCCGATCCGACCCAAATGGAGCAGATCCAATCTCATTCGTTTACAAATGGATCGGATGTGGATCACAAGGTTTGTGATCGGTGAAGTCCGATCCGGTCCGATTAAGTTATCATACTTAATAAATTCAATAATATACACGTATTAATATAATTACATATATAAATTTACTATGTTTACTTCAGATAACGTCCTGAGTTTGATATATTTATATATTTATTGTAAATAAATTGATAAAATTATAAATGTAAAATGTATGTTAATCCACTTTTGATTCTAATTCATAATAATCTTAGGTCAGATGAATTAAAATTTTGTTTGTCATGATCCAATTGATAATCTGATTCGAATCCGGCAAAATTCAATCCGAAACTTTATGGATCGGATTTGGATCTAGGCTGATCCGATTTAAACCCGATCTGTTACCATCCCTAATCTTGTTTGTTTGTGTTGAGAAGCCAAATCAGAACCTGCAATCCAATCACCTCCAAAACAGTCTTTGGTTGAATTTTATTAACTCCAGATCCACCTGCAGCTTCTAATTAAGGCCACAAAGACAACTTCAGATCAAATAAAATTCCAAAAGAAAAAGTCACTGCGGAGATTTGCAAGACATAGAGCGTTCTAATTAGGCCACTCATGTTGATCTCTTGGGTCTTTTGGATTTTTTTGCGTGTGTTACTTATGTGGGTACTATGTTAAGACCTTTTACCTTTGTGGGTGCTGTGTAGGATTTTGTATTGTCTTGTACTTGATGTTTTGTTAACTGAAGTTTTCTTTCGGATGCAAAACAGAAGTACTTTGGGTGAGTTTGGTATAACTTTTTGGATTTTAAGTTGTCTAAAAAGATTGTGTGGGAAAAGTCTATGATACAAAAGCTAAAGATAAAATATGTATGAGTTTGGCAAAAAGAATCAGTGATGTTGTCGTTTTGTGAAAAAAGTCAGTGATGTAACAATTGATGGATGTGGACATTATTGTCATTTGCATGATTTGTGGAAAAAAAAAAGACATAAAAAGCTGGCCAAACCCAAAATTTTCCTTCTCCTCATTTTATATTAGATGCCAAAAGCCTAAAAAGCTCTACAAAAAGTTGATACCAAACATGTGGGTCAAGTCCAAGAAGCAAAAAAGATGCTTCGGGATTGAAAAACACAAAAAAGTTAATACCCCCCACCCTTGACTTGTGAAAATACCTAGTTAGTAGACCTTTCTAAAATCCAGACTTGAGGTGTGTTAGATTTGGATTTTTTTCAAAAGTGTTATCGAGTTCAACAACTAAAGTTTACACTATGAAACCTAATGAACTCACTACACTCCATGAAGTCTCAGCATGAGTAGGGCAAGATACGTGCATTACCCTCTACATGAGTCCCACTACCAACGTTGCTGTCACGATATGTCTAGTGTCATCGACCGACTTGTTTCATGGCTAACTGGACTATAAATGACCCAATTTGTGGAATTCATTAAAATTTCACCACTTTGCTTGTATGTAGAGTATTTCATTGTAATTATATCATTGTAAGGAAGTGGGAATCTTCTAAACTCTCAATATCCACCGTCGAATAGTAGATCATCTAGATCAATTTTTAGAGGAACTCGTGTATAAATAGGGGTGACCTTGTCATCCTCACTTCGCCTTAATCCAAGTAATACGATTTTCTTTCTAAGAGATCTCTTTCTGTGTTATCTTTTGGTTGTGCTAAACTTACTTGAAGGGTTCAAGACCCACACAAATACAAAATTTGACCATAGCAAGACCGGATTTGGTCACCATATCCATGTAGGCGATTTTAGCATTTCCCTTATGAAGGGTGGCCTCCTGAGTTGGATTCCAACACTACACCACCGCCTTCCACAAAGAAGACATACCTCATGTGCAATATCACCAAGCAATAATGTCCTGTATAATGACAAACTAAAAGAATAAGACACAAACTGTCACAATAGTTTCTGTATCAACAACTTAGGTAAGACACAAATGGTCTAAATATGTTGTTTTTTTGGGGAAACCGTTTCACACCATAACATCCTTAATTGTGTTGACATGCTTAACAATTCTAATCAGGTTGGGTAAAAACAAAGACAACAGCTGCAACTTCATTTCATTTTCCCCCAGCCACGCTATGCTCAAAGCGACACCCTCTTGCCACAGTTGCGGTCCAAGAACTATCTGAAGAGGCCTTTGATGAAGTCTCTGAGCTGCTTGTAAATGTTATGGATCAAAAATCCAATCGCGTGATGTATGGAACTCCTTTAGAGCATCATGTTTTTTTTCTTCAAAAACTCCAAGATTCCAGCATACTGAAGAATTCCCCAGGACCAAGGATAGAGCCACAGTCTTCCCATTATCATAGAGTAGGGCCTTGAATTCAGACATTTTTCATCTGGCTCAAGGTTGGGATTTTGAAACTTCCTGACTGCTTCCTTCAGATTTTTTTTTATCTCACCCTTTGAACGCAACCTCCATAGCTGGAGCTGACGAATCTAGCCACCGGGGTCTTCTTGATATCTCCAAAACTGTAAACCTTTCTTTATATCCCTTCAGCGATTTCCCAAATGCAGATTTGATCTTCTCATAGACTTCTGATTTAAATTTCAAGATAGATAAAATCATATGATCGGAATCTTTTTGAAATTTCTTGTAATTTGCAAACACGACTTTGCAGTTGGACTCCTTTATATATGTGTTGGAATCATATACATGTTTGGAATCCAAATTCAGGAGCTCCTGAACCTTATCAACATAATCTGATTTCAATTTCATCAGATCTTTGATCTTCTTGTCTCAATCCCCCTAAAAATTCTTGTGTTCTGCAATCAAGGCTCCCTGGTCGGAGGCCTTGTGCTCTTCCGTGTCAAAGATATTTTCATCAAATTCCTTCACTGGTTTGGATCCAGTGAATGATCGAATGTCCTGGCGAAGATTTGCGTTTTTGTGATAACAACTTAGTCGGGATAATATGCAGTTTGTAAACAAAAACTACATTGACATAGAAAAGTTAAAAGTTGACACAAAAACTAAATTTACATAGGAAAGGTAAAAATTGACATAAGATAAAGCAGGACTTGCACGTGGAAACTTCGGCACATTATAAACGGTAATATATAGAGATTTCAAAGGAGTCGAGCCCAAAGTATAAGATACATGGACCAATAGAAAAAACTTTACTTATAATAATGCGGGGAGGCATTATATTGTTCAAGGTCGGAGAAGCCCTTACTTCCGGTGCTGCCTTTACACTTTCGAATTGCTAAACTTCTAGACATGCAACACTGTGACGTAAACTTAAAGCTAATTAGAAAAATCTCTATAATTAAGAAAAATAATATTGAGAGGCTTGCCCCCACAAGTGACATTCACTTACCCTTTACAGAGATATTTCTTAACCATTGAAGAATCAAACTTCACAGCCTCAGTAGCATAGGATGCAGCTTCTGCACATCACACCCAAGAGTAAAGTCATTGCAGTAAATCAAAATTGCATAACACTCAAACCTTACTAACAATCGGAGATAAATATTACTAACAATCGGAGATAAATATTAAGCGTACACACATCATATTCAAAAAAGATGAGAGATGTATCATGTAGTTAAAAAAATACTAAGCAAACAGATTGATTGTCCTTTTCTAACCATATATGCAAATGAACTGCTGGATGAGAGTATGATTGTGCGAATGAACATCTATTCATAATTCTATGTAATGAGAATTAAAAGTCAGTCAAACTTCATGAAAATTCTCTCACTGCTTTTGCCTATTATTTGAAAATCATCACAAAACATTTCCCTTATTAACTAGCAGATTTAATCAAACAACTTAGTGTTCAGATTGTCTCGAATTCTGCAAGGCACACATTGTGCCCGATACGTCTGATTACTTCTCTTTGAGGAGGTGGTCCCTAAGGAGGTGATAGCTAAAGCTTGGTTCTTTTCCTGTCTCCTCGTATTTAGTATAAATATGAGGTGCTAACTATTGTTTTATTCATCATTTCAAATCATGATTGGCACATGTTGTTAGTGTGTAGGAGAGTTGAGAGGCTTGTAGAGAGAATGGTGGGTGTACGATTTTCGTAGTAGTGAAAATTCTTTCCATCCCCATGCACGTAGGCAACTTGTCGAAGCACATTAATATTGTGTTCTTTATTTTCTCGTTCTCCCTATCGAGTGTTGGTGTAGTGATCGTGTTTGTTTTTCCGTTGCACGGGATTTCGTCGTTAGAAATTGCAAAAAGCGGTATCAGAGTGAAGTCTACGATCCGAGGTATACATGTGACGAGATTATAAAGTTTCCAGAAATGACGAGACGCTTGCGGCAGCGACAATTGGTGCTCTTCAAAGTGCCCACGACAACGAGACTGGCGGCATGTGGGTTGAGAAGAACGTGGAGCAGCAGTGGCGTTGAAGGAGCTGAACTGGGAGCGACAAAGCAGCTGGGTGGCGTCGGTGTCAACGGCAGCGGCGAAAAAGTTTTTCCACGATTGGCGGCGTAAAAAGCTTCTAAATGTAGAACATTAATTCCTTAATCGTTTTAGGTTGATTTCGTGTTGAAATCTCAATTTTTTTGGTGTTGTTCATCCCTGAGTTCAAAGAAGGAAACAACACAAAACACATCAAATGGGTTCTCCGTGCGTGAGGAAGAAGAAGATCATGACGAGTTATCCGGTGTTTCTCGGGTACGACTGGGTGCGTGTCTGAAACGTGCGTTGTGTGCTTTTTTTTTTACGTATCTTAGGCTCTAGGAACTCGTTTGACTTGAAACAAGAGTTAAACCCTAGTTTTTGGATGTTCTAGACGCATTGTCAGTTTTGGATTCTGCAGTTTGTGGACGGAAATTCGCAAATTGGTGTGATGGCGGTGAAAAGTTCAAGTTTCGTGATTGAACAATTCAACAGCCACAACGATTTCACTCTATGCCAGCAACGAGTAAAAAGTATGTTGACACAAGAAGGTCTTATCAAGGCTCTCAACATGAAGATGTCTGAAAACCCTGCAGGGGTTACTGATGACAAGTAGGAGGAGATACGAGAGATGGCGAGTAACATGATTAAGCTATATCTTGGCAACGACACACTCCTAGAAGTCATAAATGAGACGGTTTCGAATGAGATGTGGATCAATTTGGAGTGCAAGTATAAGTCCAAGTCATTGACGAATCGACTTTTATTCAAGCAACAATTGTATGTGATGCATATGGCCTAGGGGAAGGATTTTATGGAACACTTAGATGAGTTCAACATGATTCTAACGGAGCTGAATGCGAACAATGAAAAAATTGATGAAGAAGACCATGCAATCTCTTGCAGTAGTCATCGTCGAAGTTCTCAACTTGCTCCTTGATCGCAATCAGTGGAGGAAGCCGGCGATTACTCGTTGATGAGTCTCGGTGCGCCATCGTTGGAACCTTCGGTGTCTCCGACTATTGCGGAGCATGTAAACTCTAATTTAAAAAAAAATCGATAAGTTCTTCTATCTCATCTTCTCATTTTTCTCTATTTACATCCATAGTTTTTTCGATTCACACTTCTTAATAGCACATATTCTATTTTTATTTTTATTTATATTTTTTTGATGATTGTTTCATGAGGTATTGATGTAATAGTTTCCGATCTTTCGGATTTGACTCCCGAATTATATTCCCAATGTTTCCCCTAAAAGAAGAAAGAAATTCGTACAACCTTAGTTCTAGGAAATGTGTGTCCAATCTATAATGTCACAATACCGTGCACGTGGCTCTTAGCCTAAAATGGAGAAAAGAGTACCGCTCATTTCCTTCTCTTTCTCCCCATATATATTTCAGTACGTTCCTTTTTTTCTATCCCTTTCCTTATTTGGCAAGTTTTAAGTTGTGAAAAAGCTTATTTTACTCTCAAAATATACCCTACATCATTACTAATTTTTGGCTGATTGTTACTTTTTGGTTGATTTAACAACGCCACCAAGGGTAACGAAAGACGCATCGAAGCCCATCCCCTCGAGTCCATATGGGTAGACATGTTCTAAAGAGTGGTCGATGACTTGACTAAGAAGGGGGTATTTTGCAGTTATTGTGAATAAATGAGGCACAACACAGAATAAGAGATAACCTCTGTGCCGGTCTATATAAATTTGTGTTTCTAAAAGGTAGCGTGCAAGTACAAACGCCGATAAAAAAGGGTAATATTCACTTACACCCCCTCATTTTTGGTTGATCTTCACTCACGTCCCTCATAGTTTGGAAAATTCACTTACACTCCCCTACGACTATCAAACATGTTGTCACTTACACCTCCTTTGAGTATCCACTATGTTAGTTAGTAGGGTAGCTTCACAAATTTAGTTTTTTGGACATGTTTATTCTCGCAGAGGCTGTAAAGGCTAATCCACCCCAACGTGTATTTTTAACATGTGCAATAGCATGTTTCGTATGCGTTTCTTGAACACGGTGCAACTACTACAAGTAAAAGTAGGGACTAATTCGAGGCATTGTTTACAAAATTTGGGGTCAATTTGCCTTTGCAGCATCCGTAAGAGAAAATTTGTCCAGAAATTGAATTAGGAAAGTTACCCTACCAACTAACAGAGTATGAGTAAGTAAACATAGGGGGTGTCAGTGACAACGTATTTAGTAGTCACAAGGGGCGTAAGTGAAGTTTTTCAAACTAAAAAGGGTGTAAGTGAGGATCAACCAAAATAAGCAGAATTGGGGGCAACTGTGAATCGATTCAGAGTGTTTGTTCCAGAGCTTCGAGAGAGAGAGAGAGATGGGCCAGAGACGATTCACTCGAGTGGCTACGAGCGACTCCGACGACTCCGACGATGACTCACCGCCTCCGATTTCCCCAAACAAGGAGGAGGAGCGACGACATTTGACGAGGAAGAGGAAGAAGCTACAGCTCATCGACGAAGAAGACGAAGAAGAGGAGAGAGCAAAGACTAAGAAGAAATCTAAAGAAGAAAAAGATGAAGATGAGACGACGACGATGAGGAGCCGGCGGAAGACGCGAAACCTATCGGTCCGGTCATCAGAACCGCGACGGAGAAGGGCAAAGGAAGGAGGAAGTTGTGGATGAAGTTGGATAGCAATTATTAGTCCAAGTCATTGACGATTCGACTGTTCTTGAAGCAACAAGTGTATGCGCTGCATATGGCCTAGGGAAAGGATATTATGGAACACTTTGATGAGTTCAACAGGATTCTAACAAAGCTGGATGTGATCAATGCAAAGATTGATGAAGAAGATCAATCAATTCTATTGCAGTAGCCATCGTTGAAGTTCTCGACCCTGTTCCTCGATCGCAATCAGTGGAGGAAGCCGGTGATTACTCATTGACGAGTCTCAGTGCGCCACCGTTGGAACCTTCGGTGTCTCCGACTATTACGGAGCCTTTAAACCCTAAAACACTTTTTTAAAAATCGATAAATTCTTCTATCTCATCTTCTCATTTTTCTCTATTTAAATTTCGAGTTTTTCTATTCACTTTTTAATAACACATATTCCGATTTTGTTTTGATGGATTTCCCACAACATAGTGATGTAATAGTTCCTAACCTTTCGAATTTGACTACTGAATAATATTCTCAATGTTTCCCCTAAAAAAAGAAATACATTCTTACAACCTTAGTTCTAGGAAATGTATGTCCAATATGTAATGTCACAATAATGTGCACGTGGCCCTTAGCCTAAAATGGAGAAAAGAGTATGACGAAAGCCGCATCAAAGCCCATGCCCTCGAGCCCATATGGGTGGACATGCTCTAAGGAGTGGCCCATGACTCGACTCAGAAGGGAGGTATTTTGCAGTTATTCTGAATAAATGGGGCACAATACAGAATAAGAGTTAACCTCTGCGGCGTTCTATATAAATTTGCGTTTTCTAAAAGGTAGCGTGCAAGTAATGTGGATAAAAAGGGTAATATTCACTTACACCCCCTCATTTTTGGTTGATCTTCACTCACATCTCTCCTAATTTGAAAAATTTCACGTACACCCTCTACGACTATCAAACATGTTGTAACTTCACAAATTTAGTTTTTTGGACATGTTTATTTTTGTAGAGTCTGTAAAGGCCAATCCACCCCAATGTATATTTTAACACGTGCAATAGCCTGTTTTGTATGCGTTTCCCCGTATTGGTACTTTTGACTTTTCAGGGTTCCTTCTTCCCAATGTAAAACGAAAATACAGCTTTTGTCTCATTGCAATAGTGAAAGGGGTAGTACATCAGATTATCTCTTTATTTCATTGGCTGGTTCTTCACGTGAAAAAGACGTCTCACGGTAATTCAAGTCGATCAGATCACAATAATTTCACCAGATTCTCTCCAACAACAAAGATTCGTCACGTGGTTTGGTTCCACTCTGTCTCACTCTTCCTCCCATACTGCATGTTTGACCGTGATTTTGAATTTTGATAGCAAAATTATGTGTTTTTTTTTTTTTTTTTTTTAACACGGTGCAGCTACTACTAGCAAAAGTCGGGATTAATTCGAGGCATGGTTTACAAAATCTGGGGTCAATTGGCCTTTTCAGCATCTGTAAGGAAAAATTTGTCCGAAAAACTGAATTAGGAAAGTTACCCTACCACCTGACAAAGTACACATATGGGTGTCAATGACAACATAATTAGTCATAAGGGGGTGTAAGTGAAGTTTTTCAAACTAAAAAGGGACTGTGAATCGATTCAAAGACAAAGGAGAAAAACTCTTTGATTGCCTAAAACTGAGGAACACAATGTGAAGGTATAGGCTGAAGCAAGTAACACGAGAGCCATAACTGAGTAGGAGCTGATTGAAGCTGGCAAAGATCAGTTGAGCACGATAACTAATCTGTCCCGGAAAGTCTAGTGTCTGGAGGGGAAACTGGCAAGGAAGAATAAGGCGAAGACGCGACGAACCAAGTCTGCCAAGTCGTGTCATTGGGACTTCGATTTGGTGAATCAAGGGTGTGGTAGTTATCAGCATTAAACATACTGCACACAAGCTCTTCAGATTCACCCAGGAGAAGGTAAAGGAATAATGTGAAAAACAATGCCTGAATGTGATAGATTTGATTCGGTAACTTCATCCAGTTCTCATCCAAGAATAATTCAAAATACTTAACTTCATACCATAATGTATGAATTTATCAAATACAGCATACAAATTCTCTCAAAATTGACACAATCAAACGGAAACAAATTTTCCTACAAATAGGAGGTGGTTCATCCAGTAACTTTTTTTTGCGTAGTTTCGAAGTCATCGAAGTCTTGTTAAAATCAAATGCATTCCATTGTTTCAATACACTTGAATCATGTAATCTTTGAGCACATGAACCGCCATCATAAAAGTCTAGTAGACCAACGGAGCAATCACAATTCCGAGGCACATGAATGGACGAATTTTTCTCGACATCTTGAATCATGTGAATTCCCTACAGAAAAGAGGAAAAATCAGGATAAAATACATGTTAATTCACCAAAACTTTAAAAAGTTATACAAGTGAAACATAAAAGTACCTCTGACAAATTAGAAAACTTAACGCCAAACTGTCACGTCATAGAGGGGAAAAAAGTAATACTATGCTATTACCTTACCCAAAAAACCGAAACGGCTGTGTTAGAAAGCGTGTGTCCTCGTTTTCAACTCAGGAAATCACAATTTTATGGATACTTATGTTAAATTCCCCACATTTTTCCCTGTGAATACCATGAGATTATGTAAGGGTGATAAAAAATCCTTTGATTCCATGAGATTAAATAATTGACGTAATTATTGATCACAGTTCAGCGACTGTTCCAAAAGATTGTTATGCATCACAAGTTTGTGTTGTGTTTCGGCATTCCAATGTTGTGTTTCGGTATTTCAATGTTGTGTGTCGGAATTTCAATTAGGCCATGAACTCCTCAAAATGGTCGGAGAAGTATTGAGAGGGTTTAATCATTTTTATGGTATATGAATCAAGGTCATTAAACATAAAACAAATCCCTTTCTTGATAATCCACTTTGATCTGTGCTGAAGATTTTAGGAAGAAAAATCAATCAAGGCTTTGTGAACTGACCTAATATCAGGACGAACAAACTGATTTGAGTGAAGCAGGGAAAAAACTAATATCATTAGGATACTAACATGACCTGGGTATCCTATTCTTCCACGTCCTGGTGGTTGCAATACGAGTCCTCTCCGCGCAAGAACACAAACAAAGAACCAACCGAGTAGGGTTCCGAGATATATGATCAATGGAGTCGTGGATAACATTTTAGTCGGATGAAATCCAAAGGAAATCGCCATGTTTTCTAATTTTGCGCCGAAGTTTTCTGCCGTTATTAATCTAAGTTAACAGCGTTAACTAGTTGAGGGAAGCAACACGCGTGTCAGGATCTGCTGGAGGTTGGATGATGGACGGTCCGGATTAGCCGCTGCAGAGGCTGTAGGCTGCAGACGATCTCAATCTAGTACACATAGGGGGTGTCAGTGACAACATGGTTAGTAGTCATAAGGGGTGTAAGTGAAGTTTTTCAAACTAAAAAGGGTGCAAGTGAGGATCAACCAGAAGAAGGCAGAATTTTGTACAAAAAAAAAAAAAAAGAAGGCAGAATTGGGGGCGACTGTGAATCGATTCAGAGTGTTTGTTCCAGAGCTTCGAGAGAGAGAGAGAGAGAGAGATGGGCCAGAGACGATTCACTCGAATGGCTACGAGCGACGACTCCGACTCCGACTCCGACGACTCACCGCCTCCGATTGAGGAGGAGGAGCGACGGCATTTGACGAGGAAGAGGAAGAAGCTACAGCTCATCGACGAAGAAGACGAAGAAGACGAAGAAGAAGAGGAGAGAGCAAGGTCTAAGAAGAAACCTAAAGACGACGACGACGACGAGACGGCGAATAGCGCCGGCGACGACGATGAAGAGCCGGCGGAAGACGCAAAACCTATCGGTCCGGTCATCAGAACCGCGACGGAGAAGGGCAAAGGAAGGAGGAAGTTCTACGAGGCGTTCGAGTACGACGGAACTCGCTATGAACTGGTGAGTCGACTCGTTCTAACTCGGTCAATTTGAAGATTATGTCTTGTTAGGGTTTAATTTTTATTCGATACATTGCTAGTGATGAGATATGTTTAGGTTGAAATCTGATGCTAGTGTATTTAAAGGTTTCAAGCACACTAGACCTCTTCAATGGATTATGTACGGATCTTGCTGTTTCATGTTAGGTTTAAATTTTATCCCATCCTAGAGTATGATATATTGCTAGTGATTAGCTTTTGGCTCATGAATATGTTTAGGTTAAAATCTGATGCTAGTGTATTGAAAGGTTTCAAGCACGCTTGACCTCTTCAATGGATTATTATATATGGATCTTGCTGTTCATTGTTTCATGCATGTACATCCATTTTCTTTGAGTTCATTGTGTGGAGAAGAGGATTAGATCTCGGTATGAATCGTATTTGTTCTCGAATTTTTAAGTTTTGAGTGTGGTTGGATGTAATGAATTCTAGATATCATCAGAGTGAAATTATCTTTAGGGTTTAGGAGATGATGAGGTGACATAATCTTAATTTTGTACTCCAAAAAGAGGAAAAAAGTCGGGTGCTCGGTCTTAATGTGAAGAGAAAATGAGCTGCGGAAATTTTAATTTGGCAACCTAAATATGCCATGGTTCCTCGCCCTATAATGGTAGTGATGAGTCTTCTAAGAGATTGAAAGAGCTTGTTCTTATCATATGAATAATCATTTTCTCAAAGCAGATTTGTTATGACAAAGTTGGGACCGAAAATGGAAGGCTTTTTTTTAAGACTTCAAAGAATCTTCTCCACAATATTTGAGTAATAGTATGTTGGTATTTCGTTGCACTTGTTCTGCTGTCTTGTTTCTGTTTTTCATTTTTTGTTATTTTTTCGTTCCATTTTAGTGTAAGCATCACATTATTTACCCGAAATGTCTACAGATACTTTTTTAATAAGTCAGTTCAGACATTCAGTTGTGCTTTATTAACTTCATAGGTCAAATGAAATGGAAGGTCAGTTGTGGCGCAGGATTTGCCAATAATAACAGGGTGCTTATTGAGGGAGGCGTTAATATTTTTCTTTAGGATCCTCAGTTCTGGATGAATGCAGTCTTTAACTCTTCTTGTGTGTATCCTATTTGGTTTTATATTGTCCTTCTATTCTCATATCAAACGTGCTTAATTGTCCTCCTTCACATTGTATACGGCTTGTGACTATGTCTTTGTTGATGAATCATGTTTTTCTGGGGTTATAAATCAGGAGGATCCCGTGCTTTTAGTTCCTGAGGAGACTACTCAGAAGCCCTATGTGGCAATCATTAAGGTGATTCTTTCTCTAGTTAACTCAATTCTTGTACTTCTGGTTCATGGAGAGTTAATTTCTCTCTTCCGCCCCTGTTCAAATATGTGTTTGTTGCTTGTTGCAGGACATAGCTCAAAACAAAGATGGTTCTATAATGGTAAATGGACAGTGGTTTTATCGGCCTGAGGAGGCACAGAAAAAAACTGGTGGAAATTGGCAATCAAGGGATACGAGGGAGCTATTTTATAGTTTCCACCGTGATGAAGTGCCAGCAGAATCTGTGATGCACAAATGTGTTGTGCATTTTATTCCTCTACACAAGCAGATTCCACATCGTAAAGAGCATCCAGGCTTTATTGTTCAAAAGGTTTATGACACTAAACTGCTCAGATTGCATAAGCTAACAGACAAAGATTACGAGGACAGCCACCAACATGAACTTGATATTCTTGTTCAAAAAACTTTATCAAGACTCGGGGATGTTCCTGATATTGAGATAGAAGATACCTCTGCTGACCAGGAAGATCAATCGAGGAGCAAAAGAATGCTCAGGAAAAAGAACATGTCTCTCCTTGATGTTTCAAGAGATGACGAGGATACAACAAAGTCCGATAAGGCTCCTTATGGAGAAACACCAAGGAGTGTTACGAGTAATGCTTCAGAGTACTACTCAATTTTATCAAACTTTGAGGCCTTAACTGGTGAAACACAACGTGATAGAAGGTTAGAAAAGCTTCTTGAAGTATTTAAGGACATATGCACTCCGACTGGCAATGAGAAAGGCGATGACAAGGAAAAAAGTGTAGCTCATGGCAGTGGGCAGGAGGGTGATAGTACCTCGAAAACTGTAAGGGGGTCTAATTACAAGAGTTCAAGCCTCTACTTATTTGTTAGCTGATGTTGAATTGTAGCACGAGTTATAGGTCGCTCGATATCTCACTAATTGTATGTTGCTGGATGATACGCAGTTTGTCTGGCCAGATTCTGCTGTTCGTGCTGTATCTGCTCTGGAGGAAGCTGCACATACACTTTCTGCAGATTTTCAGAAGTATAACCAAAAGATGAGATCACTTACCTTCAATCTCAAGGTTAGATACACGTTCCCTATTACTGTGAAATGTAAACCACTCCTGCGCCCCACATAATTGTTTTGGGTATGATTCCTTTGAGATTGACTTGGACATTGAGACCGGTTAATTGCAGAAACTCCATGAATCCCATGTATTTCTTCTCTTACACTGAGATTCTATCTTGTCATGTCACTATTCTTTTATGAGTAAAGCTCTTCACTCTCAAGGTAGTTCTTATTGGAAGGATAATTACTTGCAGTAAGGAGTGACGTGCCTTTTCAGAATCTACTTTGGATTGTATGTTTATCTTATAGAATCTTTTTGCTGTGGCTTTGCTAATCACATGAAAAAGTCTATCGGAACATTCGATCATGGTTTTTCATGTAGCTTTACATAGAGAAATCCCAACTCTTGTCCTGCTCTTTCCTCTGATGTACTTAATATTGTTGCATCTTTAGTGAAGGCCTGATCTCATAGGTTTGGAGACAACGTGTTTGTCATTTGAAGTTTTCTCTATGTTTGGAATGTAGAAGGCTTCTGTGCTCCTACAAGGAGACCAGTGTTGAGAAGTCCCACATTGGACATTCAAGAAGAACAAAATGAACTAACAAGTGTCGTGGCTACTCCCATCATTGCCAATTGGTTTTGAGGTGGAACCCCATGGATTCTTACATGGTATCAGAACCTGGCTCACCCATGAATGGGCTAACAACCCACGTGCTCACCGCCACCCGCAGACAAAAAGGTCCACGTGTAGGCCAAAGAATCCCACACGTGAGGGGGCGTGTTGAGAAGTCCACATCGGACATTCAAGAAGAACAAAAAGAACTAGTAAGTGCCCAGGGCTACTCCCCTCATTGCCAATTGGTTTTGAGGTGGAACCCCATGGATTCTTACAACCAGGACTACTGCCATCTAAGGGTTCAACTTGAAGTTATGTCTTTGGTTTTGTGCTCTAGTGTCAAAGAAATATATTCATAGATTTTTTCTGAAACACTTCATCGTCTTTAGTCTCTTATCACGTCCGTTGTTTGATTTTCTTTGGAAGCAGAGCAATCAATCGTTGTCCAGGCGCTTACTGAATGGAGAGCTGGAACCTGCTGTAATACTAAATATGGGGCCCAATGAGTTGAAGGTATAATCTTTTTGTTCTGTTTTTAACTTGTGACACACCATTTGGTAACCATTTTCCGGAACTTTTGTAGCTTTTGTTTGCAAAAGGATCTGTATTTATGGAGCAAAACGACACGACATTTTGGGTTTATCATGTTCTTGAAATAAAAATACTGCCGGACTAAATCCTCCCGCCAAAAATCATCACTGTCAGTCTCCTCTAGAGGTGGAATGTAACTAGGCATGGTGATGATTATCTTGTTTGCAGTTGTATATTTTCATAGTTTTATTACGACGAAGATGGGGGTGTCCTGTTGTTTGGAGCTGGGAAGGCTTGGTGCCCCCAATATATAAATAAAATCACAGATGGGAATAGGATAAAGTTTATTTGGCCCTTGAAGATAATTGTTCGTATGATGAATGTGAAGCAGAGTATTAAGTTAGTAAGATTGGAACAACTGATTGGAAAAGGGGGAGTTTTGTGATGTAGTAGGAAAGTTTATTACTTCATTCATTTATCTTGTAAGCTTAACGTGGTTGCCCAAGGGGTATCCAACTATCCACAGTTTTCTTTGGTGTTTGGGGTCTTACTGCATGAATATCATTGCTATACCTGTTGATTTTAAAGACAGGGCTAAGGTACCTGGAACGCGGATCGTTCCGGTTCCTCAAACGGGATTGGGATCGCAGAACGTCTTACCCTATGGAATTCGGTACGCCAAGTGTAGGGTTCTTTGGATACCTTCAAAGGAGGTTTACCACTATCATTAAGTATAGAACTGTTCAATATATGCAATATTTAAAAGTGAATACTCTAAAAATAGATGTATCTTAACATATCTAAATTAAATTTTCCCTTCAACAAAGATACTTTAGGTGAAACTAGTGAAAAAATTGGGATCGCTGGCGTTCCACATTTCGGAACGCGCGATCCAATTTGCAATTCGCGGGGATACGAGTGAATTGTGGTAACACTGAGACAGCATGAATATTTAGCGTTTTCAGGATGGAGTTTTAGGAGAGTCGATTTATCCCTCGTTCCTTTACTTGGTTGATCTTATTGTCTACTGTGCAACCAGGCTGGACATGTGGAGCTTCTGGTTGTGTTTGTTTACCCTCTGCTGGTTTAGTGGCTAAATTTGATAAATATTCAGCTGTTCTTGTTTGGATTTATTGAGGTTGGATTTTGTTTATGGGATTGTGGAGAGTGATGTGAAGGAGCCCAAGTTTGACATAACATCATTTTTAATACCGGAAATTGGGATTTGACTTGATAAGACCATTGCTAATTACAGCATGTTCGATCACGAGGGCAAGGTTGATTATTGGCTTCACATTATATTTCTTTTCTTGGCGCCTAGGACTTTATAGTGCATCTCCATGGAAGAATTTATGATTCACTTCCCCCTTTTCTTGAGTTTTGGACTTACTTCCCCATCTTTTGATTTTGTTGCTGTTGATATTCCAGGCTTCTTTTTATCCTGTGTCTTCTTCTGAGTCTTCTTCTGAGTCCTTCCATTTATTTGACCAGTCAAATTCACGACGTATAGAAATGGTTTGTAGGATAACTTGATTCACAATCAATGATCTCAGGGTACAAACATGATGTTTTCGCCCGTGAATTATCTCTTGTTTTCCTATGGTTGGGACTGTGGTAAACCTTTCTGGTTTTACTTGAGCGCAGTACAAGCATCTCACATGACTGATGACGGTGGTCTAGTTGTCTTCAAGAAGCGGATGAGGCAGGCGCGGATACGCTTATTGGGTTGCATTCTGCAACTTGTGGATTAGGGTGAGGAAAGTGATCCTGATCAGAAATAAGCACGCACACATCTCTCTCCTAGTACCCCACACAGCCCACAGTAGTATGCGAAAATTGGCATTTGGCAGGTCAGCTTCCCAAAGGTGGAACTGCTTATCTAACATGATGGTTGATCTGCATGCCAATGCGGTATTAGTTTTATCTGAGGGCACATGTTGACTTAGGAACTCTTCTATTAACCACCCAAAAGGAGACAAAGATTTCAGTTAACGTACAAGGGGATACAGGTTTCTGAAACAGGTTTCTGTAGAAGTTGTCCCTACGACCAAACAGCTACGTTACTGGTTTTAGAGATTCAGATCGTGAATTGAAATTTTCACCTTCACTGGATCTTGGATTGAATAGAATTGTGAATTGTAAAGATTCTCTTGCAATATTTTTAAGTTAGATAAAATAACATTTTTCACAAGACTATAACATGTGAACAAATTTATTCACATTTTTTTGTCTATTTCTACGAAAAGAAGGCTAAGAATTTTAGAAACTCGTGGCCCTAACTAGTTATTAGGAGTTTCACACATCTAAAAGATATAATAGTGAAGATAAAGAAAGGCCTGTGGAGCAAGGTAGTCCAAGATGCCGAGGAGATGGAAAAGAAAAGGAAAGTCTTAGCCTTGGACTTCAGAAAATGTACTTATCATTTTAAAGCAACATATGTCGCTAAAGTGAAGAAATGTAGGAAGTATAATTTCTTAGACCGGATTTTTAATCAATTAGACCTTTAGCTGAAGCGATGGTGAATGGTACGAATCGGGTCTGAATCGCACTCTTGAATTGAGATTGAGACAAGTTTCTGCCCATTTAAGATTGATTGAAGGATTCACATCTTTTCATGGGTGAATCAAGTCGAATTGTAGGATACGAATTGTGAATCATAAGATTCTGATGACTACGGGAAAAATCGGTGACAGAAAAACTTCAGCGGTAAAATAAGTTTCCAAATATATAGCAAGATCAGAGAACTAGAGAAGCATTTGTAAGGGATGTTTGAAGAACAAGAAGAAAAACTATGTAGGATCTGGTACCAGACACATTAGGACTACCGAGCCAAAGGGCCAGTTCGGTTGGTCAACTTATTCGACTCCTGAGACCCCCAAGAAACTACAGAGAAGATAATCACAATTTGATAACTAAGTACATGCTTGAGAACCAATTGCTTAGACTTGATACTTGTACTAAGAGTAGTGGTTCTGGAGCAGAGCACACTATTGGTGTTGGATGTATTAGCAGCTGAGAGATGGCTTGTGAGAGTCATTCGTGTACAATATGGTGCAATAAAAAAGGCACGAACTGCTTCTCAAATATAGGAATCAAAAGTTGGAACCTGGAATTCAGTTGAACATGATTGTATTTGGTCTGGTCCCAGAGAGATTGTTCAAATATAGAGACAGTTGTTCTTTACTAAAAGATTTAAGACTAAGGATGGCAAGTCAGTAGCCTATACTGGTCTTTACAAAAAAAGATTGAATACAAGACCAGGGACGGTTGCTGTCAAGTGGGTTAATGCCTTGGTGACGTTGCTTGAAATCTTCGACCGTTAGCTCGTATGGTGGAGAGATTGTCCTTAGGTTTCATATTCTTGACTCATAAACCACTTCTGGTTTTTACCTGGAGACAATGATATTCTTGGAACATATTTAGTTTTCCTGCGAGGATGAAGTCCATGCTTGGTATATTATTTTCCCGACGATTTAGCATTCATGTGAATTTGGGTTCTCATCAGCTGTTAAATAATCACTTTGAGATGCTTTTAGAGGTTTTCCCATTCTTACATTTTTGTTCCTTTTTTTGTGGTTTTAATCAGAGAAGAAAACTGAATAAATTAGGCTCTTGATCTCATTTGCAGGGTTAGTGCAGCGAGCCAGTGTCTATGCTTAGTATCATATTTGGTTTTCAATAAATGAACATAGAGTATCATTTGTTTGTTCCAGGTTGGTTTGACTGCAGAGGAGATAGCAATTAACGAACCTGAAAAGGAAGAGATTATGCAGGTATGGTTTTCTCCTCGTTACGATTTCTTTGCAGACGGGGGTTTCAATACAATAGAAGCATACTCTAAAGCATAATTTGTGTTTAGAAGTTAAAATCAGTCGTAGTTATATCGTGGGATCCCAATCTTTTGTTTGGTTGGGTCCAATTACTTCACATTTTACCTTAGGGTATCTACTTAGGGCCTGTTTGGTACCAACTGAAAATCTAAATAATCAGCTGAATGTTTTTGGAGAAAATAAGCTGGCTGAAAATTTATAGTAGTTGAAAATTCTAAATACGTACCTATGGTGTAAGATTAAAATCTGCAGAATGTGAGAGAATCTGCAAATTTGGAGATTAAATAATCTGCAGATTATTGGTCCTAAACTGATTTTTATCGGAATTGCAAAACAGTGAAACAAGCGGAATTAAATTAAAATGTCCGTTTTTAATCGAAACTGATTAAAATCCCGTCTCCCAAACATGCACTTAGTGATATATGGTGATACCCATGCTGAGTTGCTTGTTCGGCTGTTGAACCAGATGACCGAGAACCGCTGTAAAAGATGCATGGAACAAAATGTCGGCATTCTCGATGCATACCAAGTTTCACGTGGAAGTCGATATCAGGTTTAACACTTCCCTTGCTTGCACTTATAAATTGTTTATAATTTTGCCGTCACCTTGACAACTTTCTCCTTCTGTGGTAGTACTATACGCCACCTTATATAAAAATGTATTTTTTTCCTACCTTTGCAAAATTGATTAACTCCTGTTGTGAAATGAGTATTGTTCCTCTGAAAGATATAAGGGTGTTGAGCGATCTTACTAAAATGATCTTGCTTGATTTTCATTGTTGGTTTTAACGAGGTAGTAGTTACAAAGCTACCACCATTAACACTCTACCACATGGCGCTTCATATTGTTATTTCCCATTTTTGAAGTATGTGTCCTCTTTTACATTTCTTTTGAATCACATCGGAATCACCAGCGTGCTATTTATGCTAGACATAAATGTGGCCGTAAGTGGATCATCTTAGTGCAAATCATGTATCATTACCTTTGTGGACTCACGGTCGGCTTTAAAATGAAGTTTTACGAAGTACTCTGTTAATTTTATTCGAATTGAAATCTGTATTCAGAATATTGGTTTGGACAGAGGAGTAGGAACATGGAGGAAAACTAACTTCTTCATTTGAATATAACATGCGACATCAGGATCCACAAATTAAGGAAATACGGATAAAATGAGAAGAAGCAAGTGCGGGGTCCACAAATTAAGGAAATACTATGTTGACGTATAGTTTGAAAACCAAAGTTCTACATGTTAAGGTTTTGACTTAATTAACACTGGGGCTTTTGTTTGCTGATGTTTAAGGCTTCAACTGTTAGATCTTAAAATAAAGCCATCCGGCCACTGGCTACAGAAGTGTAAATCCTTTTTATATAAATTGTGGGCTTTTTTAGACAGCGAGACCCACTAGATATACTAGGAACTTGTAAAATACGAAAAACTTGTTGTGGAATCAACAGCATGAAGTAATTATTGTTGTGTTACTATTATTTTCATTCATTATTATTCATGGTCTGATTGTGGTGGTGTTGCAGTTGCTATGCAATGCTTGTGGGAATACATGGTTTGCTTTGGGAGATGAACTGTTGGTGTTGACCTCTGATGGACCACCAAGTGCGTCGTCGACTCCTGTGGGCTCTGCTCCGTTAGCAACGGCCAAGTTTGAAGACGTTGAGAAGTTGAAGAAGGAGTCTGAGAAAGCTGCGAGCGAGGTGTTGAAGAAAGCCACAGAAGCTTACATGCCCGTTCTGGAAACCCAGAGATCTCTCAACAAGCAGCAGCCTAGACCCGACGGAGAAACCAAACAGAAGTAGTCGTAGTAGTAGGAGTCTGTGTGAGAAAACATAGTATACTCACTCGCGTGTTTGTTTCTTGTCTCGTTATATGCATATACCCTCCTGTAGTCGTACTAAACGTACAAAACTTAAACCATTAGATTATAGATAGATAGATCTAACCCTTGTTCAGTTGGTTATTTCTATTAGTAGTACATTGGAAAATTAGTAGTACGTTTCTTAGATGTTGGGGGTTGAATGATTTGGATGATGGAGAGATTGCACACACAGTAAGAGCTCTCGCTGTTCTCCTGGTGTGAAGGTTCTCTCCTCTCTGTTCTGCTGCTGCCGGTGTTGAGCGAGAAACCCCTGTGAAACATTATCTGTTTTGAGATATTTTGAGAGATGGATCATGAACTCTCAGCTCTCAGGAGCATTGAATAACTTCTGCCATGGAGATGGGCAGTGCGTTTGTGTGTGTGTGTGTGTGTGGGGGGGGGGGGGGGGGGGGGGGTTGGGGGCGTCACGATTTATTATTTTCTGCCATTTTTTTTTATTTTTGGTCAAAAGGTAATATATTAGAAAAGAAAAGAACCAGTACAAACCAAAACAAAATCATCCACCATCATCTGCAACTGCAGAATTGTATGGGGAGCTACAAAACTTTCTCTCAATATCAATCTTCTCTAGTAGTTTCCTCAAAACTACATTATCTAATCTATCTGCTATAGATAAATTCTTAGCTTCTCTAGCTAGCCAATCAGCAATCCCATTGGCTGATCTTCGAATCCAGCAGACCTTCAGCTTTTGCTGCTGTATTAAGACTTGAGTTTCCTCCACCACAGAAGATAGCAACACATTTGTAGGGGAATTCTTGTTCACCATTAATACAGCTTGCTGGCAGTCAGACTCTATAATGCATTTTGGCAAGAGTTCCACAGTTAGAGAGCAACCCCATTTGATGGCTAGCAGCTCAGCATGTAGTGGGGAAATGGCCATGTTTCTGGATCTGGAGTAGCTCACTAGCTCACCTTGATTGTTTCTGATAATAGCAGCCAAAGTAGAGCATTTTGTTGTTTCATTCCAGCAGGCATCTACATTTATCTTTAAGAGCTCATTGTCAGGAGGTCTCCAGTGCTTGTCAGAGGAGAGTTGTTTCTTTTCCTTGTTTGGGTCCCCATTTTCAGAACCTTTGAGTGTTGAGATGAATTGTCCTCTCCATGCATACACATCATCCATCACATTTTTGGGGATTGGCAGCACATGGTTAAACACACATTGATTTCTAGCAACCCAGATACCCCAGCAAGTGAAGATCATTCTCTCCAAGAAGTCACTAGTAGGATGGGAAGAATTTGGAGATAATGACATGGAATAGAACCATCCACTTATAGAGGAAATATTTTGCAACTCTTGTAATTCTAAAAGCTGTGTAGCAAACCAGACAGGTTGAGTCCACTTACATTGAAAGAGCATGTGCTCTGTTGTCTCCACCTCAGAGTGACAGATGCTGCAAATTGCACTCCTAGAGCATTTCCTTTTGGCTAGAGCTAGATTGGTTGGAAGGATATTTTGAACCACCCTCCACCAGAAGTGCTGTAATTTAGTAGGAATCTTTAACTTCCAAATCCCATTCAAATAACTTTGATCCAAATTTATAGAAGAACTAGGAGGCAAGTTGACAGTACTTTTCTTCCTTGAACTGTCTAGTATTCTCACAGCTGTCTTATAACCAGACTTGACAGTGTATTCACCTGTGCTAGACCATTTCCAAACTCTTCTATCTTGTTGAGACCTTTGGGGAAGTGGATGGGCCAGAATCAATTGAGCAGCTTTATGATCAAACATGTTGCAGACCTGTTGTACATTCCAAGCTCTAAGATGGCTGTTTATGAGAGCAGAGACTCTCAAATCCATATTTCTCACAGTTAGTTTACAGTGATCTTGGAGAGTTATTTCCTCACTAAGCCATGAATCTTTAAAAACCAATACTGATTCTCCTGAGCCAACCTGCCACCTAGAGTCAGCTTTTAAAATGTCCCTTGCTGCCAATATGTCTTGCCAAACCTTGCTGCAACCAGCCACTTTGTTAGCTCCCCAGAAGTCTGTATTCTTGTGGTATAAGGCTTTGAACACTTGTGAGATAAGAAGGTTAGCATTTGAGCCAATTCTCCACCCCTGCTTTGCTATAAGAGCTCTATTAAAACTTTTGAACTCTCTGAAGCCTAGACCCCCTTCAGCTTTAGATTTTGTCACCTTGTCCCATGCCAGCCAGTTAATTTTCTTCTCACTTGGGTCATTCCCCCACCAGAATCTTCTCACAGCTGTAGTGAATCTGTTGTGCACATAAGATGGGAGTAGGACACATGACATTAGGTAGCTTGGGAGAGCTTGGATTATAGCTTTGATTATAACTTCTTTGCCACCATTAGAAAGAAGAAGGCTCTTCCACCCTTTCAATTTCCTCAAGATCCTGTCTTCCATATTATCAGTGGCTCTCTTTCTATTTTTCCCCCAGAAGAGTGGTATGCCAAGATAAACTGAGTCCTCTTTCAAAGAAGGAATGTTCAACTCCTTTTCTAATTCTGCTCTCACTTTTGGATTGACTGCAGGAGACATCAAAAAATCTGACTTGTTATGGTTCATCTTCAAACCAGATTCTTTCCCAAACTGAGTAAGAAGGTTATTAAAGAATAGCACTTCTTGGAGATCAGCTTTCAAGAAAAACAATACATCATCTGCAAAGCACAGGTTTGTGATGATAGGGCCACTAGGAATAGATAAGCCTTCCATAGCACCTTGGTGGACTGCTTCTTCCAAGTTCTTGATCAAAACATCCATAGCTAACACAAAAAGGTAAGGGGACAGAGGGTCCCCTTGCCTTAAGCCCCTGTTTGGGGTAATGTCTGCTACATCCGAACCATTGAGCTGGAGTGTGTAATGAACCGTGGAGATACACTGCATAATCAGATGACACCATTTCTGACAAAATCCCAGTTTTTTGAAGACATCAATAATGAATTGCCAGCTTAACATGTCATAAGCTTTGTTTAAATCCAACTTTAACACAACATGTTGCAGATCCTTCTTCTTACTGGATTGAATGTGGTGGATGAGTGTACTAGCAATCATGATATTATCATGGATGGATCTCTTGGGGACAAAAGCTGATTGAGAAGGAGATATGAGGGAGTGGAGAAGGGGTTTTAATCTATTAGCAAGGATTTTAGAGATGACCTTGTATTTGAAGTTACAAAGGCCAATTGGTCTAAAGTGGTTTGGGTATTCGGGGTGTTGGACTTTAGGAATAAGAGCCATTCTTGTGATATTGAAGCTTTTTAGGAGGAAACCAGAGTGAAAGAAGCTGCTTACTGCATTATACAGATCCATGCCAACACAGTCCCAAAAATGTGTGTAGAAACCACCTTGAAAGACATCAACCCCTGGAGCTTTCCATCTACCTAGTTGATCCACAGCTTCCTTCACTTCCTCAACAGTTGGGATTTTGATCAGCTCTTGATTTGTTTCCTCATTTATCCTGGCTCTCAAGCAATCTGTTGTTTGAAAAGGGCCATCCATGTTGTCTCCTTTATAGATATTGCTGAAAAAATCAGTGATAATGTGCTTCATTTCTTCCTCATTCCTTGACCAATTCCCATCAGACCTTTTAATTCTCCTAATTTTGTTCCTAAATCTTCTTTGGATCACAGAAGAGTGGAAATATTTTGTGTTTTTATCTCCTAGTTGGAGATATTTGGATCTTGCTCTCTGTTTCCAGTACCTCTCCTCCTTTGCCCATTGTGCTTCTAGCTCCTTAAGCAGCTTTCTTCTAACCTCCTCATTGTGATGAGCATGGTCTTGGTCTTGCATATCTCTAAGCTGACCACAGATTGAATCAATCCTTTTCTTAGCATTACCCCATTTTTGTTTGCTCCATTTGACCAGCTCCCACTTAACTCTTGTCAACTTTTTATGCAGCTTGAACATCTTTGAACCTTGAATTTCATCAACCCAGCTTTTGGCCACCAACTCATTGCAGTCTTTAGAAGTCAGCCAACCTTCCTCCAATTTAAAGTTTCTACCTTGTTTTGTTACCTGTCTGTCAGTATTTATCACCAAAGGGCAGTGGTCAGATCCTATATCCACTTCATGGATTAAAGTGGCATTTGGATGGTGATTAGCCCAAATTGTGTTGCTTAAGGCTTTATCAATCCTCTCCTTCACCAAATTCCCTATTCTGTGGTTGCACCAAGTGAATTTTGGCCCTTCAAAAACCATTTCAATCAGCCCCAAATCATTCACCTTGCTTTGCCATTTCCTGATTCTGCTAGTATGTGCTGCAGTACCACCTTGTTTGTCACCATTGTGGCTAATGTCATTAAAGTCCCCAATTAAGAACCAAGGACCATGAATATGCTTCCTAAAATCAAAAATAATCTCCCAAATCTTGCCTTTCTCCTTTTCAACTGGACTCATATAAACAAAGGACCACCACTCTTCTCTATCTTCATAACAGATCTTTGTATGAATGATATTTGCACAACTAAACAGAATCGGGATATCAATACCATTCACCCACCACAAGCATAAACCACCCCCTATTCCTTTGGGGTTCACATAATTGGCATTTGGCCACCGTAATCTCCTTCTAATCTTCTCCATGTAGTCCTTCTTATTCTTAGTCTCCATTAGGAAAAGGAGACTGGGACGATGGGTTATGCATAACCCTCGTAATTGCTGGACTGTCAGGAGTCGTCCCAACCCCTGACAGTTCCAACAGAGGCCTAACATGGTGGATGTGGCTGTTTTGGGTCAGCCACCACCACCCTTTCTGTAGTAAGAGCCATATCTAATTCTGCCATACCTTTGATAAAAACAGCCGTTATATTCTCCTCGAAACGGAGAGCTCTTTCAGATGGAAATAGCACTTCATCGGCTGCTTTCGTGCTCTTCTTCGCAGGCCTCTTTCTTCTGGACTGGTTCCTCTTCGCACTCTGTACAGCCCTCATATACTTCAAATTTTCCATTGCTTTTTGTTGAATCTCGTTTGTTATTGTCAATTGAGTAGCAACTGCAGTAGACTTCATCTCTCCCTCTGAATAAGTTTTGTTCTTTTTGAACCCTAATTCTGGGAAGTCTTCCTCATCGCTTCTCTTTCTCTTGATTGAGAGGAGTCGGTTAAACACCGTGGCAAGGTGCACGTCACGAAAAGGGTTGATGTGTTCAGTCGACGTGTCATTCAGATCCTCCACTAGCACTGGGCTGTAGGGTTTTCTCATGGGCTTTTTTATCTCTGATTTAGTTCTAATGGGCTTTAGTCGATTGCAGACCAGTTCAAGCCCATCAGGCTCTTCCGGTTCCTCCACATAGTATTCATGGGTCGGGTCATTAGTCTTAGCCCTACCCGACTCCAAAATTACCCCTTTGCCCTTCACTTTTACAGCTAGCTGAGCTGGGGTTTGTCCTGTTATACCCGATGAAGCCACGTCCTCCCCTATCGTACAGCTAGTGTGCTCCTCTGATTGGCTCGTGCTCGTACTACCTGCATCACCAGCTGTCCTCGTACATTGTACCACCGTCCTCTTCTCCGGTGACTCTCCGATGGTCTTCCCCGATCGGAATTGATCGGTCATTGGAGCAGGGCGTGATTCTTTCTCTTCTCCTCTTGGATCCAGGGGGTTTTCTTCACCCAATTTCTTCCATTCCTTTTCTTTGATCCTATCCATAAATGGCTGCCATCGATTGAGTTGATCTTGTCTACGCCGACTTTCTTTCTCCTTATCCTCCTGAGTGATTTTCCTGTAACCCACTCGAAGATCTGCATCATATTGGGAGGATTGATCTGCTTCTTTGGGAAGGAATCTACATTGAGCACGGATATGGCCTAGCCGGCCGCATCTGAAACAGAGGTCGCCGATACGTTCATACCGGAACCCTACCCAGGCATCTCCCCCATCTTGAACAGGCAGAAGGAAGCCACGAGGAAGAGGGTCTTTCAGTGGGATGTCTACTTTTAGTCTGAAGAATGTTCGGACACCATAAATGCCAGGTTCCACTCCGTCATGGTCTATGTAGTCGCCAATCAATCCAGCTATCTTCACGGCGTTGGCTGTCGACCGCTTCGCCGCCGGTACATCCCGCACCTGAACCCAGATCGGACATGAATCGAACTTGACCGATTTAATGTCTTTACCAGGATTCCACTTTTTTAGTAATAGGATCTGGTTAGCTACCAACCACGGTGATTTCGAGAGAATCCGAGAGTAGTCCCCTTCATCGGAGAAGCTGAAGATGAATCGGTTCGTACCGAAGGTCTCGACAGAGACTTTTCCTTTGAGCTCCCAGGCCCCTTCAACGATTTGTTTCATGGTGGTTTTACCTAATTTTCTCTCATATAGCAGTTTCGCAACCAGGGTTGAGTTGTATAGATTTCTGGAGATTTCTGGGTCATCATCCAGATCTAGCCGGAGATTTTCCGCCATACTTGGATGGAAGAGAGCTGCCTGAAAGACAGAGATTACGGCAAACCCAGAGCTAGGGCTCTGTTTTGGGGGGAGGCTAGATGAGAGTTTCTCTCACTAGAAATATCTTTTGAATAGATTCGCAATTGCGTTTCATTTTCTGCCCTTTGACATAAGATCCCCCTTCCCGGTGGCAGCTCTGGCTCTAAGCAGACATTCTCCAAAAGGGCAGAGATCCGTCAGAGCAGGTTAACTACGGTATGGCTCTTAGCAAACATTCTCTAAAAGTGAACTCTTGGTATGGCTCTTAGCAAACATTCTCTAAAAGTGAACTCTTTTTTATGCGATTTGCTGTGGCACGGCCTGACCGGACATTCTCTAAAGAGAACTTTCTTGATGGGATTTTCTATGGTAAAGCCCGTCATTGTTGGTCCAATGTAACGCAATTTTTAAGCGAGAAATGACTGGCCTCATTTACCTTTGGGTCAGTGTAACCGGGCAACCTCTATCTGACCCAGTTGGAAGTAGATCCTCATTGCTCCGGGTCGGGATTCCCAGCAAATGGCATGGGTCTTTTGGCCCGGGTCAGGGTCCATGTAAGTAGAGATATCAATATGGTTCGATTCGATCCGAGATCCGAGCGATCCGAGCCGAATGGATCGAATCCGAATCCGATCAAATTGAAAATGGATCGGATTTGGATCCGGAAAGCCAGACCTGATCGGATCTGGATTTGGATCTCAAGGCAGATCCACTGGGTTCCAATGCGATCCGATCCGACGTATATGTGTACTTTACAAATATACGCATATTATCTTTCAACTTACACTTCCAAGAAAAATACAGTAGTAACTCCAACCAACAAAGCGCTTCCTTTTGTGTTTTAGGCTTAATAATTTACGAACATGCCTTAGCGTATGAAATAGTGTATATTTTTATGTTATTTTTTGTATTTTATTGCGAACCCGAGGTGGATCCGATCCGAATCCGATCCGACCACGTGCTATATGGATCTACGGATCGGATTTGGATCGACTGAATGAAACCCGATCCGATCATCTCCGAATCCTGTAACGATCCGAACGGATCTGGATCGGATATGGATCTCATTTTTCCTAGTCGGATCTGGATCTGGAAGGACATGATCCGATCCGGATCCGACCCGTTGCCATCCCTACCTGTAAGTAGGAATGTAATTCGGGCGGGCTGGGCGGGTTGACACTTGCCCAAGCCCGAGTTCTGTCGGGATTGCCCAAGCCGAATCCAGTCCAAGTTAGGAGCATCTCCAGCCCGTCCAAGCCCAAATTCAAACAAACCAATTCGAATTTTGGTTGAATTCGCGCAGCCCATTAAACTAAATAAATTAAAATAATTATCACATTCAATTCAGTTAAATTTGTCCCTTTAAGATTAAGTCAATAACTTATATATAAAAATATATACTGAATATACCTACTTCATTTTTTTAATTTAAGACTAAAAAATAATGACTCTATATTCTTACGTTGAGTTAAAAATATTATCCATTTATATGAGAAAATACTAAAAATTTTGTGAAAAAATATGTTTTTTAGGAGAAAAAGAAATATCACTGATAATTGATATAAAGATAATAGATTTTTTTTATAAATATGCTATATAATACTCTCCAAATATAACATCTAATGAGTGTACAAATCGGAAAATTAGTGCTAGCCCATCGTTAATATTCGTTCCCAAATCCAACCCTAATTGCAATTCGGTTGAGAATTTTTGTCCGAATCCGTCCAAATTACGCAAAACATGTGCCCAAACCCGACTTTAGTCCGAGCTAAGTTCGGGTTGGCCTGATTCAGCCCGTCCAAGTTGCACCCCAACTAGTAAGTGGCGTGGGGCTTTCATGGGATGGAAGTCGAGGCCAAGGCCGACCGGATATTGACAGACTTGCGGTCAGGGACGGAGCCAGATATTCGAAACACCTTAGGCACTCTCGCAAGATATTCAAAATACCTAGGGCACTATTGAATTTTGGCAAAGGAACATTTGAAATTTTCATTCACCACAAGGTAAAATTGTAGTTTTTCAAAATTTTGGGTGGGGCACGTGCCTACCCTTGCCGCGAGTTGGCTCCGCCCTTGCTTGCGGTGGGAGTGAGAGTGGGACAAACAAAAAGGTTTCAAGATGGTGGATGGATAGCATTGTTGCAAGCCGTGGTGATTGGCATTGGGGCCTTGTGGGGGTGCTGGAGTTGGCCCAGGAATGTTAGGTGGTCCAGAATGTTGCATGCATGTGATGGGGAGGCCACACATCGCCATGCCAGATAGGCCTTGTCCCAAAAGATGAGTTGTCTAGCATTATTATCATCAAAATCAAATCATATCTTCTTCATCATGTGGGAGATGAAGAAGAGGAACGGTTGTTCTTACCACTGCAGATTGGAACAATTCCATAGCACCCGCCAAATTCCCAATGAATTACTATTTCGCTGGAAAGATAATAGGATGAGCAAATGACTGTAGTGTGTAACACAGACTGTTAGTCTGTGTTCGCTCTCATCCATGTCCGATGTATTTTATACGAGCTCATTAGCCTCAATTCCGTAGTATGCTTTCATCCATTTCTTGAGAGTCATGACATCTTTATGACAACTTCTTTGCAGAACATAGTAGTACGTATCTCACGCATATTATACTATTTTCTAACTGTCATATATGTGTGTGTGTATAAATACTTTTATTTATTGAATAATTGTATTGATTTTTTTACTTGGCAAAAAAAAAAAAAAAAAAAAACACTTGGATAGTAGAGAGCTAGGCTACTCGACTGTTGACAATGTTCGTATTTATGTTAAATATGGTAGTCATGTTCACTATCTGCATCAGTAAGAGGAACCATTATTCGACAATCCCAGACTAATTGGGAAAGTGAGAAAATATCAAACTTACCACACATTTACAATAATGTAAGTTGCAATATTGTAAATCGGTGTTGAACAACGAGATTACATGTTCGGCTCAAACTGAAAAACCATAGTTTGTAACCCGAAATCATCCTTACCAAGAAAATTGCATCAAAACAAAACTCCTTTGCCAAAACGGCACTCAGTTGTTTCTAACCAATTAATTATGATCAACAGTGTTCTATAAAGACGTCGAACCACAATCTTAAGGGTCTCCACTTTCTGTCCTGGAGCAATGGGGCAGATGATATGTTTACACAATTATAGTGCTAGAGCTTATCTGCCGATTACTACTCTAGAAAAGTTCGTGCTCAATCCTCAAATTTTTACCAAGAACATGGCTCGAACCCGCACCATTTGACTCATCAGCAGAACAACAACCGCGTCTAAATTCTAAACTATTCCCCGGGACAAGTATAAGAGTGTTCTAGAGAGGAGATATATGGATCATAACATAAGTGGGCCACAAAACACAGTAATAATGTCATCATATGATGATAGCAATGGGACAAATAAGGTTGTGGTGGATCACAGCTTGGTAGTAGTATTAGCCGTTGGCCATGTGGTTGTCCCTTTCTCAACGGTTACATTACTTTACTTCACCCCCCTTTCTTTCTCATTCACCCATTTCTTTCTTCTTGTTCTCTGTGTTGTGGCCCTGGCTTTTTCTGTCCCTTTTACCAACTTTTCTTTTCTTTTTATATTACAGGTTGGATGAAAACAACTGTTTTCCTCAAATGAGAAAGAAAATGCAATAAATAAAGTGTTTTTCCGAAAAATTAAGTTATCCCAATTAAGGAAAGAGAGTGAATTTAATCAAAAAAAACTCTAATGATAGCACACCTCACCAGCTAATAATCATACTAATCATATTTCTATTAAAAAAAATAATAATATTAAGAAATTATTAGTATGACACTCTGTAGAAGAAGATAAGAGCAAACAAATAATGGATTCACAGTACCTGTCCATATCTTTCTGCATATTCCTCCTCTAGAAAAAACCACTGGACTTTTCTGTTTAAACAAAGATTATTCAAATACTAATAGTACTTATGACAATCATAGCAAGACATAAATAAAAATAATAATAACAACCCCCCATTTTTATTTTTTCAGGACAAAAAAGTGATTTCTTACCTATTAAAAGCAGCCCAAACCCTAACATTTCTCACAACAATCTTACTTTTTCTAGTGCTGAGTCTCAGAGAGAGATAGAGATAGAGAGAGCTTGGTGAGTGAGTGACAACAATGGAGGGTAAGGAAGAAGATGTGAAGCTTGGAGCAAACAAGTACTCAGAGAGGCAACCTCTGGGGACATCAGCTCAGACAGAGTCCAAAGACTACAAGGAGCCACCACCAGCCCCATTCTTTGAGCCTGGAGAGCTAACCTCATGGTCCTTCTACAGGGCTGGGATTGCAGAGTTCATAGCTACTTTCTTGTTCCTCTACATCACTGTTTTGACTGTCATGGGGGTTTCTAGGGCACCCAACAAGTGTGCTTCTGTGGGTATCCAAGGCATTGCTTGGGCCTTTGGTGGTATGATCTTTGCCCTTGTCTACTGCACTGCTGGTATCTCAGGTTAACCTCTCTCTCTCTCTCTCTCTCTCTCTCTCTGTGTGTGTGTGTGTGTGTGTGTGTGTTATCTTATCCTCTTTTCTACATGTTATTTCTGGTAATTACAATTATACTCCTCTCCTGTGATTCTTACTGCTTGGCATCTTCAAAGATTGTGTTCCTTTTTAATGGTTTTGGAAACTTTTTGTTCTAATTGGCTACAAGGAAAGTGTTTTAATCCAAAATCTCTCTGGGTTTTCTCTGGTTTCTTAATTGGAACTTCTTCATGGTTTGAGCCCTAGTGGTCCTATTTCAGGCCATTAATTGGAAAATCTATGACCTAGGGTATGCAGTAAGAGATTCACAGCATGTTTTGGAACCAAAAAGCCTAAAATCCTAGAGAAAGATTTGGTCCAAATAGTGTCTAATCTGATGTAAAGGTTTATATTTTTTGTAAACAGGAGGACACATAAACCCAGCAGTGACCTTTGGTCTGTTCCTAGCAAGGAAGCTGTCCCTAACCAGAGCAGTGTTCTACATAGTGATGCAATGCCTAGGTGCTATCTGTGGTGCTGGTGTTGTGAAAGGGTTCCAACCAAACCTATATCAGCAGTTGGGTGGTGGTGCCAATGTGGTTGCACATGGTTACACCAAGGGTTCAGGCCTTGGTGCTGAGATTGTGGGCACTTTTGTCCTAGTTTACACCGTCTTCTCTGCAACTGATGCCAAGAGAAGTGCCAGGGACTCTCATGTTCCTGTGAGTGGTTGTTAATTATGGGGTTATTTTTTTGTTTTTTCCTCCATCTTTTGCTATGATAGATCAAAGATTAGGGTTTTTTAAAATTCAAATTCTCACTTGTTTGAATTGGAATTGCAGATTTTGGCTCCTCTTCCTATCGGGTTTGCAGTGTTCTTGGTTCATTTGGCCACCATCCCCATCACCGGAACTGGTATCAACCCGGCAAGGAGTCTTGGAGCTGCCATCATCTACAACAAGGGTCACGCATGGGATGACCAGGTAAAAGCATCTAAATGGTTTAAACTTTTGTTCAAAATACTACTCATAATTGGTTCTGTATGGAGCCGGAAATAGGCCATAACAGCATATGGTGGGACTGTAAAAAGAAGGGGAAGTATGATTGAATACACACCTGGCTCTAGATTAATCTTCTACTTCTTGTATGAAATCATCATGAAAGTTTCTCACAGGAAGGATGATATAGGTCACTTGATTCTGTTTTTGAAACTAGTCTTGGATTCTTAGTGAAGGAATAGTCCAATAGGGATGGATAATAGTGTATTTTAGACCTTCAATTTTTTGCCCAAAATCGAATCACAAGCTCTATGGCCTTCAAATTTTTGCCTAAAATCAGACCTATGACATCTAGCACATGACCTGAAGTTCCACTGTTTCTACTCAATTAGTAGAAATGGTCATACTTACATTTTTAGAATCGTTCAATTCTTACTATATTTTACTACACAATTACAACCTCCAAAATTGAACATAACAATTTCACAAAATTGTCATATGTATTTCATTCATGTACTTTCTTAGGGTAGAAAATTTGAAACAGAAGGCCCTTGATGATAAGTTTCACCCCAAATGTCACCAAATGTTTCTCTATCTATGGTTGCATGAATGAAGTCTTTTATGATATTCCTAGTTGAACTAACAGGCTGTATGTTTTTGTTAACACAGTGGATCTTCTGGGTTGGACCCTTCATTGGAGCTGCTCTTGCTGCTATCTACCACACCGTTGTCATCAGGGCCATTCCTTTCAAGTCCAAGGCCTAAAGATTCCGACTCTTCTAGTTTCGCCTCCAAATTTAGTCGTTTAGCTTTCTCGTTGCTTTCTTTTATCTCCTTGTGAACTTGATGTGGGAGGTGTTCCGTTATGTGTATGTGTACTTCAATCATGAACAAATCATTGCATAAATTCCATCCTTGTGCATTCACAATCTCAGTTTGGAATGACTGTAGTATCTTTTTATCACCCAAACTAAATACTATATGAGTAACAGGTTCGGACTCCACCAATAAGTATCTGAGTCCAATATCGTGAAGAGCTGCTAAACTTCAATGAATAGATTCAGGATGTTAAGACGCATAGCTATCATGTAAAGGCGTAAACATGTCCTGAAGAACTTTTGACATATACTAGAACTCCCGTGTAATATATGTTCTCTGATAGTGCTATACTGCAATATATGCACCATGAGAGTTGACAGATAACCCCTCGCATCCATACAACGTGAGAGTTATTTCACATTTCTCATAGTGCCTGTATCGCACTATCGGCGTACATATACTGTATGGGAGTTGCAGGGATAATGAGCTATCTGTCATAACTTCTATCATGAATAGATGAGTTGCAGGAAAATGCTTGGCAAGATTGACAAAAGGGACCATTTAAATTTGCATTAGTATTAAAGGTCATCAAAGTTAGCAATCCTAATGCCACACTGATGCTGTTCTAGTACTATTCAAGATTGCTAAGCCTATTATAACTACACATTAGACTTATAATACAAAACTAACCGACAAGCGAAGAAAGATCTATAATACTGAAGTCAGTTGTATCCTTTCTCCTATAACCGAAAAGGTTTCGAGTGCAGTGTGCATACCCACCATGAAGATCATCCTTTTACTTTTCTGGGTAAAGAAGTCAATGAAAAGGCCTTGTAAGGTTCCATGTATCAGCCGATTCTTGAAGTTAACAACACCAAATCCCAGAAATCTGACTTCAGATTGTAAAAATTAGCTGAAACTGGGCTGGATAATAGGGAAGGACCAGTTCTTACAGCTCTCACCTTCATCTCCAATGACCTTTTCATTCACCCACCATTGAGATCCAACTGCGGGATCATTGGGACAACGCCTTTCATCTAAGTTGTCGAAGTTAAATTCCTTGATGGAACCAAGCGTAATATTCCGGTGTTTCTGAAGCTGTTGCTCAGTCAAATTTGTTATTTGGTCTGATATTTCTCCCTTCTCATCATCATCCTTAGCAACAGCGATTCCAGAACTCTCAACAAACTGAGACACCGCCTTCGCCAGGGAAGGCTCGTTAGCCATACATCTCACCACCTCTTCCGCCGTTACCTCAAAAGATACTCTCGGATGAGCCGAGTGTTCGTTTCGGTATCGGTAGAACGAATTCGGAAGGGGTGTAATAATATCAGAATGTTGCCGATCAAGAGTATAATAACTCCCCCGAGATCTTGGTCCCACAGCATCGGGGGTTAACGAGCCAGATCCTTGCCGTGATGATCCCCATTCACTGGCGGGGCGTCTTTGCTTGGAAGGGATGCCGATCTGCAAATGAAGGTAGGGGGACCCACGAGGAGAAAAAGGGGACGAGGTGCCTGAACTTGGTGAGATCAGCTGACCTACTGGGCTTCCAGAATAAGGTTGAAACTCGTATTGGCGCGAATTGGGGTCAAGAAGACGAGCAAATGGTACTTCTGGTGAGGAAGGCGTGGTGAACTGAATAGACTCCGGCGGAGGAGTGACAGGAGCAGTGGATGGTTCAGTAGTATAGGTGGAGAAGACAGGTGGCGAAACCAACTGGTGCTCGTATGCGTAAGGCCCGACGGCGAAAATGTTGGCAGGACCAGGGGAATACATACATGCAGACATAGAGTTGAAGGATAGTAAACCAACGGGTGACGGTAAAGAAGATTGTGGTTCGGATTGAATGAATGAGGCGGGGGAAGATGGGGGCGCGATGAAAGGGAAAACTAGAGGTGGTGGTGGTTGAGATTGGATTCTACCAGTAGAGTCGTCGTCTGTTGATGATGGTGTTGTTTCGGTAACAAGAACAGCGTGTCCAATCCGTTTCTTGTGTTGATGAGAACCAAAGCACCAGTATGCGCTCCAAAAGCCTCCCCATTTTCTTTTCTGCAGTGAACAATGAATTGTGAGGATTACAACAACTTCCCGTATTAAGAAATTGACAAAGTTTTTCTCGGAAATGAAGTTTCCCAATAATGTACAATGAGAAGGACGAGGCACCAGACACCGGCCACTTGCAATTTGTCATAAACACCCATTCACTGTTGTGTGCGGAGAGTAGGAAATGTGTCACCAGAGCAACAATTAGGCTCCGTTTGGTTGGTGGTATCATGGTTTCCCCTTGCTTTGGTGTTTCGGTTCCGTTTTGTTGGTTGTAAAATATTTTCTGTAAAATGTTTTCACTCAAATGATGTAAAATGAATTACACATTTAAAATCCGTAAGCTATTTTCCGGAGAGTGAAGGAGCATGACAATAACTCATACTAACACCTCCACCACCAATAACCCACCACTACCGCCTACCTCCACCGCCACCCATCACTGCCACTGCCGTCTCCACCGACTGTTTTTGCAAGTGTCAACCAAACACGATAAAATGATTGCAGAGGAAACTTTTTCGCAAAAAATATTTTACGTGTAGAATATTTTTCTTTATAAAACATTTTACTGCCAACCAAACGGAGCCTTAATGCAATTTGGTTCTCCATCTAAAATCTCAATTTGAGTTCAATAAAATTCGAATCGTAGCATTTAGAGAAAATGCTAAACTATCACCACCACCCATCACCACCGCGACCTATCACCACCACCCATCACCACCGCCACTCATCACTGCCGTCTCCACCGACTGTTTTGGCAAGTGTCAACCAGACACGATAAAATGATTGCAGAGAAAACTTTTTCACGAAAAATATTCTACGTGTCTTTATAAAACATTTTACTGCCAACCAAACGAAGCCTTAACGCAATTTGGTTTTTCATGTAAAATCTCAATTTGAGTTTGATAAAGTTCAAATCCAGGATTTCATAGTTTAGCGTTTAGATAATATCTGGATAAAGCAGATTGCGGCAATCTAGCTACACCACTATGCCATGGCTAACAGCAGGAGAGGGACTGTCGAAACAACTAACAAGACGAATGACATCACTAGTTGATCCACAAACTTCATCACAAACATGAAAATTCTGTAACTCAGTCCATCATGGTGAAAGATGTAACTAATTCTCAGAAAAGTGGCATAATCACAAAATGATTACTCCAGAAACAATCATGTATAGGCATTAAAATTCAAGGAGTAAACAAGCAAACAAACAAACAAGCAATTAACTGCAAATTCAGATCCAACACAGGCTATATGGTGATATTTGCAACGTGATACAGTAGTCACAATCACAGTTTCGAATTCCGCAGATCACGGTGATATCAACAACAAGGCCAAATCAAAAAATTCAACAAACCGCACCAAACAACACACAGTTTGAGATCAATCAATCAATCAATCAACTAGAAAACGATAGCAGATTATGAACAAACAGATCTCGAATTCAACGAATCACAGTGCGCAAAACGATCAATCAGGCGAAACAAAATCGACGAAACCGAAACGAATCAATCAATCAACTAACCTGAACTGAATCAATCAATTCAACGAATCACAGTGCGCAAAACGATCAAACAGGCGAAACAAAATTGACGAAACCGAAGCGAATCAATCAATCGACTAACCTGAACCGAAGCTTGAGGCGCACGATTCTCCGTCGCCGACGCAATGATCGTCGCCGCCGCGCTGATTGTATCCAGAGCGGTGTTGTTCGAACCACCTCTCGTCGGAGCCTCCATTAAGACGATTCTCTCCGTTTCCGATCACAAATCAAACCTAATTTCACCGATAGCCTCTTCGTTTTGTATCAATTATCATAACCGAATCTCAATTTCGCATGTCCAATAGCACAGTAACTTCAAAATCGCGAGCTCTGAAATTGAAACCGAAGATGAATCAATCGAGCTCTCAACGAAGACGATGAAGACGAAGTTCAAATCTCTCTCTCTCTCTATCTCTCTCTCGATCTCGCTAAATCTCTCTGAGTGTAGAAGAAGAATTGTGGTGGTTTCTTCACAGAGAGAGGTCAAACGCGGCAAGGACTTGGTTTGTAGAGGAAGAAATGAAGCACAACACTGCCTACTTGCTTTCTTTTTGTAAAATTGAAAATAAAGAAAGGTGGGAGGTGAAATGACATGAATACCCTTGTGACTGAAATGAATAAAAGTGTGTTATTATGACACCTCACCAGTGATGCTACCAAACATTGAATGACATTACCTTCTGTATTTCTATTTCTTCTTCTAAAAACTAAAAATGGTCACACTTGTGGACATTTATCTTTTAATGCAACGCCCCTCCTCTGTGCTCATTTAGCCCCCATTTTTTGCTAGGTTTCCATAATTGTTTCCCTTCTCTCTTATGGCATGGAGGCATGGAGCATGTTGTGTGGACCCTACTGTTTCGGGAGTCTGGATTTCTATAGCACTTTTTGTGTAAGTAACATTTTAGTTGTACTCTTGCAGTGATCGCGACACATGAATCATAGAAAAGTTCAATGAATCTAAACTTTCTGTTGAATTTCAAGTCATGTGTTGTTAGGACAACTTTGTTGCTATTTTTGTCTTAATAAATTAAGACTTCTATAATTTTCGGTTTGATGGAAATATAGTCAATAGTTCATATCCGTTGAATTTCTCTGTGACTATGTGTCACGATCACAGAAAAATACTACTAAAGTGCAATAGAAAAGTTATTATAGAAAATCCGTGGTACTATTTCGGATGACACACCGTGTAATCTGCTGTTATATCACTTTAAATTGTATCAAATTATTTTATCTAGTTCAAATAATTACTTTTTAAGATTAGTTATCTTTCATTTTACATATATTAATGAATGTTATACTTATGACAAACTTTCTCTATAACAGTAATAACGTGTATATGTTATACAAACAACTCAGAGCTCGTGATAGCTAATTTATGCGCGTTTAACCAAATTCTAAATTTAGCTAACAAGAACAAGATATTTCCTGACACATGAGTTTGTAGGAGCAGCAATTCTTGTTAAACTTTTGGATTTATGATGGAAAAAATTGAAGTTTTAAAATTCCTGGTTTAAAATAATCGAGAGTAGGAAGATGTTGAAAATTGCATGAACTTTGAGGTATGTTTTGCATAGGACACTTCATTCCACTAAAGATGGTGTCAATGCATTAAACTTGGCAGTCAGTGTAATGCGTTTTCGAAAAGGGTAGTTTTGTCATTTGAAGAGAAACCACGACAACTTGTCCAGAAGAAAGATGCGATGCTTCTTCAGTCTGAGTTCACGACTTCACTTTAATTAATTATTATTTATTAATTGATCAATAACAGTGTGGGGGTGTGTGCACGTGTGCGGTGTGCCATCATTTGGAGATAGTTTTCAGTGCTCCAACAACAGCAGGGTGTGTGTTATTCTCACCAAGGGTCCGTTTGGCAAATCAGTTTTTTTTTGGGTTTTGGTGGAAAAACCAAATAGTTTTTTAAATGTGTTTGTTTAGGTTGGTTTAAAAACCAGTTTAAAAACCAGTTTTTTTTCACTTTTGCCATGAAAGAAAAAACCAACATTTTGAGGTTTTTTTCCAGTTTATTTTTGAGTTTCTATCATGACTAAAATGCCCTCACTCAATTTTCATAATCACAAAGCTACCCTTAGGTCACTTATCTGTATTTGTTTGCCTTCCTTTTTTTGGATATATTTAGGATTTATATATTAATAAATTTGGAACCATGATTGGAGGATTAACAAAACTTTCATTGTAAATAGTTTGTTGGATCAAAAATTCAAAATTTTAAAACCTACACTACCCGAGACAAAATTTTCTCTAACCCAGATAGTAAGAACATGATCAAGGGCATTCTCTTCTGACAAAACTTACTGTACTTGGGGATGGTATCAACCACTCTTTGATACCCTCAACTCTTGCTTTTCCACTCCACTGAGCCTTAGAAATGCCACGGCATTCTTTCACCAAAATTTGGTTCTCACACACATCTCATAGGCTTACAATTCTTGTTGTGGCTGAGCTTCACTGCCAATTCAATAGCTATTAATTATGCATTCTCATAATCTTCATTCCAGCTCACACCTTCAATGGTCAAATTATTACCAACTTATGACATCTATCTTTTTAAAATGCAGTCTATTTTGTTCTTTGTGAATCTAAAATATAAATACATATAGGGGGTAAATTTGTCAATTAATATACTAGATTTAGTTTAAAAACCACTGCCAAACATATTTTTTCAGTTTTTAATCTGGTTTAAAAACCATCACCAAACACAATGGTTTATACAAAATTTTTAAAAAAAACCAAAAACTTTCCACCACAATCTAAAAACCAGTTTTTCCACCAAAAACCATTCTACCAAACTCACTCCAAGTGCTGGGTACGTGTTTGGCATTGCGGATTTGGATTAAATTATATTTTTTGATAATTCCGGTTATTATGATACAAATTTTTAAATTGAGAATTTTCATATTAAACTAATCTCAATGCAATCGTAGAAACTCTAAAATTGTGAATTATGCAACTGAAAATTTAAAAAAATATATGACATTCGTGTAATTGTATTCATATATAAGATAGCATGTCTCTTTAAATCTTGTCAGATGGATTTACAATTCCAGGCTTCCAGCACATATCTTGTTTATGAGTTACGCAAAAAAAAATCATCAATACTTTTGTCAGCCGATTTTTCATATTTACAGTTGATACCGAACAACGTCAAGGGCCATAGACTTACACTATTTAGGACCAAAATAAAACTTTTGACTTTTCATTTACAATGGCCATAGACTTGCACTATTTAGGACCAAAATAAAACTTTTAGAGTTTTCATTTTGTTGTTTCACTTCTATGTTTTTTTCTATCATTTTACTCTCTCTTAACATGTTCAAGGTTGATTCTATCGAATAGCAAATCCCAATATCAATATTTCACTACAAATTTTGTGTAATATTTATCAAATAATGTTTCATCTAAAATTCGCAGCGGTTTTCTTATGTTGATTCTCACGCAACGCCTAGCATCATAACATTACTCGCAAACTAGCTCTATGTAATAATGTACATTTTCTCTAATTTTTTCCGCAATCATGTATATATTCAAGTATCAAAACACCATGTGATGCCTTTTTTGCAGCATTAAAATGTTTTTCAACTGTCACTGGTAATCATGAGATGGAGAACGACCATTTGAGGTGTAGTTGACTTGGTCGGGTTTGCATTCTCAAAATTAATGGGCGTTTGCCGTGTTCTAGAGGTCCTGAGTTCAAATCTCGGGGAATACAATTATAGACCATTTGGGTCTCCTCAATTGCTAGTTTGTAAGTCAAACTATTGCAGTAGAGGGAGAGCTGCATACTCGAGGGGTAACAGAAGTGTAACGATTGTGGGTTCCTACGTCAAAAAAAACGGCGAACATTTTTAGTACACCAAAAGAGTATAACGTGGTGATCGGACTCTAAACATTTGTCACTTCTAACTTTTTTCTAAAGCTTATGAACTTTTTAAATAATTAACATATATCTGTTAGAGATATAATACCACGTGGTGCTCTTTTTGAATACTAACTCAAGAGATGATGTCTGTGAGAATTGAGCAGCCAAAATCAACCATCCCCCATTGGCGGGGCCAGCAAGAAGATTCTCCCTAATTACCTCCGCCACTGGAACTAACTTGCACGGCTGGATCATCTCATGAGTCATCAACACCTTTCTAAACAAAAAGCATTATTCCCCAAGTCAATGGGGCTCTAAAATTCAAATGGAGTTGGTGCCCAAGGGCTTTTTTTTACTACTTATCGGTCTTGAGTTCGCTGAAGACTTGTCAAACCGCAAATTTCAGGGTCACATAGATCAATCGAGGATTATTACAAATCCAACAGAACTTCTAAAAACACTAACTGTAATTTTCAGAGACGGACAGATCAATCGAGGAATACTGCAAATTCAATAAAACTTTTAAGAACCCTCGTTATCTTGTAAATTACTACCTTTGTCTCAGCTCTTCCCCACCAATTTGACTTTTACCACTATTCACTGTGTCACTTTGACTCGGTGATTTGAATAGCAAAGTAATGTAATTTTTTGATAATTTTTTCATGGTGTTGTAGAGTATAAGTTGCTCTATAACACGGTGAAAAAATTATCGAAAAATCGCATCATTTTGCTATCGAAATCATCCGGTCAAAGTGACCCATATACGAGTCAAATATTCAGAGTGGTGGACAAGAGCTGGGACAGAGGTAGTAGGGAGAAAGATTGTATCCTCCTAATCACCATCCATTAGCATCTTTAGTGCACGTGAGTCACTAATTAATCAATGGCAATTGCAGATTTATTAAGATATTTAATACCTACACTACTAGTATCATCACTACTTTATTCGAGCTGCAGTTCCATGTATCGAAAGCCAATGTCGACATTGCTTTAAAGATTTGGTGAATGCAAGGAAAAGGATAAGATATTGATGTGGAAATTGGAATCCTTTTGCCCACTTTCTATGAACGTGCAAGCGAAAAAGGAGCATTTTCCTCATACTACCCTAACTTTTAAGAATAATAATAATGAAATAATATTTGCATAGGAAATCTATCTATAGGAACAAAAAAAGAAAAAAAAAAGTTGATAGATCATGGACGGATGGACCCGCCAAACGTGTCCAAACTCACACGTGCCGCGTTCGGAAAGTTTCAAGGAGGATCACTTTGTTGGAAGCTTACATAGAGTGCCGATATAAGCCTCGATCGGGTTACCAAAATATAAACCCAAATTTACTACTCTCTTCATCTCGCAAAGACAGTCAATTCAATTGGACACAAATTCTTAGCAAGTAGGGGTCAAAAGCATATTAAAACTAATGTGACAATTTCTAAATTTTGAAGATTTAAAATATATAATATTTATATAAATACTACAGATATTTATCTTCGGAGATATGCAATTAATGAATTCCAATACAAATTTTGACATGCTATTTCATCTAGCACCCTTGAGTTTGTATACTCCAAAATTATGTGCATTGAATATGAAATTTTATTGTATTAAATGTAAGCGGACAACTATTTGATACCGATCAAAATATAGCATGGATGACTGTCTTTGCGAGAATGAGGGAGTATCTTTTTGTTTTCTAACAAGTTGGTGGAAATGTGACGGAGCCGGTGTCTGCGTGTAATGGAACCGGTGGCCGGGTTGAAGGAGCCGTTCCCGGGTGGAAACAAGGCGGTGGCCGGGAAATGAGTTATCCTAAACACAGCAGGATAAGCATTTTCTAACTCGCTCTAGATCTCTTATTCTCTGGATATCTGTTTATAACGTAAAATTATGTTTGACAAACTAGAACCAGCAAAATGAGGTTGTTTGGCTGAGCTAGATTATGAAATTGGGAGATGCAACTCAATCTAATTTTGATATCACATAATCTTGAAATTATTTGTGCCAATACAGCTTGACAAATCTCGAATTGTGCTCCTTGCAAACCAGAATCATGCTTTGACAAATTCGAATCGCTACGATGAACCCCCAAACAAAATCCGGCCTTCCAAAATCTGACGTCCAAAATCTTCCTTACCTAAACAGGACAGATTATTGAGATTATAAGCACCTAATCCCCCTTTCATTTATCTCATCGACACCTATCCAATAATAATCCCCCAAGTAATAGAATAAATGTACACCACACATGTGAAGGTGACAGGTAGTTGCAACTAACCAGCACGCTCTAGAGAGTTTGGTTGACTGGCTACAAGTCAATAATGCGTGATTTAGGTTCAAAGTCAACGCATCAACCCAAAAGGAAAAACAAAGTGAGAGGAAGAGTCAACCAAAACCAGAGAACCCTTAAAAAAAAAATTGTATGTAAGTCGATGGAAACATGTACTACCTCCGTTTCTTCTCTATGGCACCGGTTTGACTTTTTGACTCGTATCTGGGTCACTTTGACCGGGTGATTTGGATAGCAAAACAATGCTATTATGTAATAATTTTTTCGCCGTATTATAGAGCAACTTTTATTCTACAACACCATAAAAAAATTATCAAAAAATTACATCATTTTGCTATCCAAATCACCGGACCAAAGTGACGCAATGAATAGTGGTAAAAGTCAAACCGGTGTGAAAGAGAAGAAACGGAGGTAGTAGAAGCATTTCTGATAAAAGAGAAAACACTGTAAATGGGTGCTAGCTCTGTGTTTCAGCGGTTGAAACTCTTAGCTGACGTCCTAGTTCGAACCTGGCTAGAAGATGTAGTATATGATGTAATTCTATAAAATAAAATAAAAAAGATAAAAGAGAAAACACTACTGTATCAATTGACCCTCTTTCTACTCCATATGTTTAAAACAACACCAACCATATTCTCTAAAACAAAAACATGCACCTGTACAGAAAACATAAAATGGACCAAGGGAATATAATTGGTCACTAGCATGTTTTTCTTTTTTCTTCTTCCCCAAGTTCATACTTTTTTCTTTTTCTTTCAACGACGAGAAAATTACAAGTATAGAGTATTAAGGAGGACGAATATGAGGATGACTACTACAAGCAGACCACAAAGTTCCTTCTTACCAACGACGACAACCATTGATGAGCAGCAGAGTTAGTTGGCTCCTCAACCAACTAACTATAACTGACGCCTGCTCCTTTGATGAATCCCTCTTACATTCAAAGTTGATTTAACAGCAACCTAAAAGAGAAATCTTCCTCTAACTCTGACCTTGTAACCCTCTAAAAGCTGAAACTTGAGATGTTTCTGATCAAGAAATTCATTTGAGACGAAATTGATAGCACATTGATCCATTAAACAGTGTACACCATTTCCTGCATTGAGATGATATGCAAATCTCGTTACTGCAACAACATTCATATCTCGTCCAAGAATGACATGAAAACAGGAAGAATTTTTAGGGTACCTGATCGCACACAGGGCATGTGTCGCTCCTTTCCATCCATTCAAGAATGCATGCGAGGTGAAAATGATGTTCGCATTTCGTATTAATTCTTGGATTCTCGTCGTCATATTCTGCGGAGGCAAGCACAAGTTTAGGAGCTAAAACTTCTCCGAGTTTACAAGAAGGCTAAATTATGGATTCAGACCCCATATGGAACCTCGGCCATGGTCTTTCTTAAACCAAGAGAGCTTACACTCGACAGAAAATAGTGTGCAAATATTACCTACTCTGACTTACTTGCTACAAATTTAACAAAATCAGCTGTTTCTTACTGAAATTTTAACAATGCTTCATTCAAATACCCAGATTTCTTCGATATACACAATAAATTATTTTACAATTTTTAAGCTTATTCGATTTTTTGAAAATTCGAAGTCCATTGAGAGACCAAGGCCCAAAACTCAAGGATTAACTGGATAATAACCCTAAGCATGGAAATAAACTTGTGAGTTATTCCACTAGAGATGAAAGCATGAGTCTGTTGCAAGTGGTAGCAGGAAGACTGCAGAACAAAAAACTGAGTAGCAACTGATAACTAGTGAATTCAGATGACTAATGTTCATTACCTTCAAGGCAAATGAAATCATGAGTTTGTTGCAAGTGATAGCAGGGAAACCAGCAACTGATGACTAGAGAAATTTGATGAATAATGTTCATTACCTTCAAGGCAAGTAGGGCATGTATCTTCTTCCACCTCTTGATCAGCCACAAAAGATTTACTAGACTTTTTGAGTTCACCAGACTTGACAAGTTCAATCTCTAGATCCTCCGGTGAGATAAGCTCAGTATCCTTTTGCACTTTGCATTCAGGTCCCTTCAAGTCTTCAACCGGTGCTTGTAGAGCAATGTTAACATTTGATTCTTCGACAGATTCAGAATTTGTTGGTAGGAGCGGGGTATCATTATTGTTGCCACCAGCTTCTTGATTGGCTGGGGGAGTTTGAGGACGCCTAAGATTGTCCTCGAAGGGCAAAGGGGCAGGAGGAGGTCTGTAACTGTCAGGAATTGATGTGTCCAAATTTGTGTCGACCAAAAGTGCTGCTGAGCTTGCAGAGGCTGTGGTGTATTGAGACGACAGAGGCTCGCGCTCCTCCAATGCTCCTGGGTACTGCAGAGTGCAGAGTGAAGAGGAAGTTCAAGATAACACAAAAAGTAAATAACTGAATTCGCACGCAAGTGAAGTTTCTCGCTAAGACAACATATGTATAGAAGCCAGAGTGTGAGAGGATCCACTCTATAAGGAGATAGATATTGAGTGGGTCATATCTAGGACAACATCAGATCCTCAAAATCCCATATCTTATACTTCTGTAATAAACAATTCCATCATTGACATGTAGCGTATTAACACATAACGAACAGAATGACAAAAACATGACATCCGGAAAGAGCAGGTAAACCGATAACCAGGTGCATCAAAATCCAAATAGCAAAACTAGCTTAAAGCCAGTTCATAATGATGGTAAGCTTAAGCAGGAATTCATCTTTTACCCAAACAGCAAGACATAGGTAAATCCGGTGAAGAAAAATCAAACCACTCTTCTCATCATTCAACAGGTGGGCGACTGAAGAATATGCAAGTCAATTCTCAAAGGCTAAAGCACACATCCCTTACACTTAACAGCTGACATACCTAATTACGGAGGCAGATTTCAATGAGGACCATGTCACAATTTGCTTACATGGATAACATCAAGACGGAGCCATATATGACAATCAATTTACTTGCTTAGACAATTTAGTGTTTTTTTATGTTTTTTTTTTTGATTTAGTGTTTTTTTTATGTTTTAGCTAAGACACAAATACTACTAAGTTTCTGGCTATTTGATTCTAATAGAGCCTTACGAGTTGGTACTGAGAACTGCAGCGTCCTTACTTCAAAATCCAGTTTCCTATCACATAGAGGCACTTACTTGACACCCTTGACATATTCACATAAATACGTTCGCCTCTTCATTTACCATAAACCACCTTTCTATGGTATTTATGATGTCCCAATGATTTCTTGTGAGATGGTAATCGATCAATAATGAAGATTGATTATCTGAAAGATGGTTACCGGGCCAAGAGGTGATTTGCATTAACACCCGAAGTAAGACAAAGCCGGACATCAATCGAAAGCAGGACCTGAACTGTCTTTCCAACTTCAATGATCACTTACTGAGATAAAAAAGTATCGAAATTAAAATTTCATCGGCGGACAATTTATGCAGGTGAATGGAAAGGTCGTATTCAATCTCTTGGGAATCACGGTAGTCGTCGGTATACTCCGGCTGGTAACGGCATCGCGGAAAACACCCGTATCCGCCCACGACCCCGCGATACCGTTACCAGCCGGAGTATACCGACGACTACCGTGGTTCCCGTGCATTTCAAAAGAGCTTGAGCTGGATAGAATGTCCAAGCTTTCTATAAGCTTGAGCTTGAGCTTGAGCTCAGTTGCAAACTCACATTCTGCTCGGCAAAGATATTTGAAAGAAAAATACTGATACTATGAGCCTAAGAAATTGAGTGGGTATAAATATCATACTGACCTTTACCATCCCACGTAACATAGGCAAGAAACCATGATAACAAGACTAGTATAAAAAGCAAGAAAAAGTAGAAGGGGCATTGAGGAAAATCACTTGCATACTAAGTATTGTGTGATAGTTGAACGAGTTCATATTTCAGTAAGAAAATGTACTAATGTACGATGTCCCATAAGTTATCATGTATACGAACTCAACTTGCAAGCTAGGCACATAGAACAGGACTTCAAAATTGAAGGGTGGCCATAAAAGCTGATGGGGAAGTGTTTATCTGATGATCGCAAGGATCTGTTTTAGAAGAAATGACCACTTCTCACTAAGAAGTTTACTAAAAAATTCTCCAAAACATCCCTCATTCGCTAATCCCACGTTTCTTATTAGGTTGTCTCATATTATCTCATCCTTTTTAACATTTCTGTTATTGTTACACAGCACTTTCCTTTCACACTTTCTCTCCTTCACATTTACACAGAAAGGATGATACTTCCAAGATGGTTTGGCAAAAGGAACTATTCAGCAGCATCCCCTTCAACCTACCCATTCAGACTTGCTCTTCTTGGACAATGAAAGTCTGGAGGGAGCAATATATTGAGACCAAAGTAGCAATTGAGTACAGAATAAGCCATAGATCTCAGAATATAACGCTTGGAAAAATCGTCTGAAGTTTGAGAGTCAATAAAGTGCATTCAATAGAAAAATTGATGTGTCTTCTTAAGAAACATTACTGACATGATAATGTGGCGGTGAAGTGTTCTGCCCCCCTCCTTTAAAAGAACAGCAACAACAGCCTCCCATTCCAAAAAAGTTATCTGTATAATCTACTTGAAGCTATCAGCAGTTCCATTGCATTCCCTTTGAAAGAAGACCGGAGAACCTATGATGAAGAGTGCAAGGGTTATACATTACACGAGAGGTATTTGAAATAACAGACAAAATGACTACGGTGAATGGAGTTAGACAAGTAAAATGCTTGGAAGTGAAGCCCTTTAAGTATCCTTTTGCTTCCAGAGCCATGGTTATTGACTTATGAAGAATGATAAAAAAATTATAAGTGAAAGTGAAATGACGAGAAGTACAGAGCCAGAAACATACATAAAGTAATTCTTAGAAACACGAGATACAGAACTCCATGAAGTGATCAGTTAGTCTTTTTGGACGAGGTACAGACAACAAATGTAAAAGATGGGAATAAATCATGAGCTCAAAAAATAAGCACCTAGATCAAACTTGAAAGAATGCATGACTCTATATATCTAGATATGAGGTTCTTCCACAGATTATATTCATATAATTGAAGGTAAGTCTACTTTTTTAACAGAGTAGGATCCTGAGAAGTGGAAATTGTCATGTCATGCATAGTAGAGCAGTTCCTATATGAGGTGTCATTTTCTTTTTTAGTAATTCAAAATGAGATCAGATTAACTTCATAATCACACTAAGTACATCATCTTATACTAGTGCCTGATGCCAACATGGGTACTTTCAATGCTTTAAAAGAGCCTCATAATATAGGGCAAAGCTCCTCTCCAGATCAATTATCTCCATTATCCTCCTTATTCCTATTTCTCAACCAACTCGCACTGAAGTTAATCCAATGGACAACTCATGGTGTTATAATAAAACAGAGATGCACCAAAAGAATTGTCATCACTCAACGAATAGAATAAACCCGTGTTAATTCCAATAGAAGCAGGAAAGATTCATTTAAGCACGGGCTGTGGACAAAAGCAACAGGAAGAAACTGCTTTGATAGGAATTTTTTTGAGATAGAGAACTAAATACAGTACTCCAGTGCCCGGTCGGACTTACCATAAACAACAGCTCATTGTTTTACAAAATTAGTAGTAATAGAAGCAACCTTCACACGCACTAACAATTTAAATGCAGTATCCAAATTTTATCAACATAATTTTCTTGACTTGTATAAACTTCTTTCAACGCCAACCCAGTCTACTGTGTTCTACTATACCTAAGACCTCAAACTTCCAATTATATCTATACATGTTTAACTCACCTGACAGGAAATACCACCAAGTTCAACAAACTCTGCATGTGTCCAGAAAAAATTCCATGCCAATCTTTCGTGTCTGGTAACAACACATTTTATGAATGTTGAATTCAAATTACCCCAATTGCCACAGAGGAACAACACGAGTGCTTCAAATAGTTAATCAGGAGAATGATAGCCCACAAATAAAGACGTGAATACATTAGTTAAGTTGTAAAACCATAGAATGTTTCATGTTCCGCAACCAAGATGCAGTAATATCTTGAAGTCAATAGCCAATACAATGTTGACAAGGAACAGACAAAAAAGGGAACAAGCTGGGATCAAGCTCCACCGAAGTAGCATCAAAGCAAGTAGCTCTAAGTTGTATACGCTCTAATAGGGCCAATCTCTCTCCTCGGTATTAAGTTTTGACAGTAACTAAAGTGAACAACTGGGATTACTGAAAAAGTGAAAAACCCCCAGTGTTTGTAAAATTCAGTGAACTAGGCCATATTTTAACCCTGAGTGCAAAGCAAACCAATCAAACTCGTAGAGTTAGTAAAACTTCCTATCAATAGAGTAGGTAGGAAAGAGACTACCAGTAAGTTCATAATCAAACATGTGCCAACCAAACCATATGCAGTGAATTGATCGCAGAAAACTAACTACACATAGAAAACCTAACTAAATATATTAGAAAGGGGGGCAAGCTGGAGATCAAGCTCCACCACCTATGTAGCACTAAGACGGGAACGCCGGAACGGCAATTTTCAAAAATTGGGGAGACGAAACGCCGGGGAAACGGCAGAAATATTTATATATATATTCATATAGCAATAGATACACACAAACGTATTCTAATGTAAATGTTACATAAATACACGCTAGACAAAATTGAAAGACAATAACTAAGATAAATACAAGTACACATTTACTCCATCAATATGTGGATGTACTTGAGAAATCGGAGTTCCATGAAGTCTTTGAGTTTGTTTGGAAGTCTTGAAAGTATCCAAATTTATATTCTCTCCGTTATAAGTGGCTAGGGTTAAGATTGGGGTCAGGGATCTTGATGGGATTATTAATATATATCATATTTTATTTACAAGTAGCATCTTTTATCTTTCTAAATTTAGGCACATGAGTGTTATTTTATACCCAGGGACGTCTCCAAAATGTTCCGAAAGGGGGGAACGCATCTTCGGGAAGTTCCATATAAGTTCCGGACTCATTACTTTTACCGGAACGCCATGTGGCGTTCCGGCGGAATTCCGAAGTTCCAGACATTCCCGAAACGGGGACGTCACCCTACATGGAGTCCCCGTGCATCATAGTCCACCACAGTTTACAAAATCAAATTAGACTCTCCAGTATCTACAGACAGTTTACGGCCAATTACACTGCAGCACGAGTAGAATAACCAACTTAAGTGGACAATTAACACTCCTGAATATCCCTAAGTGTAAATATTTCACTGAACTGGACATAATCCAACCCTCAACCAATCAAGGCCAATAAATAGAAATTCCTATCAGTATATTATTGGTAAGGAAACCAACAATCTCTAAGTTGATTATTTTTTTTCGAGAAATCTAAGTTGATTATCGAACCTGTACCAACAGGAAACCATTTGCAGTGAATTGATCACAGAAAACCCTAAATAAATCACCGAATTGCGATTTCTTTCCAAAACCAGTACAAGTAAATCAGCTATTTCACAAAATTGTCTTGAACACACACCACTGCACACAAAGTTCACTGAGAATCAATCATCTGATACTAGAGAATCGATAAGATCAGGAATTAACCAAAACAAAAATGATCAGTAGTACGAGCACAATTACTGAACTGAAAACGAGCAGCGATTACGATTCGAGCACGAATTAAGCGAAACGAAAGCAAAGTAACGGATCGATTGAACTCAAGAAGACTAAATCGTGTTCATACACATAGAGATTGCAGAATTTCATGTGGCGAGAGAAGAAGCACACCTTGCGATCGCTGAGAGAGCGAATTTGATTGAATCGGACAGAAAAGCCCTAGGAAAGAGAGAAAGATAGGCTTCTTGTTCTGGTTCTTCTTCGTCTTCTTCCTTGTGGTGTGATTTCTGTGTGTGAGCGTACGGCAGCGACCTCTCTCTCTCTATCGGAAGAGAGAAAGAAAGAAAGAAAGAAACTCTTCAGGAGTCTTTCTTTTCACATCATTAGTCTTGATTTATTATTATTGTTATTGTTATCTCGAAATTAGAATGAAACGGGTGGTTAACCCAATTTACCAGATAAAGAGTTTCTTCTTTTTGTTAATAAAAACTAGATTCGCAGCTAGGGTGGCAGAGCGGTGGAAACCTCAGTTGACGACAATTTCTCAATCAAATAAAAAGAAAAAAATCTAGCTTGTCAGCTCAGTGCACGTCATATGATGTTGGTGGCTTGGTTAGATAGATTTTGGATAATTTGATTCGATTTGTAGATTTTGTGCGAAATGAGTCGAATTACAATGAATGTTTTTTTGACCAGAATTGAGTGAAGCTGACCTGAATTCTGCTAAACCTGACCCGAATTCTGCTGAATTCCAACAGGATTCTGCTCATGATCGAATACAGGTAGGCGTTGTGCGGTTGATTGTTGGACTGGCTGAAAAAATAATCTATCTCATCCAAACGGGGTGGATTATTTGGAGATATAATATAGCTTATCCAAACATATCCATTAGTTATACGTGAATACAAATTCCAAACAGAGTTGACGCACTCACTAAGATGTGTGGATTAAAATGACTTCACATTCATGTTAATATAACGGACACTGGAAGTCTACAAGGTGAAGTCACGTAACAGCATAATAACTCACCGCGAAACAAAAGCGTGATAAGTTGTGAGTCTCCCACTTTCGTTTCTTATTACTTCATCTTTCGTCATCCACGTACTTATTTTTTTGTGATATCTCACTTTAAATAGATTTTATTTGTTTAATAGTCGCTACTATTCGCATGCATACTAGTTCATTTATGAACTACTGCAATGTTCTTTGAGTGCCTAAGTAAATCCCTGTAATAGCTTGCAAGAGGTAACGAGCTTGAGAAAATTCGAGTTGGCAAACTCGCAATTAAGAGAGTTAGTAAGCAACCGTTTTCCATCATAAATTTGAACTCGGGGCCTCTTACATAAGCTTAGAAATTTAAGCATGTAACCAAAGTCATCAAAGGAAAAAAATAAACAAACTTTGGAGTGTTATTTTACAAGTTCCTCAAACACAGTCATTGGTATTGAAACAGCCCGAAGGACCACGGTTCACAGCTAGTACAACTCAACCAAAATCCAAGTACATTATTTATAATATAAAAGGAGAAAACCCTCCAACAACGTTTCGAAACAAAGAAATAACACTGAAATAACATCGTCTGAAATGTCTAAGTGATAAAACTTAAAGAAACTTTATTTGCAGCTAAACTCCTAAGCTTCACCATGTGTGCGCGTTTCCCCCACCTCAATGCCAACCTGCTGGTTTTACAATAGACAAAGCCGACCGCAGGAAAATTTTAAGTCAGTAAAAACTGAGTAAGAGCATACTACAGCACGTGAAAACAGATGATTGTGCTCTAGCTAATATAAGTTTAAAAGCAAGCTTTAAAAGAAATGGAATTAGAATTGAAACAAGTAACCGAACCATTTAATTGGATATTAATTCAGCTGAAGCACATAAGGCCCAGCAGGAACGATGTATTCAGAGAGGTCACGATGCAATATAAAACATCATCAATAGAGGTGCCTCTTGGGATATCACAAATCCCAGTTCACCCGAGCGTTAAGGGCTACCCTACGCAACCCCGCTCAAACACATAGCTAAAAGACCTTAAGTGTCGACACCCCTATACTGTTGTGACCCACACTAGCATAGGTAGTACTTTATAGCTTTCACAAATAAATGGAGGTTCGCGTCCTAGCGCCTCCGGCCTGAGCCGTAACAGAATGAAATGGAGGTTCACGTCCTGGCACCTCCGGCCTGAGCCGTAATATAATGAAATGGAGGTTCGCGTCCTGGCGCCTCCGGCCTGAGCCGTAACATAATGAAATGGAGGTTCGCGTCCTAGCGCCTCCGGCCTGAGCCTTCACACGCATCCTCGTACATCGCCCTATTTCTATTAGAGTGAATTAATCTTTCGTTATTTTCTCACTGAACCAATGATTTCCAAACAATTAGTCTTTACAAGTATTTTCCAGGGGTTTGAACAGATTCGTAATAGGAGATATATAAAACATATACAAAGTCATTTTCACAAGAAATCACATTTCGAGAGTAAAAACTGTACATATGAACTTACTTGGATGTGAAGGAAGCTCGGCACACAAAAGCAACACAACTAGTAGTATGGACCCTCAACGAATTCGCCTCCTACGAAGTCTGAATCTACAATAACCAAATAATCCTATATTAACACATATTCTTTTACACGACAATGTCAATACTATGCCCTATATGCAAATTGTAAATTGTAACCTAAGGATTCCCATGGCCGAAACGTAATTTACTAGGCACGCTAACATTTTGAAATTTCTTTTCTAAATTTTATAAGAAAAGGCAAAAATTGAAATAAAATAAAAAGAAATCTTTAGTTAATATTATAGAACTGATATTTAATTGAAAAGGCTAGATTTATTTTACACAAGTAAGAAATAATATCTAATTTTAACTATTAACTTAATAATAAAAAAAACTATTATTTAAAAGCTAGAAATAATTTTAATTTATTAAATTGATGCTAACAAAATATACTATTACATATGAAAAATAAACCATTTTTTTTAAATAGTACAAAATATTAAATAAGTAGTAGTTAGGAAAAGATAATTTTGGTTTAACTTACTCTTATACACAAACTACTATTTTAAACCCGTTATACACTGAAAATATATTTTATTTTATTTTTCCAAAAGAGATTATAAGTTTTATTGAATAGAGAACATCTATATTATAAATTAGGACGGTTGACTTTAAAATGTTTTTTAGACCGTTAGATTGATTTAACCCCAGCCCTTAGATCTCACCTACCACCCACTTAACTACCCACTAATTAACTACCCACTTAACTACCCACTTAACTACTCACTCATTTAATCATAATTATAAAAAACTAGAGTATTGCCCGTGCCCGGGGCACATATAAGAAATAAACAAAAAGTTAAACTACAACTAATACCCAGCAAGTGCTAAATGTACCCTAAAGTTTCCTATCATACAAAAGTGACCCCCGACTTCACATAACACTTCACTTCACCTTCTTCTCCAATCCGTCCACTGTATCAACACTTTATATTCACACCCACAATTTCTAACAAGTTTCAATCACAAACAAATACTTACAATGTTTCGTCAATTTGAAGTACCTATAAAATGTTGAATCCGAAAATTCCAAATATAAAATCACATTGGGAAATGGGACTAATAATAATTCGGATCAAGTTAAGTGACTTCTAATATTTCATCTTCAAAAACATGAATGATTACACAATTAGCTTGTGAAGAAAATAAAATAATAGTAGTTCTCATTCTGAATAAGTCAGAAACACGTAGAGAACACAATCTGGCAGAAAATTCCCTGCAGAAGTTGTGGACGACAATGTCAGTCCAAGCGTTACCTGACTAAATATAGCTTTCAACCAAATTACTAATGATTGATGTAGGATCGACATTGTCAAGCAGATTGAAACAAAAATCCAAACAGAATAAGAGTTTACCTGATAAGAGAGCCAGGTAGTAGAAATGTTATTAGATCCCTTTGTTCCCCGAAGTCAAATGAGGCAATTTAATTAGAGAAAGGAAGTTAGGGGAGGGTAAGACTTAAAAACATCAGCCCTATTTCTTATTCTCTAGTATTGCTTCCAACTTCATTGATTCTTTCTTGTGCCCAATATTAGGACTTTACCTTTGTACTTATGAAAGATTTTGAACTTGTTCATAGACAAAATACCCCACTCCAAAGAAAAAATTCCTGGATTTTAAATTTACAGTACCAAGTCAATTTTTCAATGCGGGGTGCACAAATTATAGTGAAGCGGATCAACTAAAAATCACGTGCCTGGTACATCGTGTAGGTTACCATTACCAATCCCTAAAATTTTAAGGATATGAAATTCTAAACCCCATATCAACAATTCTCCAAGTCTCCCAAAATATCTCAATCTAATGTCTCCTAGAATATTCTCCAACAAATGGAAGATTTTCAGCTAAAAGAGGCCATTTGACCATGAAATACAACATTCAAAAACAACGAAACATGTAGCAAAAGCCAAATTTGGGATATCATGTTCCTGAAAGATAATCACCCATGAACCATTTTGTTGAAAAAGAAGAATGTAGACCACATACATGTATGCATGTACAAAAGCATGAACTAAGCTTTAGAAGACCTGAGGAGTATTCATTGTACAATCTAGATCAGTAAATTACCAAATTAAGAGTAGTGCTAGCGTTAGAAATGGCGTCTGCAGCCCATGGCGAACATACAGTGGATTCATCCCCGCTGCTAAGAGAAATAACCTAAGTGAGTAGTAGACGCCTCAATGTCACTGTAATTCTGGAAAATTCAAAGTACGAAAGACTTTCAGGTTACTTCCATAATAGCAAGTAAGATGTACTTATCAAGGAAGTACCCAGGGGGTCTTTACAAAACAATACAAAGCAAATGATTTACCTACGCCACAACTTCATCGATCTCGCCATAGAATTCTAAAACTTCCTGCCTCAATCAAAAAAAAAAAAAAAAAAAAAAAAAAAAAAAAAAAAAAAACAGAAGAAATTTCCACATTTCAAATAGGAAGAAGTATGTCATTTATCTGAGCCGTTTTGCTTTAGCACATCCATAGCTGTAGCAAATGAACCAACTCCAGGAAAAATAAGGCGTTTTGCATTGAGAATGTCATCAGCCGATTGCACCTAGAAGAAATGGAAGCATGAGCAAATCATAAAAGTGCCAATCAACAACTAAATAACCTGATATGCTGTCCTTTCACATATTTACAAACTTGCATTCTACCGAAGAAGGAAAAAAAAGGAGTAATATGCTGGCCTTTCTTATTAAGCGATTGATTTCCCTCTTCATCGAACTTAATACAGTCCTTATTCCATAGAATTAAGTTATCAAACGCTGTGCTAATTCCTTCTTATTAGTTGATTCATGCAGAAAAGGCCAAGTTATGATAAGTACAAAAGGATTATCCTTTTCCAACTGTTTTCACTTGAGGAACTCACATTGTGCAGAGAATACCTGCAACTGTCTGACTTCCTTCAGCAGTGGCACCTTCATAATCACTCATTACTCCTTTGTTCTTCTTGTCCTCTTTTGCTTTATCTAGTGCGAGTGTAACAGCCGCAGGAACCTCTTTACTTCCATTGTTTCCAACACTTTTTCTTGATTTCTCACCATTTTCAATTGCTATTCAGAAGATTTCATAATTGGGATTCAGTTAATAGCTATAACAGATTCATATAATTTAGTTAAGAGTAAACACATTGTGACCCATTCCCAATTACCTAAACTGAATAAAGCCCACAACTTACATGAACTAAAAATCACCTGAAATTACATCACTTTCTTCCCTATTTTTCTTATAATCCTTTGCTGCCGCCACTGCAACCTTAATTGAAAGTGGAATCTCCTTGCTCGCATCACTCCTGCTAGTATCATCTGAGGTTGACCCATCATTAGTATTCCTAATTCCCCAAATTTTGAGGCAGCAACTACGTTTTAAACAATTCCATGAGTTGATTTCGACTGTTTTGCTTTCTTGAAGGCGAGTTTCACTGGATCGACACCGCTCTGTTTCTGTTCCGCTGGGGATTTCTTGACTTGGGGTGGTGAAGATTCGGCACTGGAAGATGATGAAGAGGCTTTGAGCGTGCAGATTCTAGGGTTTACTACTTTCTGTGAAGAGAAGATTTCACTGTTGACGCGTCTCCGAGTATAAAACCACGAAGATTGAGGAACAGAGGCCTGGTGATGATTGTGAACGCAAGCGTTTATATCTCCTCTCTCTCATTCAATCCAGGGCAATCGGGTTATGGATTTGGTCCGCTCCATACTTTTCCTCTCTATCGTCATGCTTCCTCCAGGCAAAACAACGTCTAAAGGTCGTAGTTCTTGATTCGTACCAAATCTGAGGAGGATTTCAGGCGAGAGAGAGACAGAGAGCGGCAAAGCATCTGAGAGAGAGACGTCGTATAGTGTATTTACCCCACGATCTGCTCCCATTACCATATTGTTAGGAATTTTAATTATGACTGGGTGGTAGGTGAGATCTAAGGGTTGGGGGAGATTTTGATCTAAGGGCTGAAAAAAATGGGGCGGCGACGAGGAAGGTCTCGGGTCTGATTCGGGAAACGGGTCTGGCACTTCGACGGGGTCCGACTCCCGTTCGACTGGCTGCTGATTGATTCGGACGGCTAAACTCCGTCTTCTGGATCGTCGGGGAAGGACGACGGTGGTCGGGTGGTTTCGCCGGGATTTGGCGTCGGCCTTTCTCGGGTCGGAAACGGGTCTGTGCAACAACAGAGCCGACGATGGCTCTGTTGATTCTGCTGTTTCGTCGGACAGAAGAGAGGGAGGAGGAAACCTGGGCGGTTCTGGGTCGTCGGAAAAGAGGAGGTGGTGGCGGCGTTTTGTATTGTGAGACAGAGGAAGTATTGGTGGTCGATTTTTGGAAACAGAGGATGTGTTGCTGGGTTTGTTAATTCGGCAAAAACAGAGATTGTATGTGATACGAAGGTGATGACGAAGAAGAGGGCGTCGATTTATGTTGACAGTGGCTTGAAAATGGGTAGAACGTGGGAGATTTCGTGGTGAACGTGGAGTAAGAAGCTGAGGAAGAATTGGGGTTCTGGGTTTGTTTTCCGTTGCAGTACGGTCGTGAGAGAGAGAGAGAGGGAGAGTGGTGCAGGTGGGTTCTCCACCTATTTAAGGTAAAGACACTTTAATCCCCCACACCTAGTTTGAGAAAACTACAAATGCATCCCCCTAGTTTCAGAAAGAATGATTTTAACCTCAAACTTAATAATTACTACACCAAATACCCTATTAAAAATAGGGGTATTACAGGTATACTTTCCAATTTTGGCAAATAAATGTTGGGAAATATGATATTTATTATCTTTCAATCTACTCTCAAAAAACGAGAAGGTGAAATAGGGTTGAACATAATTTTCTTTTACTCTCGTGTTTAATACAAGAGATTTGAATATTCTATCACTGAAATAGCTCTTTCTGCAATATAAATAAGAGTTTCCGGCAAAAAACTCCCTTGCAGTATCAGCTTGTTGACACTGCGCTACCAACAGTTTGATTTTTGACACATAACCCCTCTGCAGTATGTATTTCGCTGACATCGAGCACCAAATTAATTAACACCGTTAGTGGATATGGATTTATGTTAGTGAAGTGGCACTACGGTATGAAAATTGACACATAAACCCCTTGCACTATGAATTTTACTGACATCGCGCACCAAAAATTTAAAAAAAAAAATAGTTAATTGTTTGAAATAATTTATTTTCAAAATTATAGTGTTTTTCCAAATAAAAAAACTTAATATTTATATCCTTTTCTTGAAGTAAATATTTGTAATGTCTTAGTACAAAATATAAAATATCAGTGTATTTTTATGGTTAAAAGAACTGCCTTTTAGAAAAAATTAATAGCATAAAAGATATCTATTTTCTCTCGGTGTGTGTATTCTTTTGTCATGTTTTTTTTGTCATAAAACTAAAAAGAATTGTCTTCTAGAATGTCAATGTATAAGTTATTTCTAACTAATGACGACTAAGAAAAGACAATTTTATGATACATTTTTATTTCTAAATGAAGAAAAAGTTTCTTTAGTGACTACAAGAAACTTCGAGGAAGGTCAAATGAACAATAAATTCCTAGAAATATTAATAGCATAACAACTATATTTTTTTCTATCTCTTCTTTTCTCATCATATTCTTTGAACACATCCGTGCTATTTTTTCAATATAAAAGATTAACAAAAGTATAGTCATGCCTCTATAATAAAGGCTGAAAAGACACTTTTTACACTTAGAATAAAAATAATAAACAATTTTTATGGGGCATTCCAATATATAAATAATAATAATAATAATAATAGTAATAGTAATAATAATAATATTTTATTATTAAAAAAACTTGATTAAAAAATATTTAGAAAAGAAACAAAACTTGTTTTTATTTTTTGTGCGTGATGTCAGTAAACGTCCCTTCCATAACTAGGGAGTTATGTGTCAATTTTCCATACTGCAATGCCACGTCACTGACGAAAATCCGTATCCACTAACGGCCTTAAAAAGATGGGTAAAAGACACTGACCACCCCTGTGTTTAGGGAAAAACCCACAGACTACTCTGGGGTTTTGGATAATGATACTCCGCACCCCTGTAACTGACAAAAGCTAACAGTTGTATGAAAAATACAATTCCAATCTTAGCTTTGGAACAAAATTACATCTATATATAGTCTTCACCTACTCATTCTAACCCTAATCCCTCCCTCATTCTTCTCCTGCTCGCCCAACACCAGAAGCATCAAACTCACCGCCCCCTGCTTCATCTTATTCATCACAACACCATTTAGGCCCACCAAACCTAAGCCCGACAACCACACAAAACTTTCCGCCGACGGTGACGTCGACGTGTACTCATTAACCACCGCCAAATGATTCCAAACCCTGAAACCCACCTCCTCTGGTCCAGATCCAGAAATCCCCGACCCCCGCTCCGTTGCCGGACAACGTGAAGATCGTATTGCAGCCTGGTGTCTGTACCTTCAGAACATACGGATCTGACCGTGGCGGGTTGATCAAGCCGAGAAACGATGTCATCGAGTACGGCGGCGACGGAACCGATGTTTCGGCGTTCTTCGCCACTCTTTCGGACGATTCCGATGGTGAGGCGAGGAACAACCCACCAGATCGGGAAGATCTCCCAAACCCAAGACCAAAGGCGGCGACGGTGAGGGCGATGAAGGAGACCGACGGCGGTGGTGAGTACTGGTTTTAGAAAGCTTCTTCCTTTACTTCTTCTTCTTTTTCTTCAAGTTTATGGGGTTCAAATCGAAGCGGGGGTGAGTACTCATTTCAAGCTTTTGGGTTTTAAAATCAAGTTGATGTTGTTCTTGCTATTGAACTGAAATTGGTCAGAATTGGTAAAATGTTGTTTTGAAATCACTTGTTGTAGTTGATGTTGTTATTGAAATTGAAATGAAATTAGTTTGAATTTGGTGTTATGTCTGGCCATGGGTAAAGTAGATTGGAAGTAAATTAGTTTTGGTGCTATGCGATTAAGAGTATTTAAGTTGAACTGAGGATGAAATCTTGCAGTGACAAGTGGAGTATGTGCAAGTATTTGATAAAATAATGATGATTCTGATCAGTGTGCAAATTTTTTGTGTAGTTGACAGCTTGTTGTATTTTTTAATTTTTTTTTTGGAATTTTTATGGGTTTGTTCTTATTGTTCTTGATGTTCGTGATGTTCTTGATGAACAAGTGAAATAAAGGCCCAAAAACAGAGGGGTATCATGGTTCGAAAAAGTCTATCTCACATTTTTCTAACGGAATAGGACAGAAGGGTGTTAAGTGTCCACGAAATATTCCGTTAAATGGGTACAGAGTGTCTTTATCCAAAATCCTGGGGTGGTCTGTGGGTTTTTTCCTAAATCCAGGGGTGGTAGTGTCTTTTACCCTAAAAAGATTGGTGCGCAATGTCAGCAAAATGCATATCGCAAAGAAGGTTGTGTGTCAAAACTCAAACTATTGGTAGCGCAAGTCTGCGAATTGATACTATAAGGAGATTTTCTGTGAGAATCTCTATAAATAATCTTCAAAGTCTATTTAATCCAAATGACTTCTCAAACACATATTGTACAACACTCTTCTTATAACTGAGGGAGCTTCATTGACGAATTTAAAAGGTCTCGACAAATTGAGATTGATTATTATTGTTTATTTTTTGTGTCACTTTCATTAATCCTTCGTAAAACACAATTAATCGAGTTTTAGCACATTTCTCCACCCAATTTATAAAAAAGTAATATGACATAACTTGCTGTCGAGAAATATTACTAAAAGAGGGCAGCTCATTCTGGTTGGGAAACGAATAGAATACATTCGTTAGGTGAAGTTTAAAGGTATCGAATTTTCTTTTATCATGAAATGAAAACCCGACCTTTCCAAAAAGAAGAAAGAAAACAGCTTATCTAACATCAAAAAGGAAATGGCTTATGTTTTATTATCACCTCTGTTTTTCTCTCTTTCAACATACTTCACTCTTTATCACTATTCAGTGGGTCATTTTGACCGAATAATTTGATTAATAAAATGATACAAAAAATTGATAATTATTGCATGGTCTTGTAAATAATTCATTGTTCTAAATATCATGGAAAATGTTCCAAAATTGTATCGTTTTGATATCAAAATTGTCCAGTCAAAGTTACCTAATTACGAGTTGAAAAGTTACACATACCATAAGGTACAGAAGTATGAGCTAAAATAAGTCTTCAAACGGTAACTCAATATGGATTATCCATAATCTGCCCTTTTACATTGGACCTTTATGGGCCGTAAGAAAACAAACTTTGGAAGCCCATATTTAAAATATCAGTTAAGACTTTTCTCACAGGCTTTAGCCCAAGTCCAATACAGAGGAATGAAATGCAGTTGGAGAAGAGTTTGTTTTCTGTGACGGTTACGTTTAGTTTAGGATTGAATTAAATATAGTACAAGTGTTAGTTAATATCGTGTTAAATTTTTCTGGACTGATTTTAATACCGGATAGTGTTTAACACTTCAAATTAGTCCTGTCTTTAATGAGGGGTTTAATAAGATTGGACCATTTGTGCATTAATACTAAATTGTACTGCACATTACCAAACACAATATTAACTATGATTTGGCTAATCCAATCCAATCTTATCTGGAAAAACTATTCAAGCCCAGTGCTATCCGATTAATCTAAGAAACCAAATGTGTCATGAGATTACAACAACAGTATAAAGTAAAGAAAGCTCGAATCTGTAATTGAAAACAATCATATTGTACATATCATGGCTGCAAAATTATTTGTCCTGCCATGAAAACTTACAATGTCTCAAAAATTGAAATCAATAAACCTGAGTCATCATTGGCAGAAAAGAGAGTAGATCGAGAGACTCATTCAGTAAGCACTTTTGCAAATAAATGACCTTGCCATGAAATTAACTAACAATTTATTCGCCATGAAATTGATACTGGAGACAAAAAGTAAACGACCACAATCAGAGCCAGCACCCAAGACAACGACAAACACTCAAAATTGAATCCACAAAAATGTAGTTGTGAAGCAGATCGACATAAATCAAACTCACAAACAGTAAAATGGGAAGAGAGACAATGGATCTGAGCTTGTCCCAAACATATCATAAATACACCGAAATCAATTCATCCCAATCAAATGGTGGAGGAACTGAAGGCCAACGCATATGGCTGAGTAAGAGAAAGAGAGAGGGGAGGGTGATATTTGTCGGAGGTATGCTTCGATCTCGCAGGTAGCGTATCCGAGCTTGAAAGCTTCGATCTCGCAGGTGACAGCGGCTTTGTTGTCGTCATCCCCAACGCCATAGGTAGTGGTTGTGGCGGTTGTAGGTTTCATACAAGACTCCACATGGCATTCCCGGCTTGGTCATCCACCTGAGAGAATCTACACTGTTTTAGCTATGATTGTACATTTTTCAGTACGGTCATCTACTATGTGTGAATACTGTTACATAGCTAAAAGTCATATGCTGTGTTTTTCTTTGTATACTTTTAAAATTAGTCATGTGTTTCAGTTAGTACATGATGATGTGTGGGGTCCTGCCCCGGTTCCTTCTTGTCACACAAAAATAGTTAACTCATCTTTATTTATAAATTTAGTGATGGGTTTATCTATTAAAGTTCAAATATGATGCCTACTTGTCTTATGTGCATCTCACATCAATGGTCAAAACTCAGTTTAATGCTACTATTCAAATTTTCAGAACAGATAATGGTGGTGAGTTTATAAGAGCTGCATTTGGTGCTTATCTTCTTCATCAAGGCACCATTCACCGGCTCACTTTTCCTCACACTCCTGAGCAAGCAGGTAGAGGGGAGAGGAGGCATAGGCACATTGTAGATGTTGCAGTTGCTGTTCTCCCTCAATCTAAATTGCATGTTTCTTGTTTGTTTTTTTAGGGATATCGTTCTTATTTGCTGGATGTTGTGTTCATTGCTAATTTCCTCATAAATGGATTGCCTAAAACAAAATTGCATTTTTAATATTCTTATTATGTGTTGTCAATGAATCACCTTACTATTTTGCTCTAAGAGCTTTTGGGTGTCTTTATTTTCCTTGGCTTAGGCCATACTGTTCACATAAACGTGAACCAAGATCAACTAGATGTCTGTTTCTTGGTTAATCTGGTGTCACAAAAGGGTAAAGATGTCTTGATCTCATCACTCATAAAGTTTATACCTCCATACATGTTGTGTTTTATGAAGACACTTTCCTTATGCTTCATCTTCTGTTCCGGTCACCTCTCCCCCTACTATTGTTACTTCCATTTGCCTTAATCCATTCTTATCATTATTTTCAGCTTATGCTTCTCCATCTCGAAGCCATATTCATGTCTCTTCTTCTACTGCTTCTTCTTCCCTGTCTACCATTCCTTCTTATCACATTGCCTCTCCCTCCCATTTTATTTCATCTCCACTCCTAGAGCCTACTTACATTATGGTTACCAGGTCAAAGTCAAGTGTTTTAAAACCAAATCCCAAGTATAAAACTTAATTAGTAGCTATTGGGTTCTCAGATACTGAGCCTACTCCATTCAGGTAAGCAGGACTAGTTCTCACTGGCAGCTTTCTATGACATATGAATATAATGCTTTGTTGGGTTAAAACGTTCAACCAGACACTGAATTGGGTTAAAAAATTTGTTTAGAATCAAGAGGTCTCTTGATTGCCATATTGCTAGGTATAAAGCCAGACTTGTAGCTAATGGTATTTGCAAGAATATGGTTTGGACTACATTCAAACCTAAAGCCAGTGGCTAAGAACATTACTATTAGAGTGGTGGTCTCTCTTGCTTTAGCTCAAGGTTGGAATATATCGATGTATCTAATGCATCCCTTCATGGTGATCCTACTGAAGAAGTGTTCGCGACATAACTTGAAGGCTTTGTGCATCCTTAGTATCTAACTTATCTTTGCAAGCTGGTATCAAACTTATATTTGCAAGCTGAAAAAGTCTTTCAATGGTCTCAAACAAGCTGCTAGAGTTTGGCATAAAAAACTGACTACATTCTTGACTTCACACCATTTCAGAGCTAGCACTGCTAATACTTTTTTGTTTGTGTTGAAGACTTCTAAAGTTGTCACTCTTGTGGTGATCTATGTAAATGACATCCTTGTCACTGGTAGAGGTTCCAAGTTCATCAAGTCTCTCATGGATCTATTGAAGCAAGCTTTTGAATTGAAAGAATCAGGTTAACTATACTATTTATTGGGCGTAGAAATTAATTATTAGTCTCCCATTTCTGTTCTTCTCCGCCAAAATTAAATATGCGAAAAATCTGTTGTTGAAAGCTGGCTCAAAGTTGTAGTCACTCCAACTTGTGTGGTGACTGAAATGATTCTTCTTCTTCTTCTTCTTCTTCTTCTTCTTCTTCTTCTTCTTCCCTTCTCCTTATTATTATTATTATTATTATTATTATTATTATTATTATTATTATTATTATTATTATTATTATTATTATTATTATTATTATTATTATTATTATTATTATTATTATTATTATTATTATTATCCTCCTCCTCCTCCTCCTTCTTAGATGTGACATTTTTAGGAGCATGGTGGGTGCTCTGCAATTCCTAAGTATCACAAGACCTTGCATTTTGCAATTAATGCATTGTGTCAGAATATGCATAGTCCCTATTCACCAGTCTTTCAAGCACTCTAGAGAACTTTAACATATACCAGTCTGTCCCTACTCTTTCTTCCCATGGCGGCTGGGCGCGGGGATTAAGAGTAGGGGCCGAAAAGACCATAATACCCCTGGCCTTTCACAATAATTACCAGCCACCATAACACCACCAACCAACCACCAGCCACCATCAACACCACCAGCCAACCGCCACCCACCACCACTCTGCCACCAGAAACAAGAACACAACCGCAAATTCAACCGGCTAAGTAACAAAAATACAGATCTAGACTACAAAATTACAATCTTAGAAAAAATAGAAGAGGGTGTGAAGAAGAAGCAGATGGAGGATCGAAGCCACACTCCTCTACCGTAGATCGAAGTAGCCCTCCTCACCGGCGTCCTAGCCTTCCGCCGCCAACGACCCCTGCCTTGGACTGACCAGATCTGAAAGAAGAAGTTGAAGAAAGAAGAAGACACCGCTAGGGTCGTCGATCTTCCAAGGCCACCAACGCCGAAACACCAACGAAGACACCGATCTGAGGGAGAGGGGGAGATCGCCGCCCAATGCTTCCTCGCCGGAACCTACCTTCCACGCCGGAACCCATCGTCGCAGATCTGAACAAACAGAGAGAGAGAGGGGAGCAGAAGAAGAAGAAGATCCTTAAACCAGCAGTCCATCTTCCACGCGTTGCCGTTGGTCGGATCTTCGTTGGTCCTCGCCGTTGGTCAACGTATCGCCGTCGGTGAACGTCTCGGGAGATGTGGTGGTGTGGTGGTGTGAGAGAAAGGCCAGACGGAGAGGGGAGGAGCTCTCTGGTTTATCTCCGCCTCTCTCTCTCCAGTGTGTGGTGGGAGAGTAATATGGTGAGAAGATAAGGTTACGTTTGTTTAATCGGGAGATGAGGAGTTAGAATTAGAGTAATGGGTTAGGTTAAGGTAATGTGTTGGGCTGATTTGGGTTAATTAGTGTAAATTTGGGCTGATTTCTATAATTGGCCCGGTAATGTGGTTCATTGGGTTGATGAAATAATAAAATATAAAAAGTGGCCCAGCAAGTTCAGAAGGGTAAGTTGGTCTTTTACCTTGTTTAAGGTTACTCGATTTGGAAATGGGAAGAAAGAGTGGGGACGTACCAAAAAGGAAATTGGGAAGAAAGAGCAGGGACAGAGTGGTATTAAGGGTTCTCTTGGTGAAGCGTTATGTTTTAAGGTTGCTGCACATCCTTGGAATTGTCTGCCTATAGTGACGCTGATTGGACTGTGTCTAAAGATCGATAGAAGATCCCCCACAGAGTATTGTGTTGGGAGAAAATATAATTTCATGGTGTTCCAAGAAGCAACCCAGTGTTGCAAGTTCCACCACTGAGGCACAATACAGAGCCATGGCTTCCATTTATGCATAGATGAAATGGCTAACTTTTCTGCTTCATGATCTGGATATTTGTTCTTCTCAAAAGCCTGTCATTTTCTGTGATAATGTCTCAGCCATAACACTGACTTCCAATCCATTGTTTCATGCAAGAACAAAACATATTAAGATAAATTATCACTTTGTGAGGGAGATGGTAATTGCTGGCCTGGTGGAGGTTGCTTATGTCTCTTCTCATGATCAAATTGCTGAAATGTTTACCAAATCTCTCTCTCCCTTCAAACTTCAACTCACTTCTATGTAATGAGCCAAGTTTGAGGAGGGCTGTTAAAAGGGTTAGAGTAGAATGTAACGTCGGCAACATTGTACAGATAGAATAGTCTTTTTGTTCATGTTTGTTAGTTAGTTAAGAAAAACTTGTAAAAGCATGATTTTTTAGAATTACATCGAAGCTGAGACCCTAAGACCTCATGCAGTGGCTTCAAAACCTCTACCACTAAGCTAGCACCCATTTGTATAAGCATGTTTTGGCTCTCACTTAACGATACAATGAGTTGGTTGGTGTGAGCTTTTTAGTGGTTTTTAATCCAAAATTTGTTTTTTTTGGCTTTCAGACTTTTTCTAAAAGTTTGGTGTGAACTTTTTTGAGTGAATTCTAAATTTCGAATTTTAAATTTCATCTATTTTGTTAATTATAAAAGTATTATTGTAACTTTTCTTAAACGATAAAACTGTCACATCACTGACTATTTAATAACACCACCTATTTAAACCAAAACTCATACATTCTTTTTTTGAATTTTTTTTTATGTCACATACTTTTTCACACTATTTTAAATGACGACTTAAAAAGAACACCAAACCCAGCTAACAAAGTTCCTTTCATTTTCTGAAAATATTTCTTCTTCTCTTCTCTCAAATAGAAACTAGGTCAGATCTTCATCAAAAAATAACTTTGGTTAGGGGACAGGGTGGGCCCATAGTGTAATCGGACAAAACTAACAAAATCTGCAGTATCCTTAACTCCTTTTTTGTTTCGCAAAAGCATCTGCAGGGGCTGAGTTTGCGTACTCTTCTCCTAAATTTTGACACAGAAAGTGATGGGTGAGATGTCCTGCTTTTCTTGACAAAAAAATAAAAGATGTCCTGCTTTTAATAGCCAGACAATGGAAAAGTTCATCGTACACCGTTTTGGTTTATAATTTGTCAGTATAGTTTATAAATGAATATGATTAAATCACAAGTTTTGCAATCCACAAAACTGATCCAATCAGTGTAACATAACTTACCTATTCGAACACACACAATAACATAATTATAGTATAGATAGATGATTCACCATTTTTATAAGATGCCTAACTTCTTGTACCTCGTAAAGTTATGGTTCTTGTTACTGGATGGGACGTAAGGTTTTGTTTCCTTGAAGTTTCAGGTTTAAACTCATGACGACCAATAACCAACTGACCTCATAAATTGAGTCGATGTGGGTGCAAACTGATTCGGAAATCACAAGTATCTAAAAAAAAATTGTGTGACAAATCCAACATGGTGTTCATAGTTGTCGAGACCAAATAAACTCAATATATCGTATGCGATCCTATGGACAATCTAACTCAAACCCACCAAAATCCTAATCCAAATGGAGCAGAACATAACCAACACATATTTAGAAACACGCTCATCAGATTGATATCCGATCCGTTACTATTCCAACATGTAAATAAAATAGTTCATAAAAACTTGTCTGAAAATCCACTAAACCAAGCTTTTCATATGAAAACTAGAGAACTACGTCGATCACCAATGTCCTGTTAAGCAGCTGGGCTCCTTCTAAAACGAGACGCCACGTATCAGCAGAATCAACATCCTAATATTTATATTTTCTCAAAAAAAAAAAAACAGACATCCTAATATTTATAAGCTGCTTCAATTAGATCATGACCGGGAGTTAGGGCAGCAACATTATCGCGATAGTCAATAGTTAGGGTTAGAGTTTCGCTCTACTAATATTATAGACAGTAATATAACTACTACCCGACCTCTGCAGATGCACGCTCTAATCAATCATTCCATCTCTCAGCTGACTTCAGTCTCTTGGCTGCCCGGATGAATTCACCAATCACTTGGACCTCGTCTACTTTCTGTAAATACAGAGAAGATTTACACGAGTTCAGGACATAAAAATCGAGCAATTCTGGCTCGTGAATTAGAAACACAAGGGTATTTACCTGTGAAACGAAATGCTGTTGAACAACGTCGATCACTTGTTCTCTAGTAAGATTCTGGTTACCACTTCCCTGCCAATGATCATTTTTTACTGTGTCAATTGAATTTATCGAGAACATGAGAAAAACCAGTAATGGTGAGAGAAGTTGAGGCCTTACGAGCTTGAAGTTTCTGCAGTATCTCCCCAACGAACGAGTACCCAATTTCGCGAAACTCATCCTCTGTATAGAAATGGCAAGCAAGTTAACAAATGGAATAGTAACTCACGGTGTCATGGGGCGAATCGGGCCTGGTCGGGTTTGGGAGGGGGCCGGGCATATATACATATATATATATACACATATATATATACATATATATATATATATATATGAATGAATAAAAAAATAAATTGTGCCGTTGGGGAGGGGGGGGGGGGAACCGGCCCGGGTTGGAGGGGGGCCAAGTCGAACCGCACCGGGCTGGGGGCTGGGCCGGTTCGGGTGTTGGAGGGGCGGTCTAGGGCCGGGCCTAGCTCATTTTAGTGCGGGCTGAGCCGGTTTCAAGCCTGTTCCGGCCCCCTTGACACCTTAACATGCAATAGTAACCGCACTTCTGTAGAAAACCTATTGAAGTTAACAATTTTTCGTACCAGTTTAGATGTCTGAACTATGGATTGGACTTCTTTGAAACTACTACAATGAGGACTCGTTGGCTTTGGAGATAGAGATGGAGTCCACGGCCTTGTATACCGAACTCTTGGCTTGCTCACTCTGGGAAACTGAAATTTCCTGCCTGCTCAGACATAGACCAAAGAGGAGAATTTCACAACCTTTTTACCGTGAAGCATATTTCAAAGCAACTGGCCACAGGAAGCCATTGAGCTAAGAATGCAAACAACTTACAGAAACGATTGTTGTTTCTTTCAAGGATTTCGGAACTGTCACTTGAGTTATTGAACTCATCTTCATCTTCTTCGTTCCCTGTTGGGGGTTCTAGAACACTGAGAGCATTCCTCTGCAACTTCACCTCAACACCATTCTTTAAAACCTGAGTGTCAAAAGTAACAGAAAAAAATGAGTTGTAATCATTTTGGTAACTCACCAAAGAGGGCAGTTTGATGTTTAAACGCAATGAATAATTATAATAAAATATGATTATTTAACCAAAAAAGCAACAAGCCGTTTTAGCTCAGCTGGTAGAGCGCTAGGCTTTTGACCTGGTGGTCGTGGGTTCGATTCCCACAGACGGCGTTTTTATTTTTACCAAATACAATTGCTAACTAACAATTACCCAATTCCAATACAAACAGCGTGGGTAGATCTTTTGTTCAAAATTAACTTTTCATGAAATTCTTGATCAAAGTGTAGAATTTTTTTTTTTTTTTTTTTTTTTTTTTTTTTTTTTTTTTTGAGGATTCTTGATCAAAGAAATTACGACTTCATTACCATAACAAACACCGGTTAAATATTTTTTTACCCAAATACAATTACTAGTACTTCATTGCCTAAACAAATTACTTACTTACACGCAGCATTACTCAGAACAGCGAGGGATTTTTTCATTCTATACACAATACAAACAGAGTGGGTAAATTTTTAGTTCTCTCCCAGCAGGAACACACAGCCCTAAGAGGAAGAAGTATCCCAATTTCGTCTGACAGAAATAACTTTTCTTGAAATTCTTGATCAAAGAAATTGACCGCGCATTAAGTGGAACTGCGAGTTATCAAATTAACATAATCGACAATCGATTGTCACGCTTAATATGTGAACTCTTAATGTGATTGATTCAAATTCGCGGTACAAGAAAATGACCTAGATATTAATGAAAGGACGAGGTATCAAATTTAGGGAAAGGCAGTTGATTGCCATGCTTAGTGTGTGAACTCTTTTCCCATTATGGAAGCACAAAAGATGATCTAATCTAGCTTTAGCTTTCTTTCTTTTGTCCAACCACTCAAATCAAAACTCCGCGAGAACCCTAAAGTTAAAGGCGCTACCGATCCATCATAATGACAATATTATTAAAGGAAGGAACACGAAGAACAACAACCCTAAAAGATAACAGCAATGCACATAGTATGTATGCTAAAGTAAGTATTAGTACCAGCCAATGCCAACCGCCAAGTCCGACAGCCTTCTTGACCACTCCTTGTAGACCTACCAAAACGGATTTTGTCCGGTTGTTCCCTGTCACGATGACCTTGGTGTGCCTAGGTAGCACGGTGAGCTCTTCATCGCCGCTTTCTTCTCGATAAGGCGAGAAGATCCTAGACGAGCACAAATCAGCCTGCACTTCCATTCACCAAATTCTCGCAACAAACTAGTAAACTAAACCTTAAAGCATCAATGAAGTTTTCTTCTTCTTCTCCTCCTACTGATATCAATTCAATTCAATTAAATTCCTACTAGTAAAGTAAGTCTTCTTCCTTGTGAATAAGTACCAAACACATGAGGATTGTTCAACTCTGAGAAACTACTTCTCTTGAATAAACTCTGAATCAACTACTACCGAGGAGGATGGTGAATTGAAGTCCCTGAGAGAGTAAATTGACCATACATATATGTTACTCCAATGAACAACAGACTACATAAATAGAATTCAGAAGTTGGATCTGACACGAATACGATAACGGAGGTTTAAATGCGTAGAGAAATTGAAACTTCACAAGTTCACGGACTTGATCCAGCAACAATTAATGACGAAGAAATCAATCAATTAGCTCAAACTTCAAATTTCGAAATTCAGATGATTAAGCTCTCAATACTCATATGTAAATCACTGAATCGAGAGAGAGATAGAGAAACACAAGCCCTAGAAATGAACTCCTGTAATTGCGAAATCGAAACTGTGATAAAATGAACATTACCTGATGATGATGAAGTTCTGGAAATGATTGAATCTGCGGAGGAGATCGGCAAGTGACCGGAGAAGTGGAGAGATTCGTCGGAGAATGGGGACGACGACGACGGAGAGAGTGGAGGAGTGAGAGAGAGAGGAGAAAAGAGGAATTTGTTGAATTAAATCAAATCAAGTTGTTGTTGGAGAGAGAGAGCATGTAATTAATGCTTGCCAACTGCCAATGGGAAACAGAACCACCTGCTGTTGCTGGTGTACTAGTTCATACCCCTCCAACGGCGACACGGCTAGCTTTTTAAGGCTTTAACGGATTAGCAAGCCCCGTTAGTTTCTTCTACTCGGCTTGGCTATGCGTGTGTTTGGCGTGGATTTTGAATTTTCAAGTTGGGTTGGTGTACTTGGTGCAAGAAAAAACTTGAGTTTGACTAGATTCTTCAAGTCTTTTATTTCCTCAAATTATTAAAATGAAAATAATTTTCTTACTAGAAATAAATCAGTCACATTAGTGATTTTCATTAAGATAAATAATAAATTAATAAATAAAAGGCAATTGGGCAATTTTTTTTGAAAAATTACATCAGTTAGCAGGGTTCAAAGCCGAAACCACATAAGGGTTTCAAACCTCTACTAATGAGTTAGCACCCATTTGTTCATAATTATAACTTTCTCTAAACAATAAAATTGTCATATCACTGACCTTTTAACAATACTAATTTCTTATAATAAACACATGCATTTTTTTTATGAATTTTATGTTACAAACTTTTTTCACGTCATCTTAAAAGACAAATTTAAAATCAATAAAATTCACTCCAACTCCACCCCATGCAAGTTAAACACTATAATACCGTGTTTGTTCGTTTCTTTTTTTTTTCAGGCCAGTGACCTTGTGAGATGGGATTGAGAGATCTTGTATGCAAAATGTCAATTCTAATTACATTGAAGCCGAGGAGTGGGTCAGCTCGGCTGAGTAACCTGTGATCCGCTAGCCAGAACTGACACGTGTATGTCTCACCAGTTCCGGCAGAGTACACGTGTGCATTCTCTCTGTAAAATTTGGTGCAGGTTGGGGGAATATACATTCTTTTGAATTCAGATTTGGAGTCCGCCCTTCTCTTCTCCCAAGGCAGCTGGCGCGCACTCGAAATAAAATCTCCCCGAAAAATAGAAACGCCCGCCCAAAGTGTGGGGTCCTCCTCCCCAACCACCCCTATCAGACCCCAAAAATAACTTCCAAATTTATTATTAGCCGTTGGATCAACAAATTGTGTAAGGGCTGAAGTAGTCAAGGAATTTTCTCTCAACTTCTGAATCCGAGGGTTGGGACAGGGGTCAGACGGTAAAATGCAACTACCTCCTCCGAGGGTAAGGCTTGCTACAGGTTTTTTTCCCCTAATGTTTCACAATATATAAAATCATCACCCTTAACTTGCTCGAAAATGTTGGTCACGACACTTCCATCCAGATTTTTGTGCCTTTGTGCAGTGGGGACTAAAATAAAAACGAAGATAATGAGATTGTTTTACGGGGGCTAACTTTAACAAAAGTAAAAGTTTACAAGGTAAAATTGTAATTAAAAAGTCTTGTAACTTTAATTATTGTGCGCGATTGAAGAGTCTTGTCGATTTAACAAGTAAAAAACTCGGAAAGATAATTAGAAAATACATAGAATTTAGGATAAAAGACAAAAACCACCCTCCATTTATGAGAGAAATACATTTTGCACCCTGATTTATGGGAAAAATACCTCCTGTTAGTGGATGGAGACTAACGGAGGGGTGAAAAGATAAAAATGCCCCTGAAATGTTGAGAAATTACCCCACTGTAAATGCCTGTCCTCCTCCTTTCCTAACCCTAACAACCTTATCTCTTTCTCTCTCTCTTGCTCATCTCTTCTCTCTCGATGGATCTGTTGTCTCTCCCTCTTCTCTTCTCGATCAGAACAATTAATAAAAATCACCACCACACCCAAGTGACCCAACACGAGATCTCTTTCTCCTCTTCCTTCTGAATCGAAGAACACCCCCCGATCCTCTCGACCTTCCTCTCTCTCTCTCTCTCTCTCTCTCTCTCTCTCTCTCTCTCTCTCTCTCTCTCTCCTCTTTCAACCAAATCCTCTTCTTCCTCTACCTTCTGAATCGTGTTTCTTGGATCGGAGACCTATGGCGGCAGAGCCTCGCTTGACGGCTTCCATGGCGTACTCGATCTGGAAGAGGCGTCCCTGAGGAATCCAGGTGGTGGCGTCGGTGTAAGATTGAGGGATTGCGTACCTTCTTCTTCTTCTTAAGGGTGAGAATCGAAGGGATGGAGATTGAATTGAGGGATTGCCATCGCTTCTCCGTCATCTGTCACGGTTTCGGATTAACCGTGACTCAAATTTAACGTAATACTGAAAAAATCACAAGTAATTGCCTCTAATTTCAAAAGGGAAAGGGTTAATTATAGCTTTGCCGGTAGCTATTTGTTTCTGGGCTCGACTCCTCTCTCTCTCTCTTCTGTAAATCTCTCTCTGCATGAAGTTGAGAGTGGGTCTGGTTGAAAGAGGATATGAGATTTGGCGGTTTTTCTCACCATGGTTGTGTTGTCTGGTCAATGGGTGTTGGTAAGGATTATGTAGATGTGGTTTCTGGTTAATGTTGATTTTTTGTTGTTGTTGTTGTTGTTGTTGTTGTTGTTGTTGTTGTTGTTGTTGTTGGTGGTGGTGGTGGTGGTGGTGGCGGTGGTGGCGATGGTGTTGGTGGTGGTGGCGGTAGTGGTGGTGGCAGATTTGGTGGTAGTGGAGGTGGTGGTGGCGTTGATTTGGTTTTTGGTTTATATTCATGTTGTTGTTGGTGGTGTTAGTGGTGGTGGAGGTGGTGTTCAAGAACACCAAGAACATGATAACATTGTATTAAACAAAAAAATGGTGTTTGTGACGCCCCGGAACCCAGGGGTCAATTTTAGGATAAAATAGTGACAAATACAATCCGACACGACGATCCAACCGGCACCACCTGCGGATCAACACCGCGGGTACCAAAACAAAGACGCGTGTGCCAAACAGGTACCGTCTGAGCCATCAGCTCAGGTACCAAATAGAACATCGTATTTCAATAAACAGTTATTCATTTACTTCATAAAAGACGATAGAGTGGTACGTGACACTCGCTTTAAAAAGTGATCTTTATATACAAGTGATGACAAATAAACGATTACAATAATCCAAATAACATGTCTCTATCAATAAGCTATCTCGAATATTCTACCACCCGATTCGTCCGTCGTAACCTGTAAACACTGTTAGTGGGTGAGCTCGCGCCCAGTAGGTTGTTCACCGCAACAGTAGGGTGAAATGCAATAAACAATATAATTATGGCAGGTCACAGAGTCAATGTCACGTAATAATCATTTAGCACATAATATCATGCGAACATATAATAACAACAATAACACAAAGCATGATGGCATGCCGTAAGCGATAATAATATTGTAAACTGCATAACCCCTACCTCAATCATAGCATCTGATAATAACTTCAAACTAATAACAGCAGCTCCAGTATATAATGACCTCAGCACCTCTCTCACTTGTATGTATTCGACTTGAATATGGAATGAGAGATAACTAATGCACTAGGCCCTATTATAGAAGTAGTCGACCAATCACGTCGCAATGTGTCACAGGGACACGTGGCATCCATGTAGGGTTCAGAGGCCAGAGTCGCGACACATGTTGCATAGGTGTCACAAATGCAGAGCAAGAGGCTATGGTGGTGACACACAGGTGGGTTATGTGTCAGAAGCATCTGACTTGCAGTAGGACACGTGTCGCACATGTGACGAAAGCTGCCACGCGACGACACGCAGCAGGGGCGTGTGTCAATCATCTGAGACATGGGCTAAGACAGTGACACGTGTCACCCTACGTGTCATTCATACAGCTAACACGTATACAAGCTAACATACAACAAGTCATTATGTACTAATCATGATTAACTAAGCTAAGTAACACTTAAACGAATGATTAGTACTAATTATTCCCTAAATATTTTTATCCTTAATCTAGCGATTAAAGAAGATATTAATAATTCTGGTGTATTTCTGGACGAACTTAACTATCATAGTTTCACAATTATGAGTTCATCTATCATGATACTAAATAACATAAAATTCACTTAAGTAATATAAGCTTCAGAAATACAACCACTAAACTGCATACAATAGCAATTAAGCATGCTAACACGTTATGTCAAAAACACATATTTACAGTAATTTTAAATATTTCATGCTTTTGAAAACCATGGATATTACAATCTACCCCACTTAGAGAAATTTCGTCCCGAAATTTAAGAGTCAAACCAGAGTTTTTATTTGTAAATCAGTGACGTACCTGAGTCATCACCTCTGACAAACTCGTACTAACTTGGGGTGAAACACCCCGTTATTTAAAAACGGATATTTTTAGATAGTATTAAGTGTTAATATGTTGAAACGGGTATTTTATGAAATTATTGAGTGTTAATATAATATTATTACAAGTATTGGGTGTTAATATGCTACTATTATATTTTATGATATTATTTGGTGTTAATATGACATTGGGATAAGTTTGGGTAGTAGTTATTATTATTTAGAAAATTAATTTTAATGTTATAAACTACCTAGGTGCTTTTATGTAGTTTTTCCTAACTTAAAGTGTGCCTTTTAAGTGAACTTGGGGGTAGTAGTTGTATAATGACTAAACCAGTGGGGGTGAAAGTGTCTTTACCCTATAAATTAGTCATCTTCTTCACCCAACAATGGAGGATTTGCTTCTCCTTCTCCATGTCCGAATCTAACACCACCTCCACCTCAAATCTTCACCAAAACTCTTGATTTTGTCCCAATTCAATCCCAATTCGATTTAATCTCATCAAAACTCGATACTTTAGCAAAAAGTAAACTAATTTCGTCCAAAACCCAACCCGATTCGAAATCGAAAACTTGAAAGTGGGTTTCCTCATGGAGGTTGAATTCTTCACCTCAAGGCTATATAAACCCATCAATTCTCAGATTTTAAACCCACAATCTCAATCTCTCAAACTCTCCCTCTCGATTTCTCTCTCTCTCTCTCTCTCACGTCGCTTTGCCGGCGAACCCGGCTGCCCGCCGCCGCCCGGTCCGCCACTGCCGTGCCCCGCCGCCGTGCGCCGCCGTCGTACGCCGCCAGCCTCGCCATCAGTCCTTGCCCGTCACCACCCTCGTCTCTCTCTGTTCGGGTAAGGAAACAAACCCGTCTGTTTTGTTTCTATTTTGTTTGTTTCTTTTTCTTTTTTTTTATTATTAGCAATAGTGAACTGTTAATACATAAGAATATTATCTGGGTAGAAACACAAGAATGAGCAATGGCCCAGTGGTTAAAGCTGATTGTTAGTATTGAGTTGGTCTGGGTTTGAGTCTCATAGTTAGCAACTATTTCTTTTACTACTCTACACTCAAAATTTGAAAGAGAAGTTTTGAGGGTTTAAAAGCCTTATTAAAACACTTGAGAATTATTTATTTAGGAAGTTTATTTTCTTGTTTAAAGGTTAATCTTTTGAAAAATAATACTCTTGGGTTATGCTTTTATAGTAGTAAAAATTAGACAATTATTTTTATACAAGTTTAAAATCTTTTTTTACTCATCTTTACTCCAAAATAAAAAGTATATTTTTCTTACTTATTTTTATAAGTTTGTAACAAATTAGAATAAGTTATTTTCTTCAAATAAATTTGTTATTTATTTTAAATAAAAGTTAGTTAGTTTATAACATATATTCTCTACTAAGGCTTGTTTGGTTGGGAAAAACTACTATTTAAATTAAAAGTGTTTTTGAGGTAAATAATATGCTTCTCTACCCTAAAGAATAAAAGGGATAGTTTATCTAATCTTATAAGTTATATTTATATAATTATAGCGTGGTGTGTTTTTACAAATAATAAACGTTAGCTTTATAAAAACGTATTCTATTGTAAAAGAAGTTATTCGCCTTAGTAAAGGTTTGGGAGAGTTAGTAAGGGATTAATTGCATTTACCTATAGGACTTCGTGTGCAATGTGTTGATTAGGATATTATTAAATTTGTAGGCGACAAATTTCGTTGACGAAGGATACGTCGAGTATTACTAGGAAGTGATTTGCTTTTGCTTGAGATTCAAGGTAAGTAAACATGCCAGGCCTAGCGCCCATATCTTCTTTCGTGTCTAAACTGGTTTTGTGATTTATTTTCTCAAAATTTGAATATCTACGTGAACTGTTGATTTGATAAAGTTTACTGATTTTACAAATGTGATTCTATCACAACTATCACATGATTAATAAGACGTAAAGACGTAAAGTGGAATAGTTGTATCGGGGATCAATATTTTGAGCTTTGGTTGATGTGGACTACGTCTCTCGACCAACTTTATTTTATTTTGCTCGGTCGCAACCGCCCCGAGTTCGCTCCGGTACTTACCTCTCTGGCCGCAAGAAGTCTTAGGGGGGTGTCGACACTTATGGTCTGGTAGCCAGTTATTAGTAGATCTTCCCCGCGTCAACATGGTAATATATGTTTTCTGAATGATGGACCTTTATGATTGAGAATTGGAAGTCCATGTTGGACAAATGAGGAAGTTTGGGAATGTTTCCCCAGTGGAGATACTAAAGTGAAAAGAGTTTGGGAATGTTTCCCCACAAGTGAAGTGATAAAGGAAAATATTTGTGAATTCTTATTTCATACTTATACTCTTACTCAAATACTTTACTCTTCAAACGAATGTGTCGTTTTTAAACTGCCTCATAATCTATTTACATGCTTGGGTGTTGCTTACTCAGTATTTTCCGCTGACTTTGGAAACTGTTGTGTTTCTTTTTGTTTCTGCACCACAGGTTTAGGTGGAAGCATGGCTTTTGGGGGAAATCGAGACACGTCACTTTAGTAAATTTAAATTTCACATCTAGAGTTGTTTTATTTAGTAGTTGAATTTTAGATTGGAATAATGTCCATGTTTGTGGCGAGACAAGTTTTAAAGTTTTAATTAATTATTTTATGGATTTTGGGTTGGATATTCTGTTATAAAATCTCCTTGTATTCGGGTTTAATCTCGGGTACGGAGTGACATCCCCGGGCTTCCGGCTTGGCGGTTTTGGGGGTGTTACATGGGGAATGAGTCACATACAGCCTTAGTTGCCCAAATCCTAATCACTAATCAGCTGATATCACAATCAGGAATAAACCGAGTCCACGACTCAACAGGAACAAATAAGCACTGAGTCCACTCCATTTCCCACTTTGGTATAGTTATGTCATCGGATCTGTAACTCAAAAATCAGTTAGAACCACAGCGTAGTAAAACTCGTATTATCCCGTCGTCCCAAAACAGAGCGTTACCTTGCTCTGATACCATGTTGTGACGCCCCGGAACCCAGGGGTCTATTTTTAGGATAAAATAGTGACAAATACAATCCAACACGACGATCCAACCAGCACCACCTGCGGATCAACACCGCGGGTACCAAAACAAAGACGCGTGTGCCAAACAGGTACCGTCTGAGCCACCAGCTCAGGTACCAAATAGAACATCGTATTTCAATAAACAGTTATTCATTTACTTCATAAAAGACGATAGAGTGGTACGTGACACTCGGTTTAAAAAGTGATCTTTATATACAAGTGATGACAAATGAACGATTACAATAATCCAAATAACATGTCTCTATCAATAAGCTATCTCGAATATTCTACCACCCGATTCGTCCGTCGTAACCTGTAAACACTGTTAGTGGGTGAGCTCGCGCCCAGTAGGTTGTTCACCGCAACAGTAGGGTGAAATGCAATAAACAATATAATTATGGCAGGTCACAGAGTCAATGTCACGTAATAATCATTTAGCACATAATATCATGCGAACATATAATAACAACAATAACACAAAGCATGATGGCATGCCGTAAGCGATAATAATATTGTAAACTGCATAACCCCTACCTCAATCATAGCATCTGATAATAACTTCAAACTAATAACAGCAGCTCCAGTATATAATGACCTCAGCACCTCTCTCACTTGTATGTATTCGACTTGAATATGGAATGAGAGATAACTAATGCACTAGGCCCTATTATAGAAGTAGTCGACCAATCACGTCGCAATGTGTCACAGGGACACGTGGCATCCATGTAGGGTTCAGAGGCCAGAGTCGCGACACATGTTGCATAGGTGTCACAAATGCAGAGCAAGAGGCTATGGTGGTGACACACAGGTGGGTTATGTGTCAGAAGCATCTGACTTGCAGTAGGACACGTGTCGCACATGTGACGAAAGCTGCCACGCGACGACACGCAGCAGGGGCGTGTGTCAATCATCTGAGACATGGGCTAAGACAGTGACACGTGTCACCCTACGTGTCATTCATACAGCTAACACGTATACAAGCTAACATACAACAAGTCATTATGTACTAATCATGATTAACTAAGCTAAGTAACACTTAAACGAATGATTAGTACTAATTATTCCCTAAATATTTTTATCCTTAATCTAGCGATTAAAGAAGATATTAATAATTCTGGTGTATTTCTGGACGAGCTTAACTATCATAGTTTCACAATTATGAGTTCATCTATCATGATACTAAATAACATAAAATTCACTTAAGTAATATAAGCTTCAGAAATACAACCACTAAACTGCATACAATAGCAATTAAGCATGCTAACACGTTATGTCAAAAACACATATTTACAGTAAATTTAAGTATTTCATGCTTTTGAAAACCAGGGATATTACAGTGTTATTTGTCCACAATTTGTAAGGGTAAAATGGTCACAAAAAGTCAGTTTGCACCCCTCCACTAACGATTGTAACAGAAGGGTGGTATCTGTCCACCCTCCATCCACTGACAGGGGTGCAAAAAGTATTTTCCCCATAAATCAAGGGGCAAAATGTATTTTCCCCATAAATGGAGGGTAGTTTTTGTCTTTTACCATAGAATTTAATGTGATTCGGTAATTTGTTTATGTCAAAGGAGCAACGAGCACTATCTTATACTACCTCCGTTCTCTCTCTTTCTTTCAATTTTGACTTTTTCATCCGTAACCATGTCACTTTGACAGGGTGACTTGGATAGCAAAACGACGCTACTTTGTAGTAATCTTTTATGCTGTTGTATAGTAAAGTTCACTGTACAACAGTATGAAAAAAAAATCAAAAAAATGCATCGTTTTGCACTGCAAATCTTCGGATCAAAGCCACCCGATGAATAGTGGCAAAAGTCAAAAATGAAAAAAAGAGAGAGAACGAAGATATTATTCAAGATGAAGTAGAGTACAATGGACTGTAGTCCTCTTTGCACCTGAAGCTACTCTTGAATTTGGCCCAAGATAGGGCACAAATTCTTTATCATAGTCTCTCTCTCTCTCTCTACTATCTCTCTCTCTCAAATACACCTATAATATATATTTAAGAAACAAATTCACCCATCAGGAGAAAATATAATCTTTGACGAACTCTTCTTGTTTGAATTTTCTAGTTGATCTTGTAGAGCTTCATTGCTTGGTCTTCAACTAGGATACTCTAGCATTTTTTTTGAGATACAACATATCCTATATCTTGCCGAATCCGAATCCGGGACATTATGCAGGGGCTTCAAATGCTCTACCATTGAACTAGCACCCATTCGCGTACTCTAAGCAAATCTCGAGCCAACTAGTTATGAATAAAATCTTAATCAAAATCACATGAATAAATGATAAAATCATGTGCCTGATGGGCTGGCTTGAATGGCGCCGCACCCTTAGTAGGCCGCCTACTTAATGTTAGAAAATGAATGCGAAAGCGATGATACCACTTGTTAGGAACCAAGAAGAGTAATAAGACGAAGAACAAGAGGAAGAACAACACAAGATTTTAACGTGGTTCACTAGCTTTGAGGCTAGCTACATCCAAGGCCAAACCAAACCAATTTATTGATAAGAACTCAATTACAATCAACCACACTCCACACACTATGGAAGTCTCGACACTATGTCTTTATATAGGCCTAGGATACTGACTTGTGCCCAAAGAAACGGTCAACACATTCCAAAATCGAACAAGGAAACAACGAAACCGCCCCAACCCAGAGTGTTCACACGAACACCCGGAGTGTTCGCATGAACACTGTTTGCGAGAACACTTTGGTGTTTGCACGAACAGAAACAGAAACTTCCAAATTTGCGCTTCGTTCTTGTTCCTTGCTTCGCCATTGCTTTTCTGCTTCTTCAAATTCAATGCTAAGGTTTTGATCACCAAAAAACATAACAGTCAACATGTGTGCTGTTTGGATAAACTTGAGTACGTGAGGGTTGAGCTCAAAAGCTCATTTAACTTGTGATGTCTGTATATGCTAGGTTAAGTCAGAGCAATTGTTTTTTTTATAAATATTTAGGGCTAGTTTGAGAATGTTGTGGCGGTGCTAGAAAGTTGTTGTGCGGAAAGACAGTGAAAAAGTTGCTGTGAATTCTTGATAAAATGTTGTTTGGTAAATATTACGTAAAAACTGATGTGAAATATTTATATATAGTAATTTGTGTTTGGTAAAATCAACTGGAAAAGCATCTCCCCCCTTGCTTCCTGAAAATTGCCGTGAGACAGCAGAAACTGTACGGAAAAGCAGAAGTTTTATTTTTACCAAATACACTAAAACTGTTTCTGCTGTCGGAAAGCAGCTGTGCTGGCAGCAGAAGCATTCCCAAACTCACCCTTAGTTATCCGGAATCCGGTTATTCAAAAGTTGTCAAATATTTTACAATTTATCCCTATTCCTCTCATTTTTATCCGGACAAAGTTTTTGAATTTCTGGATACCGATTTTTGACTTCTCAATTCATATTTTGCTCCGGAAACCGGCTCCCTTGAGCTTTTCTGTCAAGATTACATGCGATTTTTGAAATATCAGTTCCTCTCGAATTAATCTTCTCCAAACAGCCACATTAACATGAAGATTGTGCACGTTACTTCGAGTAAACAATATTAGAACAAGTCGTTAGTCTAGTGATCAAGAACATTTATGCTCAAGTTCATCACTAGTGTTCTCGATCCCTGCAATCCCCCCTTCTCTTTAGATACAGTATTACATTAGGCTACTAGTAGTAGAATTCTTAACTTACAAAGGTAAATAATATTCAACATAAATCTCTAGTTTAGAGCTATACAGCCAACTATGAATGATCTTATCCGCTGGATGGCTTCACTAAAGTGGAAAAGTTTCTCTGATTTCTGTTGACATTGAAGTCAATTCTGAAAGAACTAGAGCGACTAATACCGTACCTCCCAGAACAACTGTGATTCATTTTCCAAAAATCCATCCATCTTCAATCTCTTGTCTTGCCACACGGCAGAAAGTACGTAAAACTCTAATTACTACAGCAGAAAGTAAAAGAAAAAAAAAATCTTTTGAAGACCGCAAGCGCGCAAGGTAGGGGAAATGCAAACGAACCCAGAAAAAAAGCAGTAAGATGAGGGCAGGCAAACAAGTCAGCAACAATCAATTCTTGAGGAGAAACGTCGAGTCTCTCAAAGAAAAGAGGGGGCTATTTATGGGTTAGAAGTTTTGACTGCACACTTGAGCCCCGGGATTCAAACAACGACTGTGAGTCCAATCAAGAAGGGGATTGCTTGAGGGATCTTAGAAGAGAGATACAACACATCTTGGTCAGCATGTTTACGTTTCACGATGAAGAACATGTTGGATGATGTCATCCAGTCGAGCATTGCTTCCACGCCATTCACGACAATATTCTAGGATTTCCATGTCTGCACACAATAGAATACGGTGTCAGGCTTTAGCTGCTAAGATTAAGACATCCTTGCACGATATATACAAAACCAAAATATGATCACTGTATTAAAGTGCAGTATCTCTGAGTAAGGTCTCTAGGTATATAACATAACCCAGTAATATAAAACATGTATCCCTAACCATGCGTGTAATTTGATTTCTAGAACCTTACCAGATCATACTACTAAAAACGTAGCCTGAAGTGAAAGTTGTCGCCCAAGGGAAACATTGTGCCCAGGTTAAAAGGACAAACACCAACCTAGAAAACGATCTATGTGCCATAATAACTTCATTTCAGTAACTCACTAGGATAGAAGTTTAATGCTTATACACAATGAATTAAAAGAATAAAAACTTTATGGAACCAATAATAATCAATTAAGCCGTCTTAGCTCAGCTGGTAGAGCGCATGGCTTTTGACCATGTGGCCATGGGTTCGAATCCCATAGACGGCGTTTTTAATTTTTGATATTATTATTATTATTATTATTATTATTATTATTATTATTATTATTATTATTATTATTATTATTATTATTATTATTTTACAATTACTACTTCATTACCAAAAGAAAGTACCTAATTTGATAAACTAGAATCTCGATTGAGTTTATTAGGTACAATAGACGACATAATTGGATCAATGTGGGTCACTATTGACAGTCTAACTTAGTCAACAAGTAGTTCGGTTGAGTTAATTAGTGATGATCGATGATCCAATAGGGTTACAATTAAGAAAAGAAAAACTGAACCCCAAATCATAAACCCTAATGTGACATTAGTACAACCTTGTTTGGGACTTCTTATCCATTTTTCACTCTTCAGTATACAACCACATAATTCAGTTATAGCAAGCAATTACACACACCCATGTAATAACGAATACTCGAGTGTACGATTTTCCAATAGTTCAGATGCTTAACTATTTCAGATCAAACAATCTGAACTAAATGTATAAACTATAAACCATGGCCTATACTTCCAAACACTGAAAGTTTTTGCCCAAGGGAAACATTGTGCCCAGGTTACCAAGTTGTAGGTTGAAGAAGTAGAACGACCTGGCCCATGGTAAAAGGAACGCGAACATTAACCTTAAAAGATACCTAAATGTGAGGGGCTAGCGATTCATCATCATGGCAGTATAATTTTAGGAAGGAACGCGAACATTAACCTTAAAGATAATGGCAATCCACTTATAGTATATATGCAATGAATAGAAGAAATTAAGGAGAGAGGGTAAAAGGAAGTAGTACCAGACATGGAAAGTAGTACCGACAGCCTTCTTGGCCACTCGTTGTATACCAACCAAAACGGATTTTGTGAATTGCTCAACACAACATGGATCTTGAGAAACCACTACTGAGGATGGTGGATAGCAGTATAGTTGAATTGAAGTCAGTTCTGAAAGAACTATAGCGAGTAATACCTCCCAAGAACAACTGTGTTTCATTTTCCAAAAATCCATCTTCAATCTTTTCTCTTGCCACACTGCAGAAAGTTCGTAAAACTCTAATTGCTACAGCAGAAAGTAAAAGGAAAAAAAAAATCTTTTGAAGACCGCAAGCGCGCAAGGTAGTGCAAATGCAAACGAACCCAGAAAGAAAACAGTAAGATGAGGGCAGGCAAACAAGTCAGCAACAATCAATTCTTGAGGAGAAATGTTTCGAGTCTCTCAAAGAAAGAGGGGGCTATTTATGGGTTAGGAGTTGACTGCACACTTGAGCCCCGGGATTCAAACAATGACTGAGTCCAATCAAGAAGAGGATTGCTTGAGGGATCTTAGCAGAGAGATACAACACATCTTGGTCTGCATTTTACGTTTTGCGATAAAGAACATGTTGGATGATGTCAGCCGGTCGAGCGTTGCTTCCACACTATTCACGACAATATCCTAGGATATCCATTCTGCACACAATAAAAAAAGGTGTCAGGCTTTAGCTGCTAAGATTAAGACATCCTTGCACGATATATACAAAGACCAAAATATGATCACTGTATTAAAGTGCAGTATCTCTGAGTAAGGTCTCTAGGTATATAACATAACCGAGTAATAAAAAACACGTATCCCTAACCATGCGTGTAATTTGATTATGGACCTTACCAGATCATACTACTAAAAACGTAGCCTGAAGTGAAAGTTTCGCCCAAGGGAAACATAGTGCCCAGGGTAAAAGGACAAACACCAGCCTAGATAACAATCTATGATGCCATAATAACTCCTCATTTCGGTAACTCACTAGGATAGAAGTTTAATGCTTATACACAATGAATTAAAAGAATAAAAACTTTATGGAACCAATAATAATCAATGAAGCCGTCTTAGCTCAGCTGGTAGAGCGCATTGGTTTCGACCATGTGGTCGTGGGTTCGATTCCCACAGACGGCGCTTTTTATTTTTGTTATTATTTTATTATTTTTTACAATTACTACTTCGTTACCAAAAGAAAGTACCTAATTTGATAAACTAGAAGCTCGACTGAGTTTATTAGGGACAATAGACGATATAATTGGATTAATATGGGTCACTATTGACAGTCTAACTTAGTCAACACGTAGTTTGATTGAGTTAATTAGTGATGATCGATGATCCAATAGGGTTACAATTAAGAAAAAAAATTTAACCCAAATCATAAACCCTAATTTGACATTATTACAACCTTGTTTGGGACTTCTTATCCATTTTTCACTCTTCAGTATACAACCACATAATTCAGCTAGAGCAAGCAATTACACACACCATTGTAATAACGAATACTCGAGTCTACGATTTTACAATAGTTCAGATGCTTAAGTATTTCAGATCAAACGATCTAAACTAAATGTATAAACTATAAACCATGGACTATACTTCCAAACACTGAAAGTTTTCGCCCAAAGGGAAACATTGTGCCCAGGTTACCAAGTTGTAAGTTGAAGAAGTAGAACGACCTGGCCCATGGTAAAAGGACAAATACGAGTCTAGACAACAATCTGTGATGAGTGCCATAATAACTCCTCATTTTGGTAACTCACTAGGATGGAAGTTTAATGCTTAAGCACAATGAATTCAAAAAATAAAAACGTTATGAAACCAATAAAGATCAATTAAGCCGTCTTAGCTCAGCTGGTAGAGCGCATGGCTTTTGACCATGTGGCCGTGGGTTCGATTCCCACAGACGGCACTTTTATTATTATTATTTTTTTTTCAATTACTACTTCATTACCAAAAGAAAGTACCTAATTTGATAAACTAGAAGCTCGATTGAGTTTATTAGTGACAATAGACGATATAATTGGATTAATATGAGTCACTATTGACCGTCTAACTTAGTCAACAAGTAGTTCGATTGAAGTTAATTAGTGATAATCGATGATCCAATAGGGTTACAGTTAAGAAAAAAAACTAAACCCCAAATCATAAACCCTCGTTTGACATTGTTACAACCTCGTTCGGGACTTCTTATCCATTTTTCACTCTTCAGTATACAACCACATAATTCAGCTAGAGCAAGCAATTACACACACCCATGTAATAACGAATACTCGAGTCTACGATTTTACAATAGTTCAGATGCTTAAGTATTTCAGATCAAACGATCTAAACTAAATGTATAAACTATAAACCATGGACTATACTTCCAAACACTGAAAGTTTTCGCCCAAGGGAAACATTGTGCCCAGGTTACCAAGTTGTAGGTTGAAGAAGTAGAACGACCTGGCCCATGGTAAAAGGAACACGAACATTAACCTTAAAAGATACCTAAACTTGAGGGGCTAGCGATTCATCATCATGGCAGTATAATTGAAGGAAGGAACGCGAACATTAACCTTAAAAGATAATGGCAATCCACTTATAGTATATATGCAATGAATCGAAGAAATTAAGGAGAGAGGGTAAAAGAAAGTACTTGTAGTACCAGACATGGAAAGTAGTACCGACAGCCTTCTTGGCCACTCGTTGTAGACCAACCAAAACGGATTTTGTGAATTGCTCAACACAACACGGATCTTGAGGAACCACTACTGAGGATGGTGGATAGCAGCATAGTTGAATTGAAGCTAGAAAGCTTTCTAGCCAACAACGAATGATCTTATCTGCTGAATGGCTTCACTGAAAGTGGAAAGGATTCTCTGATTTCTGTTGGAATTGAAGTCAGTTCTGAAAGAACTAGAGCGAGTAATACCTCCCAGAACAACTGTGTTTCATTTTCCAAAAATCCATCCATCTTCAATCTTTTCTCTTGCCACACTGCAGAAAGTACGTCAAATTTTAATTACTACAGCAGAAAGTAAAATAAAAAAAATTATTTTGAAGACAGCAAGCGCGCAAGGTAAAATGCAAACGAACCCAGAAAGAAAACAGTAAGATGAGGGCACGCAGGCAAACAAGTCAGCAACAATCAATTCTTGAGGAGAAATGTTTCGAGTCTCTCAAAGAAAAGAGGGGGCTATTTATGGGTTAGGAGTTGACTGCACACTTGAGCCCTGGAATTCAAACAATGACTGAGTCCAATCAAGAAGAGGATTGCTTGAGGGATCTTAGCAGAGATACAACACATCTTGGTCTGCATTTTAAGTTTTGCGATAAAGAACATGTTGGATGATGTCAGCCGGTCGAGCGCTGCTTCCACACTATTCACGACAAAATATCCTAGGATTTCCATGTCTGCACACAATAAAAAATAGTGTCAGGCTTTAGCTGCTAAGATTAAGACATCCTTGCGCGATATATACAAAGACTAAAATATGATCACTGTATCAAAGTGCAGTATCTCTGAGTAAGGTTAGTAGGTATATAACATAACCGAGTAATATAAAACACGTATCCCTAACCATGCGTGTAATTTGAATTCTGGAACCTTACCAGATAATACTAAAAATATAGCCTGAAGTGAAAGTTTTCTCCCAAGGGAAACATTGTGCCCAGGGTACCAAGTTTTGGGTTCAAGAAAAAGAATGACCTGGGCCCAGGGTAAAAGGACAAACACCAGTCTAGACAACAATCTGTGATGAGTGCCATAATAACTCCTCATTTTGGTAACTCACTACTAAGATGGAAGTTTAATGCTTAAACACAATGAATAAATTAAATAAAAATGTTATGAAACCAATAATCATCAGTTAAGCCGTCTTAGCTCAGCTGGTAGAGCGCATGGCTTTTGACCATGTGGCCGTGGGTTCGAGTCCCACAGACGGCGTTTTTTTTTTTTTTTTTTTTTTTTTTTTACCTAATACAATTACTACTTCATTAAGTAGTACCAGTTAATTCCAACTAACCAACCAAAGCAGATTTTGTTCGGTTGTTTCCTGCCAAGATGACCTTGGTGTGCCGGGGAAGCACGGAGATCTCTTCATCCCCACTTTCTTCTCGATAAGATCCCAGAGGAGCACAAATCAGCATGCATTTCATTCACTAAATTCTTGCAGCAGTACCAACAGTTATATTATCAAACTAACTAAACCTCAAGTGGATTCGTTTTTAGCAGCCTCTTGGCCCACTCTATTTGATATCTTCCTATATACTCGCTGATTTGGGACTCTTGTGGTGCAAGTTGGAAAATAGCAGCGAACATGTATGTTAATTCTCATTCTAGCCATGCACATATTACTGCAACAGTAGTATCAGAGTAACATCTTCTCTAAAGCTATCATCCCATTACCATACAATACCTAACTTCCCATATTTAAACCACGTCTAACCAACAGAAGAAAATTCAATCTCCGAACTGTTACACTGCATAAGCCATTCAATTTCAGGCCTTGCCCTTCGTGAAATGTACCCAAGGAAATGTTTGTTTACCTCAAGGTAAGCAGATCGCCCCATTCTCTCATTCTCCGATAACAATACCAGTAATGATAGTTTATCATTGAAATATCACACAGGCTGTTGATTATTTTTTAGTGCAACCTGCAAAAGTGTATTTGAAGGGCCAGGACCCAGGAGCAATGTTTTTGGAATAAAACCATTGGTAGAAGGAATTTATTTAATTTCTTGCACAAGAAAACTATTTGCTGAAGTACAGAAAAGTAGTTATATTTTCAGGTCGGGCTCAGCTTAGACATGAAAATTTTAAGAACAGCAGAAAATACATGAAACCCATTAGTGTAGTGATGAAGTTTCAGCAATCTTTATGGCCTCTTTTTTCTGAGAGGCAGTAGCATCAGCTTGTATGTAGAGCCCCATATACCAAGATGGCATAAGTAAACTTAAATTTTATGCAAATGTCGAATAAAACTACTCTTTTGCATTTTTATATTGAGAATTTGAGTGTAATTCTCCAACGCTAGTTAGGCAAAAGTTATGAAAAGCATTTTCTGTCCTAATTCTTTGGGTAGAAATTACACTGCACGCACACGCATAAATTGAGATGAGAGAGTGAGAGAAATTTTCAACCTTGCACCACAAATCTATATAACAAATCAGCTTGAAGAATAGTCTATCCTCAAAATATACAAATTCAACCAAACGGAAGATAGACTACCAAACAGACAATTGAGAGGAAAAACCCATTAGAATAGTAATCCCCAAAGTGCTACAAAGGTATAACCTATCCGCACACTCTGTCCCAGACCTCCTCGCTCTCTGCTCCCGAGATCGCCATCCCCTCCCCTCTCTCTGATGTGCATGGCCGAGAAGAGACGGAGGTGCTTTAATTTGAATTCAAAACACCCTCTCTACTCGCCTCTCTCTCTCTCTCTTCGAAACCCCGAACCCCAAAATCAAAACCAAATCGAACACAAATCAAGAATCCATGATCGAACGAAGCCGCAGAGTACTTCCACATCGAGGGAGAAGAAAAAGGGATGGAAGCTACCAGTCGGTTGGAAATAACAGCGACGGTTAGCTCTGTATCAATTCTCTGTTATATTGCGCCTCAATTTCTGATTTGGATCGGATTTAATCACATATATTTCGAACTTTGGTGGTAGTCTACCTTCGATTCACCGTACCCACCTCTCTAATTCCTACACAAGTTTGTTTTCGGCATTTTTTATCAGTCTTAGCATCGATACAGCCTCAATATGTTTTGTTGCTCTCCATTTTAAAGGTAACAATGTCTACTTGAAGTGGCCAGAGAAAAGAACATCGCATTCATATATGGTTTCGCTGTAAAGGTAACAATGGCATCTCTACCCATCAACCTCTTTGTCTCTTTGTCTTATATTTGTGTCTGGGTTTTGTATTTCTTTTATATAACACCTTCAGTTAGTGGATTTTCATAAGTCATTCCCATTAGCAAGGAAGGTTACTTTCTGAAATTGGAAATCACATCCCTATTTATGTTTACTTGTGTTCCAGACCTGCAGGCCATAGAGCAACGAAAGCAACTTTCTAAAATTGGACATCACAATATCAGAGGTGAGCTTTGAATGTTTAATGGTTTGCTTAGCTATGTGCACACATCTCTGTTGTCAAAACTATGGGATATGTATTTATCACCAAAGAACAGTTGTTTAGATGCCAATTCTAAACCTTTTTTAGTATTACCTATTACACCATCTAACTCAAAGTAAGCTAACAATGAGATCACATTGCCGAGGCTTCATGACCTGTGGTTCTAACACATGAATTTATTTGATTTCTTATCCCATTTTTTGATTCACTAAATGAATGATTTTTGCCTGTCAAAAATATCCAGGACATAGGATGATGATGTTTTCAAAGACAGAAAACATGGCTTGCTTCATGATATTCTAATTTTTTTCCTTCTCTTTCGAAATTGAGCCATCTATTTATTTTCCTTCATGATTCGTAGAACTGATAAGTGAGGTAACTCTTAAACAATTTCTGTTTCTCATACCCCTATGCTTAAGGTTGTTCATCCTTGGTAAGGGAAAGGTAGTTTTGGCTTCACGACGGTTTGTTTCCTTTCTCACACAAAAGCGTTCTTCGCAGTGCCCTGTTTTCCTTTCTTTATACTCCCCATTATCCTTTACTTTTGTGTGTCAATTACTCATTGGCATGTGTCAGTGAAGCCATTGATCCGGGTTTACAAATTGTAGAATCTAATAATAATTTCACTTTAACAAGTTTCGGCTATCTTTTATTGTTTAGGTTTTATCCCATCTGACTTGCTTGGTTCTGTAATGTACCCCAGATAACTATGATTATCTCCTTGCTTGGTCACAACAGCCGAGTTGTAGTTAAGAAGCCCAAGCAGATGACTCAAAATCAATAACTATGATTATCTACTTTCAGTCTTAGTCTAATTTAAGTTGTTGGCCGCTGCTTTGGCAAAATAGTTGGTGCCCTAAACACATCATGTTATGTAGTTTAAACTCACATCCACCATCTTTGTTTTTCATCTAGACCTAATAGACACAAATTTTGAGCAGATGTACCATCTGGGTTACATACTCTTTTAACATCAAAATCAGCTGACGGAATTACAAGGGTCCTCTGTGCTGAAACTGCCGTTTCAAGTACTCTGAATTACATGTTACTTGTAATTTCAGGTCTTCACATGCAAAATTTCTTTTCAGGATGTCCTACTTGAACTAAGTCTTGGCCTTGGTTTCTACTCCTTCTACAAGATGTTCTATCAGTAGGAAATAAACTTTGTTTGAGGTTGAATGGAGAAATTCTTTAATTTCCAGTATTTTGAATAATACAATTGTGTGTCATAAACCTATGACTCACGTGGACAAACAAACATTTCTTCCCTTGATTTTCTCCTCTTCCATCAGAATCGTCTCTAGCCTATTATTTCTCTTTGAGATGACTTCAGTTTGCACTTTGGTAATTCCCCATCCCTGTTCAACTATAGGATTGCGTTTTCGAAGTTTTATTATGCCATTACAGTACAAAGTAATTTTGGCTTCTAATTGATCTTCATCCATTTTTTTTGACTAGGCTACCTGGAAGGGCAGACCTTGGAGAGTTGGCACGATAACGGTCCAACTTAATCAAGAATGAGAACTTTAGATAACCAGCTTCTAGAAAATAGTGAAGCATGTTTCGAAGTTTGGCTTAGACCAGATAACCATTTTATTTGTAGTTTCTGGTGTCGACATGAAGTGGCGGTAACATTGCCCAGCTTTTGCTTCGTATTTATTTGTGAAGAGAAGCGAAGTACTTTAGAAAGCACTAACTCGATGCGTATTTTGGTGTATATTGTGTGCATATAAATAAAGTCTCTCCTGAATTCCTAAAATTTGATGGATTTCCTTCCGTGTGATTTTTTTTAAGTGTTTGTTACATGTGGACTGTTGTGATTTGAAGCATACGGATACGAAGTTTGAAAGTTAATATGATGGAATGAACTTCCATATGAACATTGAGTTCACAAGTATATTTAGACTTCTATTTTTACCAGGGTTTGGTACAAATTTTATTTAAGACATCATTTTGCCCTACTACTTTAAACAAGTTACTACGCTGCCAAAATTTATCTTAGCATGTGTTCTCATCAGTAATTTCGTTCATTGTATGTCGTTGCCCTACCGCTATATTGATATTTTTAGCTCATTATGTCGCTACTCTTCACATTATGTCAATGTAGGTATTAAATAGTTTGCGAGTATTTTCGGTCTCCAGAAACTATTTCGCCCTCTTGAGATGGTAGTGCCCTGAGGGCACGGGTCATTCACTAGTTTGACAATATTACATCATTGTTTGTGACTTCGTATCCATTCTTCACTCTTCAGTATACGAGCACATAATTCAGCTATAACAAGCAACTACACACACCCGCATACTAACCAATTCACGAGTCTTAGATTTTCCAATAGTTCAGATGCTTAACTATTTCAGATCAAACGATCTCGAGCTGAACTAAATGTATAAACTATAAACAACCATGTCCTTTACTTCAAGTTTTCGACCAAAGGAAACATTGTGGCAAGGGTACCGAGTTGTAGGTCAACAAGTAGATCGACCTTGGGACCAGGGTAAAAGGACAATACGGTTAGACAACAATCTATGAGGAGTGCCAAAATAACTCCTCATTTTGGTAACTCACTAGGATGGGAAGTTTAATGCTTAGACACAATGAATTAATAGAATAAAAAGGTTATGATACCATTAATCATCAATTAAGCCGTCTTAGCTCAGTTGGTAGAGCGCATGGCTCTTGATCATGTGGCCGTGGGTTCGACTCCCACAGGCGGCACTTTTTTTGTTTCTTTTCTCTTTTTAACCCTAATCCAATTACTACTGGAAGTACTTTGTTCTCTTCTAACGTTGAATCAACTCTGAATCAAACAGCAGATGAAGTCCCTGGAAAGAGTAAATTGACCACACCATACATATGTTACTCCAATCAACAACAGATTTGAATTCAGATTTGGATCTGACACGAAAAATCGATAACGAAGCTTTAAATGCGATGTGACGTGGTAGTGCCCTGAGGGCACATGTCATTCACTAGTAGATGATATAATTGGATTGTGGGTCACTATTGACAGTCTAAGATAGAGTTAATTAGTGATGATCGATGATCCCATATGGTTACAATTGAAAATAACCCTGAACCCTAAATCATAAACCCTAATTTGACATTATTACATCCTTGTTTGTGACTTCGTATCCATTCTTCACTCTTCAGTATACGACCACATAACTCAGCTATAACAAGCAATTACACACACCCGCATAATAACCAATTCACGAGTCTAAGATTTTCCAATAGTTCAGATGCTTAACTATTTCAGCTCAAACGATCTTGAGCTGAACTAAATGTATAAACTATAAACAACCATGTCCTTTACTTCCAAACACTGAAAAGTTTTCGCCCAAAGGAAACATTATGACCAGGGTACCGAGTTGTAGGTTCAAGAAGTAGAATGAACAGGCCCAGGGTAAAAGGACAAATACCAATCTAGACAACAATCTATGATGAGTGCCATAATAACTCATCATTTTGGTAACTCACTAGGATGGGAGTTTAATGCTTAAACACAATGAATTAAAAGAATAAAAAGGTTATGATACCAATAATCATCAACTAAGCCGCCTTAGCTCAGCTGGTAGAGCGCATGGCTCTTGATCATGTGGCCGTGGGTTCGACTCCCACAGGCGGCACTTTTTTTTTTGTTTCTTTTCTCTTTTTAACCCTAACTAATCCAATTACTACTTTGTTCTCTTCTAACCTTGAATCAACACTGAATCAAACAGCAGATGAAGTCCCTGAAAAGAGTAAATTGACCACACCATACATATGTTATTCCAATCAACAACAGATTTGGATCTGACACGATGAAATATCGATAACGAAGCTTTAAATGCGATGAGAAATCAAAAAACGTTACAAGTTTGATGAAGATCGATCAATCATTTAGCGAGTCCTCACTTCCAATTTTTAGATCGATCAATCAATCAATTAGAATCGAACTCCTCTCTACTTGTGAATTCAAAATGATATAAAAATGAACATTACCTGACGATGCAGTTGTGGAAATCACTGAATATGCGGAGGACATCGGAAAGTGACCGGCCAAGTGGAGAGTTTCGTCGGAGAATGGGGACGACGACGGAGAAAGAGAGAAGAGTGCACGAATAGTCTCTCTGCAAAGAGAGAAGAGAACTACTTCACTTCAGTTAAATCAAGGGTGAACGACAATTAATTAAACCACCCTCTAGTTTGATTGAAGGACACTTCCACCCCTTGCAGTTTGGAAAAGGACGCTTTCAACCCTTCCGTCTTTTTTTATTTTTTATTTTTTTACAAACAAACGGACTTATATTACGTTAGCCCAAAATGCACATTACTGACTTGGGTTCAGCATAATGCTTGGTTAACATGTCCACACCAGTTCTGGCTGAGCAATTCACCACAGGTGGACTGCACTCAGTTCACGTTAGAAACACAAACAGTGTGAAAATGCCTAACTAACCAACTATATCCAGAACTGTTGAACCCTACACAATTCCAGTCATATCAAGCATTAAACTGACAATGAAGGTATTTAAAATTGTAAAAAAAGGCATTAGCAGGATGAAACATTGGCAAGATCATTTCAGGAAAATAACCTCATTCGACAATGGCAATCCACCATGACCAAAGAACCAGATGAAACAACACAGACCAAACATCTTAAACTTGGATCAAACGGTAAAGATACTGAACATATTTAATCAACAATAGAGATGAGAAATAATCAAATTGAATAGTCTACATAAGAAAACAGCAATTCATTCTTGCTAAATCTAACTGTTCTCCCCCAAAAAAGTTGAATCGTTTACACAATTTAATTATTCCGGTGATCTCGATCTTCAAAGTAAGTTCTTATGATTTAACGCTTCTTATGATATACTGCTTTGCAGTACATATAAAATGTATGCTTTTATAGAGGGCAATATATATATTGGCACATGGGCCGTTGATCTCTTTTTAGTTGGCTAAATATAGAGTTGATTAAGAACGTTTTGTAAAACGATTTTTTTTTTTTTTATCTTTTGCTAACAGGGCAAACTGTGAAGATCATCCACACATTAATCTACAATTGTAAATTGACATAAACAATAAGAGCTGGTTATCTCCTTTCCCAATATTCAATTTACGAGAAAATACAAGCAATTTAAGTCATAGTCTTTATCAAAACAACCAACGATCCGAACCATTCAAACTTGAAGGATCCATATTGACGAAGTCATATGCAGCTTATACATAAACAACTTATGTTCTTAACGAAATGATGACAATGCACAGTTCATAATCGATAGGGCTCTTACCAAGCACTTGTTGCGCAGTCAAACGTTTTCTGGAATTCGGCTCAAGCATCCTCCGGACGAGCCTCTTGGCGGCGCTTCTAGAAATCTGCAAGCATGGTTCCCTCTGAAAATCAATCACCCCACGAAGAATCGCTACGGAAACACCTTGTTTAGTTTCTCTGAGCACAAAATGAAGAATCAGAACAAAAATAACTCAGAGATATGACTCATGGGAAACAAGCTTATAACTCATATTAACAAAATTACCTACCCATAAAGGGGGAATACTACACAACAAAATGTAAAGGATCACGCCGGCACTGCATATGTCCACCTCCGGCACGTAGCCTTGCTTCAAAACCTCCGATGCCATGTAATATGGGCTCCCAACAATCTCTGAGCAAATTTCTCCTGTATCAAATGAATAGTAAATCAATGTTTATAAGAAAAATCAAATTACCCAAGAAAGGAAATGAATGTTTCCCATCGAATTACCCAAGAAAGCCAAAACTGATAAGATAAGATGACAAAGAACATAAAAATTACTGTAAAATCAAAGTAGTAGATATCTGTGATACCTATTTCCGGATGTTAAGTAAGAGTGATGAAGGTGCAAGTGTGCAACACGAAAGTAAGAACCTCGAATGAACCTACTATAATTCAGCATAGATCTTAAACTTTGATTCAAAATAAGGTATCTTTTAAATCTGGATGTACCATACTCATTATACGAACGTGCTCATCAGATTCGGTGCAATGAACACTTAAATGAAATCATGACTTTAAGAAGCAACGCCTGAAATAATCCTCCATGGTAACAGAAGAGGTATAGACCCACGTCGGAAGTCCTAAGTGGAAGTGAATTCAGGTATCTTGATCTTAAGGATACTGAAGCCAAAGCATATGTACCATTTGGCTTTTTAACTGCAAGTTTTCGATATGTTTATCAAGGACATGTCAAGGACATGAGTTGTACTCGCTACTATGTATAGAAGACTAATTATAGCACTACGCAAGAAAGCTAATATGATGGCCGGTGGCAAAATGAGCAAGAGAGCATTCATCAAACATTACAAACACCATTACTGTACTAAAGACATTTGAAGAATTTACAGTGATAGAAGAGCTTCTCACCCGCTGCCAAAAATGTCGGATTAACAGGTCAGTACTCAGGCATAGTCCCAGCCAGACTCAAGGCATTCTTTGCACCCTATGCAGTTGATTTAGCCAAAATCCAAATTTTCCTTTATTACGTTCAGGCAACACTGGACATGTAACTATAAAGTATCGAATCAAATAAGGTAAAAAAACGTACCTTCATTAGTAAATTCAACAAAGACGAAGCGAATAACAGAATTCAGATCGCCGCATAGACGACATTCAACCACCTGCCACTCATAAGCACGAGGAAATCGATCATAACTGCAAGCTTTTTGTTGCAATGTAAACCAACAGAAGTCTAGATATACATGTCCACAACTAATAAACAGACCAGCAAGTTGTTCCTCAAGAACTTACATCAAGGGATGGAGACAAAAGATGAACTCAAAATGCCAATCATCTCCTGTAGCTGCAATCAACACACCAGTAACTGCGCATTCCACCCCTAATCACTACAGCCACCTCCTATCCTCCATCACCGAAGACCCTCTGCTTCACCATTGCAATTCCCGAACAGAAACCCACCTGAAACCGAAAATTGAACCACTGGTAGCAGAAACCACCACCACTGCTGTTGTTCCGAACCGTTTTATTTTCGTTACCTACTTCGTAAATGAACCAAACGAAGCTAAACATAAACATGGCCACTAAAACCCAGAAAAAAAAATTCAACTTTCTATGAATTTTATCCAAAATGAACCAAACAATAAACCAAATAACAACATGGTACCAGGAAATTCATAGAAGAGACAGAGCAGTGTTGTTACCTTGTCTAACTTTGATCAAAATACTCTATATCCCGAACTGAACTCAATAAAGCCTACAAAACATCCATACGACAGATCAAAAAAGCTAAAGAGAGACAGTGCTACGTGCACATTAAATCACAATAAATACTGATAATAACCAAGCAGCTTGGTTTATCTGTTGGCAAGGTATGGTAGGGAGAGGCTCAGATCTCTTAGAATGATCGGCCGAGAACAAACGCAACGTGGCTGCAACTACAGTGGCAAAAACTCTGAGTCGCCTCGCCAACACGCGGAACCGATCTCTATGCCTGAATCATTTGCTCGAGAAAATTCATCATCACAGCCTCGTATCAAACCATGAAGTTAGATCTAGCACGAAGGAACCATAAAAGCTTCTCTCGGAAGCTCAAAAGATAGCCGCGTAACAAAGGGCAACCAAGCGCAGCACATTACATTTAATTACAAAAATACCAAGGCCAAATCACATCACATCCTTATTAGGAAATTTAGCAATTAGATGGTCTCGTGCGAGGTGGTTTCACAAGCAGCCGAGTAAAATGCAGCTATCCGTAATTGACTTATTTTCTCAATAATCTGGCAAAACAGAACAAAAACCAGCTGCCTGATTCTTGTCTAGCTTCTAAAGCAAAACAAAATCAGCAGCATGAAGTATATATCTCTTGAAACATAAAAAAAGCATGAGTTATATCCAAAATTACATGCACCTGTATTACTATGACACAAATTTGTCAACGGGTTTATCATTTGCACTTCAGTTTAGAACTGGGCATTTGAGGAATCACAATTGTTCACCCGAATCACTAAATTGTTATGTCATTTACATTGATATCATAATCATGAAAATACACAACATAATACGTTGCACTAACCCGCCAATCTTTATGTAAATTAGCAATGGACTAACAGTTTATTCGTCAATTAGTTTATGTTCTTACTATTTTTAACTGGCATTTCCACTTGTTTGTTGTTTAATTGGTACTATTTCTAACTGTCATTTGTATCTATTAAATTTTTTTCCTTTTCTAGAAGTTGTTCAACAAATGTGCTCCAACACAAAAGTATCAATTCAAAGAGGGATGGGTATACCATCCTGTTGCTGTCACTGTGGTCAATCCACAAAAATGAAAATCATCCATTTCACCACTGCCCCAGAACAACTGAAATTTTCGCTTCTCGTATTTTGGATCTGCAAGTACAGTAAACAAATTTACCCTTTCAGATTCTTAAGAATTTTTTTACTGATTTGCCTAAAAATCGAGTCTTTTTATACATGTTATCTGGGCAATTTGGTGTGCGTGCAATAGATAACTTTTTGAATCAAAAGAAAAAACCATTGAAGATTTGGTGATAGAAGCTAAAGCTGCAGATGAGGGATTTAATTTGGCTTACCTTTCTGTTAGATCTATACATGCAGGAGTTCATTGACCCCCACACCTCGTCTTCTTCTTCGGCTATAACAAAAACCCCCGACTGCGAAGCCTTAACCACCGCGCTACGGCCTATTTCTCTGCCTATCTCTTTCTCTGCTTCAGGACCACCACAATCCGATCCCGCCGGAGAAACACGCTGTGGACCTCGGACCGGAACGAGAGCTCGCCGATGCAGCGGCTCTGGTTTCGTCTTCTTCTCTGGCCAGACAAAGAGAGGAGGAATGAGATGAGAGAGAGATGTGAGAGAACGGATAGAGAAGCAGACGAAGCTTCGCTCGGAAGGCTAAAGAGAGCAGCGCAGTGCAGAGGAGAGTGACGATCGATGAGATTGAGGTCATGCTTCGAACGACCGGATAGAGAGAGAGGAAAATGGCCGAACGTAGAGAGAGAATGGGTGAGAGAGAGAAGAGGAGCGACAGAAGAGAGATGGGGGAGTGAGTGAGAAGCTTCTCTCGGAAGCCCAAACAGACCCACTCGTGGAGAAGACTACAAATGACAGAAATAACCCTAGCAGGCGAAGACATAGCAGAGTGTTGAAAAGAAGGGCATTTTGGGGATTTTGAGGAGCAGATGTGGACGGCAACCAAAGGAACAGCATGGCAAAAAATGGTGAAGTGGCGCCAGGGTGTAACAGCCCTATTCTCTTTATATATAGGTAGAAAGATTAACTAAATAACTACTATACTTTTTAATAAACTATGAGAATATATATTTTTTTAAATACAAATATAATATATATATATATATAAAAATAATACAAAACTATTTAACAAAAATAAATTACTTTTATAATTCCTAATAACGACCCAAAACATTCAATAATCTCCTAAAAATACCCCCAAAATATCGGGGTATTACAGTGGCCCTCCTCGGCCAGCCGGTCCCCTGCTTGATTGCCTTCCCTGTAAACATGCTGGACCCTCCATTCCCATTGTAACTGCAGAATTTGCCTGCTATCCAACAATAGGTTATGAATATAGTAAGGGTAAGGAGGCTCATGTTGTAGAAGATGAACAAGTGTAGAAGAGTCAAGTTCAATGAGTAAATTAGAGTATTGATTATGGTGGCCAAGAGCAAATCTGTACCATAAAGCAAGGCATTCAGCTTCTAAAACCAAAGAAAAAGGTGTGTGAGCCGAGAACCCAACAATCCAGTTGTCGTGGGTGTCACAGAAAAGGCCCCCACTGGCACCTATACCCGTAGTAGAATTAAAGGAGCCATCAGTGTTAAGTTTTAGTGAATTAAGGGGGGGGGGGGGTTGCCATGTAACACTAATGTTAGTAGTCTGCCTATGAGGGTGAGCAGGTAGAAGAAAAGTGAAGTTATGCATGGAGTTGTAAGTATTATTGATGATGTCAAAGGTGTAGAATCTAGCTTGTCGGAAAATAAAATTGTTTCTCGGCTACCCAAATGTTCCAAAGTGTGTAACAAAAGAGGGCACTCCATGATGCCTTGGAGTAAATAAGAGTATTAGTGTGGGTAGTTTGTTGGTAGATCCAGTCATTGCAGTTTGAGTGATGCTAGAAAGGGGCATGAGACACATATAAGATATGTTTCCACACGATAGATGTATAGTAACAGTCACGGAATAAATGTAAAAGTGATTTAGTGTGGTTATTGCAAAAAGAGCAAGCGTGATCATAGGAGGGGCCAAGATTGATAGTTAAAGGAAGGCGGCCGGAGATGATATGCGAAATAAAACATCTAAGTTTTGGAGCAATTGGTAAGGTCCAAATCCATGCAGTGGGTGGGTGACTGGTATGTATGAGGGTCGTGTAGGCTTCTTTGGTAGTGCATTGGCCCTTATGTGTTGACCAAAGGAAATTGTTCGGTCGTGCAAAACAGGGAAATAGGGTTTTGGTAATGTAGAAGGTGTTGGGGTAGTGGGAAAGGAATGGCGTTAATGTCCCATGTACCGTCAGGATGACGGTAGTGAGTAATGGTGCGGGTAGCTTCATGTTGCGGAAGGGGACCATGAAGGAGAGACCGTAGGGGTCCCAAGGGGAGCCAAAAATCAGTCCAAAAGTTGATGGTCGTATCGTTGCCAATGCAAAATGCAAGGGTTTGTGGTCAACCGATCGAACCAGTGCTTCTATCGGTACGGCCGTGTGTTTTTTTTATTATATAATTATTCTTTATATAAATATTACTAAACTTTATTAATAAATAACTCTGAAAATCTCACTATGACCAACACTAGTGACAAATTATGCAACAATAATATCATATAAATTCATAACATAACACTAACATTCATATCATCTAATACTATTATTTTGTAAACATACCATGACATTATCCCAAATTTACAAATCTTTTTATCTAAAATAAAGTGCAAATCCCTCCCTAAATAAAAAGAATACAATTTCATATCTTCCCCTGAATTTTATATACATATATATCTATATATATATATAGATATATATATATATAGATATATATATATATAGATATATATATATATACATACTATTTCTTCTAAGCTCACAAGTAAATTTTAAGGTAAAAGACAAAAAACCACCCACCCTGCTTGGAATATAAACAACTCTCGTGTCCGGGAATATACAAAACCACCCTTGCAGCAAACGACAGTTAGGCAATCACCATCCCTCTGTTAATGTCAGTCAATAGGGGGTGCAATATGACTTTTTTATAACCATATTGCCCCTCTTTTTGTTTTTGTGCTTATTCTTTTGTTGATGTTTTTGGTGTTCTTGACCGCCATTCTTTGTGTTCTTGAACACCACCTCCACCACCACCAAATCCCCACCCGCACCATCACCACAAACCATCAAACTCAACCAAGAACACAATCAAATACAACACAATCTTCACAGGGTAGATATCAACAACAGTTAACAAACTTTTTTCCATTGTTATTAATTTTCGTTACACTAATACATTGGCCTCGTTTGGGTGAGCTAAATTAAGTGATAGATTGATGAAATTTTGAAAGGGATAGATTTTATGATTTTTTGGATTACTCCAATTTTAATAGCCAGATCCGGTTATTTTAAAAACATTTTTTGCTGTCCAATCGCAGAACCGGATCCAGGCAGGGCCTAACCGGATCCGAGTAGGACCCGGCCGAACACATATAAACCAACCAAGATGCGACACGTTAGCGAATCACCAAGCCGGATCCGGGTCGGCCCAACCGGATCCGGGTCGGCCCAACCGGATCCGGGTCGGCTTCTACAAAAATCGGGATTTATTGCTAGATTTTGGATAGTCTATCTATCGATCAATCTAGCTTACCCAAACAAGACCATTACACATAACACACATTCATCCCCATTAAGAATTCTCAAAAGAAAAAAAAATATATCCACTGATGGTACATACTTCATCAGAGAAGAAAATTCTCCATACAATGTCCCCATTGAGAATTCTTAAAACTACTTTTTTTTCCCAACTATGAAGAAACTGCTACCAATCCTGCAAAACAAATGAAAAAGAAAATACATTCATCAAAAAAAAATTCAAGAAGAAAATACACCAGGTTACCCCCTGATGTTGCAACATCAAAACACCATTTTTTTACCATGTCACTTAAATAAATAAAGACCAAGAGAAAAGCCATTAAATGGTGAGAGGCGTTGAGGCCTTACGAGTTTGAAATTTCTGCAGTATCTCCCCAATGAACAAGTTCTCAATTTCACAAAACACACCCTCTGTGTAGAAATGACAAACAATTAGCAAATGCAATAGTATCCGGCGCATCTAAAGAAAATATGTTCAAGTTCAAGGTGTCAGGGGGACGGGACGGGTTTGGGCAGGGGCTGCTAGGGAGGGGGCGGGGCGGGTTAGGGGCCTAGAGGCAGGGGGCTGGTCTGGTTGAAATCGAGGGATGCTGAACCCCACTGTGGCGGGGCCAAAAAGAGCAATTCTAAAATTTTATCAAAAATCGGGGGTTAGGGGTTGAGGGGGCCGGGTTGTTTTGATATAAATTAATAAAAAATAATAACCCTTTTTGTGGTGTGTGTGTGCGGCGGGGGGGGGGGGGGGGGAGGTGGAGGAACGGCCCGGTGGGGGCGGGCCGGGTTGGAGGGTGGCCAAGTCGAACCGTACCGGGTTAGGGGTCAGATTGAGGATTAGGGGGCTGGGCCGGTCTGCGTGTTAGAGGGGGCTAGTCGGGGGGGCGGGCCGAGCTCATTTTAGTGCGGGTCAGGCCGGTTTCAAGCGTGGGCCAGCCCCCTTGACACCTTGAGTTCAAGTCCTGTAACTTTTTTCTTACCAGTTTGGATGTTCGAACTATGGACTGAACTTCTTTGAAACAACAATGACTAGTTGGGTTTGGAGATAGAGATGGAGTCCATGGCCTTGTATACCGAACTCTTGGCTTGCTCACTCTGGGAAACTGAAATTTCCTGCCTGCTCAAACATCGACCAAAGAAGAGAATTTCAATACCTTTTCACCGCGAACCATGTTTCAAAGCAACTGTCCAAAGTAAGTCACTGAGGTAGGAACACAAACAACTTACAGAAACGATTGTTGTTTCTTTCAAGGATTTCGGAACTGTCACAGGAGTTATCGAACTCATCCTCATCTTCTTTGTTCCCTGTTGGGGGTTCTAGAACACTGAGAGCATTTCTCTGCAGCTTAACTTCAACACCATTCTTCAAAACCTGAGTAAAAAAAAACTGAGTTATAATCATTTTGGTAACTCACTAAGAGGGCAGAATAATGTTTAAACGCAATGAATAATTAATATAAATATGCTTATTTAACCAATAAAGCAACAAGCCGTCTTAGCTCAGCTGGTAGAGCGCTAGGCTTTTGACCTGGTGGTCGTGGGTTCGATTCCCACAGACGGCGTTTTTATTTTTACCAAATACAATTGCTAACTAACAATTACGCTGTTACATCTTATAAAAAAAAAATACACTGTTACATAACATTACCCAATTCCAATACAAACAGAGTGGGTATATCTTTTCTTCAAAATAAACTTTCCATGAAATTCTTGATCAAAGAAATTACGACTTCATTACCATAATAAACACCGGATATATATTTGTTTACCCAAATACAATTTACTACTTCATTGCCAAAACAAATTACTTACTTACACACAGTATTGCTCAGAACAGCAAGAGATTTGCTCATTCTATACACAATACAATCCGAGTGGGTAAATCTTAAGTTCTCTACCGGCAGGATCCAGGAGCACATAGCCCAAAGAGGAGGAAGTATTCCAATTTCATCTGACAGAAATAACTGTTAATGAAATTCTTGATCAAGAAAACTGACTGTTATATTAAGTAAACAGCGAGTTATCAAATTAACATAATCGATTGATTATCATACTTAATGTGTGAACTCTTAATGTGATTGATTCAAATTTTTGGACCAAGAAAATTGACTTAGATATTAATGTAGTGGCCAGGTATCAAATTTAGAGTAAGGCAGTTGATTGCATGCTTAGTGTGTGAACTATTTCCTGTTATGAAAGCAGAACAGATGATCTAATCTAGCTTTAGCTTTCTTTTGTACAACCACTCGAGTCAAAACTCCGCGAGAAACCTAAAGTTGAAGGGGCTACCCATCCATCATAATGACATTATAATGAAAGGAAGGAACACGGCGAACAACCCTAAAAGATAACAGCAATGCACATATAGTATAAATGCAATGTACACAAGAAATTAAAGAGAGGGTGTAAAAGGAAGTAGTAGTACCAGCCAATGCCAACCGCCAAGTCCGACAGCCTTCTTGACCACTCCCTGTAGACCAACCAAAACAGATTTTGTTCGGTTGTTCCCTGTCACAATGACCTTTGCGTGCCTAGGTAACACGGAGAGCTCTTCATCGCCACTTTCTTCTCGATAAGGCGAGAAGATCCTAGAGGAGCACAAATCAGCCTGCACTTCCATTCACCAAATTCTTGCAACAAACTAGTAAACTGAACCTCAAAGCATCAATGATATTTTCTTCTTCTCCTACTGAGATCAATTCAATTCCTTCTGGTAGTGTAAATCTTCTTTCTTATCAAAAAGCACTTTGGACAAAACACATGAGGATTGCTCAATTCTGCATTTACTATGCCTTTGTGAAACCACTTCTCTTGAATCAACTCTGAATCAACCACTACTGAGGATGATGGTGAATTGTTGATAGCAGCATATATGTGAATTAAAGCTAAGATGGAGCAGATGAAGTCCCTGAAAGAGTAAATTGACCATAAAAATGTTACTCCAATGAACAACAGGACCACAGATTTGAATTCAGAAATTGGATCTGACACGAAAACGATAACGGAGCTCATCAGTTTCGGCAAAGTACACATGTGCTTTCTCTCCCTATCAGGTCTCTGTATTTATTGTACTGTAAAATTTGGTGAACTGTAGCGGGTTGGGGAAATATACATTCTTTTGAATTTAGATTTGGAGTCTGCCTTTCTCTTCTCCCTAGGCAGCTGGCGCGCACTCGAATTAAAATTCCCCCGAATAAGAGAAGAAGCAGAAACGCCCGTTCAAAGTGTGGGGTCCTCCTCCTCAACCACCCCCATCTGCTCTATATCAGACCCTAAAGATAGCTTCCCAACTTATTAGCCGTTGGATCAACAAGTTGTGTACGGGCTAGTCAAGGAATTTTCTCTGATGAACTTCTGAATCCGAGGGTTGGGACATGGGTCAGACGGTAAAATGCAACTACTTCCCCAGAGGGTAAGGCTTGCTACAGGTTTTTCCCCTAATGTTTCACAAAAATGCAAAATCATCACCCTTAACTAGCTCGAAAATGTTGCTCACCACACTTCCATCAAGATTTTTGTGCTTTTGAGGTATAAATTGTGCAGTGGGGACTAAGATAAAAACAAAGATAATGAGATTGTTTTGTGGGGGCTGACTTGAACAAAAGTAAATGTAATTAAGAAAAAAAATCTTGCAACTTAAATTGTTGTGCGCGATGGAAGAGTCTTGTTGATTCAACAAGTAAAGAACTCGAAAAAATAGTACAACAGACAAACAATTTAAAGTGGTTCCGCAATTTGCTTACGTTTACGGGGCAACGAGCACTATCTTGTATTCAAGAAGTAGAGTACAATGGACCGTAGCCCTCTTTGCAACCGAAGCTACTCTTGAATTCGGCTCACAGTGGAGCACGAATTCATTCTTAAACTCTCTCTCATATACACCCATAATATATCTCTAAGAAACAAATCCACCCATCAACAAAGAGGCTAATCTTTGACGAACTCTTCTTGATTTATCTTCTTGCTTGAATCTTCTAGTTGAACTTGTCCAGGTTCATTGCCTGGTCTCCAACTAGGACACTTAAATTTATTTATTTTAGTTACACTATATCCTACGTCTAGCCGGGTTTGAACCCGGAGCATCATGCAGGGGCTTCCTGTTTTGCTCCGGAAACCGTCTTCCTTTGAGCTTTTCTGTCAAGATTATATGCGGTTTTCGAAATTTGAGTTCCTCTCGAATTAATCTTCTCCAAACAGCCACATTAACATGAAGAATGTGCATGTTACTTCATAAACAATATTAGAACAAGCCGTTAGTCTAGTGATTAAGAACGTTTATGCTCAAGTTCATCACCAGTGTTCTCGATCCCTGCAATCCCCCCTTCTCTTTAGAATTTAGATACAGTATAACATTAGGCTAGTAGTGGTAGAATTCTGAACTCACAAAGGTAACTAATATTCAACATAAATCTCCAGTTTAGAGCTATACAGCCAACAACAAATGATCTTCAATTCCAACGATTTCTGTTGGAATTGAAGTCAGTTCTGAAAGAACTAGAGCGAGTAATACCTCCCAGAACAACTGTGTTTCATCTTCCAAAAATTCATCCATCTTCAATCTCTTCTCTTGCCAAACTGCAGAGAATACGTAAAACTCTAATTACTACAGCAGAAAGTAAAAGAAAAAAAAATCTTTTGATGACCGCAAGCGTGCAAGGTAGGGGAAATGCAAACGAACCCAGAAAGGAAACAGTGAGATGAAGGCAGCCAGGCAGGCAAACAAGTCAGCAACAATCAATTCTTGAGGAGAAACTTTCGGGTGTCTTAAAGAAAAAAGGGGGCTATTTATGGGTTAGGAGTTTTGACTGCACACTTGAGCCCCGGGATTCAAACGACTGTGAGTCCAATCAAGAAGGGGATAGCTTAAGGGATCTTAGCAGAGAGATACAACACATCTTGGTCTGCATGTTTACGTTTCGCGATGAAGAACATGTTGGATGACGTCAGCTGGTCAAGCGTTGCTTCCACACTATTCACGACGATATCCTAGGATTTCCATGTCTGCACACCATAAAAAAAAAAGGTGTCAGGCTTTAGCTGCTAAGATTATATTGAAATTACTCACACTCAAATTAGGGTTTCTTCATCACGAAGACAAACACACAGAATAGAGAATGAAGCTTTCATCTCCGATTTCTCAAAATGAAAATGCACATTCTGATTACAAAAGAGAAAATCCTTTCTCTTAAATGGCGAAAGGAAACAAAACTAACGGAATCCCAAATAACAACCAATCCGCATAAGACACGTGATCTATCACGGTAACGGCTCAAACTAAACTAAACGACATCGTTCTATTTATTGAAAGTGACAGAAAATAACAAAGACACCCCCTTGACCATGAACGGCTGCGATTAAGACATCCATGATGATCAAACGGTATTCTGCTGCATACCAGTTCATGTCATCAATTTGGACTCAATTGCAGTTTAGTCCATGGCTGAGAAATCATGAACTCTGATAGATTAAGACATCCTCGCACGATATATACAAAACCAAAATATGATCACTGTATCAAAGTTCAGTATCTCTGAGTAAGGTCTCTAGGTATATAGCATAACCGAGTAATATAAAACATGTATCCCTAACCATGCGTGTAATTTGATTTTTGGAACCTTACCAGATCATACTAAAAACATAGCCTGAAGTGGAAGTTTTCGCTCAAGGGAAACAATGTGCCCAGGGTACAACGTTGTAGGTTCAAGAAGTAAATTGACCTTGGGACCAGGCCACCAGGGTAAAAGGACAAATACCAGTCTAGACAACAATCTATGGTGAGTGCCATGATAACTCCTCATTTTGGTAACTCACTACTAAGATAGGAGTTTAATGCTTAAACACAATGAACAAATAAACTAAAAACTGTTATGCAACCAATAATCATCGATTAAGCCGTCTTAGCTCAGCTGGTAGAGCGCATGGCTTTTGACCATGTGGCCGTGGGTTCGAGTCCCACAGATGGCGCTTGTAATTTCTTTTTACCCTAATACAATTACTACTTCATGACCAAAAGAAAGTACCTAATTTGATTAAGTAGAAGCTCGATTGACGATCGAGTTTATTAGGGACAATAGATGATATGATGATACAATTGGATTGTGGGTCACTATTGACAGTCTAACTTAGTCAATTAGTAGTTCGATTGAGCAATTAGTGATTATCGATGATCCAAGACAATAGATGATATGATGATACAATTGGATTGTGGGTCACTAATGACAGTCTAACTTAGTCAATTAGTAGTTCGATTGAGCAATTAGTGATTATCGATGATCCAAGACAATAGATGATATGATGATACAATTGGATTGTGGGTCACTATTGACAGTCTAACTTAGTCAATTAGTAGTTCGATTGAGCGATTAGTGATATCGATGATCCAGTATGTTTACAATTGACAATAACCCTCAACCCGAAATAATAAACCCTAGGGTAAAAGACACTTAGCACCCTTATATTTAGGCAAAAAGACACCCGACACCCTTGTGTTTTGAATAATTCACTTTTACCACCCCTGTAACTGACGGACATTAACGGTGTCGGTGAAAAGACTTTTATAGACCCAAAGTTACTAATATTTACACCCACTGATTGAAAAAAAAGAAAGTAAAATCCCACTTCCCATTACCCCCGCCTTCGTCATCTCCTCTGACCTAGCAAAATTAACCTAGCCGCCTCCACCCTCCTTCCCTCCCTTTCTGCCCAGATCAATGAATTAATCCGGCGTCCAAATTGTTAATCTACATCAAATGCCACCACCGTTCTCTCTCTCATTCTCTCCCTTGTGTGTCTCATCTTCGTCCAGACCCAAATCCGTTCCAGTAAACCCACCATCACCGCCCCACAACCCAGCATCGGTGACTTCTTGGCTTGCAATTCCACTCATTGTCTAGACCCACTCGAATTCTCTCCATCTCCACAAACCCAGAAATGGTGTCGGAATCGTCTCTCTGTCTCTCATTTTTTACCGTAGTATCAATATAGGTTTTCTCCTCTCTTCTTACAGAGACTGCAGTGGCACTGGAAATCGGGCTTCCTGTTGTTCGATTGTGTATATGTTGGGTTTCAATCTGGTTCAGATTCAGTCGATGAAAATTGGGTATTGTTGGGGGTGTCAATCCGTCTCTTCTTAAAAAGGTTAATGCCACTGATTTATGTTCTAGAGTCTATAAGTATGTTGCCTGATGTATGTTAAATTTCTGGTTGGAAGGTGGGGATTGATTTGAAGATTGGTGGTTGCTGAAATTGGGTCTGCATATGGGTGCTGAGGTTTGTGAAATTCATGGGTGGCTTTTGAGGTTTGGTCACCAGATTTTATGGCGTTGGTGTGAGAGGTAATAATGAGTTCTGGTTTTCAATTATTTTTTAATAATTGTTGGATTAATTGCTGAATGGAGGAGGAGGAAGTGAGGGGCTTTTATGAGAAGGCAAGATTCCAAACAGAGCAGAGGCAAGTAGGTAACAAACTCCTCCGCCAAAACTGAGTTACTTCTTTTTTTGATTGATGAGTGACTGAATTTGGATTGAAATTGTGGTATCTTCTTGTTGTTGGTGGTGGTACTGGTGATAGTCACAAATTCAAAGAGGATGGCGGTGGTGGTGGTGCTGATAGTCATAAATTCAAAGAGGATGGTGGCGGTGATAGTGGTGATAGTGGTGACAGTGGTGATAGTCACAAGAGAAGAGAAAAATTTGTAGATGGTGGGCGGCGAAATTTTGTTAATTGGTTAAGGGCGTCATAGACTTTAACTCGATTGAGGGGTAAAGTTGTCCAAAAAAAATTAAAAAGTGGCTTTGTGGATGGAACATGACAGAAGGGTGTTAAGTGTCCTCAACTTTTTCCGTTACAGGGGTAATAAAGTGAATTGTTCAAACAAAGGGGCGTTGAGTGTCTTTTTGCCTAAACATAGGAGTGCAAAGTGTCTTTTACCCTAAACCCTAATTTGACATTATTACATCCTTGTTTGTGACTTCGCATCCATTCTTCATTCTTCAGTATACAACCACATAATTCAGCTATAACAAGAAATTACACACACCCACGTCATAGCCAATTAACGAGTCTAAGATTTGCCAATAGTTCAGATGCTTAACTGTGTCAGATCAAACAATCTCGAGCTGAACTAAATATATAAACTATAAACCATGTCCTATACTTCCAACACTTAAAGTATTCGCCCAAAGGGAAACATTGTGCCCAGGGTACAGAGTTGTAGGTTCAAGAAGTAGAATGACCTGGACCAGGGTAAAAGGACAAATACCAGTCTAGACAACAATCTATGATGAGTGACATAATAACTCCTCATTTTACTAACTCGCTAAGAGTGGTAGTTTAATGTTTAAACACAATGAATAGTTAATAATAAAATATGTTATGCAACCAATATTATCAATTAAGCCGTCTTAGCTCAGCTGGTAGAGCGCATGGCTTTTGACCATGTGGCCGTGGGTTCGAGTCCCACAGACGGCGCTTTCAAAATATGTTTTTTTTTTGCTCTAATACAATTACTACTTCATTACCAAAAGAAAGAGCCTACAACATCATGGTGAGGGATTTTTTCACTCTACGCAAAACAAACAGTGGATAGGTCTTTAGGTCTCTACCGGCAGGAGCATCACGTAGCATAAAGAGGAAAACGTACCCCCATTTTATCTGAAAGATTTAAATTTTCATCAAATTCTTGATTAATGTGTGAACATCTAATGTGATCGATTAACATTCTTGATTCAAGAAAATTGAGTGGCGAGATATAAAATTTAGAGGAAGGCGGTTGAGTGCCATGCTTAGTACGTGAACTCTTTCCCAATATATAAGTTGAAAAGATGATCTAATCTAGCTTCAAGTTTCTTTTTTCCAACCGCTCTAATCAAAACTGTTGGAGAAACCTAAACTTGAGGGGCTACCGATTCATCATCATGGCAGTATAATTAAAGGAAGGAACTCAAAGAATAACCCTAAAAGATAATGGCAATCCACTTAGTATATATGCAATGAATAGAAGAAATTAAAGAGAGAAGATAAAAGAAAGTAGTACAAGTCAATTCCAACTACCAAAAGAAAGATAATGGCCACAGGAAGTCATTGAGCTAGGAACGCAAACAACTTACAGAAACTATTGTTGTTTCTTTCAAGGATTTCGGAACTGTCACTGGGGTTATCGAACTCATGTTCATCTTCTTCGTTCCTGGTTGGGGGTTCTAGAAGACTGAGAGCATTCCTCTGCAGCTTAACCTCAACACCATTTTTCAAAACCTGAGTAAAGAAAAATAACCTCAACACCATTTTTCAAAACCTGAGTAAAGAAAAACTGTGTTTAAAAGCAAAGAATAATTAAAATAAAGATATACTTATTTAACCAATAAGCAACAAGCCGTCTTAGCTCAGCTGGTAGAGCGCAAGGTTCTTGACCCTGTGGTCGTGGGTTCGATCCCCACAGGCGGCATTTTTATTTTTTACCAAATTACACAACATTACCCAATTCCGATACAAACCCAATTCCGATACAAACAGAGTGGGTAGATCTTTAGTTCAAAATTAACTTTTCATGAAATTCTTGATCAAAGAAATCACGACTTCATTACCATAACAAATTTCACCCAAATACAATTATTACATCAAGTGACCAAGGCTAAGATGGAGCAGATGAAGTCCCTGAAAGAGTAATTGACCACACCATACATACATGTTACTCCAATGAACAAGAGGACCATATGAATTGAATTCAGATTTGGATCTGACACGAAACATCGATAACGAAGTTTCAAATTCGATGAGTAATTAATTAAAAAATTCTGCAAGTTCATTCACAGACTTGATCCAGCAACAATGAATGATGATGAACACCAAATCGATTACTCCTCAAACTACTGTATTTAGTTAGGCCTCACTTCGAATCGTGAAATTCATCCGATGTAGATCACCGTGGGCTGTTAATCATTCGAATCGAGAGAGAGAGAGAGAGTTGGTTTCACAATTAGAATCGAACTCCTCTAATTGTGAAATCAAAATGTTTCGAGGTTGAAAAGGGGGATAAAAACGACCATTACCTGATGATTAAATCTGCAGAAGAGAGCGGAATGTCACCGGAGTAGCGGAGCTTTTCGTCGGGGAAAGGGGACGACGACGACCGGAGTGAAACCGGAGAGAGTGGAGGACTGACAAGAGAGAAAAATGCACACGAGTGAGGGTCTCTCTGCAAAGGGGAACTTCTTCAGTTAAAACAAAGGGTAAAAGACACTTACACCACCCTCTAGTTAGATTGAAGGGCACTTTCACCCCTTCCGTGTGCGGAAATTTTCACCCCATATTGGGTCATCGTTAGTCTCGAGTTGGGAGCTGTCACTTAAAATAGTTTTTGGGATAAAGTTTCTCTCATACCACTCCGTCCCAGCTCTTACTACCCATTGCGGCTGGGCACGGGTTTTAAGAGTTGGGGCAGAAAGACTAATTTGCCCCTAAGCTATTTTGTAATTCCAATTTCTAAACTCTCTAACCACAACAGCACCACCACTCTGCCACCATCTAACACCACCAAACACAATAAAAGTAACCAATTATATACCAAAAAATATAGATCTAGACTACACAATTATAGATCTTTGAAAAATTACAAGAGTGTATAGCAAAGAAGAGTCATTTTAGATTCAATCTCCCTCTTCAATGTCAATGCAGAGAGCTTCCACTGGCTCCGATCTCCCCAAATGGATGGCTGTGGTTGTCGCCGGAGAGCACAAACAGCCGGGATAGCTGTGGTTGTCGCCGGAGAGCACAAACAGCCAGATCTTGAAGCATATAGAGCAGATCTGGAGGCCAAGAGGTGGTGGAGGAGGAGGAGGAGGAGGAGGAAGAGGAAGAAGAAGAAGAACCTGGGTCAGCCTCCTCCGCCGCCTCCACTGTCACCGGCGTAATCACCGTCGTCCTTGCCGTCGTCCTTGTCGTCGTCTTCCACCGGCAACGAGCCCGCCGTTGTCTCTTCGCCCGTCCTCTACCAGAACCACCGCCGCACCTCTCTCCCTTTCTTTCTCTCTCTCTCTCTCTCTATCCTTGTGTGGTGTTTGATGTAATGAGAGATAGGGCTGTGAGTTGGGTGAAGATAAGGGTATGTTGGGTAGGGTTACGGAGGGCAGTTTTGTCATTTCAAATAATTAAGGTTACCCAAAATAAAAATGGGGAGAAAGAGTTGGGACAAACAAAAAAGGAAATGGGTAGAAAGAGTTGGGACGGAGTGGTATTATGCAACATGTGGGGGTTATCCAAGGCTACAATAGACTCTATGCATGATATGCGGGTCTTCAAAATTATTTTTAATGACATATATCTCTCAAACTGACGGCTTCACAATTAAAAAATGTAAGTTATTTGAAGTTCGGCGCACTAAATAGGTGAAAGAATCATTTTCTAAACTAGAAGGGATGGAAGGGTTCTTCAGCCAAACTACAAGGTAAAGTGTCTTTTACCCTTAAATCAATCGATTAGTTGTTGTTATTGTGGACATATATATATACTAAGATAGGACATAGTTTTACTGTTCATATATGTAATGCTAGCCATGTTATAGCTAGGGATGGCAATGGATCGGATTCGGATCGGATCCACTTATATCCATATCCGAATCCGATCAAAATAAGTGGATCCATATTCGATCCAAATCCAACCGGATCCCAAACGGATTCGGATCGAATCTGGACCGGATTTAATTTGCAATATCCGTATTCGATCCGACAATCCAAATCTTCACAAACGGATTTGACTCGGATCCAGATTCGGATCCTGAGCATATTTTTTACTTCTCATTAAAATACACAACAAATTCAGAAAAATATGTAAGAAGAGTCACCACACCAAAAAAAAAACTGCCTAAAAAGTATAAATATATTAAAAAAAATAGCAATATGACAAATGTAAATCTACCAAGAATATAAGCAAGCAATTCAAAGGTTAAAGGCACCAATAATGTCTAAAATTGTCTACAAAACAACACTAAAATTGTCCATAACAATAGTAGACTATTTTCTTCATGCCTGAAAACATTATGTGTAGTGATTTGTGTAATGTGTTTACATATATGTAGGTAAAAACATAATTTTTTATAACTCTAAGGGTATTCTCGTAAAACTATTTGTGTTCGGATCCTTTCGGGTCGGATATCCATCGGATATCCTAATATATTCGGATCGAATCCGGATATGGATCGGATTTTGTTTTTTAATATCCATATCCGATCCATTTTAAAATGGATCGAATTCGGACTTGATCCATCTGGATCGAATCACTCGGATTTCGGATCGGATCGAACCACATTGTCATCCCTAGTTATAGCCATTGATTTATTTGAGATGAAGGATTGAGAATTGATCAAGGAGTTTCTGCTCAATCATTGTGAAGAGATCATTTTTTTTTAGGAAAAAACAATATATTAAAGAGAGACCATAAATTTAAAAACGATACATCTTTGTCTAGAATTTTGATGAGCCAACTTGGGAAGTGCTCCAGCCATATTGTAGTCTCTCCCGCAACTGCCGCTGTCGAGCCAAAGCATGTGCCACCGTATTTAATTCTCTTCACGCGTCCATTTCGATGCAATGAAACTAGGGAAGTAGTTCAGCCGTTTCCTCCATTATCAACTCCGGATCCCCTTCTTTCCTTTCTTTCAGGTGTTCGATTACTTGAGTTGCGTCACCAATGAGGAGAATTCTCTAATGACTCAATTGGAGACATGATCTGAGCGAGGTGGCGCATGCCTTGGATTCAGCGTGTCGTGCACTTTCGCACCTATGGATCTCAACAGCACCTGTTAATAGACAGTTTTCATTTCTGCTTCGAAGGACAAATCCAGTCGCTGCTTTGCCTGAGATGGGGTCCCAGCTGTCGTCAAAATGAAGAAATAGATCATCCTCTTTGTCCATCTGACTTTTTGGTTTCATCGCCTCCAAGATAAGTGCCTCCCCTTTTCGGATTTCCTGTTCGATAATTTTCCTCTCAATCAGTTGTTGTATCCCTTCTGCGCTGAAATCTTGATTTTTGAACGTCTTTATGTTTCTTCCTTGCCAAAGTCCCCACAAAGTAACACAATAGGCAGTCAGTTTTTCCCCTTCCAGTCGTATTAGATCTGCTTTAATTCGTCCTAATTCCTCTGATTTTGTTTTTTTGTAGGATTTGACCTCTTTTCATTGCATCCCATACTGTTTTGGCAACTGGGCATGAGAAGAAGACATGGTTCACACTTTCTGTACCATCGCCACATAGTCTGCAGTAGTCTTCAACCTTTATTCCTCTCCTCCTCAAGTTTTTGTTGTTGGAAGTATGTTCTGTGCTGCTCTCCAAACTAGGTGTGTAATTTCCCTTTCAATTTTATGTTTCCACATTGCTGTAAATGGGCTTTTACTTCGACTGGAGCATTCCCCTTCCCCATTTTGACGAGCTTTGTTCTTTAATCACAGTTTAACTGAATAAACTCCATTATCTGTATAATGCCATCGGATTTTATCCTCCGTTCATTTCTCTGGGTTGCATAATTTCCTGGACATCCGCTTCGATCAGGTTCTCCTTCAGCTAGTTTGTGTCCCATCTTCTTGTTTCTGGTAGTATAAATTCTGCAACTTTCTTATCATTCAGCATACTATTATCAGTAATCAGCTTAAAAGTTGGCTCTCTTCTCGTCTAGGGGGATATCATGCTGGCTTTCCACCCATCTCCAATTTGCCATCTCATGCCTTTAGCAAGCAGATTTCTTCCTACTATGATACCGCGCCAAGCAAAGCTAGGTGAGCTTCCTTCCCTTGCGTCCCACAGATTGTTGTGTGCGAAGTATTTTGCATTTAGGACCTTGCTCATTAGAGAGTTAGGGTTATCAAATATCCGCCAGGCTTGTTTGGCTAACATCGCCTGGTTGAACACTTTAAAATCTCTAAAGGCTAATCCCCCTTTTTCCATTGAGTTCTGCATTCTATTTAGGGGTGAGCAAAACTCGCCCAAACCGGCGGCCCCAAACCGGTCCACATCAAACCGGTCCGAATTCAACACTCATTCATGTTACTTGATTGGGTATGGGTATAGAATTGTGAACCCGAACTAACTTTGATTGATCATGGGTTTGAAGTTGGAAAAACCGATTGGGGCCGGGCCGGGCCGGTACGATTAAAATTTTATATGAAAAATTTACATATTTTTTAGTTAGATAATACCGTCCAAGTAAAATTTTATAAGACCGGACAATAGTTTTAGTTGATTTTCCTCAATTTATGCATTAATAAGATTTTCTTCATCGACTAGAATGTCAGATTCGGCTTTGTTATGTATCAATAAGATTTAAATTTGTTTCTTTTTTTCGATTTGCACTAAATATGTCTCGTTAATAGAAATAAGTTTGCTAACGGTTTGCAACATTTTGAACCCGTCTAAACCTGGTCGAACCGGTCCGAGTCGAAAGGCTTGATCGGATTTGGGTTTGTCGACTACTTGATTGGGTTTGGGTATCGATATGACCAACCCGGGATCATTGGGTTGGGTAGGAAACAAAGCTCTCACCTCCCAACCCGGTCCGTGCTCTGCCCTAATTCTATTCCATGACATCCAACATATGCCCCTATCTTTTTTTGAATTGCTCCACTAGAATTGCCTAATTTTGCTCTCAATTTTATCACATATGCCATCAGGTAGTCTGAAACATGACATAGCATACGCAGGGACTGCATTTGCAACAGCTTTGATTAACACTTCTTTCCCTCCTATTGATAATTATTTCTCCTTCCACCCTATTAACTTACTATTAATTCTTTCAAGAATGTAAGCAAAAGTAGTAATTTTCTGGTTACCAATAGTGGTCGGTAACCCGAGGTACCTTTCGTGTTTGTCTGTTTCAGGGACACCGCATATATTCCTGATTTCATCTTTGACTGAATCCAGCACATTTGGGGAGTTCACGATGGCGGACTTCTCAAATTTATTTCCTGACCAGAGGCTTTGCAGTAGACTTTTAGGATATCTTGTAATTGTAACATTTCCTGTGTAGTCGCTTGTAAAAAGAAAATTGAATAATCAGCAAAAAAAAGATGGGAGACCACTATTCCTCCCCGAGATGCTGTCACACCTGTCAGCCGGTTTGATTGGGTGGCAGATGTGATCGCACTCGATAAAGCCTCCGAAACGAGGACACAAAGATAGGGGGATAAATGACACCCCTGTCTTAACCCCTTTCGGGTATGATGCTCCCCGTAATAGTACCATCGCGAACAAACTCGTATGTCACTGTTGAGACACATCGCGTAATAACTGAACAAATCCTTGGGCCAAACCCGAAACGTTTAAGTATTTCGTCAAGAAAAGACCACTCCACCCGGTCATAGGCCTTTGACATATCTACCTTCAACGCCATAGCCCCCTTTCTACCTTTATTCCTTGTTTTGATAGAATAGATGACTTCAAAAGCAGTTAAAATGTTATCCGTAATTAATCACCCGGGTATGAACGCTGATTGGTTTTGAGAGACTACTTGATTTAACATACGCTTCATCTGATTGGCTACTGTCTTTGCTATGATTTTGTACACAACCGAACATTGGCTGATCGGCCTGTAATCTACCGGATTTCTTGGCTGTTTAGTCTAGGGACTAAGGGCCAAAATTGTTTGGTTGAAGTTCCCAATCTCTGCACCTTCATTTAAGATCTTTAAGCAAGTTTTAGTTGTATCTTCTCCCACAATCGCCAAATGCTTTTGATAAAAACCGGCTGAGAAACCGTCTTTTTCGGGTGCTTTGTCTGGCCTCATTTGAAATAGTGCATCCATAACTTCTTTTTTCTGTAAAGGCAGAGTCTAGCTCATTTGTCAAATTTTGGTCGATTGAGGCACTCACCTGCTGACACGCTCCAACTGCAAGTGCACAGTTGTCGGTGCAGTAATAATCGGAAAAGTCCGGATTGTCGAACCCAAGGGACTTCGTGTAACTAACTATTAAGTTTGTTCTTTATGTGGGCAAAGCGCAGTTGTTTTGTGGTTCCTAATTCTACTAAAAATTCAAATAACAATTATCTCAAATAATTCAAAGAATTATTTCAAGATTAACGAGCACGAGTTGATATTGTTGTGTATCAAGTTTGATTAAATTCAGGATATCTCTACGGATCACTAGGAACGTCACACTACGTTGGATTTATGTTTTACTAACACGATAATTTCTTATTCTAGTTAAACGAGCAAGTGTATATTGAAGATGCCTCAACCAATAACTATGCCTAAACTATCGTAACTGATTCCTCTAGCTTACTCAAGTTCAAACACGCATTACGATACTAATTTCTACTCTTGTTCTTAGCTAACTAGCAAGATTCCTCAACCCTAGATACGGCTAGTGTGTATTTCAATTTTCCGGGCAACAAACGTAGATTCCTCTATCGTTCATAACCTAGCACAATCCTATTAATACGTCTATCAATAGAAAAGATGAATTAAAAACATGAAATTCACATAACTAGATAAGAAATCATCAATTAAGCTCAAAAGCATGAGAGTAAATCCATAAACCACAAGTTGTAGTGATCAAACCCTAGTTTCCTACGAGATATCCCAAAATAAGGGTTTAGCTACTCATAATCATGTTCATAATACAAAGTTTCATGATCAAGTATCAAAAACTAGAGAAGAAAAGAAGAAGAGAAGCCAAACGGATGATCCAAGCTCTCGACCTAGCTCCCAAGCACTCCAAGCACGACTTCCAAGGTGTGTTCTGATGTTGAATCTCGTTCCCCAATGTTTCCTAAGTCTTTTGTGGCTTCAAACTCCCAAAACTATGCCAAAATAGCGAAAACAGCCCAAAAATTCGATCCTGGCCGCAGAGGTAATCGTACGATTACCTTGATGTAATCGTACGATTACTTTCCTCATAGGTAATCGTACGTTTACATCTAAGTAATCGTACGATTACTTCTGGATGAAGGTAACCGTACGATTACCTTGAGGTAAACGTACGATTACTTTTCATCTTCCACCTTCCAAACTTCAACTTCTTGCTCTTTTTCCTTTCGTCTTCACTTCCCGAGCATCCCTTTGAGCCTCCAACCTTTCCGAAGTTCACTTTTGCTCCAACGTCACGTCCCGAGCTCCCGGTTCCTGAAAACCACAACACGAGAAACATACCGGAAGATCAAACGTGATAAAATATAGTCAAAATCAATGCAAAAAGTGCCCGGACTCATCATTAACGTGCAAAGACTCAACATGCTCAACTTTAGCAAGAAATGATCCAAAATCTATCAAAACGCATCGGAATACACGCAAAACGGTAAGGAAACATATAAGAATATAACTCCAAATATGGAGTTATCAAATATCCCCACACTTACCCGTTGCGCGTCCCGAGCAACAATTCAAGTCTCAAACTATCTCAAATCATCCGAACCTTCCTCCTCTCATCTCACCTCTCAAGTCAACTATTCCAACCAAGACCATTGCACACTTTTCAACTTACCAATTGCATACTAACCTCAATTAGCCGACTCAACACACGACGACTCAATACAAGACTCAACGATGCAACAATATGATGCAATGCAAATATATGACTCGATCCTACACAACACATATATACACAAAACTTCTTTTTAGGCGAGATCGGGCAATCTCAATTAGCTCAAATTGGTTCTCATGGAGTGATGAAGAATCTAGGAACGAGGTATGAATTGTAACTAAAATTGACAACAAGAATTTCCCTTAGTTAGTATAGAAAGCCTAGCTTTACTACGTGTAAGAATAACCTACCTCTTCGCGTGTGCCGATAAATAAGAGGCTACGCTAGGCTAAGCCACATTCAAGGTCCGAGCTCCTATTCCGCTAACGGGTGAAAATGTAGAGGCTTAGGGACAAAAGGATAATCATGTAGTAACAAGTCCTAAGCGTCACATTCTCACGTTAAAACCCACATCTCACACACCCTCACCACGATGATAGGAACCGCAACCCGAAGCTCACCATCTCCGGCCCTCGATCCCCTCAAACCCCGGTACAATAACGATTTCCGTGGCCACCGTCGTGAAACATGCGCAAGATGAACGTCGCCGTCAATGAAATAGTTGCTTCCACCACTCGGTCTTCATTAAGCTTCAACTGTCTTCCTTTATTTCATCTCTCCTTTTTTTCTCTCTTTTTTTTTCATTTTCATATTTTTTTTTTCTGCTTTTTTTTTTTTTTTTAGATTTAACTAATCTCTCAATATCCAAAACACAATGTCACAACGTATATCTCGAGTGGTCTTCCAAGTGTTAAGCCATACAAAACGTTAAGGGGAGGAAGTAAACAATCCAATGAATATGTATCACACGTAAAATCCATCTCCCCCTAACTCAATAAAGTACACGGCGCCACTAAACAAAGCCGCAAACAAATCCAAGTACAAGTATGGGGATGGAGTCGTCACAAGCTCAATCTCTATGTCCGTAGTCAAAAGTCGACATCCCCACACTAGAATATATCCATGTCCCCTCTCAAGTAATCAAAGCAATATAAGTCTCGTGCTTAATCCAACCGATCCTCCTACACCAAGATGATGAAAAGAAACGATCCCTAGCACGATCCACCAATTAAATCACCCAACCCAATTTGTGCGTATTAGATGCCACGCACTCACGGCTCTCCACAACTGTGTCCATGGTGTAATGACATGGAACACCGCCACACCGAAGTGCGCAAGCCTACTCTCACTCACCCTCGCATTCCCCTCGATAATCAGAAATGAAGCACATGCGATACGTAAGACTCACTCAAATATATCATGAAGTACTCCCTCATCGAACCCCCTCAACTACAAACACCCTTGTGACGCACTAAAGCGGTGATTCTAACCAATCGATGATGAAGGCCAAGAATCGTCACCCTAAGTCCAGAGGTTATCAAAGAATCCAAGGTTCGAAATAGGGTTCACTAGTGGTCCTACAAGGTAAGTTCTATAAGCAGTGAGTGCTCTAATACACACCTCGCACAGCTGTTTCGTGTGCCACTACGAGGCGGGTTGGCGACTACCTAAGACGTACACATGAATGTTCGGCTTGTTTAGCTCACACCTAGCTCAACTCTTGTAAGAAAACAAGGCACACACTTTAGATTTGAAAATCATTTAAGTGTCGTAAAATAGGCAGGTATTCCCGTAAAGGAAGTCTCTCTATACGTACTAAGGGGAACTCAAATTGTCATTCTCGGTCACACGTCATACCCTATGCCTAAAGTCCTCACACTCCTCGATTTTCCAAATTCAAGCTTCTTTTGATTGCCCTTTCTCAATTTTCAATTTGTTTTCAATTTTTTTTTTTTTTTTTTTTTTAGATTTTTGTTTTTTTTTTTGTTTGTTTTTTTTTTTTTTTTATAATATTCCCTACTCTATATGCATGGGCCGACTCGAAACTGACTCGATTTGGGTAGGTGGACTCAATTAAATAAAACGTGCACTAAACATAAACTACTCACAATACGACACAAACGACACGGACACAATATATATAAACACGACACGGACTACAAAACTGACACAAACAACCTAAACAACCCATATGTAACTGGTGAATGCAGACAGACACGGACTTGGCTAATGAAAGGCTGAGAAACCCCCCCACACTTGAACGCGTCGTTGTCCTCAACGAATGCATAGGCAAGCGAAAAGACTCAGCATTCAAATGTAGGGAGTGGTAAGTCTACTCGGACGAATCCTCGTCGTCCTGGTCCTGGTCTCCGGAGTAAGCATCCGAATGGTACTCGTAGGCACCAGGGTAGGACTCTTGGCCACTAGGCCACTGATCTCTCGGTAATCCCACATGAGTGGACAACGCCTCTAACCACTGGTCCTGACGGTGCTGATGCAAACTCACCTGACGGAGGCCCTGACCGAGGTTACGCAAGCTACTGCGATGATGCTCAAACTGCCTAGCACTCATGTCAGCCACATAATCACGGGACCGACCATTTGAGTTAAGGGTCATAGTCCTAGTCAGTCGCAACTCGGACATCAAGTCCGCTAAGGTCACACTCGGCTGGCCAGGGTCAACGACAGGGGGTGGTACAGGCGGAGGTGGAACGGGAGTAGGAGCTGGAGGAATAGGAGCTGGAGGAGTAGGAGCCGCTCGTGAGGAAGAGGCTTTTTTCTTAGCCTTTCCCGTAGGGGGTCTAGAACTAGCTCCTGCCTCCATCACCACTACATCCTTGAACGGGTCCGGGATTTTGTCAAACATTCTCGGAGCCTTGGGTGTGATGTCTAGCTCTCCATCAGGTACGACAGCCCCGCACTTCTTAGCTAAGTGCAAAAGTAAGAAACTATGGCCCACAGACTTCCTATTTTTCTCTTCAAATCTCTCATGCAAATACAGGAAAATCCGCCTAGGGATGTCTATCCGATGCCCCCTCGATAGACACAGAGCCATGACACACACCTCAAAATCAAAGTAATTGGGAGCCGAAACTCCCAACACCCATGACGCCAACAGCTCAATAAGCCACCGTGGCTTAGGTAGCAAGTATCCGACTGGGAGCTTCCAATGCCTGATATTGGTTTTAGACCTGTCCCAGTCGGCCCCTGGCACTCCCGCAAAACAAAACGCTGACACCTCATTAATGAGCGTCTGCTGGTCTTTCTTCAGATAAACCTTAAATTGACAGGGTGCTGTCAACGGGGGCCACTTAAGCGCTGCGGCGATGTTCTCAGAGGACAAAACTAGCCAGTTCCGACGACAATAAATGACACGAGGGTCATTGAGCCTAGCCGTCTCACCCTCATCAGTGTGTCTCGCATTTGCATAAATTTCACGAGTCAACACAGAACTGGCTTTCTCTTTCACTAATTCCATCCACCCCGCAAAATTTTCAGCCTCCGCGACCTTTTGTAGGTCTTCGGGCAACCCCTCTAGTGGAAACAGTTTCTCAACCTGAACACCACTATTAATCCTAGGGTTTGACGTGTAATACCCTTGGGCACTTGCCGAAATAAACCTAAAGTCGCAATAAACCCCGCCCCTATCAATTGCCAACTTGTTGTCGTCCGGCGCATGACCACGACCCTTTCGAATTGGGGGCAAGGAGGATGGTACGGGTGTGGTAAACACCCTAAGCTCAGGGGATAACGGGATGACCAATTGGGCACCCGAGTCACCCCCTTTAGTAACAGATTCATTCTCAGGCTCGTTCACCCCACTTCCCCCAGGTAATGTGTAATCGGGGTCGTTGTCACGACTCGTTCTCGCACGTTTGCTCATTTTAATCAAGTAAAACAAGATAAATCAAGTAACGTAACAAAAGCAAGCGCGTGCACAGTGACAAGTTGTGTACAAATATACGGCAATTAAACACGTAAGCACACAATCCTAGGACTTTAATCAATCGCCCCCAAGCACGCTTCTAAGCGCAACAAAAAGTAAATTGGGCTTTTACTCAATTGTGCCTAGACTCGAGTATTGAAATTGTGCGAGAGATTAGGACGTACCTACGTGCCCGGAGCAAGTCTTACGGGCACGAATTTGCAGAATTTCGACAACCCGGGCTGTTTTAGGGTTGCCGAAATTTTTGTTCCGAATTCTTCAATTGACGTGTGCCTTTTGCTCCTTGCGGTGTCCCCGTCGAAACCCTTGAATATCTCCTTCAAATTCGACCTCAATCGCCTCCAATTGCAGATTCACTCTCAAACCCTAACTTGGCCTCCTTCTTTGATTCACCCCCAATTTGAGTTGTGGTAGTGGTGGTGATGGTCCTGTGATGGTAATGGTGGTGGTTGGAGATGGTGGTCGTGGCTGAGAGAGGGAGTTGGCGGCGGCGATGGGGGTTTGCGATGGGGGTTTGCTCGGCTGTGAGAGGGAGAGAAGGCTGCTGGGTTGTGTGCGAGAGAGAGAAGAGACGAAGCTGGTGGCGTTGGTGAGTGCGGCGGACTGGGAGGCGGCGTTGGTGGCAGGTGGTGGTGGCTGGAGGTTGTGTGACGTTGATGGTGATTGCAGAAGAGAGGAGAAGGCGACGGGATGAAGATTGGAGATAAACTTGAAAAACTTTTGTTTTAACCCGACTTGATGCCCTTTCGAAAGTAATCGTACGATTACTTTTATGTAATCGTACGATTACATGAAAGTAATCGTGCGATTACTTTGGTACGAATGGGCAGTAAGTTGTGGAAAATTTCACCCACCAAATTTTGGCTAAGTATGAAGTAATCGTACGATTACTTCAAAGTGATCGTACGATTACTTTTAAGGTAACCGTACGATTACTTTTAATTAATCGTGCGATTACTTTAAAGGTAACCGTACGATTACTTTAAGGTAATCGTACGATTACTTTAAGGTAATCGTGCGGTTACTTTCGTACGAATGGGCAGTGAGTTTCTCTCCAAAATTACACCCCAAAAATTTTTCTAAGGCAAAAGTAAACGTACGATTACCCTAAGGTAATCGTACGATTACTTTTGTGCAGGAGAAAATTTAAATAGCCAAAATATAACCTTTACCTCGTATTTTGATCCCGAACTCCGATGAGTGTGATTTTTGCACCTTTGGATCCCTTTTCCGACGTATGTCTTGCTCATAAAAATAACGTCCCGTTTCCGGATCGTTTTCCCGTCTTTCCTCAATTATCGCTTAATTACGCGAAAAATATCCAAATTGTGCCTAATTTGCCGCTTTCTTCAAAATTTTGCAATCACCTTCATCAAGATGGGGAGTGCGGGACCTCTTCTCATGTAGAAAAATTCCCAAAGTCCGGGGAACCTTTCATTCTTCAATTTCGCGCTTCCAAAGGCTCGTTTTGCATTTCCGGATGCTTTTGGACGCCTTTTAGCATCCTTTTTCGTCTTTGTTGCTCGTTTCTTTGGTTTGTCATGGATCTCCTCGACCTCGAGACTCCATTTATGGTATAAAAGATTCCCAAAGTCCGGGGAATCTTTTATCCTTCAATTTGCTCATTCCGAAGACCCGTTTGGCAATTCCGGATGCTTTTTGGCTCCCTTTTCCTCTTCGCGACATCCTTTTTGGCATAACTTCTTCGTCCGGACTCCGATATACGCGATCCACCTATCCACAGAAAGCTCTCGAGCACCCCCACACTTTGGCACTGTTCAAATCAGCTCACAGTTCTGTCTTCAAAAATTTACCTCGTAATCCGTGCCCTTGTGTCAGCTTTCTCGTTCTCTTTACGTCTTCTTCGCGTATATCAAGAAAGGGAGTCCGGAAACTTGATCTCCCCCAGGTGCGTGTGTTGAGTACGTGTAGGAATGGCGTCAATCATCCATTTCTTCATTCCGGGTCCCGATACGCGTTTTGGCTTGCTTTTTCTCGTTTTTCGTGCAATTCTTCACTCGCGTATCAAGAAGGGGGATCCGGAATAGGCCTTCCACCTAGAATTCCTGCACATACTCATTGAAAATATTAAATCCACTCTCTCGCACCTCTCAAATAGTTAGAACAAAATCAAATAACAAAACAGTATTGAAATCTACACTATGCAGTAAATAGGTTGGGTTGCCTCCCAACAAGCGCTTTGTAATTTAAGGTCGACGGCCCGACCAAGTTACCTCAAATGAGCTCAGATATCGGGAATTGGTTTGAGGCTCTCGATAACCCCAATGAAATTCCCGTCCACGTACGGTTTTGCTCGCTGTCCATTTACCTTGAACCTGTTCCCATTCTCAGCTTCTACCTCGAGCGATCCCCATGGGTAAACCTCTGTAATTGTAAATGGACCACTCCACCTTGATTTCAGCTTGCCCGGAAACAATTTCAGTCGGGCGTTGAATATCAATACCTTCTGGCCCACTCTGAAATCTCGTGGAATGATATGCTTGTCATGCCATTGCTTGGTCCTCTCTTTGTATATCTTGGCACTCTGATATGCCATCAACCTGTGTTCTTCTAACTCAAGCAATGCCTGCTTCCTTTGCTCACCAGAGAGCTTAGCATCCAAGTTCAATTTCTTGAGCGCCCAAAACGCTTTGTGCTCAAGTTCTACCGGCAGATGACATGATTTCCCGAAAACTAGTTGGTAGGGAGACATGCCTAGGGGAGTCTTGTATGCAGTCCGGTATGCCCATAAACTATCATCCAAGTGTAGAGCCCAGTCTTTGCGCCCTGGATTGACAGTTTTCTCTAGAATCCCCTTTATCTCACGGTTAGACACTTCAGCTTGTCCATTGGATTGTGGATGGTAGGCCAATGAGATTTTGTGTGTTTTTACCCCATACTTGCTCAAGGTATTGGCAAAAACCTTGTTCACAAAGTGTGATCCCTCGTCGCTAATAATGGCTCTGGGTGTTCCAAATCTTGTGAAGATATTTTTGCGTAAGAATCTCTCGACTGTAGCACTATCATTCTTTGGACAAGCCAGAGCCTCCACCCATTTGGTGACATAATCAACAGCCAACAAAATATACAGATTACCAAGCGACGATGGGAATGGCCCCATAAAATCAATCCCCCACACATCAAATGGTTCTACTTCTAACACGAAATTTTGAGGCATTTCATTTCGGTTAGAGATATTACCTGTTCTTTGGCATCGGTCACACTGCTGCACAAATAGATGGGCGTCTTTATGCAAGGTTGGCCAATAGAAACCACTCTGAAGTACCTTCGCAACTGTGCGTGATTTGCCGAAATGTCCCCCACAGTTCAACTCGTGGCAGTGTCTAAGGATCTCCAACGTGTCCGGTTCCGCAACACATCTCCGCAATACATTGTCCGCCCCCAACTTGAACAAATAAGGATCATCCCAAAAATACTGTCGCGCGTCTGCAAAGAACTTCTTCCTCTGGTGATAATTCAGGTCCTTGGGCACAATGTTGAGTGCCTTGAAATTTGCCAAGTCAGCAAACCAAGGCACAGCTGCAACCACAACCATGAGCTGCTCGTCTGGAAAATCCTCTCGAATCGGCAAATCTTCCTGCTTATCGTTCTCCAGTCTCGACAAATGATCTGCAACCACATTTTCTACCCCCTTTTTATCTTTGATCACCACATCGAACTCTTGCATCAGCAACACCCACCGGATCAATCTTGGCTTGGCGTCCTTCTTGGTGAGAAGGTACTTGAGGGCTGAATGGTCCGTGAAGATCGTCACCTGAGAACCCACAAGATATGGACGAAACTTGTCCAACGCAAATATGATTGCCAACATCTCTTTCTCCGTGGTAGCATAATTAACCTGTGCATCATTAAGAGTACGACTGGCATAATAAATGACGTGAGCTACCTTATCTTTCCGCTGGCCTAGAACTGCTCCCACCGCATAATCACTAGCATCACACATGAGCTCAAATGGTAGGGACCAGTCTGGTGTGGTGATGATAGGCGCGCTAATCAGCTTTTCCTTGAGCAAATCAAAAGCCGACTTGCACTCCGCATTAAAATCAAAAACTGCGTCCTTCTCAAGCAATCCACACAAAGGTTTCGTGATCTTCGAGAAGTCTTTAATGAAGCGCCGATAGAACCCTGCATGTCCCAAGAAACTCCTTACCCCTTTAACAGAGGTAGGGTAAGGAAGCTTCTCAATAACCTCAATCTTGGCTCTATCCACCTCTAATCCTTTGCTGGAGATCTTGTGGCCCAAAACAATACCCTCGGTAACCATGAAGTGACACTTCTCCCAGTTGAGCACTAGGTTGGTGTCAATGCATCTATCCAGAACCCGGGCCAACTGTTGCAGGCAGTCTTCGAATCCATCACCATAGAGCGAGAAGTCGTCCATGAACACTTCAAAGTTCTGCTCCATCATATCAGAGAAGATCGACATCATACATCTCTGAAACGTAGCAGGTGCGTTGCATAACCCAAAAGGCATGCGTCTAAAAGCTAAAGTCCCATAAGGACAAGTGAATGTCGTCTTTTCCTGGTCAGCTGGCTCAATTGCTATCTGGTTGTACCCGGAGTACCCATCCAAAAAGCAATAATGAGAGTGATGTGCCAGCCTATCAAGCATCTTGTAACACCCCCAAATGGCCCAAACCGGAAACCCGGGGATGTCACTCCGTACCCGAGAGGAGCCCGGATACAAGGAGATTTTATAACATGGTTCGCAAGCACAAAACATCCACAACAATAATTAAATCCAATTGAAAATATTGCATTATTAAAAATCCAACATCCTAGCCACAAACCGGCATAACAAACTAAAGTTTTTAAACTAATAAATACTACTTCTATTATTCCATGTGATGCGCGTCCCCTTCTACGCCAGATAACCATCTTCTAAACCTGTGGTGCGGAATGAAAAAGAAACACCACAGTACAAAATCAGCATGAAATACTGGTAAATAAACATCCAAACATGTAAAACGATGATGAGGTAGTTATAAATCAATGACTCATTTGTAAGTAAGAGTTTTTCGCAAACACAGCGGTAATAAAGTTGACTCTTGTATTAAAACATAAGAGTTCCCAATTTCATAATATTTCCAACCAATTTCCATAATCATTAGGAAAATCCAAAATCCATCGTTAACTTCTTTCCGTTAACAAAACCAAAAATCCATTATTACTTTGTTGTGACGGGGGAAACCAACCAACCACTTCGCAAGCATCCAAGACCTTAAGTGTCGACACCCCCTTACAGACTTCTTGCGGCCAGAAGAGTGAGTACAAGGAGCTATCCGGGGACTTGCAACCGGATTAAAATAAAAATAAATTGAAACGGAAGACCGAGATCAAACCGTCCAATGCCAATGGTAACCAAACCACAATAATCATAAATGTCCCCGCACAACTATTCCACTTTACGTATTAATGCATTATCATTAACATGGTGATATTTTCAAGAAATATATTTATCAAGTAGAAATCACATATTGCATGTCACATCACATAAACACATTTTGAGACGTAAATAAAATACAAGAATTCGTTTTGACACGAAAGAGATAAGCACACTAGGCTTGGCATATTTACTTACCTTTAATCTCAAGCAAAGCAAATCACTTCCTAGTAATACTCGACGTGTCCTTCGTCAACGAAATTGTCGCCTACAAATTTAATAGTATCCTAATCAACACATTGCACACGAAGTCCTATATGTAAATGAAATAAATCTCTTACTAACTATCCCCAACATTTGCTAAGGTGAACCACCCCTTTTATAATAAAATACGCTTTTATAAAACTAACGTTTATTATTTGTAAAAGCACAATAAGCTATAAAAATAACTTATAAGATTGAATAAAAATATCATTTTTATTATTTAGAGTATAGAAGCATATTATTTTACCTCAAAAACACTTTTAATCCAAATAGTAGTTTCTCCCAACCAAACAAGCCTTAGTAGAGAATATAAGTTACTAACTAACTTTATTTAAAAGAAATAATAAATTTATTTGAATAAAGTAACATATTCTAACTTGTTATAAGTCTATAAAAATAAATAGGAAAAATACTTTTATCACTCATATTCTACACTTTAATTTTTGGGATAAAGATGAGTAAAAAGTTTTATTTTAAACTTGTATAAAAAAAACTCGCCTCTTGGGAGATTTGAACCCATGACCTACACCCAAAGCTCTTAAATGTCACCATCTAACCACTGGGCCATGCCCACATTGATGTCTTCTTCCCATTTAATAACAGTTAACCTACTTTTTGAATAATACTAATAATAAAAAAAATAAAACAAAAGAAAGAAAGTAAGGAGAAGAGAACACATACGGGTTTCAACCCGAAGAGAGAGACGACGGGATGACGCCGACGGTGGCGACGATTGGTGGTGGTGGCGGACAGAGGGCCGAGGGCGACGGCAACGGCAGCGCCGGCGGCGGCGACGGCAGCGGCGGCGGCCGGGAGAGAGAGAGAGAGAGAGAGAGAGAGAGAGAGAGAGATTGAAGGAGAGATTGAGAGCTTAGAGGGATTGGTGAGAGAGATTGAGTTTGGTAGCTTGAATGGGTGTGAGAAATTTCTGAGATTGATGGGTTTATATAGGTAGAGAGGTGAAGAATTCAACCTCCATGAGGAAACCCACATTGAAAATTTTGGTTTTGAATCGGGACCAAAAATTGGCGAAATTGGGTTGCTTGATGCTAAATTATCGAGCCTTGATGAGTTTAAATCGAATAGGGAGTGATTTGGGACAAACATCAACGAATTTGGTGAATATTCGGAGTGGTAATGGTGGTGTTTGGGTTGGAGATGGTGTTCTTCCTCCATGGGAGAGTTTGAGGAAGAAGATGACTATTTTTAGGGTTAAAGACACTTTCACCCCCACTGTTTTCGATAAAAGTCACTAGCACCCCCCTGAGTTAAATAAAAGACTCTTTATAAACTTGAGAAAATACATAATAACCCCAAATAGTTACTAGTAATAAAAATTAACTTCCTATCAATAAGATTAGATCTCAACACTTATACTAATGTCATATTAACACCCAATATTATTATAAAATACTCGTTTTAACATACTAACACTTAATATTTGTTAAAAATACCCGTTTCTAAATAACAGGGTATTTAACTTTTAAATAATTATAAGTAGTACCCAAACTTATATTATTATTATATTACCACTCAATAATTATAGTAATATCATAAATACCCATATTCACAAAACGGAGTATTCATCCTTCCCCCCTTAAAGAGAGCTTCGTCCTCGAAGCTTAAACCAACCTCTCAACAACCACAAAGGTATGGGTCTCCACTTTAGGGTATAATAACTAAGCGCAAACCTAAGGCTTCAAAAATGACGTTCTTCAAAACCAAAGGCTTCAAAACCGAAGGATTACATCCTTCCCCCCTTAAAGGAGTGACGTCCTCGGAACTCAAACTATCTCGTCTAAAAGGTGAGGATACTTCTTTCTGATACCATCTCGTGGTTCACATGTTGCCTCCCTTGTGAGGTAATTTGTCCATAAGACCTTTAAAATTCAAACACTCTTGGTACACGTGCCCCTTGTCATGATATCTAGAATCTTAACATGGTCCAGTCTTCTGGTTCGGGATCCAATACATGAAATTGTATGGAACACACTTCCTAAGTTGCTACACATGGGACAAGGTATTCCCCGAAATTTTCACCTTTCTCTTCAAGACATTGTCGTACGTGATCATTTGATCAGGTGGTAAGGCTTGGGGTAGGGATCACAACCATCGCCTATTGATCATTTCCTATCTTATCATGCAGCATTACAAAGATGCAGTAACATCACATATATCATTCAATTCAACTTAACAAGTTTGATCATCATTGGTCATTTATAACCAATCTTCCAAGGACAATGTTGTTCTTGGGATTACATTCCCATAGTAGGTCTTACAAAGATATTAGTGTTCTCCATATAGGAGTAACATCGTAAAACAATCACAATAATCCGAGACATGGTCAAGATTACTACATAAATTTATTTGTTCGAGTATTCCAATTATATAACAACAATGTCAAAAGAAAGTTCACATGCAGATTTGTCTCTTAGTTGTTGGGTCTAACCTTTGAACGCGGTCTTTGGTATCATATATAATAGTCTTTATTATAATCCCCCTCCCAAATGATTACAAGCACACTCTTACAACCACTTAACAAGAGGTAGAACCTCTAGTAGCCCAATAAAAACATACAACTTTTAGATTAGCTCCTCCGTGGACATCCGACCCATGACTCGAACAATAATCCTGGTGACAAGACTTCAATAATACGCAACCTATGACAAAGTGTCTCAATAACATCAAGATTTAGATTATAACATGGCTAGTGAGATCATGTCCACAACTTAATCAGTGCCAAATAAAATATTTTCATTGCTTCAATCATTTACCCCAGTAACCATTGCTATTGTCTCATAAGCTGTTCTTCACAGAGAGTAAGGTCAAGAAATATCCCAAGTTTCAAAGCAAGTACTCTTAGTGAACGTAAACATAACCCAATTAAAAGATTCTAGATTAATTCCCTAAACAATGAAAACGCGTCCAAACAAATCGTATGACTCTAAAGACGATTCATATACAAGGAAATATCTCGTTCCCTTAACAATAGTTAAGTGACAAAACTCCAAAACTGATTCCAAATGTCAGAACTATATCCGAACGGTACAAAACGTCTTATCTAACAAAATAGAGAATCGAAGAGATAGTGCACAAGACTCCAAAGCGACATGGTTCCTCCTATCCTTAGACACTTTAACATAGCCTATGATATATGATGTTACCCGGTGGTTCCCTTTACCGTTGTTTTCCTACCGTCATCTGAAAAATTTGCCTTGAGCTAAGGAAATAAATAAAAATAAACCACGTGTACTTGGAGAAACCAAAAAGGGAAACTCCGATATTCTTTGATAGACATTTCAACTAGAATCCCAAGATTACATTTCCCTAATAACTTTAAAATAGGATCTAAAATAAATTTGAGTATTTGGAGAAATCCAAAGACATGGTTCTCAAAACGCTTCCTAGGCGAGGGTGGGTGGGAAACCTCTATAGTCCATGCTAACTCTTTAGTCTATCATTTCTCATGGGTCCTCCATAGGTTCCTCCCAAGTCTTGTGAGCTAACAACAATATATACTTCATGAAGTGCGGTTTTATCATCCATTGGCCTTGATGTAAATATTTTTACTTGGGAAGGTACCAACCTCCCTCATCAACTAAATCATTATACTATCTCTTAATTGGAAATCCAAGAATTCTCATCAAGTAACGACTCCACAATGCAATAAATCTGAACCAGGACGTTGTTGTATACCCATCTTCCAAAAAAGTGAAAACTCGATGCTCACACATATCCAAGGCTTCTCCAATGAATTCTCAAATTGACATCCCCTCCAAGAAAGGTGTTCTTGTCGGGTGGCTTACCTGAAAATCCTCAGTTGTTGGATTCACTAGGTTGACGACCATATCGACCAGAGTTAAAGGATACTCCTATTAGACATCAAACATAAACATTATGCTACCATAGGGGTATTCTAAGGCCTAATTCCAAACAATTACACGCTTAGCAACTTCCATCTAACAATTTACCAAAGAATTCTCAAAACTCAACGACATTTATAAGAGACAGCGCAATGCTAGAGATCAGACTTTTGAGCAACGTATCAAGATCCCAAAACTTGTTCAAAAATGAAACCCTGAAGCCCAATTCCAAGTCAATCATAAATGATAAAAACGCTCAAAACTATACCCCGGAAAACAAGACTATAATGATATGTTTATGAGCAACTGTCATCAATGAAAGAAAATTATACTCCACGTGTATTTTAGCGATCAATAGAGCTCCAAATATAAAGTCAATATTTTAGTATTTCCCAGCACAAAACTCTCAAACAATCTCTATAACAATTTAATATGCCGAAATCTCCAAAGTAGCTAACTTAACCGCAATATGGTTCCGTAAAACACCCAAAAGTCTAAACTTTGACAAACTAGTTAAGGGGTATCTAAAACTACCAAATTGAAATCAAGTCTCCAAACATCTCTCAAACACTTTCGTCTTGACATAATATAAATACATCTTGTTCCTCCTACATTATTATAAAACTCGTAACCAACCCAATGCGTAGGTACTTCACAATTCCTCGATACGAGCTCATTTATCCTATTTTCCCGCGCAAGAAAACTTTGCTCGAATGGTATTTTCTTAACTACCAAAATTATTTGAATCCTCAATCATCGGGTTCGGAGAGGTAAGAAATTTTAACACTCTTTGTGTAAGAGCTATTTCTAGTATTGTATGGATGTGGTCTATTGGTAAAATTCCTATATTATAACCTATTGTATCATACACAAGTATCATGGAGTAAAAATGAAATAAAATACATGTCACGTAATGAGCAACTAAGCAAGTAATATAACACATTGATCATACCGTCGACTACACATGCAATTTTCACATAGACTGTACACATCTTATTTCTCATGCTTCTTTAAAAACTATAAAAGTGATCAAACGGTTAAGCAAAATTATCAAATTTTATACGGGTCGACCTCTATGAGTCTAATTTCATAATCAAGAAGAATCAACTCAAAATAATCTATAGAATTTAAGTTATGCGGGGAATAGCATAGCTGCTGTCATAAGCCACCAGAACAGAAACTTCAACTTCACCAAGTCTTAAACTGACTTTACTTTCTCAAGTGGGCTTGGCTTTCACCCAGATATAGCTCTATGTGTCTACCGGTCACCATAAAAGTCTTGAGATCCATCCAAGATCTGTAAAGATATAAACTCAAAAATACTACAGATGGCCATTATAAAATTATGCTACTTGAACAACATACTTTGAAAACTCGTATCTAAGTCTCCAAAACGTACTTAGGATTGAAATTTTTATGGCATGTTCTTGTACATGCTTACTACCTGATAAAAATTCAGAGAAAAAATAACTCAACATTTAAATGTGTCTGCTACACCAAATACCATATGCTACAGAGATTCAAACACTACCCACATCAAGTTTTCCCGTGTTCCAACTCATGAATGCTTCCGAAACGCAATACAACATCAACTTCAAACCATACTCCAACTCAATAAAACAAAGACTTATTATATTAAAAAAAATGGATCCTCAGAACATAAGTATTATCCCTCATCAAGCAGCGAAATTAACCTACGCAAAATAACCCAAAAGTGGCTTATGCAAAAACCATTGTAAGAAACCTTAAAACATCGTTTCGCCTCATGGTCTTATTCCAAAGTAAAACTCCAAAAACATCAGAGGTCTAAGAAATCAAAGAAGCTCAATATGTCTACTTCCCATAGTTATTCACACTTGCTTCCGATTCCACGTCTTCCCCAGGGTTATCCTTGAACTCATCATTCTAACTAGGACCTTCCACAATATCCTCATCTTCACTAGAATCTATTACGATCCTTTGCCATTGACCATGAGTCTTCATCAACATTTACACATAAAGTCGGCATTCACCATCCACTCATTTGATAGAAATAATCTTCATAGTTAGCCATAACATCTCCAAATATGGGCCCCATAGGTAGAGCATTCACCATGCAATAAACTTGGAAAGAGGGATTCCGATATCGAGTAAACTCCAACGCATTAAACTTATCTTCACAATACTGGCATAACACGCTCCCTTGCGGTTCTCTTAGTCTTAGCCATATAAAAAAAAAAAAACGACTCCATATACTCTCTTACTCCACAACTTGTACCATAAACCAAAATGTTTGTCCTTATGAAATAAGTACATACTCCCAAAACTTTAATTTTTTGATCACACGAGACTTCCGAAAACAATTCACAACTTTCGATTACCCAACACCTAACCCAAACTCCAATGAAAAACTTTAAACCCAAATACTTAGTTAATCAGGTAGGCCAAAATTCTTAGCTAGGAGAGGGTGGGTAGGGATACTTGCTTACTAAGCCTATTTACTAAGGACTTAAACACATAATAGCCCTATTCAAGACTACCCAAATCCCATCGGCTTGTCAAATTTTATATTCTTTTCCTATGTCCATTTTAAATTCCCCTACAGGTTTTAAATTTTCTTTTTGGATTGCCTGGCTCTGATACCAACTGTAACACCCCCAAATGGCCCAAACCGGAAACCCGGGGATGTCACTCCGTACCCGAGAGGAGCCCGGATACAAGGAGATTTTATAACATGGTTCGCAAGCACAAAACATCCACAACAATAATTAAATCCAATTGAAAATATTGCATTATTAAAAATCCAACATCCTAGCCACAAACCGGCATAACAAACTAAAGTTTTTAAACTAATAAATACTACTTCTATTATTCCATGTGATGCGCGTCCCCTTCTACGCCAGATAACCATCTTCTAAACCTGTGGTGCGGAATGAAAAAGAAACACCACAGTACAAAATCAGCATGAAATACTGGTAAATAAACATCCAAACATGTAAAACGATGATGAGGTAGTTATAAATCAATGACTCATTTGTAAGTAAGAGTTTTTCGCAAACACAGCGGTAATAAAGTTGACTCTTGTATTAAAACATAAGAGTTCCCAATTTCATAATATTTCCAACCAATTTCCATAATCATTAGGAAAATCCAAAATCCATCGTTAACTTCTTTCCGTTAACAAAACCAAAAATCCATTATTACTTTGTTGTGACGGGGGAAACCAACCAACCACTTCGCAAGCATCCAAGACCTTAAGTGTCGACACCCCCTTACAGACTTCTTGCGGCCAGAAGAGTGAGTAGAAGGAGCTATCCGGGGACTTGCAACCGGATTAAAATAAAAATAAATTGAAACGGAAGACCGAGATCAAACCGTCCAATGCCAATGGTAACCAAACCACAATAATCATAAATGTCCCCGCACAACTATTCCACTTTACGTATTAATGCATTATCATTAACATGGTGATATTTTCAAGAAATATATTTATCAAGTAGAAATCACATATTGCATGTCACATCACATAAACACATTTTGAGACGTAAATAAAATACAAGAATTCGTTTTGACACGAAAGAGATAAGCACACTAGGCTTGGCATATTTACTTACCTTTAATCTCAAGCAAAGCAAATCACTTCCTAGTAATACTCGACGTGTCCTTCGTCAACGAAATTGTCGCCTACAAATTTAATAGTATCCTAATCAACACATTGCACACGAAGTCCTATATGTAAATGAAATAAATCTCTTACTAACTATCCCCAACATTTGCTAAGGTGAACCACCCCTTTTATAATAAAATACGCTTTTATAAAACTAACGTTTATTATTTGTAAAAGCACAATAAGCTATAAAAATAACTTATAAGATTGAATAAAAATATCATTTTTATTATTTAGAGTATAGAAGCATATTATTTTACCTCAAAAACACTTTTAATCCAAATAGTAGTTTCTCCCAACCAAACAAGCCTTAGTAGAGAATATAAGTTACTAACTAACTTTATTTAAAAGAAATAATAAATTTATTTGAATAAAGTAACATATTCTAACTTGTTATAAGTCTATAAAAATAAATAGGAAAAATACTTTTATCACTCATATTCTACACTTTAATTTTTGGGATAAAGATGAGTAAAAAGTTTTATTTTAAACTTGTATAAAAAAAACTCGCCTCTTGGGAGATTTGAACCCATGACCTACACCCAAAGCTCTTAAATGTCACCATCTAACCACTGGGCCATGCCCACATTGATGTCTTCTTCCCATTTAATAACAGTTAACCTACTTTTTGAATAATACTAATAATAAAAAAAATAAAACAAAAGAAAGAAAGTAAGGAGAAGAGAACACATACGGGTTTCAACCCGAAGAGAGAGACGACGGGATGACGCCGACGGTGGCGACGATTGGTGGTGGTGGCGGACAGAGGGCCGAGGGCGACGGCAACGGCAGCGCCGGCGGCGGCGACGGCAGCGGCGGCGGCCGGGAGAGAGAGAGAGAGAGAGAGAGAGAGAGAGAGAGATTGAAGGAGAGATTGAGAGCTTAGAGGGATTGGTGAGAGAGATTGAGTTTGGTAGCTTGAATGGGTGTGAGAAATTTCTGAGATTGATGGGTTTATATAGGTAGAGAGGTGAAGAATTCAACCTCCATGAGGAAACCCACATTGAAAATTTTGGTTTTGAATCGGGACCAAAAATTGGCGAAATTGGGTTGCTTGATGCTAAATTATCGAGCCTTGATGAGTTTAAATCGAATAGGGAGTGATTTGGGACAAACATCAACGAATTTGGTGAATATTCGGAGTGGTAATGGTGGTGTTTGGGTTGGAGATGGTGTTCTTCCTCCATGGGAGAGTTTGAGGAAGAAGATGACTATTTTTAGGGTTAAAGACACTTTCACCCCCACTGTTTTCGATAAAAGTCACTAGCACCCCCCTGAGTTAAATAAAAGACTCTTTATAAACTTGAGAAAATACATAATAACCCCAAATAGTTACTAGTAATAAAAATTAACTTCCTATCAATAAGATTAGATCTCAACACTTATACTAATGTCATATTAACACCCAATATTATTATAAAATACTCGTTTTAACATACTAACACTTAATATTTGTTAAAAATACCCGTTTCTAAATAACAGGGTATTTAACTTTTAAATAATTATAAGTAGTACCCAAACTTATATTATTATTATATTACCACTCAATAATTATAGTAATATCATAAATACCCATATTCACAAAACGGGGTATTTCACATCTGATCAACGAATGGAAGGGGAAAATGATCCTTCAAAGTGGCATCATTGAGCTTGCGGTAATCCATGCAAACTCTCCACCCAGTAACAGTACGCGTAGCGATTTGATCACCTTTTTCCCCTTCCACCACAGTTATACCCCCCTTCTTAGGGACACATTGTACCGGGCTAGTCCATGTGCTGTCGGAAATCGGATAAATGATACCCGCCTCCAACCATTTAAGCACCTCTTTCTTCACCACCTCCTGCATGTGAGGATTGAGGCGGCGCTGAAACTGAACTACCGGCTTCTTGTCTTCCATGAGCCGAATCTTGTGCTGGCAAACTGTGGGGCTGATCCCCTTGATATCCGCTATGGTCCATCCCATAGCTGCCTTTCTCTCCTGTAGCACCTTGAGAAGCTGCTCCTCCTGTTCCCTGTCCAAACATGCAGACACAATCACAGGTAAAGACTCATTAGATCCCAAGTATAGATATTTCAAATGTACAGGTAAAGGCTTTAATTCTAAAATAGGAGCAGTAATAAGAGAAGGAGTAAGAATCTTCCTGCTTCCCTCATTAAAGAGGGGTAGGGGCTGACGCCAATGAACATCAAATGCTTGCTCTTTCTCGCTGGAATCAAGTAGAACAAGCTCCTCATATAGCTGCTCCAATAAAATATCATCCTGGTCGTCCGGCGTGTAGGCCTCCACCCCGAAGCACTGCTCACTTACCGCATATGCGGGAAACTTCATAGCCTCAAATACATTGAAGGCCACCTTCTCATCGTTGATCTGCATAGTCAGCTCCCCATTGGCCACATCAATGATAGTCCTCCCAGTAGCTAGGAATGGGCGACCCAAAATAAGAGGAACATCATCGTCAGCCTCCATGTCTAAGATCACAAAATCCGCTGGGAAGATGAGTCCTTCAACTCTCACTAATACGTCCTCTAAAACACCCCTGGGGTGTTTTATAGTGCGATCAGCCATCTGCAAGCACATCCTGGTAGGCTTAGGATCTCCCACACCAAGTTGCTCAAAAACCGATGTGGGCATCAAATTAATACTTGCACCCAGATCACATAATGCCCTCCCATGAAATGCATCACCCAATGTAACAGGAATGATGAAACCGCCCGGATCTTTCATCTTCTTTGGTAGCGCCTTTTGCACAACTGCGCTACACTCCTCATTCAGGGTCACGGTTTCAAAGTCATCCATGCGCCTCCTATTAGAAAGGAGGTCCTTGAGAAACTTGGCATATTTCGGCATTTGTGAAATGGCCTCCGCAAAAGGTATATTAATGTGCAGTTTCTTGAAGATATCCACAAACTTCTTGAAATGCTTGGCATCTTCTTGACTCTTCAATCTCTGCGGGTATGGCACTCGCACACTGTATTCCTCCCTTGGCTTCTGCTTCTCATCCGACTTCCTCACCGTGTCCTTTGATTGGGGAATCACGGTAGGCACGGGAATCTCTTCATCTAAGGCTTTTTCAGTGGCCTTGGTCGCCTCAGCTCGCGCATGGGTAGGATATGGGGGATCCTGGGTAGTGGTCCCACTGCGAGTAGTAATAGCCTTCAATTGCTCAGTTGGAGTAATAGTGTTAGACGGGAGTATACCTGGCGGAAGTCGAGGATTCTGATTAGCTATTTGGCCAATTTGTGTCTCATGATTCTTTAACGAGGCTTCCATTGCAACAATTTTACTCTCAATCTTGTCGTTGCTAGCTAACCGTTTCCTCAACATCGCATTTGTATCCTGTTCTTCTGAGGGTGGGGCTGAAGCCTGTTGTTGTGGAGCCTGTCTCTGAGCTTGGTATGGAACATTTGGCCTATGACCTGGCGCATATAAACCACTATTCGGATTGGCATAGCTAAAGTTGGGGTGATTGCGATTGTTAGGATGATAGGTGTTTGGCCATTGCTGCTGTCTTTGTTGACCCATGTAATTCACGTCTTCAATGCCATCCCCATATCCCTGATTTGCATCTGCTACCATCTCTCCCACTGACTTCACCTGTGCCGATGGATTCAAATGACTGAAAGCCGATGTCATAACTGCCATCTGATGTTCAAATTTCTGTTCCACCATAGACTCAATCTGACTAACCAATGCTCCATCTGATTTCGTGCTTCTACGAGTTTCAGACCTCGTGGATTCACGTTTTGCTACATTATCTAGCAAATCACGACATCTCTGTAGTCCCATCCCCATAAAATTGCCTTGAGCCATCATGTCTAGTTCACTAGCAGTCTCCCTGTCCAAAGCATTATAAAAATAGTGAAGAAGTTTATACCATGGCTCCCCATGAGTAGGGCATCTGCGAAGGAGCTGGTTGAACTTTCTCCACGTGTCACCCAGAGAATCATCTTCCTGCTGTTTAAATGTGGTTATGTCGGCCATCCGTTGAGCAACCTTAGATGGTGGAAGATACTTCCTGAGAAACTCTCTGCTACAATCTGCCCATGTAACTATGCTGCCTGCTGGAAGTTCCATAAGCCATGTCTTTGCCTTTCCCGATAAAGAGAAGGGGAAAAGCATGAGCTTTATAGTCTCGATTGGCACTCTCTGGTCATACATGGTAGAAGTAATCTGCTCGAAGTTGAGCAAGTGCTGATGTGGATCATCGCTCGGGGCTCCCGTGAATAGGCACTCATCCCTAACCATATTAATCAACGGTTGGCGAATCTCGAAATGCGCGGCATTAATCTGCGGCCTGACAATGGTAGGCTGATATCCATCCGGTGTAGTTCTGAAGTAGTCCACCAAAGGACGGTCATCCTCCTCAGCATTGTTGACTTGCTCTACTACGTTCCGGCCGTTATTGTTCCGATTATTACCCCCATTGTTCCCATTGCCACCGTTGTTTCCACCATTAACTCCTCCATTGTTCCCATTAACTATTTCTGCACCAGGGAGTTGTTGTGGATTCTGGGGATTCATGCGATCAATCATGGCTTGCATCGCAGCCATTTGAGCCCTAAGCTCCTCAGTTTCCCTTGCTCGATTTGCTGCATCCTCCACAGCTGCAGCTCTAGCTGCTTCCGCATCTTCGAGGCCCTTGCGGAACCTCTCAAACTCAGCTCTAGTTTGCTCGTCCATTTGAACTGAATTTGCTTTCCTCTTGTCTCTATTCTGTGCTCGCAATAAGGATTCCGGGTCTTCAAGTGTTGGATGCAAAGGCTCGTCTCTAGAACGTGACATGCACCAAATGAATCAGACCTGAAACGCGAATCACACACACAAAACAGGTGAGTAACAAATATAAACTGAAAAGTAAATCCCTAAAGAGAAAACTAATAGCTAATTCAACCGAAGTCCCCGGCAACGGCGCCAAAAACTTGACACGCTCCAACTGCAAGTGCACAGTTGTCGGTGCAGTAATAATCGGAAAAGTCCGGATTGTCGAACCCAAGGGACTTCGTGTAACTAACTATTAAGTTTGTTCTTTATGTGGGCAAAGCGCAGTTGTTTTGTGGTTCCTAATTCTACTAAAAATTCAAATAACAATTATCTCAAATAATTCAAAGAATTATTTCAAGATTAACGAGCACGAGTTGATATTGTTGTGTATCAAGTTTGATTAAATTCAGGATATCTCTACGGATCACTAGGAACGTCACACTACGTTGGATTTATGTTTTACTAACACGATAATTTCTTATTCTAGTTAAACGAGCAAGTGTATATTGAAGATGCCTCAACCAATAACTATGCCTAAACTATCGTAACTGATTCCTCTAGCTTACTCAAGTTCAAACACGCATTACGATACTAATTTCTACTCTTGTTCTTAGCTAACTAGCAAGATTCCTCAACCCTAGATACGGCTAGTGTGTATTTCAATTTTCCGGGAAACAAACGTAGATTCCTCTATCGTTCATAACCTAGCACAATCCTATTAATACGTCTATCAATAGAAAAGATGAATTAAAAACATGAAATTCACATAACTAGATAAGAAATCATCAATTAAGCTCAAAAGCATGAGAGTAAATCCATAAACCACAAGTTGTAGTGATCAAACCCTAGTTTCCTACGAGATATCCCAAAATAAGGGTTTAGCTACTCATAATCATGTTCATAATACAAAGTTTCATGATCAAGTATCAAAAACTAGAGAAGAAAAGAAGAAGAGAAGCCAAACGGATGATCCAAGCTCTCGACCTAGCTCCCAAGCACTCCAAGCACGACTTCCAAGGTGTGTTCTGATGTTGAATCTCGTTCCCCAATGTTTCCTAAGTCTTTTGTGGCTTCAAACTCCCAAAACTATGCCAAAATAGCGAAAACAGCCCAAAAATTCGATCCTGGCCGCAGAGGTAATCGTACGATTACCTTGATGTAATCGTACGATTACTTTCCTCATAGGTAATCGTACGTTTACATCTAAGTAATCGTACGATTACTTCTGGATGAAGGTAACCGTACGATTACCTTGAGGTAAACGTACGATTACTTTTCATCTTCCACCTTCCAAACTTCAACTTCTTGCTCTTTTTCCTTTCGTCTTCACTTCCCGAGCATCCCTTTGAGCCTCCAACCTTTCCGAAGTTCACTTTTGCTCCAACGTCACGTCCCGAGCTCCCGGTTCCTGAAAACCACAACACGAGAAACATACCGGAAGATCAAACGTGATAAAATATAGTCAAAATCAATGCAAAAAGTGCCCGGACTCATCATTAACGTGCAAAGACTCAACATGCTCAACTTTAGCAAGAAATGATCCAAAATCTATCAAAACGCATCGGAATACACGCAAAACGGTAAGGAAACATATAAGAATATAACTCCAAATATGGAGTTATCACCTGCTCTAGACTTGCTCTGATATCCTCTTTTGTTGGTTGACTTGATGTGAGAATTCTCTTGAAATGCTTCTCAAGGCAGGCTGTAACTTCATAGTCATATTTAACCCATCTACCATATTCATCCTCAATGCCCTTGAAATTATTACGTGCCCTCCTAATGGAAGCTTTACAATGAAAGAATTTCGTGTTGCGGTCTCCATGCTTCAGCCACTAGGTTCTTGCTCGATGCGCCCACATTATCTCTTCCTTTCTTAGTAAATCTTCATAGGAGTCCATAATGCTTTGGAGCTCCATTCGTACTTGCTGCGTTTGTGCTTCATTTTCTAATTGTTCTTTCCGAGCCCGGAGTTCTCGAATTCTCTGTTTAACGCTTCCAAAATTGTCTCTGTTCCATCTTCGGCAATGTCCAGCTAGCTGCTTCAAATTTTGGCGCAAATCATTATTGCCAGCCCCCTACCAGCAGCCTGCCACCGTCTCTGCAAAATCTCCATTTAAGTTCCACATATTTTCATATAGAAATTTGCGTTTCTTTGGTTGGTCGTGTGATTCTGCACTCTATTCAACCAAAATTGGCTTATGGTCTGATCGAAGCCTAATTTTGTGTGTGACTTGGGCTCCCAGGAAACTGCTCATCCAATCTATGTTGGCCACGACTCTGTCTAGTCAAACTTTGATGTGAGTCTCCTCCTCTTGGTTATTAGTCCACGTAAATTGCGGACCCGCAAAACCAAGGTCAATTAAGCCCAACTCTTGCAGTACATTGTTAAAAGCCTGCATTTGATTATATCGTCTCTCTCGTCCTCTTCCTTTCTCAATATTAGATCTAATTTCATTAAAATCACCGCAAATACACCATGGCATACCTGGGTCCGGAGCAATTAGTCGTAAAAGCTCCTATGAGTTATGTCTCTGTTCGTGCTTTGGATCCCTGTAGAACCCCGTTATCATTAGTAACGGTGAGACTTGGTGAAACTTAGTGGGGACCCCACAAGTACTTTTGCCGGCTAGAACATGGTGTCAGACATGGTGTTTCTGTTTTTCATTTTTTTTTCAAACCCTGCTTAATGTTCAGAAAATAAAATTTGTAGTAATTGTGTAATTTAAACTTGAAAATTATCAGCCATAAGTACCCTAAAAAAAATACCCTCAAAGAAAATTATCATCCATAATAACATCTATATTCAAATAATTACGTTAATGTAATTGAAATATTTTTTGTTGTCATTTTATTTTCTCGTAATTGAGATATTTTTTGTTGTCATTTTATTTTCTCGCTATATCTTTTTTTACCAAATATGAAATTGCTATATTGCTACTCTGCAATGATATTTATAAAGTAGTTTTTAATAGGTGTCAAGAGTCCGAACGGTACGGGTCATACACTAGTTGAAGAAAAAGAAGAAGGTTGTGCAAGTAATTAATGCTTGCAAGCTGTCATGGGGAATCAAAAGACCTGGTTGGAAGACTTTTGCCCCTTTGTTTGACTTGTATTTATTGAGGTTGATTTAAAAAGTTCAACTTAATTTAATCCAGTTACACAAATAAAAAAATTGGCCCTTCAAAAGCAAAATTTCATTGTGTTCCTCTCTCTTCTTCCTCAAGATATTAAAACACACCATAACCTTTTCTCTTCCTCTCTCTGCGTAACTGCCAGCTAACGCACTCACATCTTCTTCTTCGTTCCCGGCTACTTTCTCTACTTCAATATATCTAGCAAACTCTCTTGTGATCTTTGAAATGACTGAATCTCCCTCGGATATCGTCATGAACATTGCAGGAGAACTCAACGTGACTCAAACCCAGTGACCTCCTCCGACCCGGCCATCTTATGCGGTTTTGGCAACGACAGCTGTTACGGTACAGAATTTCCCTCTTGCTCCAGGCGAAGGCCACCAAAAACCCGAGGTTATAATATTTTTATGGGGTTGTGAGAAGTATCTACATAATCATGTTTTAGGGCTGAACATGTTTGCTTTTTTGTCGTGTAGTTTGTGTTAAATTCATGTCATCTTCATGTTGTTCCACATATATTTGTGTGTCTTCTTTGTATGATGAGGATGAACATTATAGTGCGCCCTGTACAATAACCAATTTTGGGGCTCACATAGAAGAGCACTAGGGAAGAGCGCGCAGGGTTACCCTGTGAGCCATTGTATGTGGGCCCTTTCTCTATGAGCCCCTGACAGAGAAACGGCGCACATCGTAACTCTTGTGCGCCTCTCTGTAAGGGGCTCATAGAAAATAGTGCACATATAGGGGCGAGAAAGAGGTTTGGCGCATTCACGTAACTACACAAGGTAATCATTTACCGTGGGGTCCTCTCCTCAACCACCCCGTCTGCTCTATCAGATCAGACCCTTAAAAATAGCTTACCAATTTTATTAGCCGTTGGATCAACTAATTGTGCAAGGCAAGTCAATGAATTTTCTCTGGACTTGCTACAGGTTTTCTCCAATATTTCAGCAAAATACAAAACCATCACCCTTGACTAGATAGAAAATCTTGCTCACCACACTCCCATCAATATTTTCGTGCCTTACCGGTATAAACGGGCGGATTTAGAGAATTTGTGCCGTGGGGCTTAAGATAAAAACAAAGATAATGAGATTGTTTTGTGTGTGTGTGGGGGGGGGGGATTAAGTTGAACAAAAGTAAAGTTTTACGAGGTAAAATTGTAATTAAAAGGTCGTGTAATTTCAATTATTGTGCGCAGATGAAGAGTCTTATCTATTCAACAAGTAAACTCGGAAAGATAATTAGAATAGACACAATTTAATGTGGTTCGGCAATTTGCCTACGTCAAAAGGGGCAACGAGCACTATCTTATATTTAAGAAGAAGCATAGTACAATGGACCGTAGTCCTTGTTGCAGCTGAAATTCGGCCCAGGATGAAGCACGAATTCTTTATAAAACTCTCACTCTACGCGCTCTCTCTCTCTCTCCCATATACACCTGTAATATATCTATAAGAAACAAATCCACCCAAGAAGGGGATTACTTGAGGGATCTTAGTGAGAGATACAACACATCTTGGTCTGCATGTGTACGTTTCGCGATGAAGAACATGTTGGATGCCGTCAGCCAGTCGAGCGTTGCTTCCACACTATTCACGACAATATTCTTGGATTTCCATGTCTGCACACAATAAAAAAAAAAAAAAAAAAAAAAAAAAAAAAAAGGTCTCAGGTTTTAGCTGCTAAGATTAGGACATCCTTGCACGATATATACAAAACCAATATATGATCACTGTATTAAAGTGCAGTATCTCTGAGTAAGGTCTCTAGGTATATAACATAACCGAGTAATATGAAACATGTATCCAGTATCCCTAACCATGCGTAGAATTTGATTTCTGGAACCTTGCCAGATTACTACTAAAAACGTAGGCTGAAGTGAAAGTTTTCGCCCAAGGGAAACATTGTGCCCAGGGTAAAAGGACAAACACCAGCCTAGACAACAATCTATGATGCCATAATACCTCATTTTGGTAACTCACTAGGATGGAAGTTTAATGCAATGAATTAAAAAATAAAAACGTTATGGAACCAACAATAGTCAATTAGGCCGTCTTAGCTCAGCTGGTAGAGCGCATGGCTTTTGACCATGTGGCCGTGGGTTCGATTCCCACAGACGGCGGTTTTGATTTTTTTTTTTTTTTTTTTTTTTTTTTTTACTTCATTACCAAAAGAAAGTACCTAATTTGATAAGCTAGAAGCTCGATTGAGTTTATTAGGGACAATAGACGATATAATTGGATCAATGTGGGTCACTATTGACAGTCTAACTTAGTCAACAAGTAGTTCGATTGAGTTAATTAGTGATGATGGATGATCCAACAGGGTTACAATTAAGAAAAGAAAAACTAAACCCCAAATCATAAAGCCTAATTTGACATTATTACAACCTTGTTTGGGACTTCTTATCCATTTTTCACTCTTCAGTATACAACCACATAATTCAGCTATAGCAAGCAGACACACCCATGTAATAACGAATACTCGAGTCTACGATTTTCCAATAGTTCAGATGCTTAACTATTTCAGATCAAACAACCTGAACTAAATGTATAAACCATGGCATGTACTTCCAAACACTGAAAGTTTTCGCCCATTGTGCCTAGGTTACCAAGTACTACGTAGGTTGAAGAAGTAGAACGACCTGGCCCATGATAAAAGGACAAACACCGGCCTAGACAATAATCTGTGATGCCATAATAACTCCTCATTTTGGTAAATGGAAGTTTAATGCAATGAATTAAAAAATAAAAACGTTATGGAACCAACAATAGTCAATTAAGCCGTCTTAGCTCAGCTGGTAGAGCACATGGCTTTTGACCATGTGGCCGTGGGTTCGATTCCCACAGACGGCGCTTTTTATTTTTAATTTTTGATCTAGCTTTAAGTTTCTTTTTCTCCAACCACTCAAATCAAAACTGTTCGAGAAACCTAAACTTGAGGGGCTACCGATTCATCATCATGGCTATAATTGAAGGAACGCGAACATTAGCCTTAAAAGATAATGGCAATCAACTTAGTATATATGCAATGAATAGAAGAAATTAAGGAGAGAGGGTAAAGGAAGTAGTACCAGTAGTCCAAGTCCAACCAAACAGATTTCGTTCTGTTGTTTCCTGTCACGATGACCTTGGTGTGCCGCCGTGCCGGGGAAGCACGAGATCTCTTCATCCCCATTTTCTTCGCGATAAGATCCTAGAGGAGCACATATCAGCATGCATTTCCATTCACTAAATTCTTGAAGCAGTACCAATCATTATATTAGCAAACCTAACTAAACCTCAACAGCATCAATGATGTTTTCTTCTTCTCCCACCACTGATCAATTAATTCCTAATAGTACTGTAAATCTTCTTCTTTCTTTCCAATAAGCGCCTTGGACAAACCTAATTGGCCCTCATCATCGAATAGCAAACACATTTTGATTACTCAACTCTGCATTCACTATGCCTTGAGGAACCACTTCTCTTCTAACCTTCAATCAACTCTGAATCAACAACTACTGAGGAGGATGGTGAATTGTGGATAGCAGCATATGTGAATTGAAGCTAAGATGGAGCAAATGAAGTCCCTGAAAGAGTAAATTGACCACACCATACATGTTACTCCAATGAACAAGAGAAGCATATAAATTGAATTCAGATTTTGATCTGACACGAAATCGATAACGAAGCTTTAAATGCGATGAGAAATTAAAAAAAATGCTGCAAGTTCGCAGACTTGATTCAGCAACAATGAATGATGACGAAGGCCAATCGATTACTCCTTAAACTACTGTATTTAGTAAAGCCTCACTTCGAATTTTGAAAAATTCAGCTGATGAAGCTTGCCACGGCGCTATGTTAATCATACAATCGATCGAGATCGAGAGAGAGAGAGAGAGTGAGTTCGATTCATCCTCTAATTGTGAGTTCAAAATGTTCAAGGTGGAAAATGGGGAAAATCGATATAAATACTAAACATTACCTGATGATGCAGTTCTGGAAATCATTGAATCTGCGGAAGAGAGCGGAATGTCACCGGAGAAGTGGAGATTTTCGTGGGGGACGACGACGGGAGTGAAACCGGAGAGAGTGGAGAGACAAGAAATGAACGAATAGTGCCATATATTTTTTCACCACGCGCACCAATTGTGTTGGCGTTCAAAAACAATTTCCATTAAATACCCTCCCCACCCCCCAAACCGTTTCCATTAAATACACTCCCCAGTCCCCACCCCTCTATTCAGTGTCCCTTTTTTAATATCCCCCTTATGTTATTAAAAACATTTTAATTCATCAACCTCCCCTAACTGTTGGAAACTGAGGAACATCTTCTGTTCAATTGTAGTTAGGTGTGCCCTATTTGGTTTGGAGCTGGGCTTTTGAGAAGAGATCAGCTGGCTAATATCTCTTCAGTGCAAGGGTGGGCTACTGCAATCACAAATGACATTGCCGGTGGCAATTTGAAGCCAGAGTTTCTAGAAAGAGTGTTATTTATCAGCTGGAGCATCTGGTGTGGAAGAAACGCCTTCATTTTTAATGGAGAGAAGCTGCACCCTTCTATCATTCTGGACAAAAGCATTAATTGGAGACTTAGCTTCTTAAAGGCTCATGAGCCAGTAAAGTAGAAGAACAGCTCTAATGAGAGATCTGTGGGGAATAGGAAAAAAGGAGATTCAGAAGTGGATGCCCCCAAATCTTTAAGAAAGGCAGCTGATTGCCATGCTTCATGTGTAAACTCTTTCCCATTATAGAAGCAGAAAAGATGATCTAATCTAGCTTTAAGTTTCTTTTCTCCAACCACTCAAGTCAAACTTGCCCGAGAAACCTAAACTAGAGGGGCTACTGATTCATCATCTCGGCGGTATAATTGAATGAAGGAACGCGAAGAATAACCCTAAAAGATAATGGCGATCAACTTAGCATATATACCTAGAAGAAATTAAGGAGAGAGGGTAAAAGGACGTAATACCAGCCAATGCCAACGGCCAAGGCCAACAGCCTTCTTGACCACTTGTGCATTTTTTATAGTGAGAATTTGAGTGTTCTTCTTAAACGCTAGTTAGGCAAAACTTGTGGAAAGCATTTTCTGTCTTAATTCTTTGGGTACAAATACACTGCACACACACAAATTGAGATGAGAGGGAGAGAAATTTTAAGGAAACAGTTATTACCATGTAGAAATATAAGAAAAATGTATGAGAATTTATAGGTAACACGTACTAGAACCTAAAATGTAGAAAAAATGTAGATGGCGCGGAAGTAATCATTGCCTAGTTTGGCGATTAGGATGCCTATTTTATATTTTGCATAAGAGGATACATAACCCATTGGACTTCTACTTTTATTCAACTTCTTCATATTTTGTCCCAAAAAACAACTTGTTTGCCTAATGCATTGGAGATGAATACTCAGACTCAACTCAGCAAGCCCTTTTCCCAGTTTAACAGGGCCAGCTGCATGGATCAAGCCGTTCGTCCAGTTTGGTCTACAGTGTTCATAACTAGAACAATGCGAGCCTAAAACTATTGAGTAGATTAAAAAAAAAAATCCTTACGCAACAGATGCAAATTACCTGAAGTGGTCCACCAGCAGCAAGTCCAAACTTTTTTCTTGCTGACTGAATCATAAACCCATCCAGAGGAACGGGTGAGTTGTTCGCGAACAATAAGCTGTAAAATATTTGGCCATCTCGCTGTACCAACTACGCACTGACCTACAACCCTTGGCCCTTTGAAGCTGGTAACAAGACAGGCAAAGGAAGGCTGAAAAAAAAAAAGCAATTTGACATTAGGACATCCTTGTTTGTTACTTCATACCCATTCTTCACTCTTCAGTATAAACTATAAACAAGCAACAACACACCCACATCATAACTAATACACGAGTCTAAGATTTTCCAATAGTTCAGATGCTTAACTATTTCAGATCAAATGATCTCAAGCTGAACTAAATGTATAAACTATAAACAACCATGTCCAATACTTCCAAACACTGAAAGTTTTCGCCCAAGGGAAACATTGTGCCCAGGGTACGAAGTTGTAGGTTCAAGAAGTAGATTGACATGGGACCAGGGTAAAAGGACAAATACTAGTCTAGACAACAATCTGTGATGAGTGCCATAATAACTCCTCATTTTGGTAACTCACAACTAAGATGGAAGTCTAATTCTTAAACACAATGAATAAATAAGATAAAAATGCTATGAATCCAATAATTAACAATTAAGCCGTCTTAGCTCAGCTAGTAGAGCGCATGGCTTTTGACCATGTTACCGTGGGTTCGACTCCCACACACGGCGCTTGGAATGTATATTTTATTTTGCTCTAATACAATTACTACTTCATTACCAAAAGAAAGTACCTACAACCTCATTGTCAAGGATTTTTTTCACTCTACGCAATACAAACAGTGGATAGATCTTTAGGTCTCTACTGGCAGGAACAGCACATAGCATAAAGAGGAAAAAGTACCCCCACTTATTGATTAAGCCGTTTTAGCTCAGTTGGTAGAGCGCATGGCTTTTGACCATGTGACCGTGGGTTCAACTCCCACAGACGGCGCTTGGAATGTATGTTTTTATTTTGCTCTAATACAATTACTACTTCATTACAAAAAGAAAGTACATACAACCTCATCGTGAAGGATTTTTTTTCACTCTACGCAATACAAACAGTGGATAGATTTTTAGGTCTCTACTGGCAGGAGCAGCACATAGCATTGATAACTCTCCACTATGAGTTATATTTGAGCTTAAATGGAGGGGTGCTAGTGTTAAAAGATGCAGTTTTAACCCGGATATGCCCTAAGAAAGCCTCAGAAGTTAGAACGAGATGTTTACGCGCTCTTCGTGAATTACTGCTTATTTGGTGCATTTTCTGGATATGATTGCGGGTGAGTTCATGTTGTCTATGCAGGAACAGGGCTCGTGAATACAGTGGGGATAAAGCAGGAAAGCGTGAGGAGGCTGAGGAGGCAAAACAGAAGCTGAGATATTGTTGTGTGCGTATTAAAGATGAAATACGTACATGAAGCTGAAATACGTACAGGAAGCTGAAATACGCACAAGGTGATGCCAAATACGCACACAGCAAGAATAGAGGGTGATTTTGGGCTAAGGCATGAAGCATTAAGCTGCTGTGTGCGTATTACTGTTCCAAATGCGCACAAGACAAAGTGAAATACGCACACAGGAAGCCACGACAAGCTTTGAAAGCATTGTGTGTGTATTTCAGGTAGAATACGCACAGCAGAAGTTGAAATACGCACACAGGGAAGGAAACTGGCTCAAAACTGAAGAACTGCAGGCATTGTGTGCGTATTTCAGGTTGAATACGCAGAGGAAATTTGAAATACGCACACAACAGATGAAACTGAGAGGTCCTGGAAGGAAACTTTGTGCGTATTTCAGGCCAAATACGCTCACGTTGTGCGAATTTCAGGCAGAATACGTACACTGTTTGAGGCGGTGAAGCAGGGGCACTTTGGTTATTCCAGGCATTCGTTTGGGAAGCGTTTCCGTATTCTATAAAGACATGACCAGAGCTCGTTTTTGATACAAAACACAACCAAAGGAGAAGTCTGAGCATCTCCGGAGAGCACGGAAGCGCGAATCCAGATTCCAAGACCCTCGTTTGATCTTCATCTCTCTTTTATTCAAAAACTCTGTTATTTCCGTTATGAATTTCAGTAACTAAACATTTTACCTAGGTTCACGGTGAACCTAGGGTTTCATACTCAGTGATTAGTTCTACGTTTGACTATGAATTCATGATTGCAGTTTCTTAATATCAGCAGCTTTATTCGTTACTCTGTCTTTGAATTTTACTGTTCATGCATGCTAGGCTTGATCACCCAGAATTGCTACAGACCCGAGCCAGTAGGTGAAAACTGACCGGTTAGGGTTAGGAAGAAAAGACAGAATTTAGCACCTTACCCCGATGGGCCGAACAGCGAAGGGGAGTTAGGACTAGCCTGAAATCGTTTGACCAACTGTTAGAGAGTCTGACCAAGACCTTTAGGACAGGTTAGAAACCCTAGCAGACTTAGAACGAGACTGCAGACTTAGGCAGCTTAACAGGAATTCGAAAGTCTGCAGAATCGTGATAACGTGTGGGATCTGAAAAGTTACTGCACAACTAGTACGTGGCACAAATAACTAGACTGCTGTGAGTTTTCATATCAAACTAGAACGAAAATCTGAAAAGACCCTAGGGGGATCCTGGAATCTAGTATCCCAAACCCTAGAGTTACAACACTTACAACTATTCGGAAAACTCTCACAAAAATATTTACAGTTTTAGTCTTTACTTTTTAGTTCACAATCATAATATCAAATTCCTCCTTCCTTTTTACACTTTGTTAGTTAAAATTGATTACTCGAAAAACCCGTAATAGTCTTCGGGGGATTGATAATCTGAGTCGAAAATACTATTTATACTACTTGATTTGTATATTGCGAATAGCATGCTAAACTGCGCATCAAGCATAAAGAGGAAAAAGTACCCTCAATTATTGATTAAGCCGTCTTAGCTCAGCTGGTAGAGCGCATGGCTTTTGACCATGTGGCCGTGGGTTCGACTCCCACAGACGGCGCTTGGAATGTATGTTTTTTATTTTGCTCTAATACAATTACTACTTCATTACCAAAAGAAAGTACCTACAACCTCATGGTGATGGATTTTTTTCACTCTACGCAATACAAAACAGTGGATAGATCTTTAGGTCTCTACTGGCAGGAGCAGCACATAGCATAAAGAGGAAAAAGTACCCCCAATTATTGATTAAGCCGTCTTAGCTCAGCTGGTAGAGCGCATGGCTTTTGACCATGTGGTCGTGGGTTCGACTCCCACAGACGGCGCTTGGAATGTATGTTTTTTATTTTGCTCTAATACAATTACTACTTCATTACCAAAAGAAAGTACCTACAACCTCATGGCGATGGATTTTTTTCACTCTACGCAATACAAAACAGTGGATAGATCTTTAGGTCTCTACTGGCAGGAGCAGCACATAGCATAAAGAGGAAAAAGTACCCCCAATTATTGATTAAGCCGTCTTAGCTCAGCTGGTAGAGCGCATGGCTTTTGACCATGTGGCCGTGGGTTCGACTCCCACAGACGGCGCTTGGAATGTATGTTTTTTATTTTGCTCTAATACAATTACTACTTCATTACCAAAAGAAAGTACCTACAACCTCATGGCGATGGATTTTTTTCACTCTACGCAATACAAAACAGTGGATAGATCTTTAGGTCTCTACTGGCAGGAGCAGCACATAGCATAAAGAGGAAAAAGTACCCCCATTTATTGATTAAGCCGTCTTAGCTCAGCTGGTAGAGCGCATGGCTTTTGACCATGTGGCCGTGGGTTCGACTCCCACAGACGGCGCTTGGAATGTATGTTTTTTATTTTGCTCTAATACAATTACTACTTCATTACCAAAAGAAAGTACCTACAACCTCATGGTGATGGATTTTTTTCACTCTACGCAATACAAAACAGTGGATAGATCTTTAGGTCTCTACTGGCAGGAGCAGCACATAGCATAAAGAGGAAATAGTACCCCCAATTATTGATTAAGCCGTCTTAGCTCGGCTGGTAGAGCGCATGGCTTTTGACCATGTGGTCGTGGGTTCGACTCCCACAGACGGCGCTTGGAATGTATGTTTTTTATTTTGCTCTAATACAATTACTACTTCATTACCAAAAGAAAGTACCTACAACCTCATGGCGATGGATTTTTTTCACTCTACGCAATACAAAACAGTGGATAGATCTTTAGGTCTCTACTGGCAGGAGCAGCACATAGCATAAAGAGGAAAAAGTACCCCCAATTATTGATTAAGCCGTCTTAGCTCGGCTGGTAGAGCGCATGGCTTTTGACCATGTGGCCGTGGGTTCGACTCCCACAGACGGCGCTTGGAATGTATGTTTTTTATTTTTCTCTAATACAATTACTACTTCATTACCAAAAGAAAGTACCTACAACCTCATGGCGATGGATTTTTTTCACTCTACGCAATACAAAACAGTGGATAGATCTTTAGGTCTCTACTGGCAGGAGCAGCACATAGCATAAAGAGGAAAAAGTACCCCCAATTATTGATTAAGCCGTCTTAGCTCGGCTGGTAGAGCGCATGGCTTTTGACCATGTGGCCGTGGGTTCGACTCCCACAGACGGCGCTTGGAATGTATGTTTTTTATTTTGCTCTAATACAATAACTACTTCATTACCAAAAGAAAGTACCTACAACCTCATGGTGATGGATTTTTTTCACTCTACGCAATACAAAACAGTGGATAGATCTTTAGGTCTCTACTGGCAGGAGCAGCACATAGCATAAAGAGGAAAAAGTACCCCCAATTATTGATTAAGCCGTCTTAGCTCAGCTGGTAGAGCGCATGGCTTTTGACCATGTGGCCGTGGGTTCGACTCCCACAGACGGCGCTTGGAATGTATGTTTTTTATTTTGCTCTAATACAATTACTACTTCATTACCAAAAGAAAGTACCTACAACCTCATGGTGATGGATTTTTTTCACTCTACGCAATACAAAACAGTGGATAGATCTTTAGGTCTCTACTGGCAGGAGCAGCACATAGCATAAAGAGGAAAAAGTACCCCCAATTATTGATTAAGCCGTCTTAGCTCAGCTGGTAGAGCGCATGGCTTTTGACCATGTGGACGTGGGTTCGACTCCCACAGACGGCGCTTGGAATGTATGTTTTTTATTTTGCTCTAATACAATTACTACTTCATTACCAAAAGAAAGTACCTACAACCTCATGGTGATGGATTTTTTTCACTCTACGCAATACAAAACAGTGGATAGATCTTTAGGTCTCTACTGGCGGGAGCAGCACATAGCATAAAGAGGAAAAAGTACCCCCAATTATTGATTAAGCCGTCTTAGCTCAGCTGGTAGAGCGCATGGCTTTTGACCATGTGGACGTGGGTTCGACTCCCACAGACGGCGCTTGGAATGTATGTTTTTTATTTTGCTCTAATACAATTACTACTTCATTACCAAAAGAAAGTACCTACAACCTCATGGTGATGGATTTTTTTCACTCTACGCAATACAAAACAGTGGATAGATCTTTAGGTCTCTACTGGCGGGAGCAGCACATAGCATAAAGAGGAAAAAGTACCCCCAATTATTGATTAAGCCGTCTTAGCTCAGCTGGTAGAGCGCATGGCTTTTGACCATGTGGCCGTGGGTTCGACTCCCACAGACGGCGCTTGGAATGTATGTTTTTTATTTTGCTCTAATACAATTACTACTTCATTACCAAAAGAAAGTACCTACAACCTCATGGTGATGGAGTTTTTTCACTCTACGCAATACAAAACAGTGGATAGATCTTTAGGTCTCTACTGGCAGGAGCAGCACATAGCATAAAGAGGAAAAAGTACCCCCAATTATTGATTAAGCCGTCTTAGCTCAGCTGGTAGAGCGCATGGCTTTTGACCATGTGGCCGTGGGTTCGACTCCCACAGACGGCGCTTGGAATGTATGTTTTTTATTTTGCTCTAATACAATTACTACTTCATTACCAAAAGAAAGTACCTACAACCTCATGGTGATGGAGTTTTTTCACTCTACGCAATACAAAACAGTGGATAGATCTTTAGGTCTCTACTGGCAGGAGCAGCACATAGCATAAAGAGGAAAAAGTACCCCCAATTATTGATTAAGCCGTCTTAGCTCAGCTGGTAGAGCGCATGGCTTTTGACCATGTGGCCGTGGGTTCGACTCCCACAGACGGCGCTTGGAATGTATGTTTTTTATTTTGCTCTAATACAATTACTACTTCATTACCAAAAGAAAGTACCTAAAACTTCATGGTGATGGATTTTTTTCACTCTACGCAATACAAAACAGTGGATAGATCTTTAGGTCTCTACTGGCAGGAGCAGCACATAGCATATATGCAAATGAATAGAAAAAAATAAGGAAAGAGGGTTAAAGGAAGTAGTACCAAGGTCGACAGCCTTCTTGGCCACTCGTTGTATGCCAACCGAAACGGATTTTGTGAATTATTGCTCAACTCTGCATTCACTATGCCTTGAGGAACCACTTGTCTTCCAACCTTGAATAAACTCTGAATCAACAACTAGTGAGGAGGATGGTGAATTGTGGATAGCAGCATATATGTGAATTGAAGCTAATTTGGAGCAGATGAAGTCCCTGAAAGAGTAAATTGACCAAGAGGACCATATATATGTGTATTTTCAGATTTGGATCTGACATGAAATCGATAACGAAGCTTTAAATGCGACGAGAGATTAAAAATGCTGCAAGTTCGCAGACCAATCGATTCACTCCTTAAACTACTGTATCTAGTAAGCCCTCACATCGAATTGTAAAATTCAGCTGATGAAGCTCACCATGAGCCTCTGTTCATCATTGAATCGATCGAGAGAGAGTTCGATTCATCCTCTAAGTGTGAGTTCAAAATGTTCAAGGTGGAAATTGGGGAAATGGAGATAAAAACGAACATTACCTGATGATGATGAAGTTCTGGAAATCATTGAATCTGCAAAAGGACATCGGAAAGTTACCAGCGAAGTGGAGAGTTTGGTCGGAGAATGGGGAGTGAAACCGGAGAGAGTGGAGAGACAAGAAATGCACGAATAGTGTTACCATCCACCCAACTTGTCATAATCAAGTGAAGAAGTATATTTTTATCACCACGCGCACTAATTGTGTTGGTGTTCAAGAACCATTTCCATTTCTCCTCAAAAAGAAAAGAACCATTTCCATTAAATACACTCCCCACCCCCCAAACCGTTTCCATTAAATACACTCCCCACCCTTCTATTCAGTGGCCCTTTTTAAAAATCCCCCTTATGTTTTTAATTCATCAGCCTCCCCTAAGCGTTGCATTATTTATTTCTCCACCCCAATTATCATTTTACTGTATAGGTGAAAGTTGGACGCACTAAGGCCAACTCCAATGGTGGAGGTCTCCCCCACCCCTAAATTTCCTATGGCCCCGCTTTTTAACTTCTTAATATTCACAGTTTTGCCATTTACCTTCCAACAGTTGAGGTCTCCCCCACCCCCACCCCCTCCACCCACAATTACATATTATTTTATTCAACTATTTTAATTACATTATCATTTTATAATTTTTATGATTCATTAATTATTTATATTGTTATAAATATATAATTATTTAATGACGTCTAATTTAAATTAGAATCTTTTTATATCTAAGAATTTATTTAAATAAGAAGTTTTTTATTTATTTAATCATCGGGATGATGCGTGAGTATACATATGTAGAAGAGAATTGGACATGGACTGTTTATTTTTTTAAAGAATGCTTTTTTCTAATAAGTAAATAAATTAAGATTTAATGAACTACCATATTAAGGATTATTTTATTTTTGATAAATTACTAGAAGATGACAAACACAACAAAATCTTATTTCAAAAAAAACATGACTAATCTTCTCAAAAAAAAGAAAGAAAAAGAAAAAAAAATATATAGATTAAACAAAAAATCTCATTGCCAGTTCCTCCAACAATTTCTCCAACCTCTTCACCATCTTCTCCTACAATTTCTCCTACAATATCTACAATTCTATCCGTATAAAAACAAACAAAATCAAAGAAAAACCAAATCAACGGACATTCAGGAGCTTCCCCCACAACCTCCGACTCCAACGGTGGGGCAAGGGCGTGCGCACTGAGCACTCCACCGCCCTTGTTTTGCCTGATTAACCGGCTCCTCAACCACGCCACTTTCCTGTTGGGTTTGTTAATACAGGTCCCAAGCTCCCCCAAGCCAACCATTGGAGTTGGTCTAAGGCTCCGTTCGGTTGGTGGTGAAACATTTTATTTTGGTGTTTTGGTGCTGTTTGGTTGGAATTAAATGTTTTCCCTCAAATAATGTAAAATGATTTACACTTTTTAAGTTCGTAAGCCATTTTCCGAAGTATGAAGGAGCACATCAACTCATACTAACACCTTCACCACCTACATCCACCACCCATCACTGCCAATTCCGTCACGGCCCACTGTTTTGGCAAGAGTTAACCAAACACGAGAAAGTGATTGCAGGAGAAAGTTTTTTCACACAAAACATTTTACGTGAAAAAATATTTTCTCTTGTAAAACATTTTACTACGAACCAAACCTAAATAGGTGAAAGCATCCTTTTCTAAACTACAAGGGGTGGAAGTGTTATTCAACCAAACTACAGGGTAAAGTGCCATTTACCCTTAAATCAACCGATTAGTTGTTGTTGTTGCGGAGATATCTATATACATAGTAATGTTGGCCATGGTCATGTTATAGCCATTGATTTATTTGAGGTGAAAGATTGAGAATTGATGCAAAAGGAGAGGGAGTTTCTGCTCAATCATTGTGAAGAGATCATTAGTAGCGGTGAGACTTAGTGAAACTTAATGGAGACCCCACAAGTACTTTGCCGGCCAGAATTTGATTCCTTATATTTGGGTTGGTGTTGGACATGGTGTTTTTCTTCTTCATTTTTTTTTTGAAAAGCATCTACTTAATTTTTATTTTATTTTTTTGTCAAACCCTGCTTAATGTTCAGAAAATAAAATTTGTAGTAATTGTTTAATTTAAACTTGAAACAATCAGCCATAAGTACCCTAAAAAATGCCCTCAAAGAAAATTATCAGCCATAAGAACATCTCTATATTCAAATAATTACGTTTGTGTACTTGAGATATTTTTGTGTCATTTTATTTTCTCGCTATATATATTTTTTTTGTGTCATCTCTATATTGATACTCTGCAATGACATTTCTAAAATAGTTCTTAGTAGGTGTCAAGAGTCCCAATGGGGCGGGTCATACACTAGTAGAAGAAATAGGGGGAGGTGGAGCAAGTAATTAATGCTTGCAAGCTGCCATGGGAATCAAAAGACCTGGTTGGAAGACTTTTGCCCCTTTGTTTGACTTGTATTTATCGAGGTTGATTTTAAAAAGTTCAACTTAATTTAATCCAGTTAAACAAATAAAAGAAATTGGCCCTTCAAAAGCAAAATTTCATTGTGCTCCACTCTCTTCTTCCGCAAGATCTTAAAACACACCATAATCTTTCGCTTCCTCTCTCTGCGTAACTGTCGGCTAACGCACTCGCGTCTTCTTCTTCGTTCCCGGATACTTTCTCTACTTCAATATCTCTGGCAAACTCTCTTGTGATCTTTGAAATGGTTGAATCTCCCTCGGATATAGTCATGAACATTGCAGGAGAACTCAACGTGACTCAAACACAGTGACCTCCTCCGACCCAACCATCTTATGCGGTTTTGGCAACGCCAGCTGTTACGGTACATGGTTCTCCTCTTGCTCCAGGCGAAGTCCACCAACAACCCGAGGTTATAATATTTTGATGGGTTGTGAGAAGTATCTACATAATCATGTTTTAGGGCTAAACATGTTTGCTTTTTTTTGTATCGTTTGTGTTAAATTCGTGTCCTCTTCATGTTGTTCCACATATGTTTTGTGTCTTCTGTGTATGATGAGGATGAACAGTATAGCGCGCCCTCTACAATATCCAATTTTGGGGCTCACTTATATGGGCACTAGGGAAGAGCGTGTAGCGCCCGTGAGTCACTGTATGTGGGCCCTTTCTCTATGAGCCCCTGACAGAGAAGCGGCGCACATGGTAACTCTTGTGCGCCTCTCTGTAAGGGACTCATAGAGAATAGTGCACAGATAGGGGCGAGAAAGAGATTTAGCGCATTGACGTAACTACCAGGGGCGGAGGGAAGCAATGGGTGGCAGGGTCATGGCCCCCCCAAACAAAAAAATGTCACCTATTATTATATATAAAATTAATTAATTTTTATTTCATGTACTATAGTGCCCCCCCCCCTTACCCATGAACGTGGATGATGATGGCAGTTGTAGTTGGAAATTGATAAGTACTAGTGTACTACAACTATCTCTTTACCTTTTCTTGGAGAAAAAAATGCGAAACGTGACTTCTTTCTCTAGTTTTGTTTGATTTTTTAATGACAAAACATTATCAATTTTTTCAAGTTCTTTTTACATAAATATGAATAATATATGAGATAGACACAATCTCTTCACTCTCTCCCTCCAAACTCTCACACCCACGTCAGTGGGAATCGGGAATCCTCCTGCTTGTTTGTGTTTCTGCCGGTCATGTTCTTTTTTCTCCATCTATTTGTCTTATAAGCGGCGACATTAATTTAACACTGAATAATACATGCTGCGAGTACAAATTGGAATCTTCAATTTGTCATTCGCGCTTTTCCAAGAAGGAGGAGGGTAAGAAGTTCTGAAGTTGTGTTTATATTTTAACAATGTTCTTTAATCATCTCAGTTTAGGGTTTTGGATTAATCTCTTGATTGTGGGGTTCTCTCTTGCAAGTTGGGACTTTACTAATCACTCTAAATCTAATTTATTTTGAACAGGAAATGATGAATGACTTTTAATTTGAGAAGTCTCAAATTTCAGCGACTTCAACATCGTCAACGAAGTTCAAATTTTGAGGGTAAATTATTGCCTTGTACTCATATTAAAACTTCTATTCATACACTCTTATTATTTACATATGTAAGCTCAATGGTAATGCCATTTTATGCAATTTTATTTGGTTGTGACTAGTGGTTTTTATTTTTAATAGTCTATCATCTATTTGTTAACTTAGAACCTGTTTGGTACCAGCTAAAAATCTCAATAATCAGCTGAAAATAATCTGAAAAGAAAATCCAACTTAACTGAGAATCACAATCTGTTTGGTATGAGCTGAAATTATAGATTACTAACTTGATCCATTTAACAAAATTTAAAAAGCTCCAAATTCAAGTAATTGAATACACCTATTTATAAATGAACTGTGATAATGCTAATGTAAAAAAAATATCAAAATTAATTTTTTAGATATTTTCAGCTGCATAATCCTCAATTTTGGAGATTCTACAATTACACACAGATTATTTTAATCTGCATATTATCAAATTAAAATTTGGTGGCATAACAAACAGAATTGTTGAAAAGATGTCGATTTCAATCCAATTGGATTAAAATCTTGGATACCAAACATGCACTTAATCTGGCATAAATTAATGAATATAAGTTAATTTCCTCATAATTTTCAGGTTCATAATTCAGTTATGGTCAAGTCAAATACAATTGATTCTTATTTTAAGAGGAAGAATGCTGATGTTGAAACTGAAACTACCACAACTGAGCTGGAGCCACATCCTTCTAAGGTTTCAAGGATTTCAGGCCGATTCATGAGCACATCGTCGCTGGAGTGTGATCCCGGACTACGTCCTCACATATGGGACTTTCCAAGTAACTTACGAGATGATTTTCGTCGAGCTTATATTGATGCTGGTCCATATCAGATAGTGCTACCAGATTATCCTCTCTCCGGTAATGATAATCATCCTCGTCGATTTCAATCATCTTGGTTTAAAAAAAAACTTGGTTAGAGTATTCTCGCACTACAGATGCTGCATATTGTTTACCATGTTATATTTTCTCTAATCCATCAAATGGTCGGCCTGGTTCCAATGCATTCACTAGTGAGGGTTTTCGAAACTGGAAGAAGGTCAATGATGGAAAAAATTGTGCTTTTCTATGTCATATGGGAAGCGACCCTTGTTCTACTCATAATAATGGTGTGAAGTACAGTGACAGTCTAATGGATCACGCATCGCACTTTGACAAGAGGGTAGAGACACACTCATCCATTCAAATTGTCAAGAACCGACTGAGACTTCAGACATCGATAGATAGTGTTAGATGGCTTTCTTATCAAGGTTGTGCATTTAGAGGACATGACGAAAGTCCTGAATCGATGAATCGTGGTAATTTTATTGTGATGATAAAGATCCTAGCGAAGTATAGTGAAAAGGTTGCAGAGGTCGTCTTAGAAAATGCCTCTAAAAATGCAAAATACACAACTATCCAAAAAGAACTCTTGCATATATTATCAAGTAAGGTGCGGAGAAAAATTCGAGAAGATATTGGAGATTCTAAGTTTTGCATAATTTTGGATGAATCAAGAGATGAGTCAAAAAGCGAGCAAATGGCAATTGTTATCAGATTTGTTGATCAAGAAGGTTTTGTTAGAGAACGCTTCTTTGACCTTGTGCATGTTAAGGACACCACTTCACCTACTTTAAAAAAAAAGAAATAAGCGTCGTCTTATCAAGAAATAGTCTTTGCAATCAAGATATTTGTGGTCAAGGATACGATGGTGCTAGCAATATGCGGGGTGAATGGAATGGTCTCTAAGCTTTATTTTTGAGTGATTGTCCATATGCATATTATGTACATTGTATGGCTCATAGATTACAACTGGCCTTGGTTACAGCATCCAGAGAAGTGATCAATGTTCATCAATTTTGCAAAAAATTGACATGCATTATCAATATAGTTGGGGCATCTTGCAGACGTACGGATGAACTACGAGAGGCTCAAGCCAATGAAATAGCTAATTTAATTGCTATTGATGAGTTAGAAACGAGGAGAGGTGCAAATCAAATTGGGACACTGCAACGAGCTGCGGATACTCGATGGAGCTCACATTTTAAATCAGTTTGTAGTCTGATGAAAATGTTCGGCTCAACGAAATCTGTCTTAAAAGAACTCATTGCCAATGGTTCTACTTATGCTATACGTGGAGATGCTGATGCGGCATATGATAAGTTAACATCATTTGAGTTTGTTTTTATCTTGCATGTGATGAAGGAGATTATGGGGACAACTGATTTGCTTTGCCAAGCTTTACAGCAAGAAACCCAAGATATTTCAAATGCTATGCATTTGGTGTTAACAACAAAAAAGCTAATTCAGAAATTGAGAGAAGATGGATGGAATAAACTTATTGAAGAGGTAAAATTATTTTGCGGAAAGCATGGAGTTGAAATTCCTGATCTGAGCATGGAATACAAGAAAGGCCGAGGTAGGTCTCGCAATCGAATTGATTACATTAGTCTTGAGTATCATTATCGCATTGACATCTTTGTGGCTGCAGTGGACTCTCAATTGCAAGAGTTAGATACTAGGTTTAGTGGAAGTGTGACGGAACTTCTCACTCTTGTCACATGTTTGGAACCAATGGTTACAAGTCATTCAAAGTTGATGATATAATTACTCTTGCTAGCAAATTTTATCCTAAAGACTTCACTGAACAGGAAAAGATTCATCTGAAGTATCAATTGCTACACTATGAGGCAGATGTGCTCCATCATCCCGATCTAAAAGATCTCTCTACAATCTCACAATTGTGTAGAACGTTGGTTGTTACCGGAAAGTCAAATATCTATCATTTGATTCACAGGTTAATTTGTTTGGTGCTGACTCTCCCTGTCTCGACAGCTACTACAGAGCGAGCATTTTCCGCCATGAAAATTGTGAAAACAAGTCTTCGCAATAAGATGGAAGACGAGTTTCTTGCTGATTGCTTACATTGAGAAAGAGCTAGCAGAAAATTTTAGTTCCGACATGATAATTGATGACTTTTATTCTCTTAAAAATCGTCGGGCTCAGCTTTGAGGAAAGCTTAGTATCACTTTTTTTTGTCATTTTTTTCTACCATTGATGTAATACTCTTATCTTTTTTTGTTCATTTATGGTATGGTCGTGAAAACAAGAAATTATTCTAAGTCTTTTGGACTAATAAATTTGAAGTCCTCTTTTGGCCCCTGCAAGAACATAATCCTCCCTCCGCCCCTGGTAACTACACAAGCGAATCATTCACCTACAATATTGTGGGGTCCTCTCCTCAACCACCCTCGTCTGCTCTATCAGATCAGACCTTTAAAAATAGCTTACCAATTTTTTTAGTCGTCGAATCAACTAATTAAGCAAGGCCAGTCAAGGAATTTTCTCTGGACTTGCTATAGGTTTTCCCCAGTGTTTCAGTAAAATACAAAATCGTCACCCTTAACTAGATCGAAAATGTTGCTCACCACACTTCCATCAATATTTCCGTGCCTTTTTTGGTATAAGCGGGGCGGATCTAGAGAACTTGTGCAGTGGGGCTTAAGATAAAAACAAAGATAATGAGATTGTTTTGTGGGGGACTGACTTGAACAAAAGTAAAATTTTACAAGGTAAAATTGTAATTAAAAAGTCTTGTAATTTCAATTATTGTGCGCGGATGAAGAGCCTTACTACTCGGAAAGGTAATTAGAATAGACACACAATTTAATGTGGTTCGGCAATTTGCCTACGTCAAAAGGAGCAACGAGCACTATCTTATATTCAAGAAGAAGCATAGTACAATGGACCGTAGTCCCTTTTGCAGCTGAAGCAACTCTTGAATTCGGCCCAAGATGAAGAACAAAGTCCTTATCAAACTCTCTCTCTCTCTCTCTCTCTCTCTCTCAGCTCTCTCTCTCTCATATACACCTATGATATAACTACAAGAAACAAATCCACCACCCATCAAGAGAAAGTATAATCTTTGACTAAGTGCATGTTTGGTATCGTCGATTTTAATCCAGTTGGATTAAAATCGACCACGTTTCAACAATCTTGTTTGTTACGACTGAAGTTTTAATCTGATAATCTGCAGATTAAAATAATCTTTGTGCAATTGTAGAATCTCCAAAATTGTGGATTATGCAACTGAAAAAATAATTTTGATATTTTTTTAAATTAGCATAATCACATCTCAGTTATAAATAGGTGTATTCAATTGCTTGACTTTAGAGTTCTTTAAATTTTGTCAAATGGATCAAGTTAGTGATCTATAATTTCAGTTCATACCAAACAAATTGTGATTCTCAATTAAGTTGAATTTTCTTTTCAGATTATTTTCAGCTGATTATTGAGATTTTCAGCTGGTACCAAACATGTCCTAACTCTTCTTGCTTGAATCTTCTAGTTGATCTTGTAGAGGTTTATTGCTTGGTCTTCAACTAGGATACTTTGCAATTTTTTATTTTTTTTTTTGAATTACAACATATCCTACGTCTAGCCGAATTCGAACCTGGAACATCATGCATGGGCTTCAAATTCTCTACCACCAAGCTAGCATGGTAGCACCAATTTGCATACTCTAGCAAATCTTGAACCAGCTAGTTATGAATAAAATCTTACTCAAAATCAATAACATCAGTACATGATAAGATCGTATGCCTGTTGGGCCGGTCTGGGTGGCGCCACACCCTTAATAGGCCGCCTAGTCAACATTGGTGCTGCTTGGATAAACTTAAGTACGTGAGGATATGCTAGATTAAGTCAGAGCAGTTGTATTTTTTATAAAGAAAATTATAAATATTTAGTTATTCGGAATCTGAATATTCAGAAGGTGTCAATTTTTAAAATTTATCCGGATTCCTCTGGATTCCTCTCATTTTATCTGGATAAAGTTTTAAAATTTTCGGGTTCGGATTTTTGACTTCCGAATGCCTGCTGTTCTCCGGAATCCAATTACTTTCAGCTTTCTTGTCCAGATTATATGCGATTTTTGAAATGTGAGTCCCTTCCGAATTAATCTTCTCCAAAAGAGCCACATTAACATGAAGATTGTGCATGCTACTTTGAGTAAACAATACTAGAACAAGCCGTTAGTCCAGATTATATGCTCAAGTTACAAAGGTAAATAATATTCAACATAAATATCTAGTTTAGAGCTACACAGCCAACGATGAATGATCTTATCTGCTGGATGGCTTCAATGAAAGTGGAAAGGGTTCTCTGATTTCTGTTGGAACTGAAATCAATTCTGAAAGAACTAGAGGGACTAATACCTCCCAGAACAACTGTGTTTCATTTTCCAAAAATCCATCCATCTTCATTCTCTTCTCTTGCCACACTGCAGAAAAGGACGTAAAACTCTAATTACTACAGCCGAAAGTAAAAGAAAAGAAAAAAATCTTTTGAAGACTGCAAGCGTGCAAGGTAAGGGAAATGCAAACAAACCCAGAAAGGAAACAGTGAGATGAAGGCAGGCAAACAAGTCAGCAACAATCAATTCTTGGGGAGAAACGTTTCGGGTGTCGCAAAGAAAAGAGGGGGCTAATTATGGGTTAGGAGTTTTGACTGCACACTTGAGCCCCGGGATTCAAACGACTGTGAGTCCAATCAAGAAGGGGATTGTTTAAGGGATCTTAGCAGAGAGATACAACACATCTTGGTCTGCATGTTTAGGTTTAGCGATGAAGAACATGTTGGATGATGTCAGCTGGTCGAGCGTTGCTTCCACACTATTCACGACGATATCCTAGGATTTCCATGTCTGCACACCATTAAAAAAAAAGGTGTCAGGCTTTAGCTGCTAAGATTAAGACAAAACCATGTCTGCACTATATATACAAAACCAAAATATGAACACTGTATCAAAGTGAAGTATCTCTGAGTAAGGTCTTTAGGTATATAACATAACCGAGTAAACCTAACCATGCGCGTAATTTGATTTCTGGAACCTTACCAGATCATACTACTAAAAACGTAGGCTGAAGTGGAAGTTTTCGCCCAAGGGAAACATTGTGCCCAGGGTAAAAGGACAAACACCGGCCTAGACAACAGTCTATGATACTCACTAGGATGGAAGTTTAATGCAACGAATTAAAAAAATAAAAACTTTATCGAACCAATAATAGTTAATTAAGCTGTTTTAGCTCAGCTGGTAGAGCGCATGGCTTTTGACCATGTGGCCGTGGGTTTGACTCCCACAGACGGCGCTTTTTATTTCTTATTTTTATTATTATTTTACTTCATTGCCAAAAGAAAGTACCTAATTTGATAAACTAGAAGCTCGATTGAGTTTATTAGGGACAATAGACGACATAATTGGATTAATGTGGGTCACTATTGACAGTCTAACTTAGTCAACAAGTAGTTCGATTGAGTTAATTAGTGATGATCGATAATCCAATAGGGTACAATTAAGAAAAAAAAAACTAAACCCCAAATTATAGACCCTAATTTGACATTATTACAACCTTGTGTGGGACTTCTTATCCATTTTTCACTCTTCAGTATACAACCACATAATTCAGCTATAGCAAGCAATTACACACACCCATGTAATAACGAATACTCGAGTCTACGATTTTCCAATAGTTCAGATGCTTAACTATTTCAGATCAAACGATCTGAACTAAATGTATAAACTATAAACCATGGCCTATACTTCCAAACACTGAAAGTTTTCGCCCAAGGGAAACATTGTGCCCAGGGTACCAAGTTGTAGGTTGAAGAAGTAGAACGACCTGGCCCATGGTAAAAGGACAAATACCAGTCTAGACAACAATCTGTGATGAGTGCCATAATAACTCCTCATTTGGTAACTCACTAGGATGGAAGTTTAATGCTTAAACACAATGACTTAAAAAACATAAAAACGTTATGAAACCAATAATGATCAAATAAGCTGTCTTAGCTCAGCTGGTAGAGCGCATGGCTTTTGACCATGTGGCCATGGGTTCGATTCCCATAGACGGCGCTTTTTATTTTATTATTATTATTTTTACAATTACTACCTCATTACCGAAAGAAGGTACCTAATTTGATAAACTAGAAGGTCGAATGAGTTTATTAGAGACAATAGACGATATAATTGGATTAATATGGGTCACTATTGACAGTCTAACTTAGTTAACAAGTAGTTCAATTGAGTTAATTAGTGATGATCGATGATCGACAGACGGCGCTTGGAATTTATATTTTGTTTTTTTACTCTAATACAATTACTACTTCATTACCAAAAGAAGGTACCTACAGCATCATGGTGAGGGATTTTTTTTTTCACTCTACGCATACAAACAGTAGTAGATACTACCTCTGTTTCGCCTGTTTCAGCCTACTTCACTTTTTGTCACTATTCACTGGGTTACTTTCATCCGGTGATTTGATTAGCAAAACGATACAAAAATTTGGTAATCTTTGCATGGTGTTATAGAAGAAAGTTTATTCTAAAATACCATGAAAAAATTGTTAAAAAATTACATCGTTCTGGTACCCAAATCACCAAGTCAAAGTGACTCAGTTACGGGTTAAAAAGTCAAACGCAGACGAAACAGACGAAACGGAGATAGTAGATCTTTAGGTTTGTACCTGCAGGAGCAGCACATAGCATAAAAAGGAAAAAGTACCCCCCATTTTATATGAAACATTCAATTTTTCATCAAATCCTTGATTCATGTGTGAACATGTAAAGTGATTGATTAACATTCAAATCTAGAGAAAGGCAATCCATTGCCATGGTGTGTGAACATCTAGTGTGTGAACTCTTTCCCATTATAGAAGCAGAAAAGATGATCTAATCTAGCTTCAAGTTTCTTTTCTCCAACCACTCTAATCAAAACTGTTGGAGAAACCTAATCTTGAGGGGCTACCGATTCATCATCATGGCAGTATAGTTAACTCGAACATTAACCTTAAAAGATAATGGCAATCCACTTAGTATATATGCAATGAATAGAAGAAATTGAAGAGAGAAGGTAAAAGGAAGTAGTAGTACCAGCCTATACCAAACACACGGTGATTGCTCAACTCTGCATTTATGCCTTGAGGAACCGCTTCTCTTCTAACCTTCAATCAACAACTACTGAGGAGGAGGAGGACGGTGAATAGTGGATAGCAGCATATATATGTGAATTCAATTCCCTGAAAGAGTAATTGACCACACCATACATATATGTTACTCCAATGAACAACAGGACCATAGATTTAAAATTCAGATTTTGGATCTGACACGAAATATAGATAACGGAGCTATAAATGCCATGAGACGCTAAAAATTCTCCAATTAGACGGACTTGATCAAGCAACAATGAATTGTTGAGAAGTCCCACATCGAACATTCAAGAAGAACAAAAAGAATTAATAAGTGTTGAACACCATGGATTCTTACCTGAATGATGATGAAGACCAATCGATTTAATGTATTTAGTAAAAAGCCTCACTTCGAATCTTTTGAAATTCAGCTGATGACAGCTCACCGTGGACCTCTGTTAATCATTGAATTAATTAGTACGGCCTCACTTGGAATTTTGAAATTCAGCTGGTGAAGCTCACCGTGGACCTGTCGGGGAGTGAAAGCGGAGACAGTGGAGAGAGAAGAATGCACGAACAGTAGAGGTGACAAGATAAGTCTCTGCAAAGGGGAACTACTGGTACCTACTTCGGTTAGATCAACGGTAAATGAGATTTACACCCCTCTAGTTTGATTGAAGGACACTTTTACTCCTTTCAGTTTGGAAAAAGACGCTTTCAACCCTTCCGTATGCCGAACTTTAGGAAATTTTCACCCCATATTGTGTCAATGTTAGTATCAAGTTGCGATTTGTCACTAAAAATAGTTTTTGGATAAATTCGCCCATATTATATAAAACGTAGGGATTACTCAAGGGTACAATAGACTCTATGCATGATATAAGGGATAAATTTGTCTTCAAAATTATTTCAATAACATACTTCTCTTAGACTCATGGCTTCACAATCAACTGATGTAAGTTATTTGAAGTTCTGCACACTAACGGGGTGGAAGTGTCATTTTCCAAACTAGAAGGGATGGAAGTGTTCATCGCGAAACTACAGGGCGAAGTGCTTTTACCCTTAAGTCAATCTATTAGTTGTTGTTGTTCTGGAGATATAGAAGAGATAGGGGAAGGTAGATCAAGTAATTAATGCTTGCCAACTGCCATCGGAAACAAACGACCTGGTTGGAAGACTTTTGCCCCTTTATTTGCCTGTATGGTTGAGCTTGATTAAAAAAACAGGCTTATTTACACAATGTTTACTTCTAGTATACTGAAACTAGCACATTATAACGTCCATTTATGAAATAGTCTCATTCTATTCCCTATTTGTAATAAATCTTACTTATCAAAATGGTTAAAAGATTCATCCTAACACAATCCTCATAAGGAGGGCAATCATGTCATTACATAAAAGTTAAATAAAGAAATTATGAAAAAGAATATGAATGAATGAAATAAAAAACGGGTAAGGATGAAGAAGATGGAGGACCACAAACACACGCGCGAAAAAGAACTCACAAACAAACTGCTTGAAAGCCTTTGCCGTGTATGTGTGTTCCCTAGTGTTGATCCTGTTGCTACTAACTGACCCTACCAAGCCAAAACAAAGTGCTTGTTTTTATAATACCCAATGCCAACCCACCGCCCTTAACAATAGGAACGGTGGTGGTGTTGGCTACTTATTTCATTTTTTTTTAGACCTTGAATTTTCTTTTATTTCTTTCCTATTTTTTTTTCCTTGGACCCGAATCAATTCCTAAAATGATTACAAGTCAAAACTTCAACAAATCTCCACCTTGACTTGAATCATCTCAGCAACTCTGAACCAGACCTGATGCTTCTCTCCAACCTGAAACTGATGCGTCTCCCTGAATCAGAAACGAGCACCCCTCCACCTAGAACCTGACTCGAATACATTCACTGAGAAAACATGACCGAATGTATTCTCGATGCGCTCCAAACAGCGCCAGAACCAGTGCACCATGACAAGTGCCCATATGTCGTTCAGACCAGATGCACCGACGACGAGTGCCACAAATTGTCATGCCAGATGCGCCCCGTATGCCTCTGATGCGCCCGAAACCCTAGTGCGCGCCATAAATCTTTTCGCGCCTAGAACCAGAACCCGATTCGCGTGCCAGAAATCTCACGCGCTAGATGCTCCATGCCAGGAGCCCAGAATCGCCCCCGGGGGCTCACAGAAGAATAACGTCTTCGGAGGAGGTCCCTCCACCTAGAACCAGATTGGTCTGGTTCTTCTTGGGACACTCCCTCTTCCAGTGACCTTTCTCCTTGCAGTAGGCACATACGTCCTTTGGTAAGCTGGATCCTGCAAACCTCTTGTATCCCTTACCTTTTCCTGTTTTGACCATTAAACCAGCCGCATAATGGTCACCTGAATTGCCTGTAGCCTTGTGCCTCAGACTCCTAGTGTGAAGAGCATATCTGATCTGTTCTAGGGTTATTGTATCTTTCCCACCAATGAAAGATTGCACGAAACCCTCATACGATGGAGGCAGCGACACCAACAGAATTAAGGTCGCATCCTCATCACTTATTTTCTCCTCACTATTATGCAATTCAAGCAGAATAGTGTTTAGAACATATAAGTGATCACTAATTTGCGTACCTTCAGACATTCGCAACCCGAATAGCCGTTGCTTGAGCATCAACTTGTTTGCCACGAATTTCTTCATGTAGAACTCCTCAAACTTGACACACAAAGCAGCCGCCTTCTCCTGATCTGCGACACCGGTGATCACGTCGTCCGTCAGACACAACATGATCGTTGCGTGCGCCTGATAACTCCTTAGTTGGAGTTATTTATGATATAATTTATTACCGTTTTGCTTGCGTTCTGATGCAATTTAACGAGAATTTGGCCGTGACTGTGAAATATTAGTGAATGTGAGCTTTATGTGCGTAATTGTCAAATTCGGGCGTTTTCGTATCTATTTTGAGCTACTTTTATATCACATTTGATCCCGGTATGTTTAGTGTTGTTTGTTTCAGTTACCGGAGGCTCGAGTCATGTATTTGAGGTGAAGACGAACTTCGGAAACGCGTGAAAGAGCTCGAAAATGACTAAGGAAGTGGAGCAGAGGAGGCGAGTGCAGTTTCAGAAAGTATAAAAAAATACATCTAGTTACCCCCTGATGTTGCAACACTGGGTTGCAACATCAAAAATACCTTGCAGCTTCTCCTCTGCAACACCAGAAACCACCTCCATCTTCTCCTTCACCTCCTGAAACACCAGCCACGACCACAGCCACACCAATCTCCACCTCCATTCTCGCCATTAACGCCTCCGAAACCACCAGAACCACGGCCGCCACAACCCAATCCGCCATGGATTCCGACCAATTGACCTCAGAACCACCAGCCACCAATCGACTACCACCGCATCTCAACCCTCTCTCCAAACCTCCGATTGACAAGACCTTCACCGCCTCTCCCTAATTCCCAATTCCTACCAGCGAACGCAAACCCAAATCGTCACTACAACCACCGGCGAATCTCCATCACTGTCCGAAGAGACACCCAGCCACCGAACCTTCAACCTCCCTCTTCTCCGTCGAATTCAATCTCCAACCGACGACTGAAACCAATCTCTTTCTCTCTCGAGTTCACCACTCTCTGGTCTCAATTCGAATTCGCACCTACACACCACGATTCAGACCCAGTTCCGAAGAAGAATCAAAACCCATAAGCATATTTGCAGCCGAGAAGAAGAATCGAGAAAGAAGGGGCAGCGTTGTTGCTGCGCAGGAGATAGCTGGGTTTTGCACTTCTCACGAATACAGTGAATAACGCAGAACACCAGGTCACAGTTCCTTCGCGAGAATAAGAGAATAAAGGGGCAAAAAGGCATCGCAAATATTAGGGGGTTTAGTGTAAATTTTGAAGAGTTGAAGTTATTAAACGTGGGGAGAGTATTCATTAGACCAAGAGGGTCAGTTTGTGAAGGGAGGTGACCACGGGACAGAAACAAGAAAAGAAGAAAAAAACGCAGCAGCTTTGGAGGAGCTTAGGTTGAAGCTTTGGAGGCTCGGGAGCGCGGAAAAACTTGTTTGATTCCTCAAAACTCTCGTTACCTCTCTCGTCTATCATGAACTTTATGGATTTTTGTACTGTTTTTGTTACGATGAGTAGCTAAACTTCGTAATCAGGACCCAAATTTGGGGTTGGGGTTTGCACGTTGATTATGTATTTTATAATTTGAGATTCATGTTTTGTTTAACCTAATTGATAGAATTTACGTTTGCTATGCTTGTTTTGTGATCTTCATCTCATCTAGTTAATTGGAGACGTCTTGTTAGCTAGAACTTAGTTTGTAATTATTTGGTAACTCGGTAATTGTTGAACCGAAAAAGCAAACAATCACCGGTTCTTAGAGAAAGCAAGAATTGGGATCGTTAGAGTAGAATTCATCGTTAATGCGTGTTTAGGGACAATTAGAACTTGGTAACTCGGTTTTAATCTAACCTAGGCATAGGATGCTCACTTGGTAACTCGGTGAGTTATTATTGCTCGATTAGCATAATAATTTCGTCTGTGTTTCACAAATTATAAAACGTTGTCAACAAGAGAATCCTAGCAATCCCCCAAACGAGGTATCCTGGTTGTTCATCCCATATTAATTCTCAATATTTAAATATTTGCTTTGTCTTTTTATTATTTAGTTTAGAAAAAATAATCTCTACTGCTTGCCCACATAAAGTTAAAAATACTAATTGATTCACGACAAGTCCCTTGGGTTCGACAAACCCGGATTTCCGGATATTACTACACACGACGGCCATACACTTGTGGTTGAAACGTGTCAGCGCCTTCTCCTCCATCTTCAGATACGCCGATGAGGACGTGTCCACGTTGCCCTTGTTGGACGCCAGAGGCAGCCAAAGATCGTCGCGTTTCAACAACGCCTTCATATTGATCTGCCACAGACTGAAACTGTTTCTCCCACTGAACTTCTCGATCTTCATAGTACCCGACATCGTTTCTTGTTGAAACCCTAACCTGAACCGAGCTCTGATACCAGTTTGTTATGACGCAACGGATGAATCCGTGTATCAAGCAAGAATGATAACAAAATATAAAGAACGGGAGACAAGAATTTTAACGTGGATCGCTAGTTTGAATACTAGCTACTCCACAACCCGAGCCCGATTTTATTGAGAGAAACAAACCCGAACCCGATTAGAACTGCAAACACACACGCGAAAAAGAACCTCACAAACAAACTGCTTGAAAGCCTTTGCCGTGTATGTGTGTTCCCTAGTGTTGCTCCTAATGCTACTAACTGACCCTACAGAGCCAAAACAAAGTGCTTGTTTTTATAATACCCAATGCCAACCCACCACCCTTAACAATAGGAACGGTGGTGGTGTTGGCTACTTAATTCCTTTTTTTTAGACCTTGACTTTTTATTTCTTTCCTATTTTGTTTTTCCTTGGACCCAAATCAATTCCTAAAATGATTACAAGTCAAAACTTCAACAAAACTCAACTCCCAAAATCAAAGCATAAATTTACAGCCATTAAACGAGAGCCCGTCTCGTTAAGCGAAAGCCCATCTGAAATTAGAATGTGAACGAATATGGGCAGACAAGGCAAGGTATGATAATACATATATAGAAGATGAAAAATAGCTACACGTACCTAGCTCTCTACTTTTATTCTTTTTACTCTGTTGCTTTCACTGTTCGCGAGAGGCCGTGCAAAGAAAGGGAAGCCTCGACACCTTCATTGGCCGCTTCAACATCCACTAGATCCGAAGTCTCCTCCTCACTTATCTCTCCGTCTCTTTTCCTGTTCTTCGCCTTCGTTCCCAAGAGAATTTTTCCGACACCGACTACTATGTCTATTGATTCATGCATGGTGGGTATTCAATATCCTTCCATTTATGAGAAGTCGTTTATATAAATACTTTTAAGATAGGTAACTACAATCATGTTATCTCATTGTACTTTGTTTCTTCTTAAGGAGTTATTGGATGAGTGGGATATTTCTTGGTTTGAACTCTTTTTCATAATGGGATCTCGTTGGATGTGTACGTCAATTTTTTCTCAGATAAAAAAATCATGTAAACTATACGTGCAAATATTTTGACACTCGACTTGTATAATCCAATCAAATTTTACAAATAAAAGTTTTCAGGCTCTGACCTCTCTTTAAAATGCTTTAAAATCATGTAAACTATACAATGGTTTTAAAATTAAGATTTGATTAATTGACACACAACATTATAATTGGTTTATTTTTCGAGATTACTAATACGTTTTTATTAATTAAAAGTGTCTAAATATAAACTATTTTTGCATTTCGATGTTTTATACTAATATGTTAAAAAGAGAAAATAAATATTATATAATAAAAAATAAAAGAAAAAATGTTAAATGATAGGTGAAAGTTTGAAAAAATGATCTGGCATATATTTGTTATGTATAATAAATGCAAAAGAGATTACATTAATGGGTTGTTGCTCCAACGAAAATGCGCATTAGTTTCATGCACGTGAACCTGTGTTTGAATCCCATTGGGCGCATAATTTTTCGAATAGACAGAAGCCCGGCTGATTTTCTCCCGACTGGTTCACCGATTGGACCACAAAACTGGCCGATTTTGACCGGTCCTTGCACTTGCGGTTCGATAGCCGAATCGGACCGGTCAAGTGCCGATTCACCAGTCCAATCGGTCGAATTGGCCGGTCTGGTCGAGCTTTTGCTTATGTCAATTAATAAGTTGTTGTTGTTGTTGTTGTTGTGGAGATATATAAGAGAGAGGGGAAGGTAGAGCAAGTAATTAGTGCTTGCCAACTGCCATAGGAAACAAACAACCTGGTTGTACGACTTTTGCCCCTTTTATTTGACCTGCATTTGCTGAGGTTGATCCAAAAAATATATGCTTAATTACTTTATGCTTACACCCAGTATATCGAAACTAACACATTGCAATGTTCATTTATGAAATCGTCTTATTGCGTACCCTATTTGCAATAAATCATACTTATTGAAAAGGGTAAAAGACATTTTCCACCCTCCAATTATGGACAAAAGACATTTTGCCCCCTGATTTATGGAAAAAGACATTTTGCACCCCTGTTAACGGATTAATGGTGGACAAATACCACCCTTCTGTTACAATTCGTTACTGGAGGGGTGCAAAATGACTTTTTATGACCATTTTACCCTTACAAAATATGGACAAATACCATCCTTTTTTGTTTGTTATTGTGTTCATCATGTTCTTGGTGTTCTTGAGCACCATCACTACTGCCAAATCAACACCGCCACCAACAATACTATCACCAACAATACCGCCTCCGCCACCGCCACCGCCACCGCCAACAAACATTCAGAATCATCAATCGAAACAAGAACAATTCTGCATATTTCACATATTTAAAAAGGAAAAATATCATATACTATATCTAGCTATATCTATTACACAAAGAAGTTGGACAAAAAAACAAAAAACATATCATAACTTTACAGATTAAAGAAGAAAAAGAAGAAGACATTATAGCAGATTCATACTACTATCAAACATTACCGAATCTGATAGAAAATATCATCAGAACTGAAACCCACAGGCTCAATTGTCATCAATACGTAATCGTCCACCGACCCCAATTGAAGGCCACCACTACCACCACTCTCTGATTTGTTCCCGACCAAAAAACCCCAATTCATGTTCGAGAAAACCCAAACGACCCAGTAACAACGAGAAATGGGACTGAAATCAGCGAAATTCTCCCAATAAGCGTGACTTGGAATTCCTTTTCGAAGAAGATGAAATAAGAGCAATTTACAGTTGTTACAACCGAGGGAACAACAAGAGACAAGAGAGAGAGAGAAAGAGAGACCCATCTTCAAGATCTGGAACGGTCGTTGTCGTCTCCGGCGGTCCTCGGCATCGCCTGGTCGTCGTCGTCCGAGAGAAAAGGCTACCAGATTCAGCCTTCACCAGAGCCACGGAAAGAGAGAGGCGAAGGCCACCGTCGCTGATTCTGAAGGCCACCGCTTTGCGACCGTCGTTCGGTCGGACGGACGCCGCCTCACCACGCAGTTCGTTCGGACGAACACCACCTCACCATCGCCTGGTCGTTCGGTCGGACGCCACCTCACCATCACTGTCGCCAGACCTGGAACCGTGAGAGAGAGGGAAGGGAGCGAGAGAGGTCTTGTGCCATCTGGAAGGGTGCTCTTGATCTGAAATGGTGAAGGAAACAATTGGTGGCTGTGTTTTCTTGAAGATAAGGTTAGAGAAAATGAGAGAGAGAAAGAGAGGTTGAGAAAATAATGGGTATGGTTAAGAGAGGAGGTGGGAAGGCATTTATAGTGGGGTAATTTCTCAACATTTTCAGGGATATTTTTGACTTTTCACGCCTCCGTCAGTCCACAGTTAATTTTTAGCTCTGACAAGGGTGCAAAATGTCTTTTTTCATAAATCAGGAGGCAAAATGTCTTTTGTCCATAATTGGAGGGTGGAAAATGTCTTTTACCCGATTGAAAATGGTTAAAAGATTCGTCCAAACACCATCCTAACAACATCATTATAAGGACGAAAATTGCATCATAACATAAAAATTAAATAAAGAAAATATGAAAAAGAACATGAAAGAAATGAAACCAGATAAGTTTGTAGGAGATGAAGAGGATAAGGACTTCTCTCATCCAATGCCTCTCGTCGAAGTTGAAGTCAGAATTGAGAACGCCTCTTTTCGTCGAAGCATGGAAACACTATTGTCAGTCTTTCTAAGACTTTTTGCATCCACAAGACCAACGGTTCGACATAAAATACACTTTTATGGGAGCCATGTTTCTTCCCCGTAACACATAACTCATATGTTGCATGGTGTTTGACACACATCATTTTTGCAATGTCGTAGTTCTGATTTTTGTTCATTGAATATACAATACAAATAAATTGGTGAATGAACTCAAGTCCCAAAATCAAAGTATGCAAAACACAGCCATTAAAAAGAAGCCCATCTCATTGAAGCGAAAATCCCATCTGAAATTGGAGAATGAACGCGTATGTGCAGACAAGACAAGCGATGGCAATACCTATAGAGAAGACGAGAAATATCTCACATACCCATCCCTCTACTTTTATTATTTCTACTTTGTTACTTTTATAATTCGCGAGAGGCCGTGCAAAGAAAGAGAAGCCTCGACACTGTCATCGGCTGTCTCATCATCCACTGGATCCGAAGTATCCTCCTCACTTATCTCTCTGTCTCTTTTCATGTTCTTCGCCTTCATTTTTCAGAGATTTTTTCCGACACCGACTACTATGTCATTTGGTACATGCACGGGCGGGTATCCAAGAACCTTCCATTTATGAAAAGCCTGTTATATAAATACATTTAAGATACGTAGTATGGTGACGTTATCTCAATAATCTTTTTTCTTATTAAAAAGTTATTGGTTGTGTGGAGATATTTCTTAGTTTGAGCACTTTTTCATAACGGGATCTCGTTTGATGCTTACGTCAATTTTTTCTCATATAAAAAAATCATGTAAACCATATGTGCACATATTTTGACACTCGACTTGTATAATCCAATCAAATTTTCTAAATAAAAGTTTCCAAGCTCTTAACTCTCTTTACTTTTAGAGAGAGAGAGCACCGCCTCCCCGGCGGTGACTCTTTGTCGGCCGTTTTCTGGATCTCCTCTGGTCTGCGATGTCCTCGTTGGCCTCTCTTCCGGTGGTGCTGTCGTTGGTCTTTCCCGGCGGTGCCTTTTGCTGCCTGTTCTTCAGCTCCCATGGGCCGATTTCTTCTGTAGCTTGCCGCCGACGATTTGTCACCCCGTCGCGCCTCAGCCTCTTTGGGCCAGATCCACTTGGGTTATTGTTGCCGTCACTAGCATTCTCGCCTCTGTCAGCGTCTTGTTTCCCCGCCGCGCCTCAGCCTCTTTTGGGCCAAATCTAATTGGGTTTCGTTGCCATCCCCAGTATTCCTTACCTTTCCGTTGCTGACAGCGCTCAGGGGCCAAATCTTTGTTGGGTTGTGCTTCCTCGGCCAACACTTCCGACACCGCCTGTTGCCAAGCCACCGGTGATTCGCTGGTCGCCGCCCAGTGCCAAGCCGCGTCTCCTGCAAGCCACCGCCTCGCCGTTTCCATGGTGGTATATGGATTGGTACAAGCTTCCATATAGGTTCCTGTGTAGGCCTGTTTGGCCTTCAGTTTTTATGTTTTAGTTTTTTATGTACTAAGTATGTGCATGTCTTCTCCAACTCTGGGTTGAGTCTTTGTCCTGTAACTGTACCCTACTAATTTTTATTAATGAAATTCTACACTTCCGACGAAGAAAAGTAATTCAGGCAAATCATATCATGCCACGTTATTTACCGGCGATTTTTGTTGAATATTTTATTATCGAAACCTAAAAATCATACTCTCCTTAAAGAAAAAAACCCAAAAAAACCCAACATATCCAAACAGGCCCATGTATTTTCCACCTTCTTTATCTCGAGTCTCTCCCCAATATAAACAACCACCCACCCCCTCCCTGACCGACTGCAACCCCTTAAAACCCTAGCTATCGATCTCTCTTTCTCTTCAAATCGCCGCCTCTCCGGTAGATCCCATGCCCAAAGTTCAGACCTTTTGATACAAATTCATTGTGGTACGCTATCTCTTCTCTTGATCTCAATCTGATTGATCATAGACTTCTAATTTCTCATTTCTGATCAATTAGTCCCTTTGTATGTGATTTTGCAGATCTGGGTCTGAATCAAGAGGCTTCAAGAAACGATCTCAAATGAGTACGTAGCTGAAAACCCATCTCAAAAGTTTCGTTCTTTCGATCGATTTCTTTGGTTAATTTCATTTTATGTACCCTGAGAAAGAAATGTCGCTTTTAACTAAGAGCGACTCAATTCAAATCCGAGAGGTGTGGGACGATAATCTCGAGGAAGAGTTCGCTTTGATGCGTGAAATCGTCGATGATTTCCCCTTCATCGCGATGGATACGGAGTTTCCGGGGATTGTTCTCCGTCCCGTGGGTAGTTTCAAGAACAGTAGTGATTACCATTACCAGACACTAAGAGACAATGTTGATTTGCTAAAATTGATCCAATTAGGCCTTACTTTCACCGATGAGAATGGGAATTTACCCAAATGTGGCACCGAAAAGTACTGCATTTGGCAGTTCAATTTCAGGGAGTTTAATGTTAATGAGCATGTCTATGCGAACGACTCGATCGAGCTGTTGCGTCAGAGTGGGATCGATTTCAAGAAGAATAACGAAAAGGGTATTGATGCGAAGCGTTTCGGGGAGCTTTTGATGTCGTCGGGGATCGTTTTGAATGATAATGTGTCGTGGGTTACGTTCCATAGTGGGTATGATTTTGGGTATTTGTTGAAGCTGTTGACGTGCCAGAATCTGCCTCAGACGCAAGCCGCGTTCTTTACGTTGATTAATGTGTATTTTCCGGTGATTTACGACATCAAGCATCTGATGAAGTTCTGCAATAGCCTCCATGGTGGACTGAACAAGCTTGCGGAGTTGCTTGAAGTTGAGAGGGTTGGGATTTGTCATCAGGCTGGTTCGGATAGTTTGCTCACAGCTTGTACTTTTAGGAAGTTGAAAGAAAACTTCTTTAGCGGCTCTCTTGAGAAGTATGCCGGTGTCTTGTATGGTTTGGGTGTCGAAAACTGAACAAAAAAATTATGATAAAGTAAAGACAACTAGTGATCGAAAGATATGTTGCATGTTTATGTACCAATCTTGTAAGAAAGTTTTAATATAAGATTTCCCTTCCATATGTTGCTGTCCTTGTTTGCTTCATTTTACATCCTGTGCCAATTTGTCGCTATCTCCTGTCATTTGTATTTCTGAATGGGAACTGGTTTTTCTCATACTCCAGTTATTTAGATGAGGAGAAGTTGAAGGAAACTGTTCACAAGTAAGTGAACGTTACAATCTTTTTTGTCGTTTCTTGCTTGAACTGAAGTTGTTATGTGTAAAGGGTCGGTGTTGATCTTGGCTGTTTAAATACTGTGAGGTTCACAATGTCACAATCTTTCTTGTCGTTTCTTGCTTGAACTGAAGGTGTTATGGGAAAGGGTCGGTGTTGATCTTGGCTGCTTAAAAGTATGTAATTAGATCATTTCTTCTCATGTCTGTTAAATGCTATTTGATTTGATTACTTTTATGTTGTGTTTTCAAGTATAGTATTTGGTGGAAACTGTTATGTAAAAACATTGCCACGTGTAACATTGGTTTTATAATAGTATTTGGCGGAAACCGTATCCTAAACTATAAGATGATAGTGTTTTGAAAGTATTTGGTAGACGCTGCACGGTAAACATTGCCACGTATAACATTGCATTTAATATAGTATTTGGCGGAAACCGTATCCTAAACTATAAGATGATAGTGTTTTGAAAGTATTTGGTAGACACTGCACGGTAAACATTGCCACTTCCTATCTCTGGGTTATGGCAGGGTTATGAAGTTAGAGAGAGGTAGAACTATTACCTATTGTCAGAGTGGCGATGCCTAATAGAAATGGGTCTCACAGATCTCTTTCAAATGTGTTAATCCATATGTTTGCATTGTATGTATTCTTGTTTCTGGATTAGATTATTGAGAAAGCAAAGGATGCTGTTGGAAGTTTGGATATGATTTTACCAGGTTTTTCACAACTCGCCTTAATTGTTAAAATGTCTTGGTGTCATCAGATTTTTGGCACATGGGCTGTTTGTTGGTGATCAAGAAAAATGGTCTGATTTGTGCATGCGAATTCCTTATGCGTTGTTTTTCTGTTAGTATAATGGAAGACATGATTACTCCTTATGCGTTGTTTTTCAGTTTAAAGTTTTTAGAATGTTTCAGATATTCTCCTGTAGGCTGGTCATTTTATTCGCCTGACTTGGGAAGAATTCAGCCACTAGGAGAAAAATTGGAAAGTTGACTTAATAAGTTATTCAGTATGCTTTACCTATGTTTCTGATGATTAAGTAAGATCTCGCCTTGCAGTTATGGATATCATTCTTACTGTCCTCCATTGGTCCAACCCCGTGAATTTCTTGATGGTTATCTCGCTAATTGCTAGATGCCCGTAAATTCTATTTTATAAAAAATATTTTCTTTGTCATTCTATTTTCTGACAAATCTTTTCTTGAGTAGTACATAGCAGAATCTAGGTAGCATTCTAGGAATAGAAATGCAGTTGGTTGGTTTACAGGTCACTACCAGAGTACCGAGGACATACTTTATATCCTTTTCTACTTATGAATAATCTGTTTAAGACCTATCCTAAGAAAATACATTCCTTCACATGCATGTGGCAGGTTTTGGTAGTCAATGTCGTGGTAACTTGGTTCAGATTTGAATTGTAAGCAATTGGTTTGTGGGAAGCTTGTGATTCATATACTTCAGGTTTCAAACTAACTATTATTTGGTATTTGCTTTCTTCTAAGAGAGCAGGAACCATTAGGCCCATTCACTTTCATGTCTGCTCTTTTGTTGTCATCGTTAACTTTTTTGAGTAAGAGCATATAGTAGGTAATCTACAAACAGCAGGCTCCATTGAGATCTGGTGATCATTTCCCTTAGTTGTGATGCTGCAATGGTGGTTCTGCTGGCTGACCAAAAAAAGGTATACCAAATGTTACGTACTTCTAGCTAAAGATATGCAATATCAAACCAGTGTATGTGATTGAGATCCATATTGGCTTTAACATAGAACTGGCAGTGGATAATATTTCTGTTAAACTGATGTTGGTTTCCCATTCACCAATTTAGAACAACTTTAACTTACATTGACTTTGAAGGTAAAATGCATCGTGTTAGAAAAAGTGGGCCTGAACAGGTAGTGCTATGTAAATGTTTCAATATTGACTTTGTTTTGCTAATATAATGTACCCTGCACACAATAGATCAGAGATAGAGCCCAGAGTTTATACACTCATCGATACGTTTGCGAAGAGGGATTGAGGTCACTTGCATTAGCTTACCAGGTGATATTATATATAGCATGTTTGTTGGGATTTTCATTACTGTATGAATACTTTGAAATTGAGTGAATTGAATTATATATCAATAGGGAGTTCTAGATGGTAAGAAGAAGAGTCCAGGAGGTCTGTGACCATTTGTTGGCCTCATGCCTCTTTGGGCCCACCTTGGCATGAGCAGAGACAATAACAAGGGCCTTAAATCTCGGGGTAAATGTAGAAAATGACAGGTTGGTGGTAAACTTAGGGTTAAAGTCTAATGTTCGAACTTTAGCCCACTCTTTGAATACTTGAATACGATCGACCATTGACCCACCTTTCTTCTCCATCCAGTAACGGTTAGTGTCAAATTTCACTCATTGTTGAAATTCTATATATTTCCATATCTCTGTAATTGATAATTTGACTATTCAGCAGAATCCTATCTCAGTATCTCTGGCCTTTGGGATTTGAAGATTTCAAAGACTTATTATTTTATTCGCGTGTTAGTATTTTTCCCCAACTTCGTCGCCAAGATCAGCAGCGAAGGTACGGTCTAATTCTGAGTTTGTTTATATGTTCGGTGTTTTCCTGTTCCGTTGCTAATTATGAAAGGTGTCCCTTAATTTGATGTTGAGCTTAAGGTTGTGCCCAGTGCTTGAGAAAATGCGCATTCCAATATATTTGCCTGCACAGAAGCTTATACTAACTACTACGGCACCATTTTGCCAAACCAGTTACCGAAAACACATGGTGCTAAGTATAGACAGAAGTAGGCTAATGGAATAAAATCAGAAAACAAGAGCTTAGTTTTAGTTGTTCTTTGTCTTTGTATATCACATCTTATTTGCTCGAAGAAACGTCAGATCCAGCAGAGACTGGATTCTTACAAAAACACCGTGTGTAACATGTTTCACCCAACTTTCTAATGTTATAATAGTATTCGTCAACTTATCCGGAGTAGCAATATAATTATATAACCTTATCATCCGCATGATGCTCCCTTGTGATCCCCTTCTCTTGGCAGGATAGTTGAGAACTTTGGCCTTCTATTGGTAAGGAAAATGATTCTCGTCCAGTTACTTAGGCAAGTTTATTCATTTTCTCTCTTTCAAAATGTGCTCTTTGGCTCAGAAAGATTATTCATTTCTACTTAATTTCTTGCATGAATTTTATAAGAAAATACACGTCTCCTTGGTATGGTAGCCACCTATTATGGATCTCTTCAATGCATGCGCATTTGTAGTCATTGACCTAAGGTGAAAAGCAGTCTGATATTGTTTGAGCTCATCGGCATTTTTTTATAAAGATTATATGCCATGCAAGCATGAGAGCCGAGGAATATAGCTTTAGCAGGATGTCTTTACGGGGTGGGGAATGAAGGGTATTCTTAGGTATGAAAAACATGAAAGCCTACTTAGATAGAAAAGATGAATAAGTAGTAAAAAATCACTCTGGATTAGGTTTAAGGATATTTGCTTCCAATGGGATGGCCAATTAAACCTCAATATTAGCTGCAATGTGCAGAGCCAACAACACATGGAGTTTTTTGAAGGTAAGACTGCTAGGAAGACAAAATCTTTTATGGAATGTATATTCGACTTGTTAAACTATTTCTTGGTAGAAGCAAAGAGGGTATTTTGTGTGGAGAAGTTCTAGTATTGGATGGATATTGGCGTACTGATGCGAGATTTTTGATATATTCCATTTTCATGAAAGGTGGTCCATCCTGTGTTCAAATTTTTTTGCGCTTGTAGGGCTATGATTCGAACAACCAAAATTCTTGTCAAATCTAATCGATCATGCTGTCACGAGTTACCTTTTTCTGGTCGAGGGAAGGATGGCTACATATATCTGTTACTAGGGAGATGAAGTTACTCTTCTATTAAAAGGCACATGCTTTTGCAAAAGGGGCGAGAGTCTCGTACATCTTTTCTTCGTTTTGTGTTGTAAAAAGGACTTGTGAAGCAACACTTGGATTCATTCAAATACTTTATAGCAACTGAAATTAAAAAGATAGTCCGTGCTAATGATTATATCGGGTCAAGCGTGGATCGAAAAATGTCTCTATGGTATAAATGATCGATTTTTTTTTTTTTTTTTTTTTTTTTTTTGTGTGTGTGTGTGTGTGTTTGTGGTTTATGTGGCAATAACAACATCTGGTTAGCTCGCGACCATTTTTCATTCATGATGTGTTGATTACTTGACAGTTGACACTGTTATTGCATTAGCTTTTATACTTTCTTATATACTATATTCAGAATTAGTCCTCCAAATTAAGTGGTATACTGCCTAACATCTAAGGACATTGCTTTTCTCATTCTACTTTAAATGCACGGTTCTGAGTTCGAAGGTCTTTTTATTTGCTCTTCTCTTCTCTGTTTACCGTAAACTGTTTAAGCATTGCCTCATAGATGGTGGCTAATGGCTACAAGCTATCACACAAGTTCGGTGAAAATCATATGTTTTGAAATTTGTTAGTTGATCATATTGCTGACATGAACTGGTGGGACAATGTGGGTGCCAATTTACATCCCCTCCCCTTCTTTAATTTTCCATCAAAATTATCCTTACCCTGTTCCCCTTTACTTGGTATGACATTTTAGCTGACCCTGTTTAAAATTACTTTCTCTTGTTCGTTTTTATGTTGCGGTTGATAGTACTCCATTTTTGTTTCTGTAGCTCCATCTTCTCCATGTATTCATTTTTGTAGGATATATGTTTATATTCCACTCATTATTATGTACCTTTTCCATACTCTCATTTCTCTTGTTGTGTCATTGATGCAAAGTTATGATTTCATTGTCCCTGGCCTCAAAATCAGGCTTTGTTTTGTGGGTTCAAGTTTTGAGCTTCACTGTTTAGCAGGGTCTGTTTATGCATGTCTCCAAACTTAATTATTTTAATAGAATTGTGTAGAATGGTAGTTCTCTTGGTTGTATTTTCTATAAGCATAGCATGTCATAAAAAATCAAGGGATTTAGGTTTTTTTCCTTCACCATATTCTCGTAGTTGTTTTTTCACTTTCAGATTCACCCTCAATATGTACATTCTCCTAAGGGCATCTCCAATAGCTCATGCAAAAGTCACTTTGATGCAAAATATAAAGAAAATGAGGAAAAAATGATCTCCAACAGACGATGCATATCCTCATGCATTTTGCAGAACATGCATCTTCCTCTCCATTAATAGCTAACAAAAATGTAGGGATGCAAAATGTTGTGTCTATCTCTCTCCTCTCATGCATCCTCAATATGTATTTCATAACTACAAAATGTATAAATTGCATTTTACTGCTGGAGCAAAACTACAAATGGATGTCATGCAAAATTTAAAACATGCAAAAAATACCTAGTACTATTGGAGACTAAGTTTCTGAAGTTGGTTTTTATTTTTTGTTACCTCTATGTGTCTCAGTATCGAGTAACATCTTATTCCTTCATTTTCTATGTTGTAGGTATTCTTCTCCGATTTATGTGGAAATTGAGTAGTGTTGGAAGTCGTGGTTCAACGGATACTCTAAGAAGGTCAAGGTAATTTCTTCCCCTCCATAACTTGATGCAAATTCATTTGTTGGTTCCCTTTTGTTGCTTACTCTCTGTTTTCTTTAGCGGTGAGAAACGGAAGGCAATGTTTTGACTTTAACTGAGGTAGTGGGAGAATAGGAAAATGGTTGAAGTGGTGCTTTTAGAGAAAAAAACTGATACATAGAGTGATTTGTGGAAAAGCTTCTTTCTTACTTGTAGCTTCTAATCTTTGTCAGGCGTCCACCAGCGCTCTAACTACAAAGATCATTCTTACAATCTGTTTTTTTTAAGATGAATGATGTTTGAAATTAAAACCCTATTTCAAAGTTTCATTTATCTTTTTCATAATAGACTCTTAAGGGTGTATTCATACAGTAATGAAAATTCCTTTTGCCAGTCGTGCTAATATTCTTACTTACCGTTTGAACATTTCTTTTACACGCCTAGGAGGATAAGCCTCTTTCCGAATTGTGATTTGACATTTTTGTCCCTCCATTCCAGTATTAGTGCTTTTACTGTTTTGTCTTTCGGGTTTCATGGGTTTGGAGCGGTGGTGGATGACGGATTAGAAGAGCCCATGGCTTCATTTCTATCATTTTACTCACACCAATAGGTTACTTTCAGTATGCATGCCCCGATTTTCTTTAACCAATTTAGTGCATGTCTCGACTGTTTTATGAAATCCCAAGTAGGTAGAGGCATTTCTCTCATATGTATGTTTTGACTTTGATCTTCATATTTGTGCAGTCTTTGTAACCAATCCCTACTCCAGTTAACTAGAGAGATTAAAAAAAAAAAAAGGTTCCTGAAAGGTCTCTTACATAATAAGTACACGAGATTTAGAATGCAGACTGGAGCACAAGCTCTTCTCTGGTATGGGAGAGGTTTTACTTGCAAAAACAAATCAAGACTCTAGGATGTGTGTTTCAAGGGTAATACTTCAATAACTAAGTTTTCTTACGATCCTGTTGATGTCAGTGTCATTGAACTGCTAAATCTTGGAACGTAGGACTGGTTTTTAATCAGTTAGATAAAAGGAGTTTTCTCAAAAAGTGGAAGAATTTGGTATTTACATTTCTAGTTTTCATCAGCAGCCATGAGGCGATTACTGGATATGGGACCAGAGCGAGTGAAAGTTATGGGGGAGAACATGGCAAGTCATCATCATCTATAGCGCATGCGCATCCATCTGATTCTTCATTGTTAATCCTTTAAAACTTCTCAGGAGTTGTACACCTGTTGTAGCTAGAGAATTTGAGGTACGATATATTTTTCTTATAGTAGTAGAGGAGAAGAGATAGGTAACCCTCTTTGGCTGATTGCTTATACTAAAACACTTGGGTAGCAACCCGTGCCTTAAAGGCACTATTCTTAAAAGAAAATGATGATGATAGAGTTAGTGAGAGTAATAGAAATTAGGGTAGTGATGTGAAGTTATGTTGATGTAAGAATGTGTGGAATGTAGGTCCGTCCTACGAACTTGTGTTTGCTTTATCAAAACAAAAGTGATCTGATGGTTCAGATTGATTTGATCCAATGGCTGTGAAGACAGATTTTGAGACCAAACGTAATTTTATATATAAATAGAAGTGCGACTTTGGCCTTTTAAAACAATGTTTTTGTTCAAAACCCCGTGGGAACTGCTTGAGGCCAAAACCAAGGAGAGCAATACATGGAATTTGGCATAATATATCCTAAACTTCATTTTGATTTGGTATCCTTTTTTTGTGTCTTCTTGATCTTTTTGTTGGTGGCATTCTGTTAACTTATTACTCGTTTGTTGTCATGTTACTGGTGACTCTAGCTGGATCAGTTACTGGACTGCATCTTTGATTTTTTTACCTTGTACTGTCTTTATTTTACAGCTTTGTGAATATACAGAGTGGGGCATCAAAAAGAGGCTAAGACTCTAAGGCACGCACCTTTCAGCATCTCCATATTCAGAGACACCGAGTTGAATGAACGGCACAGAACTTACAGTTTTAGTCATCCACATACCTCCGATGCCACTAGTTGGGATATGGTGTCGTTTGTTCTATGTCGTCTACGTCATGTATGTACTCTTGCCTCTGCTCTCCAATTGGGGCGGATTTTGCTTGGATCAACAAATTTTGCAAGTGGTAGTGAAGGAATTTTCTTGAAACTTTTGAATCGATTCATGTAGTGTTGTGTCGGGACATGGGGTCAGACGGAAACATGCAACAATTTTCTTCCCCGAGGGTAAACCTTACTTAAGGTTTGTTCCCTAAATGTTTCAAAAAACTTCAAAATGCTGCTCACCACTGACCACAAGATATTGCACCTTTGCGGTACAAGTGAGCTGAACATTGGAACTTAAACATGAGATCATGCTACTTTCGAAAAGAAACAATATTAGAACTAGCGGCTAGTCCAGCAGTTAAAAGACGTTTATGCCCAAGTGCATCGCCAGACGGCTCCTGTAACAGTGAGTGTTTGGATGTATGTAATTTGTTTGTTTTTATAGTATAAAATTTTGATTTTTTTATTTTCAAAAACTAATGAAGAAAAACAAAAAAATGTACGACTTGTCAAACCGGTGCGGCGGTGCCTAGGTACGGAGAACATATTCAGTACCACGGGGGTATGCGTGATGTGGTACTACGGGACATCTTTCTCCTATTAATCATGTGATTATTTTCATACCGTGATACAATGAATATGGTAGAATTAATATGATCAATCAATTAAAGTGTCTCGTGATACCACATCACCCATATCCCCGTGGTACTGAATATATGAGCACCCGAATTATTTGCATTTTCTACACATGACTGTCATTGATTGGCGGGTCAAACCTACAATCCTACATTAACATGGTGCACCAGTTTCGTCAATACATGTATACATGTATATATATATATATATATATATATATATATATATATATATATATATATATATATATATATATATATATATATATATATATATATATAATCTCACTCATCTCCGATTATATTCTAATAAACCTAAAAACCACTCCATCCAAACTAACCCTTATCTGCTGGATGGAAGAACGACTGTACTTGCTCCTGAACTGCTATTACTTTCATTATGTTTCATCTCTTCCTTTCTACCAACTAGTGCATATCCCGTGCCCTCGACGATAAAAGTATGAGCATTTTTTAAGTTTGAATGATTAAGATTGTCTTATTTTGAAGTATTTGGTTCTTACAATATGATGGGGATAAACTATTCCACATGTTACATTTTGAGGAATAACTTATTCCCAATAGCAGCTTATTATGTAGATGACTATACTTACGCATGAGTCGTCCTTCTCCGTCTTCACTAACTCATCCCTAACTGAATGAGAAAACCCGGCCCTCGCAGACAACACAAGATAATACCCTAACCACAAAAGAAATACAAGGGGGGCACGCATAGTCTCCTCAGAAACAATGTTTCACTCATCATCATCCAACTTAGAAAGATCAAGGTATGGAGAAGAAAATTTTCCACAGCGCACTAAGCGAAGTAGCAAGGAAAAACATAAAGCACATAGCGATCACAACTACAGAATCACGTCCAGCTAGAAATACCACCATTCATGTGGGTACGTCGAGCCTTTAATTTTCTTTTGTATCTAAAATCAGAGAAAAATGAACGCTAGTAATGAAAACAGCTGAAACTTGATGATTACAACCATATTCTAAAGTCAATTTCTATACTGCAATACAATACTTACTTTATCACCAAAAATACACAGAAGAACAGATGAAAGAACAATACCAAAAGACGTAAAAACAAACACAGAAAAACTATTGAAGACTGCAATGCAGGAGAACTGCAGACGAGATCGGAAAGAAAACAGTAGCACGAGGGCAGGCAAACAAGTCGGCAATAATAATCAACTCTTGAGGAGAAGTTCAAGTCCCTCAAAGAAGAGAGGGGCCATTTCTGGGCTTGGAGTTTTGACTGCACACTTGAGCCCCGGGATTCCAACAACGGCTGTGAGTTCAATCAAGAAGGGGATGGCTTGAGGTATCTTAGCAGAGAGATACAACACATCTTGGTTTGCGTGTTTACGTTTCGCGATGAAGAACATGTTGGATGATGTCAGCCGGTCGAGCGTTGATTCCACACTGTTCACGACAATATCCGGGAAATCCCTAGACACCTCATTTGAATCAGGCAATGACTTCCATGTCTGCACACAAGAGAAAATTTCAGGTTTTAGCCGCTAAGATCAAGGAGAAAGTATTCGTTGGGTTAGCCCCACCACTATGCCTGCATAGTGGGTTGTGCCAATCAATTTTTGACAAACATTCAAATTTTAGTGGGTTCCATCTGCATAACGTAATTGTTAAATTCTAATTGCCTAGCCCCAATAAATACTTTCACAATATTAAGACATCCTTGCACGAAATAAACAACATATAACTAAAAATGATCACAGTATTAAATTGCAGCGTATCTCTGAGTAAGGTCTCTTGGTAAAACATAATCGGGTAGTATGAAGTAGGAATCCCTCACCATGTGTGTAATTTATTTCTGGAACATTACCGGAATAATACCCAAGATTCACTTGCTAATCAAACTAAAAACACAGCCTGAAGTGGATTTATTAGTTTTTTTAGCAACATCTTGGCGCACTCTAGTTAATATCTTTCTATACTCCCTGAATTGGGACTCTCGTGGTGCATTTTGGAAACTATCAACCTACGTGTAAGTTATTTCCGAACTATTACACTGCATAACTAATACCATTTCAGGCCTTGCCCTTCGTAAAATGTACCCAACAAGTTAGGTGGTGGGGTGGGATGTAGATAAAAATATACCATGAGTCCATCAGTCCATGAGTAATTTGACGCCAAAGGGGGGGTTTAAATAGTAGTACACATTTCCAAGTTTTGCACTGAAATAAGGGCTAAAGAAGTTCAACTGTTGGAGCAAGACCAAAATTGTAAAATGCAAAGGTGCAGTGTACAATTAAAGTTCATAGACTTTTCCTTTCAGGTTTCACTCGCAAAATATATGTTTAAATACCAAAAATAAGATGAAAGGTTATCAAAAAACATGTGACGCCATCCATTGCTTCAGATCTCAGTCACATAATTTCTGAAGCTTTAAATAAAGCATGTTTCAACTTGTAGACTAAACATAAATATTTACTTACCTCAAGGAAAGCAGATCGCTCCATTCTCCCATCCTCTGAGAACAATACCAGCAATGATAGTTTATCATTGAAATACCACACAGGTTGTTGATTGTTTTTCAGTGCAACCTGCAAAAGTGTATTTGGAGGGCCAGGAGCAATGTTTTGGAATAAAACCATCGGTAAAAGAGTTGTTGCTGCTGCTCTAGGTAGCAATTGTGGAACCTGATGGCAGAAAGAGTTTATTTAATTTCTTGTACAGGCAAACTATTTGCTGAACTACAAAACAGTAGTTACGCTTTCAGGTCAGACTCAGCGTTGTGAAACTTTAAGAAAAGAGGAAAATAGATGGAACCCAATCGTTTAGTGATCTAGTTTCAGTTATCTTTTTCAATAGGTGTAAACATAGCATATATATGGTCTCTTTTTTCTGAGAGGCAGCAGCATCAGCTTGTATAAAGAACCCCACATACCAAGATGGCATAACTGAAGTTACGAACAATAATTAACTCAAAAAGCCCTTTTCCCAGTTTAACCGGGTCGGCTACATGGATCAAGCCTTTTTCCCCGTTTGGTCTACATTGTTCATAATTAGAACAATGTTGACCGAATCCAGGTTATATAGCACGAAACAATTAAGTAGATTTTTTATCCATAAGCAACAGATGTAAACTACCTGAAGTGGTCCAGCAGCGGCAAGTCCAAATGTGTTCTTGTTGAACTGAATCATAAACCCATCCAGAGGAACCGGTGAGTTGTTCTCGAACAATATGCTGTAGAATATTTGGCCTTCTCGCCGTACCATCTGTGCACTGACCTGCAACCCTTGGCCCTTTGAAGCTTGTAATAAAACAGGCAAAGGAGGGCTGAAATAAAAATAAGCAAATTGGTGTCAGTACATCCTTGTTTGTGAGTTCGTAACCAATCATCACTCTTCAATATACAACCACATAATGCTGCTATATCAAGCGATTACACACACCCATGTAATAACCAATGCATGAGTCTAAGATTTGCCAGTAATTCAGATGCTTAACTATTTCAGATGAAATGATCTCGAGCGGAACTGAATGTATAAATCATGCCCTATACAGTCAAACATTGAAAGTTTTTGCCCAAGGGAAACATTGGTCCCAGGGTACCGAGTAGTAAGTTCAAGGAGTAGATTGACCTTGGGACCAGGGTAAAAGGACAAATACCAGTCTACACAACAATGTATGATGAGTGCCATAATAACTTCACATACTTACCCAGCAGGAGATGCGAGTTGATCAACGGGAACAATAGCAGAATTATTGTCACCATCAATACCTATCAAATCACCAAGTAAATCTGGAACAGGAGCAGCAGCCACAGGTGCTGGTTGTCTTACTGCAGCATGTGGTGCGCTGCTTGATGTCGCTGGTGGTGATGCAGCACTGTCCAGTCCATGAGCAGGTGACTCGGAGTACCCTGCCTCACTACCATCAGGATAGTCATCTTCTTCGGTTCTCTGGGCAGTCTTCACACGAGTTACAAATGCTTCTGGTGGCTTGTGATACACAGAAGAAAGAGTAGCAATATTGGCAAGAAGCTCATCAAGAAGGGAAGAATCGAGTTGGTTTGAATCATCAGTGATCACTGGCTTTTCAGCCAATACAACATCCTTAGCCGCCTGCAAGTGCATACAGAAAAAGCAATTGCTTATGCACATAACCAATCACGAACGAACATGAATGCCAAAAGGCTACTTCCAATTATAGTAGCAGCAGTAAACCTAGAGTCGCCTTAAATTTTGTACAAAGGTGAGACTAACAAGTCTTGCAGAAGCTTTATGCCATAACTATAAGAAATCCAAAACTTAACGACCAACTCCATGTGCAATAAAGGAAAACTATTTTCTCAGGATACACACCTCGGGATCAGTAGAAAGAAGTCGCCAGTATATGTAAGCACGATCACGCAAATCTGGATTGTCTGTCTCCACAGTGGCATTGTTCAACACGACCTATACAGAATGATAAATTGTGACAAATAATTAACTATCGTAGAAACACAGGTCCCATCTGAACTACAATGTAGCTTCTAAAAGATAGACAACGAATAGTAACAGCTATATCTCACAATAAAAAATGCTGGTAAAATAAACTACTGGGTTTATAAGGTTATAAAAGGAAGTCCCTTCTGATATTGATTTATATCCAATTAAGTGTATTTGTTTAATCATTAGAAGAAGCCCTAACAGAAGTGCCCTTAAATCCTAACAAAATGGCCTAAATGTTATTAATGTATTCAAACACTACAGTTCACAAAAGATCCGGATGGCACACACAATAAGTTATTACAGCACCATTGGCTGACATGGCCATGTTATGGGTATGTTTTTATAATCTTACAGCAATTTGTTTAGAGGATTTTTTTTAGATGAAAATCTTACAGCATTTAGTGTACCTATACATTTGTACGTTAAATATCAATGTCAAATCGTTACATCCTATGACTATCAATATCGCTAGCACATGCATGTCCTAATTCCTCAAGCAGAACAAAAACCATTAAGAAAATTATTAGGAGAATGGATTATGATTCCATAACTGAGCATTGCTAGCCAACAAAAATGTTTAAGCGAAAATCTTAAAAATCTCACTTACTGTCCTTAACGAACAGAAATGACACAAGATAGCAATGCAGTGAAAGTAATTATATTTTGTGAGGACAGGTTTTACAGCCAGTTTTTCCTCCAAAGTTACCCATTCTGATTCTCCACCAAATAAGAATACCCTGAATGTTGCACATCCAATGAAACCTTCTGAGGCGAACCTTATAAGAAGAAGTCAGTTTGTTTTTCTTTATTTTCCTTTTCTTCATATAAAATAGTCACATGGTGATTAGCAAAAAAAATCAAGACACCACACCTGAATCATCTGCTGTGGACCTTCAGTAGGCTTCTTGAGGAAAAGTTTGACAGTGGCAGTAAGTAACTGCAGTTGGACCTGAGCAGGCTCCTCAGGGAAACTCTCCAAAAAGCTTTCTAACAGTTCATCGGCATTGTCAATTCTCTCGGCATACTCGCCAATTATCCAGATCATTGATGCCTGCAAATAGAACATTAAACCAATTAAGATCATATGAGTAATAAATGAATAAGACGACCAATTATGTAATTGTGAGGATGAAGGAAATCTTTAGGAGGATACCTTAGCCTCGGGTTCATCTAATGTGTCTAAACTCTCACAAAGTGTAGCAATGATGGACTCATACCTGAAGAGAAGAATATGACTTAGAAAATGTAATATTTTGACATAGTTAAGAAGCAAAATCACACAATTATAATGGAATTTATTTTTTTGAATTTCTTCAAAATAGTATTAGTAAAGGAGGTTGAAACGCTTACGTGTTAGGGTATCTTCTAAATATATCTTTGATGACTATAATAGCTTCTTGAACAACATAATTCACTTTGATCTTAATCAACTCAAGTAAGACGCTAATGCATCGCTCAGCTGCCCTCTCCAACTTGATGGCACATCGTCCAATAGCACGAACAGCCTTCCTGACAAAATCTACATCTACTTCCGTAGCATATTCTTTGAACTCCAACAGAACCTGATCTATATTTCTATCTGAAGCCAGCTTTATCATAATCTCTAACTTCTCCATCTTCACATAAATTGGATCATTGTACTTACAAAAGAACACCTGCAGAGAAAAGTTTCCCGTGACGCATTACATTAGATACTGAATTTTTGCGAGGCCACGGAAAAATGGTTATTTACATAAAAGGATTGAAAGAAATTGCCAATCAAGCACCTTGATTTCATGGGCCAGAATTGTAGGACGCCTCTGTACAATCAGGTTGATATTCCTCAAGGCTACATACTGAATCTCAGGTTCAGCGGAAAGTAATGTCACAAGAGGAGGAGCCATTTTCTTGCAGAGATTCCGGACCACATCAGTACTGGTGATGAGTTCCATTTGTTGGAGAATCATCTAGGACGTAGAAACAGAATAATCAGGTCAACAGGTAAAAGCAATGCCTTTGAAAATGGCAGCAAGAATAGAAAAGACTGCTCTGTTCTTGTATAGCTTCTTAGTTCTAGTATAAGAACACACAAATTAATTACTAGGGCGAACTACAAGTACAAAGCCCCACCATAGCTTCTCAAATTGAATTGAAGTTCACCTTAACAGCCGAAAGAACAACTGCACAATTGGCATGTTGTAGTCGTGGAGTAACTCGCTCCACTATATTCTCAGCTTCACGTGCATCAGCTGCTTTATACTTGGAAAGAGCATCCAGTATAAATACTTGACCCCACCTATATTCACATGTAAACAAGGAAAGCACGCGTTTACAAACTGTGCCATGATATCAACTACTTTTGAAACAAACTTGAGTACCATAAACAGTCAATAGAACTTCAAAAGACCCAAAGAAAGAGCTCAAATTAAGCATCAATCAATTCCACCAGAATTACCAATTAGCAGCATTTGCGAAACAGAAAGCTGGCATGTTATATGCAAATGAAAAGAAGATCCAAATGTACAAATGTTTGCTTCAATCTTAATTGTCAGGGATCCAAATGTACAAAGGCAGAAAAAGTACAATAAATTGTTTTCCAGAAAACTCTCCAGTTCTTTATCTCGTGGAAAACAATTGATAGTTCCAAATTAGTGACATGTGAGTAAAAGTATAAAACACTAAGCAGTATATCACCATTTATAGACTCACGCGCGCGCGCACACACATTTCTATGGTCATCATGGGTCATCCATGTGTACATAGATAACCATGTTGAACTGCCATCTATTACCACGTAAGTAATTGTTTGATCAACAAACTGAAGGTAGAGAAATATAACTCGCTAAGAGCAAGAGGTATTGTGAGATGGAACATCTAAAAACAGAACTTTGACATTTGGACGGTTGGGCCTCTTTACTTACAACAGCATTAGGAAGACACCTGGTTTTGGAAAATATCCAGACGGACCAAGGAGAAGAATTTGGAACAAATTAGACAATGATACGTTGGTCTAAGAGCATCAACAGTAATACAATATACCGCCCCATCGTTAAACCATGAATACTAATATGTTAAGGAGAAGATGAGGGATCATATGAGACAAGAAAACTCACTCTGTACATTCATTTAAAGCAGTGAGGAGCTTGGTAAGTGTGTGACTGGTGATTTCAAATATGGGTCTGCTACTGTTCTCTTGAATCTCAGCAAGTGCAGCTACAGCATTTGCCACCACCATCGGATTATTGTCAGATATCAAATCCTTGAGAGCTTCGAGAAACCCTCGATCCTCGACTAGCTCGGCATTTATGTCATAAAGTTTAGCAACACATATAGCCGCTGTCTTGCGAACATAGGGATCATCATCCTATTACAAAAATTGAAAATACACTCTGTAAATATTAATTATAGAATAATGAAAAAAAAATTGCTGTGGTTTATTTGTTGGCTTATTTTTGTTGTTTTTAGCTTCCTTTTGCGGATTGCATTTGAGATATGTAACTTTGCAATAGGAACAGGTCCAAATGCACAAAGATTCAGAAGAAACAAGATCAACCTTAAGACACCTCTGAAGAGGATCACATAGATATTCAGTGATTTTATCAACCCGAATACATCCCATAGTCCTCACAGCCAGGGCACGAATCAGAGGATTGGGATCCTGTGAATCCTGCATAATTACCAATAACAATAAAATATTAGAGAGAGCCAGAACTAAATGCAGATTCAACAGTGTGAATGTACAAAATTGAATATATACTAAAGAAAGCAATCCAAACAACCAGATTATGTAACATCTCCAAGTCTGACACTACAACATCTCTCGCATGCAATTTTCCATAATTGTTACTTAATAAATTTACCAAGATGCACCAAGGTGGATTTAGAGAGATTTATCTTTCAACAAAATGTGTTACGTTAAAATATACTGGTGCCAAAGGTAGAATATACTGTGTCCAAATTTTGTCTAAACTGCGTCTCAAATCACTGACTACGATTTTAAGATAGTGGAACATATGGCTTCATTGTTACTATTAAACTTGATTCTCAAGTCCCCGAAACTAAAAATTGGGAGAGGAAAAATCCACGGACATCTATTAGTATTATTTCCGGTGAACTGTCACATAAGAGATGCTCTTGTAGAGCAATTAGAGCTGACCTATATTACTTTCAGGAGTTCTGTGTGACTGTAAACACCGAACGGAATAATTTCAAACCAGTGACATCATAAGAATCTGTTGAGCTACATGAAGTGATGGCACGCAAAAGTGAGATAGCTTTATGAGGTGTCCAAACAAACCGTGAAGAATATACAGGATGACAAACTTTCACAATGTAATTACTTGGATAGCCTGTCACAAATTTTCTTCTTCGAGTTACAACCCCAGCCACCAAATCCCTCCTTACTGATCAAGTGATCATAATACCAAGTATAACATTGAACCCATGTGCAGCTATACAAAAAGTTGCAGAAAGGTAACTTCCTCTCCTAAAGCAATTTCAGCCATATGGATACTTAATACTCTAACTCTATAAGATAGAAATTGGGGTTCTTTTTCCAATTCTAACACCAGCTGCGGAAGTCTTTTATACTGGATCATCATAATACTAAACTATAACATTGAGTCTGTCGGCAACTATCCATAAAGTTGCAGAAAGGTAACTACCTATCCTGAAGCAATTTTGGCCATCTCTATAGTCTATACTCGAGATTGGGGATCTTTTTCCAATAATAACATCAGTTGCCAAATTCTTAGGAGAGGTAAATCCCTCCCCTTAAACCAATTCCACCCATCTATGGATATTTACATAGTAAAGATATAAAAAGAAATTGTAGGTTTGACTTTTCTCATGTCAAAAGCTGTGTATAAGAACCCACATTCTGCCTCTGAATCATATAACTCAAACCACCTTATGATTGACCACACTACCAGCCACCACAGCAATAATGCATTTGAGACCACAGGCATGTGAAGAAAAGAACAAAATTTCCATGGCATATTTACAACCGATAAAAAAGATTCAATTAGAGTTTGCACCTTACCAGCTCAAGCCCACAAACAAAGCATTTAGAGGTTTATTTGTAATTCATTCGAGTCGGTTTAACCAAATGAGTTAACAGCACAATACAAAAAGTAACAACTCAAGTGCAAATTTCAAAAGAAAGATTTGTATTTGTATGTAGTTATATTTATAAAAGGCAAAGTTGAGTCTCAGAAACAAGAGACGTACCAAATATGCCATAGTGAACGACATATTTCAACTCCCCTACACAAAGATGCTACGGTATATTTCACTTCTTCATAAGTTCAAAAGAAACTATTTTCTTCTGGTGAGAAAGAACAGCCAAGACCTTTTAACTTTCAGCTCCGATTCCTATCAAGGAAACTCTGTGCCCACAATATTCCCTTGTTCGTGCTGAGAACCAAGTTGGAATTCGTGGGATGTTTGGAATCTGGATTAACAGTCCTTTAAAAGGAAGTATTCGCGAGCAGGGAAGGGAAATTCATCTCGATTCATTGCGATTCAGACCGATTCATCTCGATTCAGCTGGAGAGTCTTATTGAGTTTGTAACAGTTCTAAAAACAACACTTGCCTCGTTTTTTGTACACTTAGCAAATGTGTTTGTTTGCTAGTACATTGTTCTTAAGTCCACGACTAATAGCTTCATGTTATTTTCCATTCTATTGGTATCTTGTAGTTCCTTGCTTCACATACACTCCTATCTTCAATATTCTTATCATTTATGTCGGTAGAACTCATAATAGGTCGTATTAGCTGCGAGTTAGCTAAAAACTTGAGCTTGCTTATGTTGAAATATTAATATACCTCACACATGTTATAGTTTTATGGAATATGTTATTATTTATGCTTAAAGAGATTGCAATTGAATCTTTACGATTCACGATTCGATTCGATTCACGATTCAGTAAAGTTGAATTTCGATTCACTCTCTGAATCCCGATTTGACAACAATGGTCAGCGGGAGGTAAATCGCTGAGGCAAGTAGTGAAATATTGAAAGATCGCGAATGAGAAGTGTGTGTGTGTGTATCCTACACTAAGGCTCTGTTTGGTTCACAGTAAAATGTTTTAAAAGAGAAAATATTCTACGCGTAAAATATTTTGTGTGAAAAAGTTTTCTCAGCAATTATTTTCTCGTGTTTGGTTGACACATGCCAAAACAGTGGGCCATGATGGCAGTGGCCGTGATGTGTGGCGGATGAAGGTGGGTGCCGGTGATGGGTCATGGTGGAGGTAGGTGGTAGTGGTGGTTATTGGTGGTGGAGGTGTTAGTATGAGTTGTTGTGCTCCTTCACTTTCCGGAAAATGGCTTACGGATTTGAAATGTGCAAATCATTCTACATCATTTGAGGGAAAACATTTTACAGGAAGATATTTTACCTCCAACCAAACAGCACCAAAACAAGGGAAAACATTTTACAGGAAGATGTTCTATTACCAACCAAACGGAGCCTAAGAATATAAGCCTAACACCCCCCCCCCCACCCACCCACCCACACACCAAAGGAATGTATAACCAGCATCCACCAGACATGATGTTCGAAGACTCCCATGCCCGCATAGCAAAATGTATGTTTAGTAAGGATCCTGCATTCATGCCTCTCTTTGTGGGTAAGGTTTGGGGTCTGCTTACAGTGGGAAAAACTTTGGTCGTTTAATCCTGACCTTACCCGAACTCAGGAGTACCTAGAAGTTCATCAATTTCGGGACTTCCGGAAATCACTTATTGTCTACTTAGTTCTCTAGGGAGGGTAATGACTGACTGTTACATAACAATATGAAAAAAGCACTAAAAAAATCACCAATAAATTTCATAATTTACTATGTAATTAGGGACTTGTTGATTTCCGACAGGGGACATACAAGATGAAAAACAAGTTTGGCAACTATATTATCGTAGTTTTCAAAGTTACACAGCTAGAATTCTTGATCCAAGGTGATAATTATATGTATCAATTGAGTTTAACCGGTAATCACAGTTCAATTATCATTTAGTTTTGACCTATACGAGGTTATGTGTGGTGCTCCACCAAATACAGTAATTGATTGCTCATAATTTTGCAAGGTTGAACTTTCACCAAGTAAGGTCAATAATTATGTTAGGCATAACATGTGGGGTCAAGTTTTCTATGTAAGCTTGTTTAGTCACCCGACTAATGAACCTCGATAGTGACGTGCATACACAACATTCAACTTCTATCATTCAGGGAGGTGAAAACAATACTGTGTAGGAGGAAAATGATAGTGCAAAATGTTCTTACCTTCACAAAAGTATTTACTGCAAGTATGGCCAGATCAGGTTGGCTTTTAGCATAATTTATTAGATACAAGTAAACAAGCTTTTTGAGCTCCAAATTCTCTGTTTGCATGCAATTCACAACGTCGGTGAATAGTGATGAAACGTCTTTTCCGACCGTCATGGCAGCAATCACTTTTTTCACGGCATCTTTCCTCTTATCCTGCAAAAGAGAATACATGATACGCAAATTAGTTATGCCGTGAATAATTATCCATTGATTGCAGTCATTCTGCAACAGAGTGGTTCTAGCAAGCACAAAAAAGTTAAGTACACCCCTACTTACGTGACCTAACATGTAAAATTTCTACATTAGCAAACAGATCAGAAGAAACATCTCGTGAAACCATACTAAGTGCAAGCACAGTGACGCAATTCAGTCAATAAGTGGTATGGGAAATTGTGCCAAAACTAGAAACGCGATCACTCAATTGACTCCATTTGTAACAATGCACATTGGTTCTCTGACGCACATCTACAAACTATAACCCAGATTAAATCACTTGCAATCTATAGCATGAGGACCAAAAATTAGCAGTGTCCCATTGAGCTGACTAGACTATACCTAAGTTACCTAGGACTATTTGTGTGCGCATAGAAAACGTAATTCCAATCGAAGCATGATCTATAAGTGAAGGAAACCGTACCAAACTAGAAACACAATCACTCACTTGACTCCTTTTGTGACAATGCATTTCGGTACTCTGTGAATGTACATCAAAGTACAAACTACAAACCACAATAAATCACCAGCAATCCCTAATACTGAGTACCAAATTTTGTTGTGATTCCATTGAGCTGTCTTGATTCAGAGACTAAACCTAAGTGACCTAGGGCTATTTCTGTGCCTATACAAGCAAAATTGCAGACGAAGCTTGATCTTCGCCAAATTGGCATTAATTCGAACATCTCAAACACACGTAACACAATTCAGCGCAAGCGAAATTCCAATCGAACATGATCTATAAGTGAAGGAAATCGTACCAAAACTAGAAACACAACCACTCAATTGACTCCTTTCGTGACAATGCATATCGGTACTCTCTGAATGTACATCAAAGTACAAACTAAAAACCACAATAAATCACCAGCAATCCTAATGCTGGGGACCAAATTTTTTTGTGTTTCCCTTGAGCTGTCTTTGATTTCAGAGCCTAGACCTAAGTTACCTAGGGCTATTTCTGTGCCTATACAAGCAAAATTGCATCCGAAGCTTGATCTTCACCAAGTCGGCATAAATTCGAACATCTCAAACACACGTAACGCAATTCCGTGCAAGCGAAATTCCAAACGAAGCATGATCTATAAGCGAAGGAAATCGTACCAAAACTAGAAACACAATCACTCAATTGTGTGAATGTACATCAAAGTACAAACTACAAACCACGATAAATCACCAGCAATCCCTAATACTGAGGACCAAATTATTTATCTGTGTTTCCATTGAGCTGTCTTCGATTCAGACACTAAACCTAAGTTACCTAGGGCTATTTCTGTGCCTATACAAGCAAAATTGCAACCGAAGCTTGATCTTCGCTAACTTGGCATGAATTCGAACATCTCAAACACACGTAACGCAATTCAGTGCAAGTTCGTAACGATCTCATCGAAAATCAAATCAAATAGACAGCAGATCTGATTGAAATCAGTGAAATGCGAGACGCAATTGAACCAGATCAACGAAGCAATAACAAACGGTTTTTTTATCTAACGAAGCAGATCAACGCGAACAAAGCCACATCGATGAAGATGAAAAAAAAGAACTGTAGATTTAACGGAGAGAGATGAGAGGAGAGACCTTGTACTGTGAATTGAGCTCTTCCTTGAGCTCGGGGATTTCTCCCTTCTTGGTGGTGGAGAAGTACTTGGAGTCGTGTCCGCTCATCGCTCCTCCGTCGCTCTTCCGACGACAACTCAACGCAGAGAGAAGGAGAAGAATGGTGAAAATGGCCGAGACGAGTCAGCTATTTCCAGATCTTTTACTTGCCGAATTCTGAACCGGGTTGGATCTGGTTAACCCAAAACAATTTTTTGTTTTTTTTTCCTATTCTCAAATGAAACACACAAACATAAACTCTGTGAGAAATGAATACTCGCTCGAGTGGTAGAGCATTTAAAAATCCTTGCAAGAAGAGGTCATGGGTTTAAACCCGGTAGACACCAAACATTTAAGTAAAAAATAAAAGAAAAACAAAAAACATGTACTCGCTATGTTCTTTGAGATTCTTCATATTCTCCTTATTTGGTTGTTCTCTCTGATTATTCACATTTTCTTAAAATGGAAACTTACTTGTACGAGATCGGGTTCCAACGAGTTCAACTTGAGTATGATGTATTGTTCTTGGTGGAGACTATGAAGGATTTGGGAAGTGGGGAGAGAAATGACTCATCCGAATTCACCTTGCCAATTGAAAAACGTAGATTGGTGTGGAGATATTTTCAAGACATTTCTATAGGATACATCGGGCTTAAAGAGGAATGGAGTCGCGCACTTGTTTGCCAAAATTGGGTTGATCTTACACCGATCTTCATGTCTGGTTGTTCTCAGAGCCTGTTTGGGCTAGCTATAGCTATATAATGTGTTTTGTTGGAGGCCATAACTTCTTAATTTTATACAGGTTATCTTTCCTAAAAAAAAGAAATATCGTATTAGCCTTATTGGAAAAAAAAAGGTATCGACTAAATTTAATTGGACATAACAAATGAGAATTAGCAAACTAACATGATAAATTAAGCCCAATTACAAATCACCTACTAACCTAACCCAAATCTACCCTGTCCGACCTAATTTAACTAAGGTTATGATCAATCATGTCTTTCATATCGAGGTCCCTATATCAGGGTCCTAAAGAAAAACATAACTGTTATTGAGAAAATAATGGAACTGATTTTTTTAGAAAGTGATATTTTCAATCATTAATCAACTGATAGATATATAGAATATGTTGATGTCACAATGTGATACAATTGTGAGTCACTGTGTAACACCCCTAATTTCCGAGAGAATTCTTAAGTGCAATATCAAGACTTTGGGGGCGTATTTATAAATAGTTTGTCACGACTTTAAAGTTTGAAATTCGGAGTGTTCGCAATATTTGGGAGTCGTTAGAATGATTTTGGAGCACTAGCGATGTTCGAGGTGGTTGTGCAATTATCCGAAATTAAGTAGAACTTGTAATTCTAGTTTGTACACTAAAATTTAGAAAACTACACTTTCACCCCCCCCCCTTGCATGATGGACACTTGTCCTAAGTGTTTTAACAAAATTTCTATGAGTTGGCAACACCCAACATCTCTATCATCATCTCTCATCAGAAAATTTTATCAACTTCCCCATCATATTGTTTTTTTTCTCCTCTCCCTCCTCAACCACCAAGAACACCACCACATCCACCATGAAACCACCACCACCACCAAGGCAACCACCTCTCCGTTCCTCCAAATCAAAAACTGCTTCTACCGTAGTACCCCCTCGGTTCGCTGATCAAAACGCACAAAGCAATTCGAAGTTTCAGTGGGTATCGAGAGAGAAAACCCGTTTCGAAGACGAAGAACCCTAGCCTATTTTTGGCAAAATTCTCACTAATCACTGCTTGTTGAGGGATCTAACCACTACCATTGGATTCGTGATGAAAAGGCGAACGCATGGGTACCAATTATGGCGTTTAACTCGTCAGAAATGCCTCGCCGGAATCTGGGTCGAAGAACCCGACGGGAGCCGCAACTACCCGCCGGGTTTCGCGATTGCCTCTGTTCCTGGACTTTCTCTCACCCCGAAGGCCCTTCCCCTGCTCTCTGGGCTTCGTGTAACTCTCCCATCAACCCAGAACTTGCTGGGAATTCGCTGAAGCCTCAAAAATCGGGCGGCGAGCCGCCGGGTTCTGCCATGGTCGGCGGGAGAAGAAATCGACGGGGAAGTCCGTGGAGTGCCGGAAATCGAGCGGTTGGTAGCCGGAATCCTCCATTGTCGCCGGAAAGCTCAAAGCTCGGTAAGCCTTCAATTCTCGTTCTTTTTTATCGTATAAAAGCTTGTTCATGCTCCTAATCATCTCCTGAACACATTTGCATCCTCAAATCATGACTGTAACAACGAATTTGACAATTTTGATTCGTGCATGTTGAGTGTTACGGTTTGAAAACCTGCCCTGTTCATCGGCCTGTATCTCCCTCAATTCTTGTCCAAATCATGCACGGTTTCTTCCTATGTAATCATGGGTATGCTAGCTACAAGTTTCGTTTGAATTTCGTGGTCCAATTTCATCTCTAAACCCTCTGAAATTGGGCTTGAACATGGCTAGTTAGCAAAGTGGTTGTTGTGTTCTTCGCTGCCAAGTGCCAAAAAATTCTAAGTATGAAAAGTCATGGTGAAACCCTCATTTTCTAACCATTGTATCTTCTTCAAAACTTAATGAAATTTGGATTTGTTTTCTCCTGTGTAAAGCTGATACATAATACTTCATTTCATCGTCTCTGGGTCATCTTCAAATTTATAACGGATTTCTCACAAAACGGGCCTAAAGTTGCTAGTTTGAACTCGCGAAGCACTATCGGATTTTTCTAAGTATTGAATCGTAATTTTCATCCCACTTTGACTAGCGATATCTCTTTGTATACTTGGAGTTTGTAGGAGTTAAAATATGTTCCGGAATCCTTGAACTATCGTCTTCAAAACCCTATTCTCATATTTTCAAGTATCCCCCTCAATTGATTACAAATCAGCTCTAAAGTTGACTAGTTGAGTCGATTTTCTTCTATATTTGACTTTTGAATTCGACACTCTAAATGACATTTCTAGCCTTAGTGTTCTTCACAAAACTTGCTCGTATTCATATTCTGAGTCTAAATATCATGTTTGACCAAGTTTGACTTTTCGCAAACCCTAGTTTGACTGAACTGTATAGGAGGGGCAAAATAATAATTTCACTTAAACTTTGAATTGAGATTAGTTTAGTAACTTGGAGTTGGTCAGCATGTCTTGTATGCGTATTTGGAGTACTTGTATATAATTCTTGGCTAGTGTTGACCAAGTCAAATGTTGGGGTCTTTTTGCAATTTTACCAAACTTTAGGGGCCTAAGTGCAAATTATTGAAAGTTGTAGATTTCGATGCTAAGTACATATGGGAGAGTTTAGAGTCATTTTTTTACATGTTTTTGGGCCAATATGAGTATAATTTGGGGACCGGGCAACTAGACAGTTTTGGAGTATGAGGGGCGTTTTAGTCATTTATCTTGCACGACCCGCATTTCATGGCATTCTTGCATACAACCTCATATAGAGGGTAAATGCTAATAGACTATATACTTGACTTGTGTATATCCAGCCGTTATTAAGGATCGTTCGAAGTAGACGTACGTATTAGTGTTGCTGCATTTACTGTGAGATTCAGAGACGAGCGTTGTAAGAGTGCTAGCGTTGCTTTGCGCCTTTCATGGCTCAGAGGTAAGTACATATGTACGGCCTTTTTATATCAAAATGTGTGTTTGCGTTTTATGTTCAAATGAATGTTGGTTATATGAAATAGTATGAGAATGCATGTTTTTCCACTCAAAATTTGTTAAACTATTTTATTCATCTCCTTTGAGAACTCTCGGAAATTACTTGTGAAATATTGATATTCCGATTCTGGTTATGTGAAAGAGAAGAAATAAAATACCTCTAATAGACTTAGGACGATGTACAGAGTACTGTTATTAATGGGAGGCGTCAAGCGATCCTCCATTTTCTTATGGCTAAGACCATTGAAGCAATGCTTCTTATTATTGGATAGAACGTCAATGTTCAAAAATCCGCCCCCGATGAGCCAAAATGTATCAAGATACTGAGGCCAAGGGTTTTATAGAGCTATAGAGTGCTACTTATACTTGTAAGGGTCACTACGGTATGGGGGTGTCGACACTTAATGCCTTTTAGCTAATGTTGTGAGCGGGGTTGACGAATGGACTCCCTTAACGCTCGGGTGAAATAGGGTTTGATAGACCCTAGAAGGAACCCTTAGTGATTATTTCGTGATCCCTCTGTTTACATCGATCCTGCTGGTGGCTCTTGACACGCCTCAGCTAAATTAAACTGTTGATTGAAGTCGCAATTAAAAATTGACTACTTATTAATGTTGTTTGTGGCTCTTGATATGCCCTAATCGATTGAAATGAATTGTAAATCTTGGCTACTCATGAACTACTATCGTTATCAGTTCAAATGAACTTGTTTACTCTGGATATTTTACCAACTACTCGTGGTTTCTCAATGTTATTAAATTGAGAGGTTTTTGTTACTCGGTTACTTCAAGTTGATCCAAATTCTCCAATATGATAGTTTTACTGTTTAAATCTTCTGATTTGTTTCAACTCATGCTTCCGTTCCACTCGTTGCTTTACATGTCGTAGTGTGTATTTACTCAGTTTTTACTGATCGATTTCTTCAAAACTGCGTCGGCTTTTGCCATTTTAAAACCGCAGGTCGTCAATCAAAGTGGGGGATGGGAACACTGGAACGAGACGAAGAAGTATAACTTAACTTAGATCACTTAGTAGATCACAAATGTTATGTTTTAAATTGTACTTATTATCGAAATTTTGTTATGTACTTTAACCGAAATGTAAACTTAATAGTTAATAATCTACTTTTGGTTATCGATTGTCGCGTTAACCCTGAACCGAGATCCCGGGTTGTTTCACACTGGGTTTCTCGATTGTCCACTTCGTATCTCTTTCTATTCACAAAGTGAACTGTGATATCTCGTACGTGGTTTCATTCCCCATTTTCGTTTCGAAACTCCGGTCCACTTTACAGAAATAGAAGAGAGTTCTGAAGACTTCTCAGTAACACGACCCGCCATGGACATGTCTTCATATTCTCTCTCCCTCTCTTCCATTTTCTTTAGACGTTGCGCATCTCCCTCGATGATGAGTTGTCGATTCTGAGAGCAGATGTTATCTTTATCCCTATTCCATGACATGAGCTTCAATCTCTCTTGCGGTGGTTCCTCATCAGGTTGTGGGCTCTTGTCAGGACTATGTCTCTGTAATGATCTCGGAGCACTTTGTCAACGACACAGCTACTTTCCAAGTACGACCAGATACCATCGGAATCGAACTTTACTTCCCCTAGATGTGGAGGTCTCCATACCCCTTCGGATGAACCTTCTTTGCTCCAGCTTGAGAGACTCCACCTAATATATGTAAGTTGATTACATTTTTCCAGTATTTCGATTCCTGAATTGCTAGTTGATTTGGTGTGACCTCTGACTTTACTTTACTTCGATTACACCAAAGTATCCATACTCCAGCGACAAATAGTTATTGGGTCTCTATAAGCATTTGCCCAGTTTAATGATTGAGCAAGTACAATATGTCTTTAATTATTTTTTCTGAAAAAAATAAATGTTGGATTGCTTGGTATAATTTATGGAGAAATTATTTGCTATGTGTAGCAATTTTAGTATAATTATGCATCCATTAAGTTAGCTTACCAATACGTCTTTTTATAATACATAGTCTATTCATCGAATGTAATGATCTCTATAACTGCAAGTAGTAAGACAAATATTTGATATTGACATTTCTGCGAGCAGTCAAACTTTTTTCATAATTACAAATTAGTGAAATGCACAAATGGTAATTTAAATTAATCTTAAAATTGTACATTATTTGTCGTAATACTACGAAGATCGATTGTTTAGGGACTAATAATTAATTTTGTCGTGTATCGCAACATTTCTTAGTATGATCTTAAGGTTTGACTTACCAAAAGTGTGAGTTTTGTGGTATTATGGAAGAGGCATAATTACATATAAAAGAAGATGGATAATTTACAAGTGCAGGATGCAGGGTCAAAAAAACTCTTAGGTGCAAAATGGATGATGAAAAAATGGTTGACATGCTTTAATTTAATGGCGTAAAAAAACACAATAATTCGGATCCCCAGATGAAGAGGCTGGTAGATGAAGAGATTTAAATCCAGTTGGGGGTGGGAGGGGGTGTTACAGAAATTTAATTGATTTTATACCAGGCTAGAATACACTTTCACCCTCTCTGGTTTGACGCTGATACACTTTCACCCTTACTTGTTTAGGAAGTTATACTTTCATCCCTTGCGTGTTCCAAGCTCCATGACACCTACTGAATGTGTCATATCATGCTTTAAGAGATACCGCACCCAGACTAATGATGACATAATTGGGGAGTGTAAATATTTTAAAATTTGATAAACAGAGTGGGCGAAAGCGTCATTTCTGAAGGATTGGGGGGGGGGGTGAAAGTCTCTTTGCATCAAACATGAGGGCATGAAAGTACCATTTCCCAAACAAAAAGGGGTGAAGTATTTGTTAAACCTGTATGGGTTGGCATATCAGCCTATATTTTGTTTGTTAGTTCAGGCCCAGAATCAATAGAGATAATATAACTCCGGGCTAAACATTCTGGCCCAAGTACCAAATCCAGTGAAAGGAGTCGATATGGCTGGGCCAGTCCAGGAGAAAATGAAGTATTTATTTATTTATTTATTTTTTTTTGAGAAATGAAAATGAAGTTATTAAGTGCAAGGCCTTGTATTATTGTTACATCAGTATGATTATTATTTTCTTCCAAAACGGAAGTATGATTATTTTTTTTCCCACGTGAACATTGACTTTGTTTGGACGAGATAGATTAACAATGTATCCAATAATATATTTCATCCTCCATTTGACAATTTAGCCCCCCTAATCGCCATTCATCATTTCTCCAATTTTCCACATTTGCGGAGATTTTTTTATCGGCCTTAAACCACATTCTTTAAAAAAAATCATTTTCCATTTTTTACTAGTGGAGGAAAACGATGAATGGAGTTTCACCAAATTTAATTGATTAGTGTGTAAAATAAATATTTATAATTTTAATTATGCGTATTAGTAACTTATGAACATATACATTACACATAATTTTTTTGAGATAACAGTGTTGTCCGGGCCAACATGCGCCCACCCCGATAATATTCTATCACAAGTGCCACAACTAGAAAGATAGAGAGCCTTCTTTTGCTGAGTTTTTTTTTTTGAAAGAAAACGTATTGTATTAAGAAAGCGGAAGCGACAGTGGGTAGTGTTTTACAATGTTGCGAGCACGGCAGTGCGCGGGCTGTACAACAGTGCGACTAGCGTATGAAATTTTACAAAAAGTAAACTGCTGAGCGTCGGCGGCGATGTTCTGAATGATCATGTGTACCTGATTGTTGGTTGAGCGTTGCGCAATGGCTGCGACAAGAAGCTGCGAGTCGGTGTGTAAGTGAATAGTAGTGTAGCCATGGTACAAAATCCACTTGAGGGCTTGAGAGACACCCCGTGCTTCAGCTTGAAGCGGAGAGAGGGCTTGAAAAACTTTGTAGTTGCCATGTGAGTGATCGTGAAGGTGCATCCATGCTGCAACAGATTTGACGTGTTGTTTCCATGTGGCGTCAACAATGAATTCATCCAAGTTGAAGGTGGGGAGAAGCTCAGTGCCAGACAGTTGAGTGCCATCCATGAAAGTAACTGCACGTGGAAAATCTGCCGCTGGTGGAGGAGTGAAGGTGTGACTGCTGCGAAGCCGAAGGTGGTGGCGTTGTTCAGAGACGTTAATGGCTATGAGGGATTCCGCCGGGGAGACACTTGTACGTGCCATGGTGAGAGAATTCCTAGCGAGCCAAATTTGTCGGAGGACAAGTGTGAAGTAGATCTGGTCCTGTGGAGAAGGTAGATAACTCATGACGTGTAGGAGGAAAGAAGCGAAATGGGAGGGTGGTTGGTGTGGTGGTCGGTAACCAAGACGGGAGCCAAACCAGACAGCACGAGCATGGGAACAGTCAAGTAGACAGTGGATGAGCGTTTCATCGCTTACACCGCAGCAGTCACAGATTGTGTTATGTAAGGGCACACGTCGCTGTAGCAGATGCATTTTGAGGGGTAAAGCACCAGTCAGCGATTTCCAAATGAAGTAGTATACTTTGGGTTCCAGTTGAAGTTTCCTTAAGAGTGGTATGAGCTGTGCGAATACAGGTTGAACAGTGATACCCGGATCAAAAATTTTGGTTGCCAAGGTGTGTGCCGAGGAGACTGTGAAGTGACCCGAATGGGAATATTTCCACACAATGGTATCCGGCTGCGGAGCTTGTGGAAGAGCAATAGTGTTGATGCAATTTATCTGCGATTGATCAAAGAAGTTCCGAAGTAATGTGTAATTCCAAGTACGCGTAGGTTCGTTTATGAAGCGGCTAACCGTGAGCGTGGGATATAGTTGCATGAGAATGGGAGCCGGAGTGGGGAATGTATGCTGCTGAGGAATCCAGGCGTGTTTGAGAGCATGTGTAGTGTGTCCGTTACCTATTAGCCACTGACTGCCTTGTAGAGCAATGGCGCGTCCCCAGCATAAACTGCGCCAACCCCATGAGGAGGACGATGGTTCCTTGGCATCGACGAATTCGCCGTTGGGGAAGTAACGACCCTTGAGAATCCTTCCGAGCATGGACTGCGGCTTGGTGATGAGATTAAAAGCTGTTTTCGCAAGGAGCGCCTGGTTGTGTGCTTGAACATCGCGGAATCCCAACCCACCTTTCTGAGTGTCTAAACACAAGAAGTCCCAAGATTTCCAGTGTATTCCACGCTTGTTACCATTTCCCCACAAGAATGCTTTGATGATACTCCGGAGTTCTTTGTGGAAGGACGCCGGCGCTTTGAACACTGATAACATATATGTTGGGATGGAGAATAAAGTGGCCTTAATTAAAGTAATTCTTCCTGCAAATGACAGTGACGATTTTTTCCAACTGGCAAGCTTTTGTCTGATACGGTCAAGTACATGTCGAAACAACATGTATTTTGGTAAGGTGAAATCCATGGGAGTACCCAAATAGCGGCTGGGTTTGGCAACTGGAGCAATACCCAATACTTGAGATATGTGTAAGGTGCTTTGGGGATCCATGTTGGGGCTGCAAAAAATTTCAGATTTATGATAATTAATAAGCTGACCTGATTGAGCGCAGTAGGAATCGAGAGCCTGTTTAAGAGTTTCCAGCTTATGGGTGTCATATTCCTGGAAGATGAACGTATCGTCGGCGAAAAGTAAGTGTGTGATAGGAGGGGATTGCCGTGAAATACTGATTCCGCTGATTTCGTCATGTGAAGCAAGGTGCGTAAGTGTTGCAGATAATGCCTCCGCAATAATAAGAAACAAAAAGGGGGAGAGTGGATCGCCCTGGGGAAGACCTTGAGTTGGCTGAAAATACGCTGTTGGCTGACCATTGACCAGAATCGCGGAAGAGACAGTCGTGACGCACATCATAATATTACGGATAAAAGTATCACCGTAACCCAACCGTTGTAAGCAGGTGTGTAGAAAGGACCACGATACTCGGTCAAAAGCTTTATTCATGTCTAGCTTGAGAGCAAATAGTGAGAGCTTCCCTTGTTTTTTCTTGCGGACAGAGTGGAGGAGCTCATGGGCGATGAGAATGTTGTCCGTGATGAGTTTGCCTCGTTGAAAAGCTGCTTGATTATAGGATATAATATCAGGAATGGTAGCGTCCAACCGATTTGCGAGAACTTTGGCAATTATCTTGTAGACAGTGTTACAAAGGCTAATAGGACGGAAATCAGACGGAGAAAGCGGTTCACCAATCTTTGGAATAAGTGTGATAAAGGTGAAATTGATCTCGCGTAAAAGAAAGCCCGTGGTTAATGGGCGGAGGACAGCTTCGAGGAGAAGATCCCCGACTGTATTCCAATTTTGTTGGAAGAATTCCGCGATTATACCATCTGGTCCAGGTGCTTTATTTTTTCCCAGCTGGAAAGTTGCTCTTTTGATCTCATCTGGTGAGTATGCCGCCTCTAACTGAGCTGCAGCCTCGTGGGAGATGGGATTTGGGAAAAAATCACAGCAATCAAAAGAGGCTTGCGGAGTTGACGGGGCAGAGCTAAGTTGCAGAAGTGATTTAAAGTGAGAGACCAAGCAGTGCATAATTTCAGTGGGGTCTTGGGTAAAAGCACCGTCCGAAGTGGTGATGCCAACAATAAGCGAACGGTTCCGTCGAAAAGACGCTGCCCGGTGGAAAAATTTGGAATTTGAGTCACCAAATTTAAGCCAAGATTGCTTTGATCGCTGCTTCCAATAGATTTCCTCCTCAAGTAGTAGTTTATCTATATGAACCCGAGCATTTTGTTCTTTCCGAGCAAGTGCCATAATGGAATCGGACGTGGGTTGGGGTGGATGTAGTTGCTGTTGGAGGTGGAGGAGGTCCTGTTGTGCCGCTTTGATACGAAGTGGCAGAGTGCGGAGAGTGGTGATATCCCAATTCGAAGATGATTTATAAGAGTTTCTTGCTTGCGCATGAGTATATAGGAAGAGGAACCCGCGTATGGAAGAGACCAAACCTTTGCTGCGATTTGTGTGGAGGCATCATGGAGTAGCCACGTAGCTTCAAATCTTTTCGGTCTTTTTGGCTTAAATAAAAAGCCATCCGTGTGAAGCAAAATAGGACTGTGATCTGACCGCTGAATGGGCAAGTTGACTACTAATGCTTTGGGAAAGTATGAGTACCATGTCGACTGCATATATACTTTGTCAAGCCTCTCATATGTGACGTGTCTACCTTGGCGTCCATTAGTCCAGGTGAAATAAACACCATGGGCCAGGAGATCCATTAGGTCGTAATTCTGAATAAGCGAGTGAATGTGCTGCATTCCGCGGGGTTTACTTTTTGTTGATGACAATTTTTCTTGTGGGGAGGCAATTTGATTGAAATCTCCCATAATAATAAAAGGTTGTGAAAGATAATCCAGCTGGTGTTGGAGTTGAGCGAAGACCTGTTGTCGTTGTGAAGCTTTTGAGTGACCGTAGAACAGAACTAGATTCCAAGGTCCCTTGCTTGGATCACAAACTTGCAAAATTAAAAACCATAAGCAAGAGTATAAGGGAACAATGTGAATAGAAGAATGCCAAGCTGCTAGTAGACCTCCCTTTGAGCCGAGGGAATCATGACCACAATGGGAATCATAACCTAGATTATTAACCATAAACAAAAGATCATCCACTGGTTTTTTGGTTTCCATAACAAAGAGGATACAAGGCCGGTTATTGGAACATAGATTTTTTAGCGTGTGAACTGTGAGGTCATGTCCTAATCCTCGACAGTTCCAGCTTAGGATTTTCATGGCGACGATGGAAGCCGGCGAGCAGCCTCCATCTTTCTGCAGAAGTCAATGAATTCATCACTTAAGTAGTACATAACCGTGGCATAGTCGTAGTCATGGTAGGCCATGAAAACCGTAAACCTTTCTTCAAAGAATACCGAAGCCAGAATGTGGTCCGTGTCCGTGAAGCGATGTGGTTCAGCCCAAAGTTCAGAAAAATCAGCTAGAACATCAGTGATACGAGGGCTTTTTGGAGCCTCCTGGGTGTGCTCAGTGACGGGGGACGGCCTTTTGGAGCCAATAACAGGAGCAGTACTAGGTTCACCTTCGCTTGCAATAGAGTTGTCTGGTGCCAGAGGCGGGGGAACATCTGATCTGCTGCGTTTGTGGGAACCATATTCTTGCGAGACATGCCATGGCCTTGAACGAGACGAGCGAACCGGAGAATCATCGTCCGAAGAGTCCTGTTCTGGTGAAGCTGGTGCTTTGCCCTTACCTTTTTGTTTGTCAGATAGTGCCGCAGTTGGAGGGGGACAGCTTCTCACTGGTGGTTCTCTGATTTGAAGTGGTGGCAGAACTTGGCGTGGTGGTGGTTGCAATGGAGGAGGGACTGATAAGGCTGTAACTCCGGTGAGACCAACTTCCAAAGTAATGTCAAAGTTTGCGTCCTCAATCTCTGTTTCTGAGCATTCAAGAACGTAAGAAGATCGTCCTGCGGTGGCCATGAATGCGGACCAGAAGTCAGAAATCATTCGCCATTCCTCCTCAGATGGTATGAAGCTTTCATCAAGTAATTTTTCAGCTAGGTGGGATGGCAGTGGCTCAATTGTAGATGGGGTTGACGAGGAGGGCCCACTTTTAAGCAACGGCGGAAGTGGCGGTAGGGTGGACATCGGTGAGGTGTCCGGCGATGCTGTGGGTGATGAGTCTGAAGAGAGCTGCAAAGGAGGGTGGTGTGGCGCCATGAATATGTTGGAGTTGTCTTGAATTTGCTGCTGGCTTGGTGGGTCTTCTTGGATGTGGAACTGATTGTGGTTGGGCACCATGGTTTTCCCAGTGCTCATCATAGAGTCTGATGAAGTTATCGTAATGCTGTTCGTTGAAATCAGGGTGTGGATAGGTAAAAATCTCATCAGTGGAGGGATCAATTGCCGGATGAAGAGGCGTCTGGTGGTGGAAAGGGTTCTGATGTGGCTGCATTAGGGTTTGTGGAGATGGCGGTGGAGTTGGTGGAGGAGAGAGAGGACGGCGCCATTGATTCCGGTAGAGGCTGACTTGGGGTTGTGTGAGGATGGGGGCGTTGACAGTGGCCGCCATTTGTTGGATACGCCGGTCGATGTGTGCCCTAGCCTGTTCCTCTGACCGTCGGCAGCGTTGGTGAAGATGACCCACTCTTCCACAAGCATAACAGTATCGCAGGAATCTTTCCGGCTGACAAGAAATTCAAGTTAGGTCCCCCGCGTCATCCATGAGATAGAATCCTGGTAGGAGAGGTTCATCTGGTTCCACCCAAACCTGGACCCGAAGGTAGCCATGAGGGCGGGAGGAGGCAAACGCAATGTCCACTCGAACCACGTCTCCAAGAAGGGACGCTAAGTACTCAGCTGAAGCAGGGGTGAAAGCTCGTAGAGGGACGTTGTAGAGACGGAACCAGATTGGGAGGCGGGGTGGAGGGAGTTCTGCTAGGGGGATTGAGGGATCCCAGTGGTCAACAACAACTAGGGCACCACGAACGGAATAGGGGCCGCCATATAGAACTCCAATTAGTTCGTTGAAGTCTTCAAACTGAAGAACAAGGAGGTTGTTTCGGTGCCCGATGAGTTGGATTTGAGCTTGTGACCGCCAAAGCTCTCGCAACAAGATGAGGAGGATTTCCGGGTTGAACACCATATCGTCCACCACTGCAACAGTGAGACTTTGGTGAGGGGTTGGTTCATAGTAGTCGGCAATGGTGTTTGGAATGAAGGTTTGGGCTCCACGGCGTGCTGCATCTTGGGGGAGGCCCGGGGGGCGGTATACACGGTTGACGGGGAAGATGTTATTTGGCGGACGCGGTTGTGGGCGGTGGTGACGTGGATTTGGTTGAGGGGGTGGAGGAGGGGGAGGAGGACGGAGGAATCGATGGGGAGGCGGTGGAGGGTGGTTTGGCTGGATATTGAGTGGGCGAGGGTTTGGTGGTGGCGGAGGAGGAGGCGGTGGAGGCAGCGGTCTGTATCCACGGCGGCGGTGTGGTGGGAGGTATGGGTTGTGGCTCATGGTTGAAAGAGTTGGCAATTTTTGGTGAGATGGGAGGATTGACGGAGGTAGTCGGTCCATTTAAAGACCCGTGGAGTCACCGGTGGTGGCTGCTGTGGAGAGGAGAATACGAAGCGCTCCGGCTGTAGAGTGAGTGGTAGAGTGGTAGCAGAAATAATGGCGGCTAGTACTAGGGTTAGGCTAGAGAAAGGGTGAGTGATTTATTCGGTGCAGTTGCAGAGATGGAGAGACAGATGGTGTTGGAAAGGGGAGAAATTTGGATTGCCAAGAAGAAGAGGGGTATGATTGGCGTTGGAAAACTGCGTATGGGAGGGTGGTGAAGAGTGGTGCAGTGGAGAAAGGAATAATTTATTTGAAGTTTGATGATGAGGGTACAGAGGGGAGTGAGATTTGGGAGAAAAGATTTTGATAAGAAGGTGCCCAATCAGAGATTGGAAGCAGTTCAGAGGGTGGCGTTGGCGAAGAAGATGAACAGTATTATCGGCGATAATGGTGCAGGCGGTGTTTGAGAGGATTTTCTCTCTCTAAAAAACTCGGGGCTCCAATCTTTTTCTTTTGCTGAGTGGGGCTTTGTAAATTCTTCGCACGTTGGGACTTTTTTTTTATGTACGATATTACTACTCTTCTCAACATCTCTGCATTTCTCTTCAACTTCAGTCAAAGAATATGTGTTTCCCTCTGAGTGACGAATTCAAGGTCGTACTCTGATTACAAAATGCCAATTACCGGTATGTACTTAGGGGTTACATTGTCGTGTGCATCTATTTCAGAAGGAGAAGAAACACCATGTATGTTTGGCATTCCTTATTTCAAAATGAAATTGTTCAAGTTTGAAGCCCCAACACGAGGTCCTGAGTTCAAACCCGACGATATTATGTAATAGGTTTCAAAATGTTTATCTAAAAAAATATAAATTGTTTCAAAATGTTTATCTAAAAGCTCATAGTAGCAGTATAGCCGTTCACCGCTACAAGTTTCATTGTCTTAAGCACTTGGTAGCTATACTGAAGTGTGTTGGAGACAAGAAGAGATATACAACGTTTGTGCTGTCAAGAAACAAGTTAAAGTAAGCCAATCATAACAAAGTCTCCAAAGAGAATACTGGTAAGATTATTCCACTAGAATCTTGAAAGGAAGGGGTATAGTAGTGATAGTTTCCTAGCAAGGGAAAGTTTTTTAGGGAGAACTAGATCATGAAAAGAATAATCTTATTTGTACTCATTACTTTCCATTTAATTTCCACAAAAATCCTTTGTTATTACGAGTTGCTACGACATTCACGAATTATGTATTGTTCATCTGTTTACATATACGATGCATAACATACTGAGCCAGTTAAAATAGTCAAACGTTTTTTTTGCCTACATCAACTGTTGTTCTGAAGCTAGAAAGTCATAATACTAACGGTTAACGTTAATAAAGAATTTTAATGCAATTTTGATGTAGGATTGATGTTAGTTTAGTGAATTTATTTTTATAGATGTAAAGGCATAACATAGGTCTTTTTCAGTCTCCAAGGTTTTGTTTTTTTTACTGCTTTAGGCCCTGAGAGGTCTAGGACCGGCTCTAATCATAATGTCGTATCATTTCCACCACCCACACTCCCTCTTTCTAGAGTGATATCGGTACCATTTCCCTCTATGAATTCTTAAAATAGAATGATCAAATGAGTTTTTTCTCCAAATGGAAATTAATAGGGAATTGTCTTCTATTAATTCATGATATTTAGGCATAGCAAAAAGTTTCATCATGGTGACATGAATTGATACTTTCTTGTCTGCTGTATATTAAAAAACTCAGTTAAACATGTCCGTTTCATGGTATTATTCATTAGCCGCCCGTGCACATTTTTATTAAGGAAAAAGTTTAAGATAATTAGTTAGTTAATTAAATAATTTAATAATTAATAGTACAAGAAAATTTGCTACAGAACATGGAATTTTCGATGAACTATAACGCCGAATTGAATCAAGGCGAGGGATCAAACGCAGCAGAACAACGAATTGAAAGGCAAAAACCAGTAGAGAAACTCTAGGGTTCGAAGAAAATATCTATTGATCAAAAAACTGCCCAATTCTGCCCACAAGCCGGGCATATATAGCTGAAATCATAAAATATGCCAAAAATGGCAAAATCCCGAAATTGGCCCAACAGTTTGGCCTTATTGAAAGAAACACGTACGTGAAAGTTTGACCCAAAACGGTGTCAAACTGAGGTCCTAATAAGCAACGAAAATATTACTAAAAATAGTAAAAAATAACTAAAAAGGCCCGTATGATAGGTCAAACAGTGGAATTTGGGGATGAAGATGGACCCCGATAGAGCGTAGCTCAATCGGGGCGTCGTGCGTCTCGTCGAGAGCTTTCCGAATTGGGGTGGCTCGCGTCATTCTGATACCCGTAGCCAAAGTTATGGCACAAACAGTGCGGCGACACCAAAAGCTGCAATTTCTTCCGTCCCTTGCGCTTCTCTTCCATCTCATGGTAGAGAAGCGCCAAATTAGTCGCATCTGACAGTTCAGCTTCATCTGGATCGTCTGCTCCTGCATCAAACTAGCATCGACCCTTTTCTTCTATGATTAATTATTCGAAGACACACTTTTAATTATTTCAACATAAAAAAATTCATTTGAAATATCGGGGCCAATCATCTTACACTTAATAGCTGAGAAATGATTTAGTATCGAAGCTGTTTAAATATTATTATTCATATTTCCTTTTTTATTGTTCTGGTCAAAAGTTAGCCTTTGGAATCATTGTTAGTTGGGGGTGCTGCTGATCATTTTAGTAAGCATTCTTTTCCCTTTTGCTCTCCCCATTAACTTAGGTGTTGTTTGGACTTAATTACTTGTTAAGAGTAGCTAAGTATGTAATTCAGAACTACATATTCCATCCATTTTAAACCATTTTTAGAAGATGATTTGACTAAGACCAAAACTTATTATTCTTTTCATGAAGTTGTGAAATTAAAATCACTCTACCATATCTGGATAAGATTAAAAAGTTCATATATCGTTTTACCAGTCAATTTTCTTTTCCAAAATACTTGAAGAAAAAAGCAAGGCAGCAAGCAATTGTTTTAGGACGGAGTATACATCAGACCTTATGTTACCTTATGAGGCAGAATGTTAGAGTTGTTCTTTTAATTAAATTGAGTTTATATATCAACTGAGAATTGATCAACCACTTGCAATAAATACCACTACGAATTTTATATATGAATTTATGTGTGCAGTGTACACAATTGTCGATGAGCCAAGTCACTAGTTCTGTTTCAGATAGGGTCAGTTTGGCAAAGTGGTTTTTTTTGGTTTTTGGTTTTTAAACTAAATGGTTTGTTTAAAGTGTTTGTTTCGACTAGTTTAAAAACCAGATTTTAAACCAGTTTTTTTCAACATTTGCCTTGGTGAGAAAAACTAACTTTTTGTGGTTTTTTCTTTGGTTTATTTCTCTGACACTCAAAGACGATATTATCCTCACACCGTAGTCGTATTAAACTAGAAATTGTCTCTCATTTTGGTAGTTCTTTGACACTTTACCGCTGGTAATTTTTTTCTATACTTCCTTCATAATTTTTTTCCACAAAACTCATTTCACACTTTTATGTGATGTTCTTATTATTTAGGGTCAACTATGTTTGTTGTGTTCTTATTATTTAGGGTAAACTATTTTTATTGTGTTATTTTCCTAGTTGATTAAATTTGTGCTATCTGTTAAACAATGTTGCATTGAAAGAGTTATACATGAGTTTATGTAATCTGGTAGCTCTTTGACTTTTTAGTCATCGAGATAACGAAAAATATTGCAAGAATTTTTTTCTATACTTTTGCCATAATTTGTTTTTACAAAAAAACTCAATTCTCGCATGTTTCGGACGATACCTTTTATATGCGATCTTCTTATTATTTAGGACCAATCATTTTGTGGTGTTATTTCCTTAGTTTATTATTTTTTTGTTGTCTGTTACTCAACGTGCCATCAAGTGTGACTGAAATTTCTTGAAATTGTCAACTTTTTGTTGAATTTAAGTAAGAAAATTGATTTTTGAATGTCATAATAGTGTTAATTTGTTCTTCAATTTGTTACTTTCATGAAATCGTTGAATCTCATGAAATCGTTGAATCTCATGAAATCGTGAACTTTTTTACATTGTATTTGTTCGTTTTGAATCTGTAAAAGAAAAATAAGTGGAGGGTATATTTGTCATTTAATCTACATCATCTAGTTTAAAAACCACTACCAAACACATTTCTCCAGTTTTTAATCTAGTTTAAAAACTACCACCAAACACACTGGTTTAAACAGAATCTCTAAAAAAAACCAAAAAATAACCACCACAATCTAAAAACCAGTTTTTCCACCAGAAACCATTCTACCAAACTCACCCATAATAGGTGAGACAAACCGTGTTAGAGATTAAGATATAAGAGTAAAGTGCTTGAATTACGTGTGTGTTTGGCTGTCCGTTGAAATTATAATTTAAACAGACTGAATTCAGTATTTGTATCTGAGTTCAGTAGATCGATAAGGGCTAATATTAGATGAGTCACTTGGGTTATTTTAAGTTGCTTACAAGTTCTATTGATTTGAACCAAACAAAGCATAACAAGTACCTCTCCACACTCTCTCCTACTGGTACACATTAGGTGATTCTTGTGAGATGCTTATTGTCCCTATTTTGGGCTATTATTGAATTTTGTTATTAAGTGTGACACATAGGTGTCAAGCTAGACACGAGAAAAAAAAATAAAAAAAAACACGAAAGCTGTAGTCTTTTTTCCTTGGGGTTCTTCCACTCAAGATGGTCATACGACTCATTACAGTACTCAATTAACAAATTGTTCAAATCATGTCAACTGTTGGTTGAAGATGCCAAGCTTGATGAAGGTTATGAAACCTAAAGAGATATTTATGAGGAAATAGCATCAAAACTTTGTTGCTAAAGCCACCTAATCACAATGCTAAGTTGTGTATAATAGTATTCGTGAGTAGAGAAAGGGATTGGCATAGTGGTCCAGAAGATCTCCATCTCAAGGTTTAATCATGTCTGATTCTAACAAATGACTTGTTTAAGTGGTAATGATTTTAATGTTTCAGTTCACAATCAGGGTTCAAATCCGGGGACGTACAGTTTGTAAAAATGTGTAAACATGTTGTAGTATAACTTAGTCTCTGTAATATGATGTTCTGTGTATATAAAAAAAGAACAACAATTTACTCCACATGTGTTTAGTTAAAGAAATAATGGTTGAGATGGCCTGATAACAACATAGTACTTTGAAAATTGATACATCTTGTTATTCCGAGACTCCTGCAGTGCAATATTTGATATTCTCAATTGATCTCTCTCGAGGCGGAAAAAATTCTGACGAAGCCCAAAATATATGAAAACAAATAAGCCCATGCCCTCCATCGAGCCAAAACTCACCATCTTTCTTCAAATCTGCATACCCCAATGTATGTCAGAAACATATATGCGAGACAAAAATCGCGAGGGCACTAAAAAGTCTTTGAAAGGCACAAAATATAGAGAGAAAAGTTTTGATAAAACTTGATCAGAGCCCAATGAAATAAAAAGTTGCGATGATGCTAACGACAAGTCGCTGAGAGCTAAAAAGGACACCGCCGTCCCCTCATAATTACCGTTGGAACAAGCTTCGTCCTCCACACCACTAAAGAGCCTATATGCCCATACACTTCTAGAGAACCGGATCTATAAGCATAGAGACTTGTTGCTGCTAGGGTGGTGGGCCCGATCGATAATTAGACATCGCTACTTCTAAGAAAATAAGAGAGTCGCGATATTCTTTTTTTTTTTTTTTTAATGATATGATGTTCTATGTATATAATGAAATTATAAAAAGTATTATTGTCACATGATAACATATTATTGTGATATTATATTTCACAACACTTAAGTATTAAAACATAAAATATACATCTTCTAGCCTCTAGCTTGGGAAATTCTTTGACTTGTGTCTTGTTGGAAAATGAAATTCCTTGCTTTTTGGCATCAAACAATTAAAAAATATTTTTTTGCACAAAAGTAGTATTGCATTGTGCTAGTAATCGATTAAATTTCCTAATTGGGAATGGAAAATGTTCAATACGTGAAGGAAAATACAAAGTGGAGACACATAGTCAGGCCACAAGTGCTTGTTTATTGTTAAAAAAGATTCAAAAATCAATATTATGACAATAATAATTGAATTAGAACAATTGTCTAATAGAAAATTTGTTTAGTGCACCACAATATCTGCTAGATCATTTCATGGCCTCCATGTGTCTGATTATCATTACTATTATTTTCATTTGTGTCAATTGATTGTTGCACTATCATATTTTTTCCATAACTATCAAAACTCAAAAGGATAAGAATAATTCCTCCACTTTTGTCATTGTGGAATAACTCCTTTACGGCCTTGTATTAAAACTTTCTTCGACAATGATGGTCTCTTGGTCTAACAATATTCGGAGAACTCTCTAAGTTTTAAGTCTCTCAATTTTTAGATTGAAAATTTTTTTTTTAGGGAAGAAATATTTTATATGATCAAGGAGAGAGATAGATGTTTGAACACAAAGTTCCTCCTATGTCATGTACATGGCGTCTCTACATATTCTGGGGTCTTTGGTGAGTTTCTAATTTGATGCCCAATTATTTAATACTCCCATATGTTATGTCATTCGTTGCGTCAGTATGAAAAATTAGCATACGGATGCTAGTTCAAATGGTAGAGTATTTAAAAATCACTGCATGAGAACATGAGTACGAACCCGTTAGACAATAAATATGGAAGTCCGATGAAAGTTATAATATACATATGGTGATATCAAATATTTTCGAATTTTTTCTTGCAATAAATCTTCTCACTTACGTTAGATTGGTGTAGAGTAAATGTACTTTTCACATTGATTATAATCGTTTCTTGAAAATCATTATGTAGCTTATATAAATTTCAACTACAAAGTAAGGAAATTGTGGCTTCTTGAAAAGACTGTTAATTTGTTAGGGGTTCTTTGAAGATTGAAAATATCATTTATTGATTCTAGAAAAATGAATATAATTTATTTATTTTTAAAGGAAAGAAATATATCTTTAATGTCTTATAGTACTTATTTATGATACTCATAATATACATAGAAAATTTGCTAGTTATTTTACTTCGGTTATCAATATATTTTCGGTTCATATATGAAATGATTTAAAAATTTTAACTCTTTAAATTTTCCAGCCACTCATAATATCTTCACCTTCAGATGATTATTTGGGTTATCAGCTAGTAAAAAATTGCTCTAAAAAATAAATTAGGGAAGAAACAAAAGCCAACTCAGTGGTAGAGCGTTTGAAATACCTGCATGAGATTCCGGAACCCGGCTAAATGATGTAATTCTAAAAAAAATCGCATAGCAAGAAAAAACTTCACTATTATTAGAACACATATAATGCAACTATATCACAAAAATGGCAAGAAACCATCAAAATTATAAATGTGAAAGTGAGGGAATCTTTGGGTTTGTGCTTAAGCCATTCTGGGTTGAAGTTATTCATTCCAAAACTACATAAGAATGCACAACAAGTGGTCCTTAACCAGTGAGATTCATAAAAAAAGTTGTAAAAGACCCAAAGAAAGAGGGAATCCCAATTTACACATAAACAGAAAAAAGAAGGCGATTAGCACTCAAAAAGGTCAGTCAAACATGGAATTACCCATGATTGATGTGCTTAAAATTGTTCAACTTTTTGTTAGTTAATGTTAATGACCACCCATTAGAGCATTAGACACACTAGACATCTAAGAAAGTAACATTTCCCTTAAGTGGTGCCTAGACGGAGCTACCTAGTACGTTTTCTTTTCCCTCCCCATGCCATTTGTTTTTGTGTAACGGATGGTAGATAAGATTTCACATCCGTTCTAGAACTAGAAAAAGAATAGACTTTTTACTGTTCATCTTTGTATTTTTACTAGGAATCTTCCCTTTCCTTGACCTATGAGAAGCGTCAATTTAGCTATCATTTGATCAAAGTTAAATCTAAGAGTTGCTATTCAAGAGCAAATGATAAATGGGCATTTGTAAAAGGAATAGTCTAGATAAGACTGTTGGAAAAATATCGATTCGTCGAGGTGAAAGTAGTTATGGAAACCTTATGTCGAGGTGATCGTCATATTACTTTATTTCGACTCAAATCGAGTTCGGGTGAATGAAAAATTTGTGGGTGAAGATGGCTACCTCAAGAGGTGAAGAAGGCTACTTCAAGTGGGAAAATTAATTCATCCCACATTGGAGAGAAGAACAAACTTGTTCAACATATATAGTTCGAGTTTGCACTATAGTGCACGCCCTCTAGGTGGTACACTTTTTGTGTAGGAGGGAGGGCCTAGCTCGCTGCCAACCGGCCCGGTCAGCCCGGAAATAATTCTTCATCAATTAGTTTTTGTAACTGCTCTTTTTGAACAGTTGCAATCGTTGTTTGTTCCCCAACAGTTCCAACTGTTCCTAGCGAACTGTTCCTAACGGGTGTCTGTCTTCTTTAAAAGGCAGACAGACACCTTCATCTGTTTCTCAATTCTAAAGCCAATATTCTTCTTTTTTCAAACAGAGAGATATCACACCAATTAACGGGTTTGAAGGGTGCAATCCAGACGGTACTTCTGCTTGCACGGTGAGAGGCCATTATCCTGGGAAGCCTTCGCTCCGGATCAACAGTACCCATTGGGAGCGAATAAAGCCTTAAGGCCATCGTGTCTATGCACGAGATCGTCTCTGCTTTACTGCTGCAATTCTCCAGACTATGTAAGTTTTATTCTTTCAATTTACTTATTTTCGGGTCATATTATTGTACAGGTTCCAACAAAAACGAGTTATTTCCTAGTCAATGACAAACCTCAAATTTTCTCAAAAATAAAATAATTTTTCGATAGAAGTTAACCTAACCGGCATACCCAAACAAACCCATCATGGCTTGTAGCAATGGGTATTTGTAAAATATGTGCAACGTGCAATCGATGCTCATGAGGCACCCAAATACTAAAAGAAAGAACATATTCAGACTTATTAAATAACTGTTCTGAACATCAACGGTACTGCCGTACTAGGAAAGCACAAAACTAAGTGTCATGTCATCAAAGATTGTAGCTTGATCAAACATGATACACTTATCTAACACGATGCAGTCATCTGCAAACAATAAGTGAGTCCCGTAACGACGTAACCCCTTGAATATAAAGTTAAACTTAAAACTGAGGACACCCATATTTAAATGGGTAAAAGACAAAAACCACCCTCGTTAGATGGGTTATATATAAAAACAACCCTATTATTCGGGGATATACAAAAACCATCCTCGTCGAGACAAAAACCTCCCTGTTAGTTGACGGACGTTGGACAAATACCACCCTTCTGATAATGTCAGTTGAGAGGAGGGTGCAATTTGACTTTTTTATGACCATTTTGCCCTTATTTATGTTTTGTGTTTATTTTGTTCTTGTTCTTAGTGTTATAGGTGTTCTTGGTGTTCTTTGCCACCACCCGCACCGCCAACAACGCCACCACCACCACCACCACCGCCAACACCGCCACCAACACAAACACGAACACAAACAACAACAAAAGTAACCAAAACAACTCACCTGAATTTCAATTACCAGATCCTATCAAACTAAAATTATCTTGTCTCAAATTACAACCCAGAAATTGAACAAAACCAATTTCCCGAATCAATTCCAAACCATACAAGTCACAAACCAAACCAAACCAAGATAATCAAACCAAAAAGATTTTGTCCGAAAGGATTTTGCAATTCTCATGTAAACCAAAGAATTGCCTGGCAACATCTAGAACAACCCCATCATTATCCACTCCAGTAACCTGAAACCCTAACTGGGTATTCAAGAATGTAAGCAAAGCCCCACCTCCAACACCTAAACACAGTGCACTTGGCTTCAACCCTTGTTGAATTTTCTGTTCCAAATGTGAAGAAATCAAAGAAAGGTGAGCCACCATCGGAGTCAAGTAAGGATGAACTAGCTTCTTCATGTCCAGTTAGAACTCAGAATCAAGTGAAATCAAATCATCAGAAGGTTGATTGGGGAAGATGCGTATCTAGGTTTGAATCAGGTTCGGATTCCCTTAAACCTCAACCTCCTTCAAAACTCACTTCCATTGTCGACGTCCTCAACCATCAATTCACCGACGCAACCCCCAATTCGTCGCTCGACCACGACGCTGCGGATGACGGCGTCTTCGTAGGTGAAGAGTGCCGTCGCCGGCAACAGGTTCTCTTCGACGGTCCGATTCTCAAGGGCTCCGGTAGCTTCAATCAGGTTTTGTCGATTGCAAAGCCCATTTTTGTTCGACGGAGGTACTATTTTCGATTTCGATGGTCTCGACGGCGGTTGAGGCCCGGACGGTGCGGGTGGAGTTGACGCTGCGGCGAGAGGCGGCGATGTGGCAGGTCGGAAGCGACGAAGCGGTGTAGGAGGAGGGTTTGAGGGCAGAGAAGGTGGGGAGTGAGAAAGTGGGTACGGAGGAAGGTGGGTTTGAGCCATGGTGGTGAGTGGTTAATGTGCGAGGGGGGATTGTTTGGTATAGGGTAAGGGAAGAAGATGAGGCCACGGGTTAGACCAGAAACTGGTAGATAGAGAGAAAGAGGAGTAGAAAGAGGGAGGGAGGGGAATGAAGGGTGAGGAGAATCATTGGTTTTATAGCAGTGTAATTATTCTTGAAGGTGAGGGTATATATGTCTTTTCGTCATTCCGTTAGTTGCTGTTAGTCACCGTTAGTTGATAGGGGTGGTTTTTGTATATCCCCGAACAACAGGGTTGTTTTTATATATAACCCATCTAACGAGGGTGGTTTTTGTCTTTTACCCTATTTAAATTTCACAAGCTCTAATGAGTTGCATTAGTGGAATATAATGGAAGTATAGGGGTATTGTTACAAACGACAAATGTCACCCCCCTTTTTATAGCAAACTTTGGACTGACTACTACTCTCCCGTTGCTATGTTGTTTGCAATTTGAGAGGCCTTTTCAAAATCACTCCATCACTCTCATCACAAAGAACACGCACAGAGAGAGAGAGAGAGAGAGAGAGAGAGAGAGAGAGAGAGAGAGAGATTTGTTGTCATCTTCCTTAGTTGCTGCCAAGCGATTCGATTAAACAAAACCAAACAATACCAAAAAGCGTCTTGCTTGCGTCTCTTGTCTCTGTCTCTAAATCACAAATTTCGACATTTTCATACACAATCAAGAAACAGAGCCTGAGCAGAGAGAGAGAGAGAGAACAGAGCTTACTTCAACATAATTCATATTTTGATTTCTGGGTTTGATCTCATCAATGTCTTCCGATCTCTTCATCTTTGATGGGTCTTTCTTCTCTGACCCGTTTTCTCCTTACTCTGACTCACCCATTGATATCCTCCAATCGAACAACGACTTAATCAATCAAGACCAGTTTCAAGAAGACTCTACCTTTAGCCCCAATCTCTTCTCATCATCAAACTCACCACCAAGCCATCACTTTGAGAATCTCTCCCTCTCCCAAACCACCCAATTCGAGAATGTTTCCGATTCTGCTACCCAATTTCAAGATTACTCTGTTCTTGATGTGAAAACAGAGGACACCCAGTTTCATCTTGATTATCATCAGTCTTTTGGGGCTCACAGCTACTCTGGAGCTGAGAATGTGGCGGCGAAGATGATGCAGAGAAGCTATAGCAGCAACTGTTTCAATGAAAAGCCCAGCTTTTTGTTCCAGCCTAGGTTTGATAGTCTCTTGGAAGAATCACCAAATTTTGTTCAAACCCAGTTCATGAATTCGCCGGAAGAGAGCTTTAACAATGGGCAAATGAGGAGGGTTTGTAGCACCGGCGATTTACAGGTTCGTCTCTCTCTGTCTCTGAAGAATGTCTTTTTTTTTTTTTTTTGTGTGTGTGTTCTATGGAAAATTGAAGTTTTAACTATATTACTTCCTGTGGTTACTCTGTTCACTGATCAGAGAGGGTTGAATTGAAGTTGTCATGTGAAGAATCTCGGGGACCAAATTGTCAGAATACAGAGTCAGTCCAGGGACTAAGTTGAATATGACCCTAAAGTATATAGGCAAATAATACATTTTCCTCTACTGTCATTTTTTTTTCCAAAAAGAAAACCTTAATTATTTAACAAATTACCCTGAAAAAGTTGACCAACAAACTTATGTAGAGTTTCGAAAGCCCCTGCACTTGGTCCGGTTCGAACCTGGTTGACGACAAAAAAAATTTTCTTAAAAAATAAATAAATCAACAAATAAATCAGGTTTTATAACTGACAGTTTTCTCTCCAACAGTCGCTCGTTTCACTAATATTACATTTTTTTAAAGAATTGTCTGTTTGTCATCTACTGAGTTCCCAGAACCTCATGCATTTAAATACTCTATCACTTGAACTAGCACCTATTTGCACTTTCTTTACTAGTTTTGTTGCTTGACTAGTGACGATAACTCGACACGTCGATAACAGCTTCCATCAATTTCCTTAAAAAATGAGAAAAAACAGCTGTCGAAAGCCCAGTGCCCCTACGTACCCGTCCAACCCATTCAAGAATTTAAAAGCTTAGATTTCAAATATTTTAGCCTATTACGGGCTCGGGCTTACATTAAGCCCAACTAACATGTGAGTTAGACTTGAGTTTTGTACTTATGGCCCAGGCCCAACCTGACCTTTTTTTTCGAAATCATATACGTATATGTTACCGTATATATATTATGCTAAATAGTTGTGCTGGAAAATGTTTTATGTGCTCAATGTTTTGGTCAATTACAGTGATATTTATTCCCTCAAAAAAATTCAGTGATAATTATTCTTAAAAAAATCAGTGATACTTTTGTTTCTTTTTTGAAATTAAGTTCAGTGATAATTAAAAGTAATATTGTTACTCAAAAAAAGTAATATCTACCGTATATTGATTTCCCTATAATTCTTAGGAAATGTAAAACTACAAAATCAGATTTGGGCCTCGTTGAATATGCTTTTACGGTTTCAAATCTCCAGCCCAGTCAGGCCCGGCCCATGGCCAGCTCTAGTATTGATAACACGGTTTTCACTTTAGTACTTAAAATCTATTTATCTTTGGGTTTATGTCGCAGAAGGTTCGGACAAGGCAGGGAATGAGTCAGAGGTTATTGTCTTCAAGTCCATTAGCAACAGAGAGTTCATTCATGGAGGATCCAACTTTTAAGGTGGGGCGTTACAGTGCTGAGGAAAGGAAAGAAAGAATCCACAGGTATAGAGCAAAGAGGACCCAAAGAAACTTCAGCAAGACCATTAAGGTACTACTAAAACACAAGTACAATCTATTTTTTGCGACATTCTTTGACATCAATTTCCATTTTTTTTTCATTGTCGCGACAACGTTGTAAAATGCGTATTTTGCCGTTGACAGTACGCGTGTCGGAAGACGCTAGCGGACAATCGACCGAGGGTTCGTGGCAGGTTTGCACGCAACGATGAGACAGAAGATGCTCCCAAAGGTGAAACCTTTAACCGATACGAAGATGAAGATGATCTTAGCTGGGTAAATTCCGTTACCACTGTTGTTCTTTTAACGTTATGAATACGCAACTTACTTTGGCCATGTTTGGATGAGACTGATTTTTAAATGATTGGTCCATCACCCATTCAAAAATCTATCCAATTAATAAGTTATCTCATCCAAACTAGCACATGGTATGCGTGACACTCAACTTCTGTTTTGTTGTGTAGGTTGATGGATTTCACGAGGCAGAAGAGGAGAAAACAATGGGAAGAGGAGGCGTATTTTGCAAGGATTTTGGTCAGAGGCAGATCCAGTACTACGGCTATTCATAATCCGACGAGTAATTTTTTTAGGAGGTTTAGGGTTTATGAAACCTTTTGAAGTCATGTGGAAAGCGACTTATTTTGGCAATAAATTTGTAGAAGTTAGAGACTTACCTTTGTTGTCGAACTCGAATTCAGTGCTGTGGCATCGATCCAATGTGCCAGTTCTAATTACTCCTTAAATTTCCCTATTAAGCAGAAGCGACTTCTTTTTAACTTTTTTTTTTTTTTTTTTTTTTTTTTTTTTTTGTGTGTGTGTGGAGGAAATAAGTTTTCATTAATGATCATAAATTGGGTTGTGAAGAACCCAATACAATCAAATTGGATAATCTGGTCAGCCCAAGTGGGCTTTTCATTGGGCCAAATGAAGAGATCTTTGAACTATGTGGTTTCAAGTGGGGGTTTAAATGTGGAGCTCGTTTGGAACACTATGTGCACTAATATTGAAATGGAAACATCAAATAGGTGTTGTCCTACCTTAACAGCAAAGGATAATCGAATGAAATTTAATGGACACATGATTGAGTTAGTTTTACATGTATTTAAATTCATAGTTTAATATACTGGTGTGCACTTTGATCTTACTTTGTGATGCACACAATGGGCTCTTATATGAGTTGAGAGCTTCTAACCAATGGGTTAATATTTTCTTGGACCTATCTTAGTTTTGTTTTGCTGAGGCCGGCAACTTTTGCCATGACGGAATAACCCGACCCTTAACCGGCAGGCGTTTAGATTTACCTGAACCCGTTTCGAGTAAAAAAGGGTTGACACAAAATCGATGTGAAAAAGAAATGATTTGAGTTAGAATCCACACCCATAACTCAAACGACACTCTAAAATCTATTTTGGTTTAATTAGAGTTAATCTAAAATAAAATAAAATCAAAGCTAGAAGGGGCCACTATCATATAGTGGAACCCTCTCTGATGTTTGATTGATATTATGTTATTCGACCTAAATTTGTGGGATACTCTCTCGGTTCTCTCATGATTTTCAAAAAATTGAGAAATCGCTTGACTTAGAAATGCAGGAGAAAGTTTGAAGTGCCCCCAATAAGTGACTAAAGCAGATAGTGGAATCTTAGGTGGCATATTTGGTGGGTGTATTTTTTTATTAAGAGTACGATGCTATTTTTGTTGTATATTTTTTTTTAATAGAAATTTTGAAAAATCATGAAGAACGTACTAAAAGTGAAATTTTGAAGAACGTGAGACAACGGAGGGAGTATAACAATGGATGAATAAGGACATAAAAGAGTTGTGATCTCTTGGCCAAAAAAGGAAATGCATAATGGCTCTATAATTTTTCTCTAATACAACTTGATGAGAGAACATACAATACAAACCGAGTTAACACGACCATGTATGGAAGTCCAAATACATACCGATAAACCATGGACACAATAATTGATACTGAAACGGCTTGTAAATACAACCTTTTATGGAAGTCCAAATACATACTGGTAAACCATAGACACAAAGACTGATGCTGAAATGGTTTAGAAGCGTGATCCATTCCAGGTTATTACATTCCCAAACGAACAAACTAATTAAACGCACCGGCCATCATGAGGGCGAGACAAAGATTTGACATGTGATTATCAGACGCAACTCTCCGAGCCTTTTTAGACGAATTGGCAGTTGATAAGTTGGACCGACAAAGCGGACAGGTATGTCGGCCAAGTCTAGTCCACCGGTCAATACAACTTCTGTGAAAAACGTGACTGCAGTTGGGTAACTTCCGAATATCACCACCGCCCAGTTCATTCAGGCACACAGCACAACAATCCAAGCTCTCAGCCTCATTTGGTAGTTCCACAGACGACATTGTATTGAAATCTGGGCAATGTCTAACCAAGTTGTGCAAAATTCACCCGAATAAGAAGAAGAAGAAGAAGAAAAAGAAGAAGATAATTCAAAACATTAACCTCTTGTGACTAAGTATCACAGTGGGTCTAGTATTGAATGGAAAACCATTAAATAGGGGAATTCATGGATGTGGAACTCAGACACGTTTCCCCCAACACCCACCGTGGCAGCATTAACACAACATTTCGAAGAGGTCAATTTTATCCCGCCACCGCCCACCGCTCACCACTAACATGTTTTATTTGATGCGCTAAGCTTGACATCACTTGCACGACACTTTAGTGGACATTTGATTATATCCTTTCACCGCCCACCGTTCATTAACAACTCCAATGGTTGCCTCTTCACCTCCACTGGTTTCATGACGGATCAATGTTTTTCACCCAATCTAACTTTCATCTTATTATTGTTGCAGATAGTCCAAATATAGTCTTGGTCCACAGCCACGTGGACCTATGAGCATCCTACAAGTGACTATCATTGTGGTGCTCCATGCACACAAGACCATGCCATGACATCATATAAGGACCATGAGACAGGGTCTCCTCGCATATTACGACTCACACGGGAAACAGGGGATTTAGTAGCTTTCAGGCTGGAATAAGGCTTGTCGCAGATGATTTCCGTCCCATCTGCGACCCATTTATGCTTTGGAAGACGCTTGTGCTAAAGTCTGTATATACTTGTTCGATATCAATAGTCACGATCTTCCGAGTTCACAGGTTCCTCACACAAGGTTGTATGGCTCCATTTAGTAACATAATTCCCTTGACTGACCTAATTGGACTTGTATATATAGAATGGTTAATTCCTGCAAACAGTACATTAAAACGATACAACTACGTATGTACAAGTTTCTAGAATTCTCCACACAAGCTGTCTCTATCTTCTATATTGCATATTTAGCTTATTTCAATCCCATATGCTCCTAAGATCTCTCTATATCTATCTTTGTACTTCATCTCTATTAATTACTTGTTGGATTGTAATCCCTTTGAACACAACTGATAGTCGACATCACAATTGCTTACTTAAATTGGTGGACCTGACGTGAAAATAGATTTTATCAATTAAACGAGTAACTCTAAACACACAATGATCGGAGAAGAAGGACTCGTCAGAAATAAATATGCACAAAACCCAAATCTACTGGTGGATCAAGATCCATGGAAAACCATTGATCCAACAATGGTTGCCATTCAAGCTCTATAGGCTACTATACATAGTCAATTAAACTAAATGAAACAAGTTTTGGCTGACCTGGCGGCTGCAAACACACAAAGAAATGATTTACTCACTAGAGAGATCGTAGCAGTGCAAACTGCTCTAAATTTGCAAGCTGCTAGTATAGCTTTACACCCGCCGCCTCGACCTTCAGGAGTCGTTGCGCCCTCAGAAACCATCATGGAAAATTCACAAGGCTTGCAGACTCCAAGCGGAGGAAACCCATATGATTTCTCCACAAATTGCGTGTTCAATACCCCCAAAACGTCGATCCCAGAGAACTAGAACCATACCCTCTATAATCCTTCTCCACCTCAGATCCGCTAGAGAGGACCCAAGAGCTGCGCAACATTGACTATAACCGCATTGGAACAGAGACTCGATAATTTTATGGCTAGCCAAAACCCCAAACCCAAGATACTGCCAAGCTAAGTACACCACATATTCCCATGGAGGTCTTCCAGAAATCGTGCAGGATACAAAGCCCCCAAGTGGAAAAAAAATGACGAAGCCAATTACAATGCACAAGAGCCTGTTCTGAGGTTCATTGACTTGCTAGGTTCATATGGCGCATAAAAGAACCTCAGGCTGCGATAATTTTCCATGTCCTTGGGGTAGGTGGCGTACAAATGGTACAAGTTGCTGCAGCCAAACTCTGTTGCAGATGAAAGGATATGGTGAAGAAATTCTATATAAAATTCTTCCAGGTCGTAGAAAAATTCACAACCATCTCTATCGTATGCCTCATAGCAAAGACGAAGAGAGCATCACATTCATTAAAAAAGAATCATCTCAAGTCGCTAGAATGCGCAGAAGAGGTCCTCGAGCAAATGATTGTGGATATCATTCTCCAGGGAAGGCTAATTGAATACCATAAAATCCTCATCAACACAAACTTCCAACATTCTCCATGCTTCTTGAGGGCACCGGAAATATCAAGCCTATCGTGCAAAGCAAGAAGAAATATGAGCGTTCACCACCCCTTTAAAATTAGAAAATACAACAGCTACAAAAGAGAGAGGGACACTAAGACAGTCTCCCCTCAGAAGTTTTAGAGGGACAATTCGACACTAGCTCAACCATTCCTTCCACTTCCATGTACGGTAGGGGAGATAGTCAAACTCTACAAACAATGGAGGAAATACGGATTACTCCCTGCATGTTAAAACCCACCAACTAGGGATGAGCTGCGAGACCTCAAATGATGCGAATTCCATGGACATATATCTCATCCCACCAAGGAGTGCAGGAAGCTTTGCTGGCTAATGGATCAGAAGGTGATAGGAAGGGAACTTGTCATTCGAGGGTCGGCTAAATATGTGAGAGACAACCGTCTCCTCAACAGAGGAAACAAGAGGAAAAGAAATTTCAATGATCTCTTATGAAGGAGCAGAAATTGCAATGATTTCGGCTTTGCGATCATCGATCTCTCAATTAGAGATGCGCCTGAACCCACGCAACTGGATTCATGCGCAATGTGGCTAATGGAGATAGTTAATATATATTCTTAATCTGCAGCCACATGGACATATCATCACCCCAAAAATGATTAGCTTATGGTGCTCCATGAGTACCTGATCATTCCATGACAACATATGGGGAGCATGAGACATGCCCCCTCTTGCGGATTACAACTCGCACGGGAGCTAGATAACGTAGTGGCTTGGAGGATGGGATAATCCTCGTCGCAGATGATTCCCGTCCCATCTGCGACCTATGTATAGTTTGGAAGAGGCTTTGTGCGACCATATGTATATACTTGTTCGATATCGACGATCACGATCTTCCGAGATCACAACTGCTTCACACAGGGTTGTACGAAGCCATACAACCACGTAAGCCTCCTGGTTGACATAATCAAACTAGTGTATATAGAAGAGTCCATTCCTGCAAAACAGTACACTACAACTATACAACCACGTATGTACAGATTGCTAGAATTCCCCACACATGCGCTATCTCTCTGTATCTTCTATTGCAGTTGGCTTATTTCCACCCCATTTTCTGATAAGATCTCTAAGTTTCAATATATGTACTTCATCTATGTTAATTTCTTGTTGGATTGTAATCCCTTTGAACAAAATTGTAAGTATTCTCACAATTTTTAAGATCAAGGAGGGGGAACAAATCGTTTCATGCATTATTTTTGAGTTTGGTTGTAGTCATATGGAGGCTGATATATGCTAAATTTGTATTTGGTCATTTATAACTTGTCAACGTACCAAGGGAAAACACCAACTAATATATCACCTTGGCCTTTTTTCCGGCCTTCGCAACCTACTTGACATTCTTCCCCTGCTATGTTTTCTTCTTGCAAACTCGTTGAGTCATTGTTGACATGTTGAGGTTGTTGAGGGGTGTTAGAGTTATTTTTTGATTATTGTAATTAGGGTTATTTGCATTTCCTTGTTTAGGTTATCTCCTATTGTTTCCTAGTTCGTGTTTCTTTTTCTCCAAATTTAGTTTGTCTATTTGTAGGCTCGATGTTATTGTTTATTATACAATTCAATAATAGTTCTCCTCTACTTAGAAATCCAACACTAGATATGCCCAATTTTACTATTCATATCATAAATTTAACAGTAGAATTTAGATCTCCGTTGAAGATGCTCTTGCAAAAGCATATTTGGAACTGACATAGTATCACAACAGCACTAAGGACTTGAACGAGGCCACGATCCCTTGGCCAAAAAGAGAATAACCGTTTCGGCTCAACTAACAGTAGACTAGTAAAGCAAAGATACACAATGCAGAAGAAAGAAATAACAACACGACCTATGTAGCACGGGTGCGAGAGTGAGTGCGGGTACAAAAATTCTCAAAGGTACACAGCGCAAAAGAAAGAAATAAGAACACAACCTATGTAGCACGGGTGCGAGAGTGAGTGCGGGTACGGAAAAATTCTCAAATATCAAGGGTGCGGGTTATCTTATTTATACTTATATTTATATAATCTGTGATAGCATTATACTAATATGAAAACAAACAATAAAAATAATCCAAATTATGATCAAACAAACATTCATACTGTATCAAAGATTTTGAGATACATAGTTACTATATCAACAATATAATATGTGTTTGTCGTTGTTCTTAGCGAGCGGTGGAGATAAGTAACCAAAGGATTAGAAATGTTCACATGATGCATCTTTTAGAGTAAATTGTAGGTGTATTCTAGAAGACCTATCTAGCAAAACTTACTGACATGCCTTATCCACATAGCACCCAGAAGCACCTGGTGCGGGTGCGCGACATCTCAGAAGCACCCGTTTAAAATAGATCACAATGTAGTTCGACCAAATATGTTTACACGAGCTCGTGGGAGTACTATCAAAGACTTTGAGAGGTTAACAACTGAACAACCACATAAACTCAAATAATTCTCTTATTACATTCAAGAAATCTCATGATCATACTCCTACAAGGAGACTTGTGCTCGAGAACAGATAAACTGCCAACGCCCTTTCAGAAACTCAGATACGTAGAGGAACACAATTTATTTAACGTGAATAAAGAGCAGCTTAATTCGCCTAACTAGCACATATACTAACAATCAAGCCCAGCAGCAACTATCATGGAATAGAGATCGAACTCGTAATCACCAGTCAAAACGACGATCTGGGTAACCGTCTGATCTTCTGACGGTTTGGCTGTTGATAACTGGGACCGGCAAAGGGGGCAGGTTTGGTTGCCCTGTTCCGTCCACCGGTCAATGCAGCTGCCGTGGAAAACATGGCAGCAGTTGGCTAAACGTCGGGTACCATCGCCGCCGAGCTTGTCCAGGCACACGGGACAACTATCCAAGCTCTCTACCTCAGTTTGTAGTTTAACAGACGCCATAGGAGAAAAAACACAAGAAGAGCTGGTGTACCTGAAATGAATACCTGTTTTATGTTTCACGCTTGAGACAAGTTATTGAAGGAAGGTTGGTGTACTAAATAAAAACATCGAAGGGGATGGGTGTGTGGTCAGGTCCTACCACTTATCATGTTCATGGAAAGTGTAGTAACATGTGTCATATCCTATGTGGTTCACAGGCTGCATGTGAGCGGCATATTAACTGTTACCACTCCATTCTCTTTCTTCTTATTTAAATGGACTTTTGTCACTATTTATTGGGTCACTTTGACCCGTGATTTGGATAGCACTGTGGTGGAACTTTTGATAATATTTTCATAGTGTTGAAGAGTAAAAATTGTTCTATAATACCATGAAAAAATTATCAAAAAATTGCATCGTTTTCCTATCCAAATCAGCCGGTCAAAGTAATCCAAATACGAGTCAAAAAAGTCAAATGAATAGAAAGAGAGAGAACGGAGTGGCAATTGCAGAGGTAGATGAAGTAAGAGCATCTCCAAGAGGGGAGGGGAAAGGGGCAAAAAGTATAAAAATACGGTTCATGAACAGATTTTCCAAAAATTGCAAATCATTTTGATATCCAAATCACCGACCAAGTGAATAGTGATGAAAGTCAGAATAAGGAGAAAGAGAACATAATGAATAATGAATAATGCACTAAAAAGAACATAGCTAAACGTATGTAGTAGTAGCCCATTAAACTCATTATCGTAATGCGTATAAATTTGCTTAATGACACAAAGTATACATAAAACATACTACCTTTGTTTCTTTTCTTTCTCATGCAGTTGACTTTTTTCCCCTCATATTTGGGTCACTTCGACTCGGTGATTTGGATAGCAAAACAATATAATTTTTTGACAATTTTTTCATAGTATTGTAAAGTAAAATTTACTCTACAAGATAATGCAAAAATTATCAAATTCGTGTATCGTTTTGCCAACCAAATCACGGAATTAAAGTAACCCAGTGAAGAATATTAAAAAGTAAAGTAAAGTGGAAGAGAATAAACAAAAGTAATATGTAAGACTGTCTCCAGTCGTTGGCTTAGGACTAGACAGAAGCTTGGTTAGTGCTCCAATGAAACGGTCTCGGCCTGAGAAATGATGATAGTTGCGCAAATCGGGCGAGAAGCCAGGCTTCACAAAGCCCATGGTGAAACTCTTGGCGAGGAAGAAAATGAGAGGTGGAGTCACGTGGGTTGGTGGGGTCTTGTGGGCTGGTAGTGACTGGTGAATGGTTGGTAGGGCCAAGTGTGATTGTTTGGAAAAGGAGCTCCAGTGGTGGCTTTTTTACATAGTAGTATACGAGAAGGTCAATCATCAATGGGAAAATTGTTGTATTTTGTTGTATATGTATTTTGTTTTATGGGTGATTTAGAGGGTAACTGATTAAATAATTGATTAAATATATACTAACTTATTAATTCAAATTTGATTAGAAAAGTATTTTATAAAATAATGTAACATATTGAAGATTCTTTAGTCACTGATGTGTATTTTTTGTAATGTTGGTGTTATATTTTTGTAGGTTAACATAATTATAGTAATTGTAAAAAAAAATCTTAAATCAAATAATTCTTAATTTGGTTTCGTAAGTAATTTATTGACTCAAAACAATTATATTACTGTAGAGTCCGAATGTTATATAATTGTGGGTTTCAGGGAAGAATTTTCTTTACCGGGAATAATATGATAATCTTGTACTATTAATATTTAAGAAGTTTGAGTGAAACCATTTAGTGTTTAAGGCTTGACAGTCTAAGGTCATGTCTACCAAAACCTTCTAGCATTGACACCACCTCACCCTCTACCAAAGCCTTCTACCCAATTCCATTTTTGTCACAATTTACCTCTCCACCAACAAACCTCGCGAATGTTTTAATTGCCCAAAGACAAGAGGCTGAGCAATTTTACCTTGAAGTATTGGGAGAGTAACTCTTATTATGTGTGGGTTTGGTATGATTTTTGAACTTTTAATTGACTATCAAGTTGTAAAAAAAAAGTATGTGACAAAAGTTGATGAAAATAATGTATGTGTTTACTGAAAAAAATTTATGCTGTTAAAAATAGTGATACAACACTTTTATTTGTTAGTGAAGATTACTATATTATGTTTTTTTATATATACTAATAAAATCATAATATGTCTAATTAGTTATCGTAGTATGTACATACATAGAAAAGTATAGGTAGATTGATCATTTTGTTGTTTAGGGAAAAAAGGTTAAAAAAGTAATTGAAACCCATTTTTCTAAAATTCAATTCTACGCTATAAAATCAAAAGCCATAATCGAAAATCTGGTATAAAAAAGTCCATACCAAACATTTTAGAAAAGTTCGAACGAAATTAAAAATCCAAAGTAAATTAAAAATTGAGAAAATGTCATGCCAAACCCACCCTATGTGGTAGTATCTCTCAAATAGTAATGATTTAACCTTACGTTTCACGCTTGAGACCTTTTTTTTTTTTTTTTTGCTACACAAGTTTCACGCTTGAGAAAAGTTCATTTTTTAAATTTTTTCTGCACAGGCAAGTTTCACGTTTGAGACAGATTGTTGAAGGACAGTTGAGAAAGAGATAATAATGTAGATAAGATGTGAAGGACGCTTGAGAAAAGTTCATAATAATGTAGGTAAGATGTGTCACTAATCCATTTTCTGTTGACAAATAGGTTTTCAAGTTCAAATTATATCAACTGTCTACTATATGTGGTTTGCATGTTGCACATAATCGTCTTATACAAACCGCACACTAAAAGGTAGTGACTGCAGGTACCGGCGGATTCAATAATTAGATGTAATGGATGTTAAATCGAAAATTTATACAACATTAATTTATTCTCTAAATCCACGTTTTGACTTTTATCGCTATTCATTACGTCACTTTGATTCGGTGACTTTTTTTAACAAAACAATGTAACTTTTTGATAATCTTTTCATGGTGCTGTAGATTAACTTTACTATACAACACTATAAAAAACAGACAAAGTTACATCGTTTTGCTGTCCAAACTACCTGGTCAAAGTGACCCAGTTACTGGTCAAAGTGACCCAATTACGGGTCAAAAAGGTCAAACTGTAGACTTAGAGAGGAAACAGAGGTAGTAGTACTTTCGATTCTATGAGAGCTTCTCAGTCGACTTTTTTTTTACATGTATTCATGTAATTTTGTCTCGGTGATTTGGATAGCGAAACGATCTAATTTTTTTTGATAATTATTACAATTACTCTGCAACACCATGAAAAGAATACCAAAAAATTGTATCGTTTTTCTAATCAAATCATCAGGTCACCGGTGAATATAAAAAAAAAAAAGCGAAATGTGTATATCCGATAGAAACAGAGATAAATTTTGATCTTATAAAAATTGGGTAAGGAATGCAGTGCAATTTTTGTAGGCTAAACTAAAAAAAAATGAGAAAAATAATTGTTCGGAGAGTTGGCTGGAGGCTAGCACTCTGTTCCCTCTCTTTCTATCTATTTGACTTCTACGTCACGTTAGAGAGTGAAGGTCCAAGATTGGTTAAAAATAAAGCCCAAAGAAGAAAGCCAACCCGTAGATAAAACCAAACAAAATAAAATAAAAGAGAGAAGAGGCCAAAGCCTAAAACATCCACACGAAAAGCTCACTACACTATGCTGAGTAGGCTATGTAGGTGGAGAAAGCCCATATGCTTGTGGATGGATTGAGCATAATATAACCAGATCAAAGTGACTCTGAATAGTGGTAAAAGTCAGGATGGGGAGAAAGACAGGAGACAAAGTGATATGTAGTACGCCAAAGGATCATCAGAGTCAAGAGTCACACGCTTTTCTTGGCGTGAGGCACCAACGGTCGGAGAGCTAACATTACCACCGGAAACAAGAAGTTGCTAGTCTTTTCTTAGTGGGACTTTCTTACTAGCCTGCTCGTATCTGGGTTTGTCTGGACTTAAGTTATGTATATTATTGTTGTTGTAGACTTGTAATTCACTAGCTTCCTGGTCTTGTTTTTCTGGTACAGTTAGATCCCAACTTAACCTAACTTTAGACTGCTCATACTCCGCTGTAGACGAGTTTCGCTGTATTCAAGATCTGACTATACTTCTTTTACTAACTCGATCATAATATAATTCTTTTAAAATGTTGTTACATAAATAGAGAAAACATGTACAATGCAAATCACACAACACCAGCAAGGACTTGAACGAGCTGAAGATCCCTCGGCCAAAAAGAGAAGAAATGCCCCTGGTTCAACTAGTAGTAGACTAGCAAAACAAAGATACACATCGTAAAAGAAAGAAATAAGAACACAACGTGATTCGACCAAACCTGTCTACACGAGCTCGCGTGGAGTACTAACAAAGACTTGAGAGGGAGGTCAACAACTGATTACATTCAAGACATCTCATGATCGTACTCTTCACATGATCATACGTAGACAGACACAATTTATTAATGTGGGTAAGAGCTGCTTAATTTGCGCAACTCGCACACAAACTAGCAAACAAGCCCAGCTGCAATTATCATGGAGTAGAGATCAAACTCGTAATCACCAGTCAAAATGACGATCTGGTCAACCGTCTGAGCTTCTGACGGTTTGGCAGTTGATAACTGGAACCGGCAAAGAGGGCAGGTATGCTTGCCCAGTTCCGTCCACCGGTCAATGCAGCCGTCGTGAAAAACATGGCAGCAGTTGGCTAAAAGTCGGAGACCATCGCCGCCACCGAGTTTTTCCAAGCACACGGGACACGTATCCAACTTCTCTACCTCAGCTGGTATTTTCGCAGACGACATTGGACACAAACCTAAAAATGGGGGTTGCTTGAATTATTGGGAGGGTACCTTTTATAATTTGGTATCCCTGAAATAATAATGATTCTCGCGTTACGTTTCACGGGGTTGAAACACAAGTTGTTGAAGGACGGTGTGGTACTGAATGCAAACATTAAAGAGGTGTGGTCAGGTCTAACTTATCATGTCCATGCAAATAAGATGAGTCAAAATCTATCAACCACTTCTGATGTACCACTTTGTCCCTGCTCTTTCTTTCTAATTTGACTTTTACCATTATTCACCAGGTCACTTTGACCTGATGATTCGAATAACAAAATGATGCAATATTTTGATAATTGTTCATTGTGTTGTAAAGTAAAAGTTGTTCCATAACACGGTGAAAAGTGATCCAAATTACTCGGTTAAAGTGATTCAGATACGAGTCAAAAAGTAAACATGGGAAGAAAGAGCAGGGACGGAGTGGTAGTAGTTTGCCGGGTGCACATGAGGACTTATACAGAACGCAAACTAACACATCTCTTTCGTGGATGCTTCTAGTTAGGAAGTCAATGTCATTATTTACCACAACTAGAATACACAGGTTTCCATCGTGGCATTACGAGGGTCCGCTATCACGAGGTAGAATTCTTCAACATTTAGTTTGACATCAAATCTGTCGGCAGAAACTTGCGACTTCAAACACAACTTTAGTAAGGACTTGAACGAGTCACGATCCCTTGGCCAAAAGGAGAAGAGATATCTCAGCTCAACTAATAGCAGATCACTAGCAAAAAAAGATACACCAGGGAAAAGAAAGAAACAAGAACATAACATGTTTCGATGAAACTTGCCTACACGAGCTCATGGGAGTACTAACAAAGACTTGAGAAGTCAACGGCTCGATCCTGAAGAATTCATTCGTTGATCCACGTTTTACAAGCTTGATTTATCTAATCAATGTGCAATTATCAACAACTGATCGACAACAGAAACTCAAATCCTCTCATGATTAATTACGTTCGTGAAATCTCACCCTATCTGTTTACAGGGAGACTCCAACTGGGGACCTGATGAACTGCTTGCAATGCCATTCAGGAACTCAAGTTTCTAGAGACATGCAATTTATTAATGTTGGTAAGAGCTTCTTAATTGCGAACTCCAAGACCGTCAGTGTAATCATTTTAGAAGGAAAACAATAGATCTCCAGCCAGGGGCGGATCCATGATATTTCTTCAGTGGGGGTTAAATTTTAAAAACATAAAAAATTTGATGAAATAAACAAATAAAAGGGTCATTATTTCAATTCAGTGGGGGCTAATTTGTAGTTAGTAGACATTATATAGGGTAAAAGTACAAATTCTCAAAGTTGAGTAGGGGTTATAGCCCCCACGAGAAGGTGGATCCGCCCATGTCTCCAGCAACATTATGATTCACCCTCATCATTTAAGTTGTTGGCAGGAAGTTATGCAAATATTAAAGAGGTGTGGTCAGGTATTCAGGTCTAATTTATCATGTACACGGAAATGTTGATAAGATCAGTGGCGGAGATTGAGACAGTCGGTGCAAAAAAAAAAAAAGAAAAAAAAAGAACTTTTTGCTATTTTAAAGATATTAGTTAAGAAATATGGACTCAGCTCGAATATTTGTATGCAGTATTTGTTAAAGGACATTTTTGGTCAGATGTTATTATAACTGAGGTAAAAGTGCCATTTTGAAAAAGTGAGGGGGTGAAAATTGTCACCCTTTGCCCATTAGGAGCTCCGCCACTGGATAATATGTGTCCAGACCTACTTTCTATTGACAAAAGAGGTTCTCAGGTTCGATCCTCATGCCTCTTTGCATCGTTTTGCTAACCGAATCACCGGGTAAAAGAGACCCGGAAAATCAACTAGAAAGATAGAGTGAGAACGAAGGTAATTTGAGTTTAGTCGCCACCTGTGTGGTTTGCAGGCTGTAAATGAGCGACATGTACACATCGCGCACCAGAAGATAACGACATCAAGTTTTTCTCGTCACGTCACATTGTATGTACACAGTGGGCAGTATCCCCTCGTCGTATTAGTTCCATCTTATCTAGTTATGTCATAACATGTTCCTAGGACTGTTATAACTAGGGTGTCGAAACCAAGAGATCAAGATCGAGACACAAATTCAACGTGGTTTACTAACACACCCGTTAGGTACCTCCACGGCGAAGGAAACACTCTTTATTTGTTAAAGCATGTTATCAAAACTATAAGGGTAGAATGGTCTTTCTCGTATTAAAGATAGTGATGGATCAGTGGTTGTTATATAGATGTGTAATTAGGTGTTTCAATCGATTAAGCAATAATAGATTCATCTTCATCTCTCTGATTTCTTTCTCTCGTCTACTTCCAAATCTCTCATATTCTCTCATGGTATCAGAGCTATCGATCGCTCTCTCTGATCATGTCTTCTCCGGCGCCGGTCACCATCTCGCCTAATCTCCAATTCTTCATCAGCAACTTCCATCATCTTGTTCCAGTGAAACTCGATCTCCACAATTACGGTGTTTGGCGTCTTCAGGTTGAAAGTGCTCTTTCTGCTAGTTCGTTGATCGATCGCCTGCGCTCTCCTGCTCCACCGTCTTCGGTTTCGATTGATTCCTCAGGTACTCGCTCCGTTACACCTGAGTACTCACAGTGGTTGATTGAAGATTCTTATCTTCGTAGTTGTTTACTTGCAACTCTTTCACCATCGGTTTTGGTGCAAGTGAAATCCACTGTCTCTGCGTGTGATTTGTGGTTGTTTCTGGAATCAAAATTCACCAAACTTAGTGCCTCTGAGATCTACAATTTGCGATCTACTCTTCACTCTTTGAAGAAAACTTCTACTCAATCTGTTCGTGATTTTCTGACCTCTTTGAAGAATATTGTGGATCAGTTAGCCCTAGCTGGTGCTCCTGTTGATAAATCAGATGTTGTGTTTTATTCTCTACAAGGTTTACCCGATGAATTTAATTCTATTAAGCCAGTTATTCGCAATTTACCTTTATCTTTGGATGTTGATGAGATTCATGCTCGTATTCTTGCCGAATCTATTCATCTTGAGCTTGAACACAAGCATTCTTTGTCTGCAATTGCTCCTCCTGTGGCTATGGTTGCTCAAACCTTTCCCAGGTTCAATTCTAAGTCTCCATGGCACACTAAACCTCACAAATATCAGCCTAAATCTTATGGTCATCGGTTTCAAGACAGTGCTTCCTCTGCTGTATCTGGTTCTTCTGCTCCGAAACCTAAACTCTCTGGGATTACTTGTCAAATCTGCACCAAAGATGGACATTCTGCTTTTACTTGCTGGCACCGATTTAAGGAGGGATATCAACCAAGAGCCATGTTCACTAGTCCTGTTCAACAAGGGTATTCTCATCATGGCTATTCTTCGCATCAGTCCACGAAACCCTGGGTTTTTGATTCTGGTGCTACACACCATTTCACCAATGATGCTGCTCATCTACATAATTCTCAGGCTTCTTCTCAATACATTGCCATGGCTGATGGCTCTATTGCTCAGTCTACTTATAGATGGGATGGATTACTACCTACACCTACTGGTACTTTGCTACTTAATAACATGTTACATGTTCCCACATTGTCTCATTCTTTAATTTCTGTTCAACAGTTGGCTAAGGACAATGATTGTCAAATTGTTTTTGACTCTTCTTCTGTGGTGGTTCAGGACAAAACTACTTTGAAGGTTCTCTATAAGGGTCCTGTTTCTCAAGGCCTGTACAGTTTTGTTCCTTTCTCCTTGCCTCAGCAGAAGCAATGTCAGTCTCCAATGGCTCTCTTATCTACTTCCTCTTCTACTTCATTTTGGCATGCCAGGTTGGGGCATCCGTCTTATGCTATCTCCCAAGCTCTTTGTCCAAAATATTCTGTCTCAACCTCTTTGGCAGATCACTGTTCTGCATGTTCCTTGGCTAAGTCTAAGAAACTTCCCTTTTATCACAAGTCCACAAGGTCTACTGTAGCTCTTGCACTACTTCACCTGGATGTTTGGGGTGCTAGTCCAGTGATTGGTCATACTGGCTCTAAGTACTATTTCCTTATAGTTGATGATTACACAAGGTTCTCATGGTTGTTTCCTATGTCCGCTAAGTCTGATGTTCTGCCTCTATTCACTGGCTTTGTTACTCAAATTGAGAATCAGTTCAGCACTAGAGTTAAAACTGTGCGTAGTGATGGAGGAAAAGAGTTTGACAATCACTCTTTTCGACAGTTCTTACATTCCAAAGGTATCCAATTTCACAAGACATGTCCTTACACACCTGAACATAATGGCGTGGTTGAGAGAAAGAACAGGCATGTGGGTGAAACTATGAGAACACTACTTACTCATGCAGCTGTTCCACATTGCTATTGGGCAGAGGCAGCTCTTACATCCGTATATCTAATTAACAGACTGCCACTTTCTACACTGGATTTTGTGTCTCCTTATGAGCTGTTGTTTGGCACCACTCCATCTTATGATCATTTGAAGGTTTTCGGCTGCTTATGCTATCCTTGGACAAAGCCATACTCTGTCAACAAACTGGAGCCTAAGTCTATCACTTGTGTTTTTTTGGGGTATAATTTTCCTACTGGCTATAAATGCCTTGATCCACTCACTGGCAAGTTCTACTACTCCAGACATGTTACCTTTCAAGAAGGAGTGTTTCCGTTTCAAACTATGCTTAGTTCTGATCCATCATCGCATGTTGCCTCTGATGTCCCTGCTCACACTCCAGTTACTCCTCTCACACATCTCTCTTCACCACCACTGCCACCTCAGCAGCCCCTGCCACCTCAGCAGCCACTGCCACCTCAGCAGCCCCTGTCACCTCAGCATCCCCTGCCACCTCAGCAGCCACTGCCACCTCAGCAACCACTGCCACCTCAGCAGCCACTGCCACCTCAGCAACCACTGCCAACTCAGTCTTTATCTCCTTCCTCTACTTCTTCTCACCACATGACTACAAGATCTAAGTCTGGTATTCATAAACCCAGATACCCCTTAAGTCTTCTTGCTAAGTCCAATGCTTCAACTGATAGTGAGCCTACTTCTGTCAAACAAGCCTTACTTGATCCAAAATGGCATCACGCTATGTGTGAAGAGTTTGCAGCTCTTCAAAGGCAGCACACATGGACTCTTGTCCCTCCACCCCTTCACCGGTCTCCCATTGGGTGCAAATGGGTTTTTAAAGTCAAGCGACATGCCGATGGAAGCATTTCCAGGTACAAGACTCGTTTAGTTGCAAAGGGGTTTAGTCAAGAAGAGGGTCTTGATTACCAAGAAACTTTTAGCCCTGTTGTGAAGCACCAAACTTTGAGATTGGTTCTCACCCTGGCTTGTTACTTTGATTGGCCTTTGCGGCAATTTGATGTAAATAATGCGTTTCTGCACGGTCCTTTATCTGAGGTGGTCTACATGACCCAGCCTCCTGGTTTTGAGGATCCCTCTTCTCCCACAGCTGTGTGTTGTCTGCATAAAGCTTTGTATGGGCTTAAACAGGCTCCTCGAGCCTGGTATCAGCTGCTGCATCAATTTTTGGACGCTCAAGGCTACAGCACTTCCCCTACTGATTCTTCATTCTTCTATAGACATTCTGCTGGTAAAACTAGTGTTCTTCTAGTGTATGTGGATGACATCATCCTTACTGGTGATGATCTTGTCTTTAATGAAACTTTGGTTCGTCACATGGCTTCCACCTTCTCCATTAAGGATCTGGGAGAACTCTCCTTTTTTCTGGGTATGTCTTTTTCAAAGACTTCTACCGGTTTCTCTCTTACTCAGTCTAAGTATGCTCTGGAGATACTAACCAAATCTGGTTTTGTTGATTGCAAACCAGTAACAACTCCTATTGCTCTCAAGGGTGATCTTCATCCTGATTTAACTCCTCTTCCTGATCCAGCTCATTACAGAAGCCTTGTGGGCTCTCTCCAGTACCTCACTGCCACAAGACCCGATCTGACATTTGCTGTCAATCATGCTTGTCAAAAAATGCATCGTCCTACAGTCTCGGATCTTCAAGCTGTTCACAGAATACTCAGATATGTGAAGGGCACTCTTCACTGTGGCCTGGTCTTTCACAAGAGCTCTTTACAACTTTTGGGATTTTCAGATTCTGATTGGGGGGGAGACTCTACTGACAGAAAGTCTGTCTCTGGTTGCTGCATCTTTCTTGGTGATAATCTCTTGTCGTGGTCTTCTAGAAAGCAAGTTACTGTCTCTAAATCTTCTACAGAAGCTGAATTTCGAGCCTTATCATCAGCTGCTTCTGAGCTTTTGTGGTTGAAGATCTTGCTTACTGAATTGAGAGTTCCTCTGTCTTTACCCCCCGTCTTGTTTTGTGACAACACTTCTGCTCTTAGTCTTGCCTCCAATCCAGTTCAACACAGCAAGGCCAGACATCTGGAGATGGATTGTTTCTTTGTCCGAGACAGAGTTCAGAAGAAACATTTAAGTGTTCATCACATTCCTTCTGAGTTTCAACTTGCAGATTTCTTTACCAAACCTCTTACCTCTGCTAGGTTTGAGTTTTTGAGGTCTCATTTAGCTGCCCTGCATATTTTACAATGTGTCCAAGCTTCTGGGCTTTCCAGTTCCGCCCTTTCAGCTTGAGGAGGGATGTTAAAGCATGTTATCAAAACTATATGGGTAGAATGGTCTTTCTCGTATTAAAGATAGTGATGGATCAGTGGTTGTTATATAGATGTGTAATTAGGTGTTTCAATCGATTAAGCAATAATAGATTCATCTTCATCTCTCTGATTTCTTTCTCTCGTCTACTTCCAAATCTCTCATATTCTCTCATTATTTATGAGAGAAACACTCCAACATACACCACACACACTCAGACACAATCTAGACCATTTTTAGTGAAACCACACACACTCAGACACAACCTAGACCATTTTTAGTGACATAAGGGGACCTATAATGGCTGCCAAAGTAACCCGAAACCGTCCCGAATCAAACAAGGAAACAACTGAAGCCGCCAACACATACATGTGCTCGCACGAGTCCCTGGTCTGCTCGTGCGAGCTCTCTCCAGCTGCTGCAACTGCGTTTCTTCTTTCTCCTTGACCTGTTGCCTTTCCAATTCATGCCGGATCTTGTTGACTTGATTCAAGGCACTCTATCAAGGACAAGGTGACTTAAAAAACGACTCGATTCCACAAGGCTAGCTAGCTTGACATCATTTGTCCCAAATGACCATGCTCATTACATCATTCATAAACCGAAATCTTCACCCAGAAAAATGTCGCCCAAATGTTTTTCAACAAGTAGGAAGATGAATGCACATAGCTAGAGCGATTGTAGCTCATGCACTGACTGGCAACTGATGGCAATGGCCGATTCACATAGTTCTATAACAGCTTTCTATAGCAATTAGCAGCTTATTGCACAGCAGTTTAAGTGGATTTCTATAGCAGCTTTCTCTCAGCATTTATTGCACAGCAGTTTTCTAAAACGTCACAGTATCCCCAAACTAACCCTCAGAACAGCTAGCTACAACCAACTAAACCGGAAAGGATCGTGCTTACCAAATCGTCACTGTGAATCATGTTGCAGCCAAATTGTTTCTGCAACCGGGATGCCTCAATGGCGAGCTCCTGGTCTAAAGTTTTAAGACGTTCAAGCGAGAGAAAGAGGCAAGAGCTAATCATCTGGGTTCATCCCAAAGGGATATCTAGTTTCTTGATCAAGGAGCACGGGAAACTGGGTAACGCGCTAATCTTAGGGGTTCTTTCTAGGCTCTTTCAAGAGAAGGTCCTTTTGATTCTGTGAAGAAGAAATGCAGTAGAGGGCATGCGATATATCATATATGCCCGCAGAGAAAAGTCAGCAGTAAGATGAGATGATTGGACTATGGGGTAAACTCAGCAACTCACTACCATTTACCTCTGTGAGATTCACAGTGAAGCCCTTCTAGGTTAAGGGCATGTTTAGTACCAGCTGAAAATCTAAATAATCAGTTGAAAAGTCTTGAGAAAACAAGCTGGTTATAAATCTAGAACCTCAGAAAATGTTTAAATTCTGAGTTCCCAAACATGTACTAATGTAGAACCTCTACCTTGAATACAAAACTGCAACACACCGAAATTGCCCGACTCTAATATATTCTCGTATGTACAATACTCAGATATGAAGTTGATTGCTTCAATTGAGAAAATTTCATGCATCAGATTTTTTAGGGTAGGGTGGATTTGTTATATCTTATACTAGAACACGAGTGTGCCCGACTCAGAGGCTTTTCTGGCTTATCTTGTAGATTTTCATACTCCATTTGGACGGTGGAACCCTACAGCATTTGATTTTGACATCCAAGTCATCGGCAAAAAGTTGCAACATAGAACACAACACCAGCAAGGACAAGAACACAACACCAGGCTCAAAAGGTTTGCTAAGCCTTTCGAGGATGCTTAAAATGCTTACCGATAAAAAACAAAGATACACTCACAATGACAAAAAGAAATCAAATGGTAAACAAAACTTCACCAGAGAGCTCACTAAATCAAATCGGTGTTACATAAGAGAAGATGCTGAAGACACCGCTCGAGACAATCAAAGAAACTGATTAAAACCACCGCTGATTAAAATGGCGGTGTAGAGATCAGGCATGTGATCGGCTGCTGATAACGAGGAACGACAAAGCGGGCAGTTACGCTGGCCAAGTTCCGTCCACCGGTCGATGCAGCTTCTGTGGAAAGCATGACAACAGTTGGCTAACAGTCGGATTTCGCCGCCAACGCCGCCGCCGCTGAGATCGTTCAGGCACACTACACAACTACCTAAGCTCTCTGTCTCAGCTGGTAATTTCATAGTCATAGATGATGCCATTGCACAAACACCCAAGGCCTCTGTGATGACCCCTGGTTTGTGTGTGGAGCCATTTTCAAGGGGTGGAAATCATTATTCTCTTGCAATGGCAATCGCCACAACTTGTGCACAGTGGGTGAAGTATTGAATGGAAACATTAAAGAGGTGTTACCCAATCGTACCGTGTCCACAAAAGTAAATAAGACTAGACAAAAATGAAATTTCTGGATGCTAATGGGCCAGTTTGCTGGCAGCAGAAGCATTCCCAAACTAGCCATATATATGTGGTTGGGAAGTTACGATGCGAGTTATGGTTCCGGATTCTCTAGGGTAGTTTAGCATCACTTCATCAAACTCACATAAAATCACTTAATTGGGAAGGCTCCTGCTCGCCGAATTGAATCATCAATGTGAATCAGTAAGCAGCCACAGGACCAATAAAAGTAGACCCGAACACGAAATACAGCTACGATATATGGTTTCTATGACCGTTAAAAAAGTTCCCAGACGAGGTTCTGCCATCACGTCGTGGAAACCTTCAACATTTGGTTCAACAAAAGACTAGTTGCAGAAACTTGTGACAGAGAACACAACACCAGTAAGGACTTGAACAGAGGTCATAATCCCAACACCAAAAAGAGGAGATGTCCCGCTCAACTAATAGTCGACTAGTAGTATAGTAGACTAGTAAAACAAGATACGGTGTGTGTGTGTGTGTGTGTGTGTGTGTGTGTGTATATATATATATATAACGTGGTTCGACCGAACATGTCTACATGAGCTTGTGGGAGTACTAACAAAGACGACTTGAGACGTCAACAACTGATCGACAATTTATTTATCGATGTGCGAGTCTTGAGCTGCAGACCAGATGAACTGACTACACATACCTTTAGACTCATGTTCACGGAAAGACAACTTATTTAATGTGGGTAGGACTAGGAACTGCTTAATTCGCCTAACTCGCACACAAACTAATAATCGAGCCCAGCAGTATTTGCCATGGAGTAGAGATAGAACTCGTAATCGCCAGTCAAAACGACGATCTGGTCATTTAGTGTGTGTTATGATATTTGCTTGTACCATGTCCGTAGATTTGCGATCCAAAAAAATTTGATTTCATTTTAGAAAAAGTTTCTGTAGTTTTGTGATCCAAAAAGTTGATTTCATTTAAGAAAATATTATCTAATAGGATATTTCCGTTTCCAGTTGGGATAGCTCTCTCGTATACTAAATGGGGGAGTCCATATCTCTAAGTTCTTTTTTTTTTCCCTCAGGTATATCTCTTCATTTTTCATTGCTATTTCGTGATAAGATGAATGGACTGGGGGGAATAACTCAAGCAACTCGCTAACAGTTACCCCGTGAAATGGATGCACAATATAGCCCTTCTAAAATAAACCAGAACTTCGGAAATTGGGTAAAAGACACTCTCAGCCCCTCTAATTTGATTGAAGGACAATTTCACTCCCTTCCAGTTGGGAAAAGGACACTTACACCCCCTTCAGTGTGCCGAACTTATTGTGATCAAACAAAGCCAAGATGTTATGCCTTCTCATCAGTCGCCTCTCCGCATAAGGACGGAGCTAATTCTTGGGCTTCTTCCTAGTCTCTTTCGAGAAGGGATCCTTTTGATTCTATTTAAGATGGCTGCTTGATAGGGAGAATGGACTAGGCAGAAAACTCGGCAACTCGCTACCAGTTTCCTCGTGACATACACAATACAGACCTTTTAGGCCTCGGATGGATAAGGTATAAGAAGAGGGGGGATAACGAGATGTTATACCTATAGTTTAATCTCCCACATTTGGGTTCAGGTAAAGGATATGAAACAGGTATAACATCCTTTCACAAACCTCTCTTGAAATTATGCATGTGTTAAGTCAGAGAAGAGATGAGGGGGGATATGTTATTACATATCCTACACTAACCAAACATTGAAAAATAAATTCCATATCAATCTTTATCTGACCCGACGACAAGCATATCCTAAGGTCCTACCTCATATCCAAGTATATATTAAGTTCCCTGTTCCATACACCTTACCCAAACAAGGCCCTGGGTTACAACTGGAACCTAGGAAATTCTCTACCTTCAAGAAAAATAAAATGGAAGAGAACCGATGCCTATAGTTAGTTATTCCACATACAAATGTAAAATACTCAGATATCAAGTTGATTACTCAAGAACATGCAACTCATTTATATCATTCAAGAAACCACAAGGATTTCCAGAGCCTGCTGAAGTCAAAATACACACAAGAGACACTAGGGCACGTTCTAGCTGATCATATTTCATACTTCTCATACATGTGTCCATACTATACTACTACTGAAGGACATTGACAAAAACTCATTTCCAGATATAGAAAGATTTAGACTTCACATCACCTTTACTCATCGGTTGAATCCCTACTTGACCAGGTCTGCAACAGTGAAAGAGCTACCAATGGCCCCATCATAGGTGACATTGGTGGAGGTCTGCTGAAAGCAGCAATAGGTTCCGGTTTGCTATCAGCTATCTTCTGCCCAACGACCTCCATATCGTTACCTATTTGCTTCTTTGGGGTTGTAGTCGCCACCTTACCTGCTTGCATCTGATAATGTCAATAAAAAGGCCTGGAACAGGCACAACACAAGACAAAGAGACATTGTAACACTACTTACCGGTCTTACCCCACGTGGGTTTCGGTATGTGGGTTTTACTGAATATGTTCCCTGCCGGCAACACTCCTGTAGTTACGCGCATGAGGTTCGTAGATACGTTCTTCCCTAGAAAGCTGAATGTATTAAGATAAGATAAGAAGCAAATTTAGGTAACATTCTGCGCTTAAAAAATACAAACAGCGGATTGCAAAGATAAATGCCCAAATTTCTACACAAAGATATGATTCTATGCTTCATTCAGAGGACATGAGTCATCACATACCACAAGAACAAAATGATACAGGTTAAACTGTTGCCATCCCTATAAACAGACCATAACTATAACTGAGCTTAATATTTTAGAGAAAGTGGGTAACCCAGTTAATGCTCATTAGCAGATGCCAATTCATCCACCACCCCCCTTGAGGTGCAGTATCTCAGAAACTTACCTCGTGATTGTGGAGAGTTCCATAAATTGAGTAACGATAGGTATCGAGAGACACGGTTACAAGCTTAACCAGTGTTACCACAATTCACTCATACCCCCCGCGAATTGCGAATTGGATTGCGCGTTCCGAGACGTGGAACACCAGCGATCCAGATCGCCTAATTTGGCGATCCCAGTTTTGTTCACTACTTTCACCTGAAGTATCTAGAAGGGAAAATTAAATTTGGAAATGTTAAGTTACATATATTTTTAGAGTATTGACTTTTAAGTATTGTATAATTGAGCAGTTTTATATTTCATGATTCCTGAAAAATGGTAAAACTCGTATAAAGGTATCCAAAGAAGCCTACCCTTGGCGTAGCGAATTCCATAGGGTACCTGGAACCGGAACGATCCGCATTCCAGGTAACTTAGAGATTACAACCAGATTAACAAAGACTAGTGATCCCAGAAACACATACAGGTGTTTTGCAAAGAGTTTCCAAAGGTAAATGAACACCGAGTCTGTTCTGGATCGAACCAGGGTACAATCCATTAGCAAATTATGAAAGACAAACAATTTTTTAAGAAATTTATGATCAAATTAGGGTATGATCCTATGCCTTTTTCGGTATTCTGGATCGAACTAGGGTATTACCCATTAGCAAAATTATGAAAGATAAAAACTGCTACTACCTCCGTATGGCTTATTTCTCTATGCTTTGACTTTTTGACTAGTATATGAGTCACTTTGACCGAGTGATTTGGATCGCAAAACAATACGATTTTTTTATAATTTTTTCACCATGTTATAGAACAACTTTTACTCTACAACACCATGAAAATATTATCCAAAAACTTAAATCGTTTTGCAATCCAAACACCAAGTCAAATTGACCCAGTAAATAGTGACAAAAGTTGAAACGTAGACAAAGACGCGTTTCGGAGGTAGTATTAAGAAGCTTATTAGGGTATCTATGACCCCATGCTTTAACAGCTCTTAAGCAACAGATAGGAGATTTCCTTAATCCAACCATCATGCAAATTGATATTTCGATGATTAACTGGAAAAGTAATGAATCGATTAGCAAAATAATTATTAAAGTTGCATATGTAATTCAACAAACCATTCATTGGGCACAACAGAGACGCATCAAAAACCCTTGATCTCAGCCACAGAGATACTTTTACGCGGGGAAATCAACGATTTTGTCCATGAGGAAAGCTAATTCTTCACGAACTTGATCTAGTTCTCATCAAACTACACGAATCGATCAATTCGACAAAAAAAACATAGCACAATTCGAAGACAGAGAGATAGGTACTTGCAGGTTTCTGATTCTATATAGATAGATTTCGAAAAGATGCAATAATAGATCGACTGAATCGTACCTTCGAGATCGCACTTTGTAGTTGTTACCGTTCGCTGCAAACTGCAGAAAGAGAAAGAGAGACCTTCCAATTGTTCGGTGCGATAGAGAGAAAGAAAGAGAGAAGTTCAGGAATGTTCAGGAAAGCTCCTTTCTCGGAACGAATGAGTCACTGGAATGTATTCTCGTCCACGTGACAAACATCCAACGCGTCTGTTCTGGGCCTGTAACTTTTTATTAATGGGCCGGACCCGCATAAGTACTGTATTAAACCTGACCCATCTGGGAGAATCAAAATGAAAAATATTTCTTTAATGAAAAAATGAAAAATATTGACCAGAGAATGTTATTTTGACAAAATTGACGTAGAGGAATGAAAATAAAAAATCCGTCATGTCGGAATTATGAGTCCTACTTGATTTTTCAGAGTCAAGAAAAGTGGAGTAACTAGACAGAAAAGCTAAATAAAAAGTGTTTCATTCTCCTTAATGCGCTCGGTTGCGGCAGGAAAGTTAAGTTTTGACTTTTTTTTTTGTCAATCGAGTTGTGAGACTCACTGTGTTTATTTTCACGCGGAATTTTTTCTTTCCAAATCGTGTCCTCATATAAGCAGAAGATATACGTGGAAATGGTATGAAATGAACATTTGTGGAAAATTAAGTTGTTAGGGTTCCATTTCTTTTCAATCATTTCCCAAACAAAGGCAGCTGTCGAATGCAAATTCACTTGATTTAGCAAGCAACAGGGCTAATCATTTTCACAATAGTAACTCCGAATTACCTTGCAAAAATGAGATTTACTTACAGAGAGTAAAATACAATGCGATAAACCACAGTAAATAAAAGGTTCCATTCCTACAAAAATCTGTGTAATCTTCGTGGAATACTGGAAATCTGGAATGAGTACTGATTACATCAACGAGTTAACAACCTAAAAATACATTGGACTAGCAACTAAAAAACAGTTGTCCTGGGTCAGGCCTCAGTTAGCTATCGCTACAACATACATGATCTATCCTAAAATTCACACACTTCCATTTCATCGAACACAGCAGCATCTTTTTCTTCAAGTTGGAGGTCCTCACCTATTTCAGCTCCCAAAATAGCATCTGCAAGAGAAAGGGTAAGGGCATTTTGCTGTTAAAATCGAGACAAAAAAATGCCAAGCATTGTTCCCTTTTATGTCTGTAGTGCATGCAATAACTAAGACTCAACTGATCGTTCATAAGAAAACTTTATTTTTTTGAGAAACGCTCATAAGTAAAACTTATTGAGCTTCTGATAGACCAGTGTTACCAGATCATATTTCTTCATAGGCTACGTTTGTTTGGTAATGTATTTGTAAAACATTTCACATTATTTTTGGTTAAAATGTTCTCCCAACAAACATGTTACTCGTTTTCCTATGGTGGCTGCAGTAGGCGGCCGTGGTGGTGGTAGCATTAGTATGTGATTGGTCTTCGGTGGTGTCATTAGGTAGTGTTGTGGGGGAGTAAGTGGATGTGTTGGGTCACGCCAAAAAGTGTTGGAGGTAGTGCTGATGGTGGTGCAGGCAACAGCGGTGGTGGCGGAGGTGGCGATTGTGGTGGCATTAGTGGTGACATGGTAGTTGTGGAGGCAAAGGAGGGAGAGGTTGTCACAATGCCACACATTGGAAAATGGCTTACGGACTTGAAACTTGCAAGTCATTTTACACCATTTGAGTCGAAACATATTACTACTACTACTTAGTAAATTATTTGATGGAACAAATCGTGAAACAAACACCGCCAATTAGGAAAATATTTCACAGGAAAATGATTTACCATGAAGCAAATGGAGCCTTAATATGCTAATGGTAGAACACAGATCAAAGCCATGGTGGTAAACAGGTAATTAATGGGTTCAGATTGTTCAACAGAAAGAAGTAAAGAGTTTGAACATACCAAACTAGTGACTAGGACCAGGGTTGAACTTGACAGATTCCCTCCAAATCAGCTCCCTGACATTTTCTTCTGTGATGAAGGGTTCCTCGAAATCGAAACTAAAAGGGTAGGGGCAAGTCGGCTCGTCATTGATATCATGAAGTGACGACAAGTACGGATGGCATAGAGCTTCATCAACTATAACCAAATCGAAAGATTCAGAACTTATATCAGATATCATAGAATAAGTTACAGAAAGTTGTGCAGAAAGTACTATGAGAAAGCTGTTGTGCAGAAAGTACAATGAGAAAGCTGTCGTGCACAAAGTACTATGAAAAAGATGTTGTGTACATCCACATAAAAAGTGTTTGGTAAACTTCATATATAACCTGCTGTGGAAAAGTGTTTTTGGCAGTTTGTGTTCAGTAATTATTGTTTTTGACTTGCTGTAAATATCGAAATGACAACATCAGACATCATAGAATGAATATTGGTATTTGATATGTAATTTTGGAACTTATTGTTATGGCATTAGATAAAATAGTCTATTAATAAGATTATCAAAAAGCAGGTCCAAATTAGCAACCCCTCTCCAGCTTCTCAAAAGTTGCGGTGGGAAAGCAGTTGCTATCCATAAAGCACACAAATAATAATTTGCCAAACATGTCAACACTGCTTTTGGCATAAAAAAAAAAAAAAGCATTCTTCAAAGCAAAAGCAATACCGAGCGGGCTCTTAGGCCGTTTACCAATCAAGCACTTCATGGACGTTGCGATTCATACCTGTAATGCGCTTGCTGGGATCAAACACGAGCATTTTCTCCATTAAATCAATAGCCAGGGGAGACATGTTTGGGAATCTAGCTGAAAATTGTTGCTTTGGATATTGGGCTAGCTGTTGAATATACTTGCGCGAGTTATTGCTCCTAAGGAAGCCGAGACTGGTATCATCCGGTGTACCTAGAAGCTTTTAGAAACAACAATACACTTTATTAATTTTCCTGGTGAAGCCAAAGCTGGTTCACTAAGGCTTTGTTTGATTGACACTAAAATGTGTTACAAATGAAAATATTTTACACGTAAAATATCTTATGTGAAAAACTTTTTTCTGCAATTATTTTCTAGTGTTTGCTTGACACATGAAAAATATTTTACTTGTGCATTATATTTTTTGCGGTTGGTGACAGCAGAGGTGGTGGTGGAGCAGTGGCGGCAGTGAGGGTAGTGGCAGTGGGGTGGAGGTGGGTGGCGACAGTAGTGGTTCTTGGTGGCTTAGGTGTTAGTATGTGTGGTTGTCACACTTCTTCACTCTCAGGAAAATGGCTTACCAATTTTAAACGTGCAAGTCATTTTACATCATTTAAAGGGAAACAGTTTACTTGATAAAAGATTTCACGAGACAAATTGCGAACCAAACACCAAAACAATGAAAAACATTTCACAGGAAAATATTTTACCACCAACCAAACGGAGCCTATTGGAAGGAAAGAAGAAAATGCATAAATAAGAAAGATTGATACCTCTGTGATAAGCCTCAGCTGATGAACATAATCTTTTCCAGGAAATAAGGGTTCCCTGGTCGCAATTTCACCAAGTATACAACCAACAGACCAAATATCAATAGCTGCCGTGTACTCAGAACAGTTCAGAAGCAACTCAGGGGCACGATACCAGCGAGTAACTACATACTCGGTCATGAAATCCGTCTCGGAGGTTATGCGTGCCAATCCAAAGTCTCCGATCTTAAGATCGCAGTTTGCATTCAGGAGTATGTTGCTGGGCTTGAGGTCACGGTGCAGAACATTTGCAGAGTGCACGTATTTCAATCCACGTAGGAGCTGATACATGAAGTACTGCAGGAGAAACACAAGATTTTAGTCTTGTGTAAAGTCCATCAGAAAAACTATTTCCTCTGTTTCTCTTGAATCTTTCCACTTTCCATTTTGGTCTGTTTTTCCTAAAGGTTCCCACTTACCAATTTTTACCACTTATAAATCTACCAAATTAACATTCACACCAACCCCAATTACCACCCATACCAACCAACCCTCAGCATCCCAAACCAAAATCAAGTGTGAGAGAAAGGGGAGGGGCAAATCCGACTTTTCACTCATTTTCTTTAAAAACGTGCAGAAGTCATGTGGAAGAAACACAAGAAACAGAGGAAGTAACTGTTTTAAGTTAAAGTTTGTTGCTAAAAGAGAAAATGGCAGCAGCATCTAAGAGTGTGGAAATGTTTCAGAGGTTTCTTCTAATATCATTTCAATGCTTCTTAAGCTAGAGCTTAACTTCATTTGTTCTGTCTTGTGACATTTCGAAAACCTGTTCTCGCTCATTCTAGGGGAGGAAGGGGTGTCAGGAATTGAATCCCCGTGGTGTCTGAGGCTAGTACACAAACCATTTGATCTAGCACACATGGGCATGGTTCTATAAAAGCTGCAATCTTCATAGAGATGCCTAATACCAAAATTGACATCGTCTAGTTACTGAAACAAAACCGAAATCACAATGACAAGTATTCATTGGGGCTAGTCCCACCACTGTGGCATGCTTGCGTGGTGGGGCACGTCTATCAGAGTTGAACAAATATGAGTCAGATGAAGCCCACTAATTTTTGAATGTTTGTAAGAAGCTGATTGACATGCCCCACTATGCAGGCATGCCACATGTGGGCTGTTTGGATGGGCTTAAAAAAGTTCGGAAATCACCCCGAAAAAATCCGTAAATTCCAAAAAAAACGGAATTCCGGCTGAAAATCTGGGAATCCGAATTTAAAGCCGGAACTCTAGATTTTTGGGCATAATTCCAGATTTGTTTGGGTTGGAGAGGTTTGACCGAAAATTCTCGGATTATTAACCTTCCTCTACCTCTCAATTTAATCCCATCCAAACAGGCCCGTGGTGGGGATAGCATCTCATGACAATAAGAGAGACAATTCTGTCAATTTCTTGATATTTTTTCTGACAAACCTCACTTTTTATTGCTTTACAATCCTGGGTACTTTATATTCAATTCTCTTGATTCGAAGAGAACCGCAAAGGTTTTGTGACTCGACGGGACAGGAAATCAACTGCGGCACTAATCTAATCTCAGGATTCGAGTTGAGAGTTTTGGGGGCAAATTTTTGTCGGTCATTGATGATTTTAAAGAAATGAAAACATGTAATGCATACGAAAAGTAGTCCTGATGTACCTGACAATGGTCGTCTGTCAATTGCTGATCAGAACGGATTATCTGATGAAGATCAGTGTCCATCAACTCATAGACAATGTAGACATCATTAAAAGCATCCCTCTTTGGCGGCCGGATAATGTCCTTGATCGCAATAACCTGTCCAGAGACATGAAGGAGGATTACACAAAGATTAATCAAGAGCAATATTCCAGTTTCTTGGGCAAGGTCAAGAGATGATGAGACTTCACATAGAAAGCCCATCATTAAAGTTTCTTCAATTCCTTTCTGGTACGCAAAATTGCTAATCTTCATTCTGACTTGAAATATGGATATAGGTCCTTTTGAGAGCTAAGCAATAATAGCATTACTAAGTGCTTTATGAACAAGAATCCGTCCAGTTGCACTAGAGTCGGGGGGAAAGGAAACTGATGCAGCACAAATATGCAAAGTGGACATGGAGCGGAAAAACACATGAATGCAACTAAAGTGATGATAGACAAAGTTTTCGGAGAAACTGTCACACCTGAATTGGAGAAAAAAGAACGTCTGAAGTTCCAAATGAGAAGTGGACAGATGGAATAAAGAGGTAACAGATGCTTTCAGAAAAAAACTTGCCACATACTAAAAGGAGATTGATGTAGTTTCCAGGGAGAGACTAGTAACAAACAGTCAAATAATAACGCGGGGCCTTTTTCGTCATCCCCACCACTAATTCCGAAATTGGTTTATAATTTAAAACCGGTTTTCCAAACACGCCTCACTAAAATTCTTGTTTAAGGTTGAAAGCCCTCAAGAAAAGTTGTACATCGCCACAAGCCCCACACCTTTTCTTGCAGACTGAAAGCTTACTATGGAAACCCTCATTGTTTCGATGATGAAAATGAGAGCTTGAAAAAAAAGTACAATTGTTTTGAGTGGCGTGAGCATTTCAAAAGATCATAATGTACAATTGAAGATTATGGAAACACAGGGACCTCAATGCACTACCAAAACCGACCACCAAAATGTTCATCAATCTTTGGTAGTAAAATAGCAATGCACAAAATCTTCAGCAGCCTAGAAACTAAAGTTCTGATGTTCTTCAATCGTGAAACTTAGATTTTCTGGTCAGTTGCATGTAAACTGGTGAAAAGCTGGTACTAGTTACATGTGCAACTGGTTTATTGATCTCGGATGCATATGCCAAAAGTCAACAGTAAGATACTAATAGGAGAATAACTTAGAAAGCGTGTCAATCAACCAAGTTTTCATTTAGTCCTAATGCAAATTAAAGTCTAAAAGTCATGAAGAAAGAAGTAAACAATAGGGGGTCAAAATCTCACATTTTCATGGTCCATGTGGCGAAGGAGTTTGATTTCCCTAAGCGTCCTCTTCGCGTCAATCCTATTGTCAAATGCGTTACCAATCTTCTTAATGGCAATCTCCTCACTTGTCTCCGAATTTACAGCAGCACTGGGAAACAAAAGGAACAAAATTTTATATTCGATCAAGTTAGTTATGATTCTGAATTCACTTCTTGAAACTCCATGCGAATTCGTTCACCTATCCGTGTTCCATAAGTGATCCCATCGAGTAATCTATCAAACTTTTACTATTAGGCTTCTCTCACACTGACGGTTACTTTCTATAATCTTTGTCATGAATGAGGATTTCTGAAGAAATTTATTTTTATTGCTCATTGGTGCACAAGAACCCCAGAGATTAGACATGTCCTACCCTTTACTTCAAGTTAAGGAGAGCCTCAATCAATAAATTTCAAATAAGGGCCTCAATCTGCCATAGGTCTAAATTTATGATTATTTCATGAAAAAACAGCTCCAGCATCTGGCCTAAATGGTGGAGCAAATTTACTGCTAGCCTCCATTTTGGCCAAAACTAAGGAAAACTGTATATGGAAAAAAAAATCAAATTTAGTCATGATTATTGTTCATAAAGGAACATAATTATTTAATGATGAAAACTACCACTCTGTCCCAGCTCTTTCTTCCCAATTTGACTTTGGTCACTATTCACTGGGTCACTTTGACCCGGTGATTTGAATAGCAAACCGATGTAATTTTTTGATAATTTTTTCATGGTGTTGTAAAGTAAAAGGTGCTCTATAATAAGGTGAAAAAGTTGTCAAAAAATCGTATCCTTTTGCTATCCAAATCACCCGGTCAAAGTGACCCAGATACGAGTCAAAAAAGTCAAATGGGAAGAAAGAGTTGGGACGGACTGGTATAAAGTTATAAGATAACGACGGTGTCCTAATATAGATCTATTGCTGTAGCAATAATTCCAAAAGTGTTGGCCAGGAACAAAATGAGCCCATGGAAGGCTATGTTGTTAGAGCATCTCCAACAGCAAAATGGCATTTGGACTAAATTTGTTCATGGCCTAAATTTTACTCCAAATGTAACACGTTGTAAGATACATTTTGAGTTGTCGAACAAGCAGGAGGTCTTAATATGGAAAACAATCATTATATGAATTCTTCTAGTTTTCATCTTTAATCAATCAACGGTCTAGTTTTCGTCATTAAACAACAACAATTCTGAATTGAAGTTCATTTTTTTTAATCTTTTCTTTCAAGAGTCCATGGTTTTGTCCAGTAGATAGGTCTAGTGAAAATTTAGGCAATCATTTCCAACCGGTGTTGGAGATGGGTCTTGAGAAAAAAATGGCAAAATTTTAGTCAAATTACTGTTTTAGGCCAGCTGTCGGAAATAATTATCACATTTTCACCTACAAATTCACTTCCTCTCTGTCCCAGAACGTTCTCCCCAATTTGACTTTTACCACTATTCACTGAGTCACTTTGACCCAGAGATTTGAATATCAAAATGATGTAATTTTTTGATAATCTTTTCATGGTGTTGTTGAGTAAAAGCTGCTCCACAATAAGCTGAAAAAATTATCAAAAAAAATCGTATAGTTTTACCATCTAAAGTGACCCAGATACGAGTCAAAAAATCCGGATGGAAAGAACACTTGCATTTCATCAAGACGATTGACAGTCCAAAACATTCTAAAGAAAGCTCATACGTGCAATCAGGTTCTACTAAAAGAACTGAATCAAAACCTCAAACTCATCTCAATTTCTTCCATGTAAAGAGGGAAGAAAGTAAACCCAGAAATCAAAACATGAAAGCAAAATACCCAGAAATGAATAAAGTCAAATCAAAGACTAACCAGACAATGCCGTAAGCACCTCTTCCGATGGGGCGGAGAGGAGGGACATACTTGTTCGACACCTCAAATAAGTTTCCGTAAACATTGTACCGCACGTATCGTCCCCCATGTGTAGGCACTCCTTTTATAGTAGTCGCTTTTGTAGTCGTAGTATCAGCATCGATTGGAATAGACTCCATAGCCATCGAATCCAGAAAATGTTGTTTGATTTCTATAGGGTTTAAGCAGAGAAAGAGAGTTATGTGTGTTGTGTGAGGTTTGATTTGGGTTTTGGTGAATGAAGGTGTTAAAAATGGAGAGAAAATGGACGCGGTCTCCGAGAGGAGTCCGTGAAACGAAGAAGAGGTGGACTTTTCAAATTTTAATGGCGGAGGCTATGGTACGTCCTGGCCCCACGCGGAAGAAACCGGCTCAGCCGGTTATTGCCGGTAATTACGGTTTTACCCGCAAAAAGACAAAAAAATGGACCCCAGGGCGCCGCCATCAGGATTTTGGATAGAAATGTAAAGAAATGGATAAAACTGTTAAGATGGAGATAAAACTGCAGATAGAAATAATTAAAAATGGACAGAAATGATTAGAATCGGATAAAACTTAAACAAACCAGATAGAAACGCAAACAACACACTACAACTAAGCTATTACAGCAGATTTGCAAGCACTGGAGGTTTAAAGGGAAGATACATGACTTGTGAAACATAAAAGTGGACAGAAGAACACCTTGCAACTTTCGTTTCACTTAAAAAAAATAACAATTATTGCGAAAAGTAACGCAAATGCAAGAACGATGATGCATGTGTGCGATATCCTTTGTCTCCTTAGCATTTCTTGATTTTCAGACCTCATTCGTCTTGTTGTTTCAATAATTCTGGACCATCGTTGCATTGTCTCCTCGCAAAAGCATGGCGGTTCTTCGTCCGCCCATACAAAGTAACTACATTGAGACCCCTGAGGCAGTGGGCACCGGTAGAAATCTCGACCTGAGTTCTTTGTGTTAGGACCAGCTCTTCTCATCACTCGTATCCTTCCACAGTTACAATACCTTGGTCCATACTCGGGGTTACGACGGTATTGGTTAGAGGAGGAGCTGAATGAGGTATGTGACATGGTGGCGATGAGAATTTGGGGATATTTGGAGGAGGAGAAGATGGTGGAGAGCAAATGGCAGGTGTGCTTGTGCAAGAGTGGTTGGGTGCATAAGTAGGAGAAGGGAAGGGTGGTTTGTTGTTGGACATAAATGTGGAGTAAAGGGTTCATAAATACAGGTTTGACTACACTGTTACCAAAGTATATGCTGATTAACAAAGTAAAGGAATCAGTGAATGTAGTCACGACTGGGAAACAGATTTGACCAAAATGTAGATAGAAATCCAAAACACACAGATACTATTTATGAACAGGTAGACTGTAATGTAGTTCACATGAACAAAAATAGTTAAGTTCATGGTTTTGAAACCACAACCACACAACTATTACAGCCACAGAAAGAGTCACCACCCTCATTGTCAAACAAACATACATAAACAGGTAAAAATCCAAAACACACAGGCTTTATTTATGTCAAACAAACAAACATAAACAGAAAATGCAGATAACAATCCAAAACATACAGACTAGATTTAGAAACAGGTAGCATACAATGTAGTTGACATGAACAAAAATAGAGTTTTTGGAACCTCAATCACACAACTGTTACATCCCCAGAAAGATTCACCACCCTCATTGTCAACATTCTCAAACAAACAGACATAAGTTAAATTGTTTTCAAAACAACACCAAATCACATATTTGTCATGGACTACTCAAAAGTAACGATTCCTAAAGGCTGAATAGACCGTAGGTATGTCCATGTACTTTCTGGCAAATAAGTTCTCATTATTTCCCTCATACTTGAATCTGTCCACAGCATCAAGAAGGTCCCGTCGGAGGTCGTTGAACTCGGAACGGCCAATTTCATTGGCGAGCCAGATTCTTATGTATTTTTCATTGATCTTTATCCTCCGAACAGGGTCTGGGATCAGCTCCCTCAGATTTGCCATGTAGAAGCACACGTAAGCTCCACAGTCATGGCTGGAAAAAGGAAAATAAGTAGCATTACAGAACAATTGGATAAAAATGTAAACAACATAGATTGAACTATTAGTATGAAGACATTACTTGTTACGTTGCCTTGGAATGTCAGGCTTTGTCCAAACAATCTCCCACTTTCTGATGTCATGAACATCTCTATATTCTGGCAGGGATATGCTGAAATTTGTGTGCATTTGTACAAGCTTCTCACGAATGGCATCCGGTAGGTAAATGTACCTCGACATCGGATCAAGGATGTACACTTTTTGCTCAATAAAGTGCAATACCATGAGAAAGTAATGCGTGTCGTGGATGTTGAGGGGAATAGAAACCTGTACATAAGCCAAAGAACAAACCAAGTCAAAAATGCCCTTCTTATTGACACTTGGAGGACTAGGACGTAACGCTTACCATAGACATTGAGTTCATGTCCCCCATGTATATCGGATTTATCCCACCATTTGCATTCTTCTGACCCAATGGCTGTGCATGAAAATGACCGCATTAAAGAAATGTAGTATTGATCAATCAACGACGAAATTAAGTGCAATGATTCCAGTGTTTTAATTACTTACAGCATACATGCATGGAAAGAACCATATCTTATTTTCCTCATCAGTCCTAAATTTCTCTTGGAGGTGGAGGATGTGGGACATGCAGTCGATCATCTGCAGATTGAATGGATATAATTTTGGATAATATTTTAAAACAATCAAACAGTTCTGTTAACGTTATAATTTTACAACATAACATTCATTTTGAAAATAGAACATAAAGTAAAGATTATTTATTCATTTACCGTATCTCCTAAGAAGGTAGGAGCCTCCAGCTGCCATGAATAATCCCATGCTATACTAGCCACTCCATTTATATTAACAATTTGGTTACTGTAGAGAAAGGGTACGTTCCATTTAATAAACGATGAGCCATTCCATTTATAAATAAACAATGAGATTGATCAATCACAAACATTTTAATGTAGGGAAAGGGTACTCACTATTGAAATGGAGTCCTTAGTTCCGGCTTCTCATTCATGCCCTCAACAGCCTGACAGCTCATGTAGAAATGCAACCAGCAGTCTTCTACTTCCGGCATGATTGGCAGCACAACATCAAACGTGCCCTGCATCCGTACTCTCTCCGAGGTTCTCTTTGGGCCCTTTACTGTTTCCCTCTCCCCTCCTCTTCCTCTTCCTCTACCTCTCCCTCTCCCTCTCCCTCCTCTGTTCGATGGACTGACAGTATTCTTTCCGATGGGAGGAGCTGGCACCTTAGGTGATCCATGAGCAGGCCTGATGGGTGGGAAAACCCTTGGTGATGGATGACCAGGCATGGTGGGAGTTGAAGATACTGACAGTATTCCCTCCTTTGTGGTGCTTTGGAACGAACTTCTCCAAGTACACCATCTGCACATGCAAACAGATTTGTTATACATTTGGATAGATATTATAAACAGACAGATATACAAGTAAAATGGACAGTTACCATTGGTATCAACAAGCAACCAGCCCCTCGGATTACCTCCTTCAATTTCACCGGAGTGTGCTGAGCTTTAAGGAACTGGAGCCAAGTACCTGCCCAGTTAACATTTTCCAGCCTCTCCAGATCCATGACATACTGAACCAGTGTGTTTCTGACTCCGAGTCTTGTGTTGGGCATCCCAAAACATGCCAAAATGAACACCACTGCCCTCCTCTTCCACTCATCACTTAGTATCTTATTCTCATCTTTCAGGAACCAGGGAAAGTAGTCAGTGACATTTGTGCATGCCTTAGTGAGGTCAAGCTCACGGGCCAACTTCTTCGAAATCACATCGGATTCCTCTTTTTCAAGAATTTCCCCTGTGGTACTCACCCCAAGCAACCAGCCAACTGTCTCATCCGTGATTCTGTACTCCCGACCATGGGCAGAGATAGATTGTGTGGCAGGGTCGTAGGCATCGTATATGAAAGCATTGAAAGGTTCAGGTGTATACAAAATGTCCAAATGCCTTAGCCCCCCAAGTCCTATCTTCTCAATCCATTCCTTCTGCTCATCAGTCATTCCATGGTAGAGATCGCGAATCTTTGGAAGGGACATATAACTCTGCCACCTCTCTTTTTTCCCACCCTTCTTTTTATGTCCTTCTTTTGCCACAACTTCCCTCTCCTTCAACCTTTCTACCACTCTTGCCTTTTTTGAAACTCTCTTTGGCTTGGGTTGTAGGACTCCTTGCTCCTCTAAAATTTCTCTTCTCTTCCTCTCTTGACCTGCTTCTTTAACGTATATGTCCCTTTGGTCCTCGGTCATGGAAAACCAGTCTTCCCTCATCTTGTCTGTAATGTCTTTTGTAATTGAATCAATACCCTCAACATTCTTGTAGTAGTCAATCCTCTCCATCCTTCAAGACAGTTTAAAACAAGTTCAGAGATAGAAAGATATGTTTCTAATTCAGATAGAAATCTAATACATTCAAATCACACTGTTAAACAACAACTTAAAGCCTTCAAGACAGTTTAAAACAAGTTCAGAGATGGAAAGATATGTTTGTAATTCAGATAGAAATCTAATACATTCAAGCCACACTGTCAAACAACAACTTAAAGCCTTCAAGACAGTTTAAAACAAGTTCAGAGATGGAAAGATATGTTTGTAATCTAGAAAGAAATATAATACATTCAAGTCACACTGTCAAACAACAACTTAAAGCACAATACTTAAAACAATCTAGGTTGTGGATAGAAGTGGAACTCACCGAAATCGGATGAATGCTCTAGTAGCTCCAGTAGATGATTCTTGCTGTGGTGCTGTTTCTCTTTGTGGCACAGTTTCCTTTTGTGGTGCTGTTTCTTGTGGTGGTGCTACTGCCTCATTGTACTCAGCATCCTCATGTTCCTTTTGTTTTGAAGTGGATCTTGGTTCCACCCTGTAGTCATCACCACTTTCTGTCCCAGTGGATGCTGCATCCTCTTGCATCTTTCTTTGAGCCTCTTCCACCCATTCTTGCTTTGCATACTCATCCATTACATTCCATTCCCGAATCATTGAATTTCTTTGACTCTTGTTCGGCTGTCCATCCTTCCTCAGTTTATAATTGTGTTTCCTACTTTGGCTGCACAAACAACTTCCTAGTAAAACTCATAGAACACAGTTTAAAACAGACGATGAATTGTTTGAAGGATACAAATGATGGATAGAAATGTAAAATATGTAGTATGCTCTGAGAAGACTATAGAGCTACAGTGTGCAGAATTGGACCAACCAAACAGGATACAAATGTTGGATATAAATGTAAACTTTTTAGTATGCTCTGAGAATATTATAGATCTACAGTATTCACAATTGGACCAACCAAACAGGATACATAAGGTGGATAGAATTTTAAATGGATTTGTAAATGGATTCGGCATTCGGAGGGATAACCGTAGGTGTTTCGACAAATACGGACAACAAATCAAGTCAAGAATCTTCGTATGTGCCTGACAAGGCCATCGATTAAAGAAGTGCTACTTAAGGCCTGAGAGGAAGAGAGAGCATAAGGATGACACTAGATGTGACTGTCCAGCACGAATTCGTATTGCTCGATCTACCCCGAACGAACAGTTTCGTGTAAAGCAAGTCACTTCTGAGCACTCGCATCCCCTAGCGGACCCCAAAGTAACACACAAGCTTAGGTGTCATAGGAAGGTCAGTCAACATGATTTGGAACACGTTATTTCACTAAGGGAAGTTGGTATAAGAACTTGTGAAGCATTCCAATTAATGGTCTCACAAGCCGGTGGTTACGCCAAAGTTGGTTACACTGTCAAAGACATGTACAACAAGTTACAGTCATTGAGAAAGGCTTACTCTAACTCTGGAGATGGGCAGCTGGCCTTGCAATACATTGACACCCTTGAGCATACCCAGGGGGGTGTATTCAAAAGGTATTGTTTGAAATACTGTCATTTTGTGTGTTGTTATTTTCTATTTGCCTTATATTCCTATCTGATATATCAAATTACAATACTATTTCATGTTGGTTTACAATAATTGTCTACTAGCTTATAGATTCTATCCAGATTCCTGAAACAAATATCTTTGCTTTTCAGTTTCCAGTTGGGTGAAAATCAACAGTTACAAAGCATTTTCTGGCGTGACGAGAGATGCAAACGAGATTATGTAAGGTTTGGAGATGTTTTGGTGCTTGACTCCACCTACAAAACCAACATGTACCTAAAGCCTCTTGTCATACTCTCCGGTGTTAACAATCACTTTCAGACGTGCGTTTTCGCAGTTGCAGTTCTACAAGATGAGACCACGGAATCGTACAAATGGGTATTAAATTGCTTCCTAGAAGCAATGGATAAAAAGGTACCCATATCGGTCATAACCGATGGAGACTTGGCAATGAAAGCCGCTATTGCGGAAGTTCTTCCACTAGCGAAGCATCGTTTGTGTGCATGGCATCTATGTCGCAACGCTGAAGGAACCCTAAAGTTGGGGTCAGAATTTATGAAGGACTTTCGAAAATGCTTGAGCAAGAGATCCGATGTTAACCAATGGAACGATGATTGGCAATACATGGTAGACAAGTGGGGTATTGCGAACAAGCGGTGGGTAACGGGTGCCTACATGACGCGCAACTTATGGGCAGAGGCTTTTCTCAAGGAATTTTTTTTCGCCGGTCAGACAACTACACAAAGGTGTGAGAGTAACAACAAATTTTTCAAACAATATTTGAACTGCAAGAACAATCTCCTCGATCTTATTAAGGGAATCATGCGGGGTATCGAGAAGCTTCGTGAGAACGAGCGAGGCCAACATTGTACTTCTGACCAATCACTTCCTGTCCTAACAAGCCAATTTAAGCTACTTGAAGAGCATGCGGCCATGTTCTACACTAGGGCTGTGTTTGCGAAGTTCAGGGAGCAAGCCAGGAAGGCAAGTCAATACAAAGCTATTGGTGTTGAAGAAATACCTGAATATGACATGGATGCAATCTATGTCACAAAGGAGAAGGCAAGGGCATCTCTAGTAAGTTCACATGATACACTATCTCTTATGACTGCTTTAAACTGTTATCTGTAATATTTAGGTATCGATCTAGCTTGTCAATTGAAATATCTGATGTCCTTATTTTACAGCACAGTTCTTTCCAGTACTTTCATTCTTATCTATATGTTCATAACTTCTATCTAACCTGTCAAATAAAATATCTGAAAGCTTTGATCTTTTTCCTGGCAGCACACCGTTTTCTGTCAACGTGATAATAACATGCTCTACTGTTCCTGCAAGAGGTTTGAGTCATCACATATGGTTTGTGGCCACATTATTTTTGTGCTCTTTCATAAAGGAGTACAATTCATTCCGGAAAACTTGTTATCGAAACGATGGCAGAAGACGGATAGTGACTTCTACAAGAATGATCCAGCCATGCAGGAGCCAAAAATAAGACGGTGTGACGATCCAAAAACCCAGGCATTTCGTCAGGGTTGCATGAAGGGACGAATGGAGATGATTAGTGACATGGGTGGAACATCACAAGAGACTTACGACTATTGGCAAAAACATGTTGACTTGATGATACGGGGTCTCAAGGACATTATTTTGAAGCAAGAAAATGGTGAAGAGCCCGTGGTTAATGTCAACTCACAAGAGTACGCCCACGTAATGCCTCCATCCAAAGGTGATACAAAACCAAAAGGGAGCTCCAAAAATGTTCGAAAGAAGTGCGGGAGATGCCAAGAATACGGACACAATCGAACTACATGCCCGAATCCTCCAGTTGGTGTTTCCGGTCAAGATGTCGGCCAATCTCAATCGCAAGCGTCGCAACAAACTATGATTTCCAACTGCGAATACAACTGGTCCGAGGGAATGGGTGACCAAAACTCTTCAAGACGTGTTGGGAATGACTGGACTGATTTATTCTAGGGATTACATTAACTGTGTGAATGTTTTAGTTAAGTACCTTGACATTTTTATCCGTTATTTGACCTTTTTTGTCTGATCATTTACTGTGTTATCCGGTTCTTTGCGTTTTTATCCACTGATGTGAATTCTGGAAAATGCTGCATCAATTTCTTTGCAGTTTTATCCAAATCTGCGCGTTTTTATCCACTGGGGGTGGTGACCTGCTAGAACCGGTCACCACCCCATGATTTTCCGTGTTTTTTGTCCGGTAGTGGGGGGGGGCCCACCGCAAAAAAAATTGCAGCAAGCCCCCTGGGACGTACAGTAGCCACTCCCAATTTTAATTTTAGCCGTGATGATGCTTGGTTCCGTAATGCACGTTTGGCATCACCAATTTAGTTACCACTCCGCCCCACATCTTTTCCACTATTTGGACATTTTCACCCTGTGTCACTTTGATCAGGTGATTTAGATTGCAAAACGAAACATTTTCAATATTTTTTTATGGTTTTGTGAATAAGAGTTACCCTGCAGCAATGAGAAATGATTATCTAAAAGTTGTAATGTTTTGTTATCCAAATTATAGGGTCAATATGTCTCAATGAATAATGATAAAAACCCAAATAATGCAAAAGAGGTGGGACATTGTGGTATAACAAATTTTACGAAGATGATCACGTTTTACCCTCACTTTTCTACTCAACTCCCTCGATCAACTGTTTTTAATGCTGTATGAAATTCTATAATGGCTATAGAGAACAGTCTATTCCCAAAATATGCACGTTCTTTCTCGGGAACTGGCAGTCGCTATCTTTCGGGTGTATATAGAATAAATCAACACTATGGTACAATAGTCTGCATATACATTACGAAGATAACACATACCGAAAAATATGAACTGACGGGCTCGCACTTGAGCCAGCCCTTAGAGCTTCTCCAAGAGAAGGGTCAAACACACATTTGGAACAAAAAATTGTCCAAATTGACAAAAACACCACGGATGAAGCATTTGAGAGCAATTTTTTAGTGCTCCAAAAGATGTTTTTAAGTTCTCCAATACTTTGAACTCGACCTTTTGCAAACAAATAAAGACTTGAAAGAATTATTAGCTTAAAGAATGCTAACTCAACTAACACAACTATTTATGAAAATGACATATTTTATCAAAGAAACCATACATTCCAAACTTCAGTTAAGATAGAAAGTTGGGATAACATTTTTCAAATTCAACGTACACAAACACATTTCTCTTACCTGGAAGCGTTGTCACTTCGCACAGACTAATTTTCGGGTGACTTATTTTTTTGGTTAGTACCATCAGGCACAGGCACAGGCACAGACAATGCTACTAAAATTGTCGTTTTACAACGGATCTTACGTTTTTCTTTATGAGGATTTAGTGTATATGTTTATATGTATGCCATGCATTTTCCTCAATATATGTCCAATTATACATTTCCTCAATTTTATTTTTCAGTACTTTTATCAAATAGTTGTAATTTAATGATTAAGATAGCAAAATCATTAGACAAAAAGTACATTTCTTAACAAACTATGCCAAATTGGTATATAGAAATCACAATACGAGACTATAGTTTTCTAATTATACATGCTGGTCGACAAGTACACATTTTTATGTGGAACTTTTCTGTCTCAACACTCTTATGACTCTTCATTGTCCCCTTGCTAGTTGTATTTCACCGAACTATAGACTTCGAATATGGTTGCGGCTCGTGACCACTTGACCGTATCCATTTTCACACACAAATGTATTCATTCTTTGCAGTACTGCCGTAGTTATATAACATTGACAATATGTCTACCTACTCGTTTACACATTAATAAATCACACTTTGAAGAGGAAATATGAAGAAGTCATAGACTCGTAATACTCCGGTTTATCTTATGTCTCACGTGATGCATGTCGATGCGGATATGTTCCAGGGTTGGTAAAGTCAATTCAATACTAATGTATTTGATAATGTATTTGAAGTTGGTGGGAAAATAAACAAAAGTGCTAGTAGTTGTAATAAAAATGAGACCTGAAGTTAAACAATAATTTCTAGGGTAAAAGACATTTAACACCCCTGAGTTTAGGAAAACTTCCACTGACCACCCCTGAGTTTTGAATAAAGACACTCCACACCTAAATAATATTCCGTGGACAGTTTGCACCATTCTGTTAGGTTCCGTTAAAAAGTAGATGATAGATTTTTTTCGGACCATATTACCCCTGTTTTTTTCTTTTTTTTTCTTTTTTGCCCATGTGTATCTTCAAGAATGACAAGAACACCAACACCAAAAAAAGATCAAACACCAAGTTCTTGGTGTTCTTGAGCACCACCAACACCACCAATAACTCTCTTTTTTATCATCAAGAACACCAAGAAAATCCCCCAAGAACCACCAACACTACCAAAACAATTATGAATAACAAGAACAAAATGAATATAAGAATTGAAATCCAATTTATACCCATTTACATACAATAAATCATCATTTTACCCAAAACCACAACACAATAACTGTAATTTGTAAGCTACTTCTTCCCTCGAACCAAAACCAATATCAATCAATCCATCTCCAAATATAATTTCTTTAGATTTGCTCATATAGTAGAGAAGGTACAATATATAAAACGTAGGCTTCCCAAGCAGGAGCCAGAAAGTCAAATTACTCCGGACACAATTAAACACAACGGAGAAACGGAAGCTTAATTTGTTCCGGATTGTCTTCTTGAAGCTTACAGTTTTCATACTACTTCACCAATCATCAATAATATGAGCAAGCAAGTAATGAATAAACCCAAATCGAGTGTGACCTGAATCAATTTTAAGTTCGAAGAAACGAAATTAAGCTATCGGGAAAGGGAATAACACAAACGAATTAGAGCTTGCTCGTAGAATCTAGACGAAGACGACGACGAGTCGGAAGCAGAGATCTCGCAACTGTTGCTGTTCGAATTCGATCCATGGACCTGAGAGTGACTCTGTATATTCTGACGCGACGCAATTCTCTCTCCCTCCACACAGATCGCAGGAACCCTAATCTATTCCTTGACTGAAATCGACACCAGGGTTTGTGTTTATTGCTGTCGGGAGATTGCTTGATGGGGGTGAATTAGGGCATTTTCGAAGGAACTAAAAGGTTATGGAGTGGGACAGTGGGTCTTCGGCGCTGAAACCCTCCTCGGCGTTGCTGTCGGAGGACAATAAACACTAGGGTTTGAGTTTATTGCTGTCGGAGGATTGCTTGACTGAAACCCTCCTCGTCGCTGCTCAGATCCATCGGAAACGGCAAGGGTCTTAGGCGTTAACCGATGTCCCGCGCCGCAGAGAGGTGGAGGACGGCCATTCGAAGCTCAACAAGGCACCACCGACGTTGTCCTCTCTCCTGATCCTTCGCAATGGGGAGTTACTGAAAGAGAGTGATGAGATGGCGGTGGAGGGGGAAGCTGAAGGAGAAGAATGAGAAGGAGATGATGGAAGAGAAGAGAGCGGCTGCTGTGTTTCACAGCAAGAGGGGGAGAGAGGAAGAGATGGAAGAGAGAGAAGGATTATGTTTGAAATGAAGAAGTGAGTGGTTAGGATAATATATAAATATATATATATATAGGGGGCAATTTTATAAGATTTTAGGGGTACAATTGTCTTTTCCTTCGTTTAGCTTCCATCCAAAAAATAGTGGAAAATGTCTTTATCCAAAACTCAGGGGTGGTCAGTGAAATTTTCCCTAAACCCATGAATGGTCAGTGTCTTTTACCCTAATTTCTAACTTTAAAACCTCAGTATAACTTTAAAACTTAAGTCCTGAAGTAAGAAACCAGTATCTAAAACATCTACACTCTCGTCCCATAATTGTAGTGTGGTTGGATCTTTCACAAAATTTATTCAATTTACATGACTCATCAATCTTGTCAAAACATAAGATGGTTCTAAGATTCTAGCCCGGAAATTTACCGTGTGTTAACGTGAGGGAGATGTAATATTGAATTGCATGCAACTCTCTCCGCCCTATTTTACAAATTTGTCTTTCTCTCTGTCCGGCAGTCCAAGTAAATGTCCTTATAGTTCCCACCTCATTTGCTCCTGAGATAAAATTAAATGTCGCACCCAAAAACTTCAGTAGAAAACACAAATAGAAGCAAGAAAAGAGTATGTAGAGAAGAGAAGTTTTCACTTACACCTCCTCAATTTTGGTTGATATTCACTTACACCTCTTCTAGTTTGGAAAATTTCACTTACACCCCTTATGACTACCAAATATTATTGTTACTTACACTCCTACGTGTATTTACTCTGTTAGTTTGTAGCTTAACTTTCTAAATCAGCTTTTTGTACATGTTTACCCTTGCAAATGCTATAAAGGTCAATCGACACTTAATTTTGTATCTTGTACCTCGAGTTAATCCTATTTTTTTGCTTGTAGTAGCTGCAACAGAATGTTCGAAAATGCATGTGAAACATGTGATAGAATACAAATATTCGAAAATGCATATGAAGCATGTGACATAATACAAATATTTTGCATGTCTTAAGAATATACATAGGGCTTGATTGACGTTTGCAGCCTCTGCAAAAAAATAAGTTTGTTCAAAAAACTGATTTTGAGAAGTTATCATAAGAACTAGCACAGTAACTGCGTAGAAGGGATGCAAGTGACAACATGTCTGGCAGTCATAAGAGGTGTTAGTGAAGTTTTCCGAATTAGGAAGGGTGTAAGTGAAGATCGACCAAAGCTGAATGGGTGTAAGCAAATTTTACCCTATAGAGAATGAACATAAACCATGTCATAGGTTCCCAACCACAACAATCTAAGCTTCATGTGGTAATTACCCTGAGAGCAGTGTAAAAAGTAGGGGTGTAAGAAAAACTGAATAAACCGGTCAAACCGACCGAACCAAACCTGAAATGTTAGGTTTTGGATGATTTTTTGGATGTTCGGTTTATCAATGGTTCAATTTTTCACAACCCGTTTTATTCGATTTGGTTTTTGGTTTGTAAAAATATCACACCGCACCAAACCGAACCGAACCAATATGTGCGTAACGTACTTTTACTACAATGTAAATTGCGTAAAGTATATTAATAATCTATCAAAAAGAAACACGAGTAGATAGATTTATTTAAAATGATTATATTAATCTTAATCTTCTCCATTTCTCTCACGTTCCATCATATTTTCTCTCTAAAACAATAGTTGTGCATATTTTTTAAGTCTATTTAATTTATGTTTCACTTAAAACTTGAAATTTGTTGACAAAGTAGTATTATACTATCCATTCAATAATTTTTACGCAAACCAACCGCACCGAACCGAACCAAACCGATGTTTTTCGGTTTGGTTCGGTTCGGTTCATCCTTTCAAATGGTTTGGTTTGGTTATAAAATTAGTAAACCGATGTATTCGGTTCGGTTTATGGTTTTAGCAAAAACCGCACCAAACCGAACCGCTTACACCCCTAGTAAAAAGGTTCCAAACAACAAACTCATTTTGTTGACTGAAGGAAATGGCATACAATTATGTTTCTAATTTTGTTCTTTTATCTACTGTTTCTATCTAGTACGTAGTATATGTTTCTTAGAAAAGATTTCTTGGGGTTGTAATATTGGCAGTGAACTGAAGTCTTGAATGAATGACTAGAGTTATTGATAGCATGAATCTCAGATTTCCCCTAGTCATTCTGAATCCTGTAATATGAAATCTTCTTTGCTGTTCCATCCATTATCACTTATCTTTCCTCCATCTAAAGACTTGGAACCCAGTTCTTTTAGATCCGAGTAGCCAACAGTTGTAGAAAGTTGCACTAGATACAAAGTTGCATCTCTACCAGATGTATATTGAAGCATGAACCTTCATCTATGCTGTAGAACAATCATGGGTGTAGTTAGTGAGGGTGGGATTTGCTAACGTTTGTCCGGCTTGACATTGTTAGATTTGGATAATGAATGGAAAGTGGTCACTCCATGAGCTATATACATTGCTGCACACTTTGGTGCGCGACGTTGCATCCTAGCCAGACGAGTCAACTGGGCATGGTTCTTAGGCTAGTGGAGTCAATTGGGCATGGTTCTTAGTCTTTGGTGCGCGACGTTTGCATCCCAGCATACCGGCCCTTCGACCTAGCATTGATCTAGCCTACCACATATGACTGTCGCCGCCCGCTAGAGCCACAATGTTCCTGAACTGGGCCTAGCTTGCCCTCCCACCGTCTGGGTCAAATTCAAGATGTTGAAACCGCTAGGACCGCCTGCAGAACTCACGTGAGGTGCCAATTTCTAAGCTAATATATTTTTTCTTTCTATTATACGGATTTTTTTTTAAAAAACTGCATTAATAATACAAATAATATATTTACAAAATTTTGTTGGGTTCTTGTCCAGTCGGTCGAGCTGGACCTGGGGTTCCATCGGGTAGGACCGGCCAACCAACTTCTTGAACCCGCCTATGACCACGGTCCCCCTCCAATGGACCGGGCCGGCTCGTTTGACAACTCTACTACCGGCTACGTTCTATGAGGGCAATGAGGTTGAATATCACTCGTTCTTTCTTTTTATGTTGACTTTTTGACTCTTAATGATTTGTGTAACAAAACGATGCGATTTTCAGATAACTTTTTCACAATTTTGCACACACTCTTTAACACCATAGGCACATTTTTAAAAATATTACGTTGTTTTGCTATCTAAATTGCCGGATCAAAGTGACCCTAAGAATAGTGGTAAAACTCAGACCAGAGAGAAGGACAAGAGGCTAGACAAGCGGCAGAGTAGTACTTAGGTTCTCTAAGAAAAAGGAGTTATATAATTAGAACGAAAATGGATGAGAGAAATGAATGGTCGTTAAGCTCATGAGCATATGAAGGAGATGGAGACGTTTTCTCACATATATTCCAACCAACTTCACATCACACACCTTTCCTTTTTCTTTCTCTCCCACTTTTATCTCATCACCATCACAATCTCTCCCTCTCTGAAAATTCAACCATGCCGGCAACAGACAACCAAGGCTCCTTCCTGAACCGGATCAGCATCCGCCGCAACCAGGTCGCCGCTGTCGTCGACTGCAACAACGAACAAGAGCTCGAAGAGCTCGAACTCTTCCAAAAACACGTCGCTGATCGCTTCTCCGACCTCGTCGTCTCCCAACCACCACCACCCGTACCACTCCCACCCTCCTCCGCCGACGCCACCGCCAACGCCACCGTGATACCGCCGGATCAGCTCCTCTCCATTGGATGGCTGCGAAACCTCCTCGACGCCTACCTTTGCTGCGAAGCTGAATTCAAAGCTGTTCTCGTCATGGGCCGGGACTTGTCCCAATTCACCAAACCGCCCCTGGACCGGCTGATCCCCGAGTTACTAGACCGGACCTTGAAATCACTTGATGTCTGCAACGCTGTCACCCACGGGATCGATCTCGTCCGCCACTGGCAGAAGCTGGCTCAGATCGCCGTAACGGCTCTCGAGAACCGCCCGATCGGAGAAGGACAAGTGAGGCGAGCCAAAAAGGCTCTCAACACGATCCTCACCTCGATGACGTTCGACGACCGGGACAGCAACCACCACGGCGGGAAACTCGCCGAGCGGTCGTGGTCGTTCGGGCGGCGCGGCGGGGGAACCGCCTCCGCCGCCGCGAATAAGGACAGGACGGCCGGAAATTTCCGGCCGCTGTCCTATCCGGTGGCGAAATCGTGGTCTGCTTCGAAGCAGATCCAGGCGATTTCGGCCAATCTCGTGGCCCCACGTGGGGGCGAACACGGATTGGCCGTGCCGGTTTATATAATGAGCACGGTTTTGGTTTTCGTGATGTGGGCTTTGGTGGCGGCGATTCCATGTCAGGAGAGAAATGGGCTGGTGGCCCATATCCAGGTCCCGAAACAATTGGTTTGGGCCCAATCGCTTATTGGGCTTCAAGAGAAGATTGGGGATGAATGGAAGAAGAAGGAGAAGAAAGGGAGTTGTGGGTTGTTGGAGGAGGTTCAAAAGATGGAAAAGGTTTGCCACTCTTTGATCGAATTTGCGGACTCGTTTCAGTATCCGGCGGCGGAGGAGAAGGTGGAGGAAGTGGCGGCGCAGGTGGCGGAGCTGGCGGAGGTTTGCGGGAAGATGGAGGAGGGTTTGGTTCCGCTGCAACAGCAACTGAGGGAGGTGTTTCATCGTATGGTTAGGAGCCGAGGTGAAGTTCTTGACGTTATTGATCAAATGACGAAAATGTCTACACCGGTTCCATATTGAGAGATTAGCTCATCCAGAAAGGACCAAGTGCAATAGATTTTATTTCCTAGTTAAAATTACAATAAACATTTAGAGGTCAACGTTGGATATAGATCATACTTTTGTAAGGTGTACAAAGTACACGAAGAATGTGGATATAATGTGTCCACCAAGTTTAATAAGGGCTAGCTCATTCATAGTAGTACAGTAGATAAAAAATGTTCATAGTATTTCTTTGGATATTTGAAGCTTCCGTCAATTTGTGACATTTTTCTTTTAATCGTTTTTGTAAGGCTCGTATTCACCTAAGGTGGCATGCTTTTTTGCTCCCTTCTTACTTTCAACATAGCTTTCTAATGCAAAAATATGCACTTTGATACGATAAATCGTATCGATAAATAAAATAGAATGCAAAATATTGAAAGTAAAGAGAAATAGACTGATTTCTTTATTCATTCAATAATATTGAGAGAGATTACACTGCTTAAATAGATAAACTGATCTAAAGACTAAACCTAATCTAACCTAGACTTTTACAGGCCAAAGCCCGGATCACCTAAATACTAATTAACATAATTATATAACTAATAATTGATTAACTACTAAATAAATATTAAGATAATATTAATACGTAGCCCGCATCATCTTCCACATGCTTGAAAACCGCCTTGCCTTCAAGGCGGAGGTTGAAAACTCGTCAATACTCTTGTTCGGATCACACTGACGTCGAACATGCTGAGGAAGATAATTCAACCCGAAATGAACCCACATCAAAAGGAGCCAAAGCAAAAAACAACCCCACTTGAAACAATAAACATAAGTACAGAAATTGGGTAGGCCCAAAGCAATAATTTAGCCCAATTTAAGGCTGGAGCCCAATTGTTGAAAATGAGCCCAGGGTCAGATGCCCTAAGCAGCAGTTGAGGAAGAGGACCCGTAAGGGTTAGATTGTAAAAATTGTAAAAATGTGTAATTTTGATGAAAAATATGGCATTTACTTTACATATATCAAACTATTATATTATTATTTTTTTTAGATTTGTTAGTAAAAACTTGTATTTTAAAAAAAAGTTTGTAAAAACAGCAGTTGATGGATACATTTTTTTTCCATTCAATATTAAGGGAAAGTTAACGAAAAAATACCCACCTGCACAAAAATCTAAAGTTTGGGACCCGTGCACGATTTTAAAGTTCAGGTACCCACTTGTCTGTTTTTACAAACTATGGGTAGCCTTTCAACTAGTACACACTTGTCTGTTTTAATATTACACAGTTCATAATCTTTCATCACATATAATCTTTAAACTAATTTCAACTAGTACTATAAACTTTCTTCATAGTCTATATTATTATTTTTCACGGGACATTTGAAGAAGGAAAAAATGTTTATAATGGCTAATTGCACAAATTAATATATAAGGTAAAGAGATAGTAGATTATGTATCAACTCATTATATAAGCAGTCATTTGAATAAGTGTATTATGTTAAAATTATATACATACTAATTTACTATGATATAAAAAAATGTGTGCTCATGGACGGGGCGGTTTGGGGCTAACCGGCCGAAACGTTTTGAAAACCATGATCAATCGATAGTTGGGCGGGTTGAAATTATTCATAACCGAAATCGATCATTTAGCCCCATTGTCTTTATATTTCGGGTAGGTTCGGCTTGGACCGACCGGTTTAGGCGGGTCGCTCGGATTTTTAAACATCCCTAGCGCTGGGTACCTCCAGTGCACGGCTTTGAAAATTTGGATAATCGTGATGCACGATTTTGAAATTTGAGTACCCACTTGCCGTTTTTGCAAAATATGAGTACCCCCCGTACAATTTTGCCTAAAAATAACCATCGTTAGTTTCAGCGGATACGGCAGTAGCGTACCTGTAGCATAATAACTCTATGATTTTGTATTACTGTCAGATTTGTAATTTATACTACAGTTGCATAGCATTTAAACCGTAGTATTTTTTTTGAGAAACTAACCTTAGAATTTCAGTAGCACATACCACTCTGTCCCAGCTCTTTCTTCCCAATTTGACTTTTGTCACTATTCACTGGATCACTTTGACTAGATAATTTGAATAGCAAACCGATATAATTTTTTGATAATTTTTTCATGTTGTTGTAGAGTAAAAAGTGCTATATAATTAATATGGTGAAAAAATTATCAAAAAATCGTATAATTTTGCTATCTAAATCACCCGGTCAAAGTGATTCAGATACGTGTCAAAAAAGTAAATGGGAAGAAAGAGCTGGGACGGACTAGTACCTCCTACGGGGTTGGATTTGCTACAGTTTAGTTGTGATCTAACGGCTCATGATGGAGCCAAATAGTACTTGTGAAAAGAGAAAAAACCAACTATCACGCACATGCTCTGTCCTTTTAATCTCTCCCTCCCCTCTCCGATTCCCTATTTAACTCTCATTGAAACCTTCAACTGCAATCTTCTCCTTCTCTGTGTTCCCCACTTCCCCCCAGTCCGTCTCTCTCCCTCATTTGAACTCCCATCATCTCCTCCACTAGTATATTCAGATGAAACCCACTTGAGAGACTTCGTCTCGGTCATTTTCATCGTCGGGCCTCTGTCTCTGATCTTCGGTCGTCAACTACGATGAATTGATTCAACTACGATGAATTGATTCAACCACAGTAAGTGTTGAACTGATGATTTGGTGTAAAACAAGTAAGCAATTTCACAAAAAAGAAAAGAAAGAAGAAGATAAATTTCAGTAACAATATATTTTCTAGGTCACAGTATTTGAAAATGAACAGAGAGGATCAGAGACACTGGGTTCAGATCAAGTTGATAAAGATTTTAGCAGAGAGAGATTGATTAAAAATATTGCTCCGTGTAAATGGGTGAGAGCATGCGCGTGGTGACTGATTTCCTCACTCATGTTGTCTTCTTAACTAGTGTGACGTGGCTCATCCTGAGCCACACAATTTGAACTGCACCATCACCGGACAGATTTTAACCGTACCAAATCCGAACCCGCTACAATTTACCAGATCATGCTCGTTTATACAAGCGGTTCACCAGTAACACAGTCACGTCAATGTTCAAAAACTTAAAAGTAACAACTAATCTACCAACATAGACAATTTAAATCCCAAAATTTCACACACAAAAAAAACTCAAAGTTTACAATATTTCAATCTTCACAAGATTCCAACAGTCAGCCAACAATGTTTTTAGATTTCAAATCTCAAGATACACAGATATGAAACTCCAACAGTAACAACAGCGAGCCAGCAGCTCTTCCAGCCGTAGCAAGTCTTCTTGTATCATCATCCTCTTTTACCTTCCAATGCTAGATCTGCAAATCTACATAATAATGGGCTATGGGGGATTCACTATCCCAAAAATATGACACATTCTACCAAACAAAGAATGAACATCCAAACAGCAAACTTCAGCAAGAGTTGGCCTTCTCTTAGCTATCCCTGGGTTATCCACTCTCTCCGTGTGGCCCTGCCCCAGCTACACTATCCTTATCCTGGTAGTAGTATTTTTGAAATTCAAAACCCGTATCCATCTCTCCCGTCGCGCTCTCTCTCCATATCCATCTCCATCTCCATCTCTTGCCTCTCTCGATCTGCTCTCCCTCTGTTACTCGCAAAGCTGCTATTTCGATCAACAGTACAATTGTTTGATTCAAACTAAGGTTGTTCTCTGTCGCTCTTTCGGGTCTGTGGGTTTCCGATTGTTCGATTTGGGTTTGTGTGGGTTCCATATTCTTCTAATTTTCTTCTTTTTTTACAGACTCGATCAACTAAGGTTGTTCTCAATCTGCGATGGTCTGATTGGTTTCTCTTGATAGACCTATTTTCCAACTTCAAGAGATTCAGATCTCACAGTACTCTCTCAACTGTGAAATTTTTGATGCTATTTTAAAGTTCTTTAAGTGACCGCAGATCTTCTATGCCGCAGATATTTGTGAAATTTCGTCAATTGTTGATCCAGGGTAAACTAGATTACTGAGAAGATATGAGCAAGAGGTTTGAAATATGCTCTCACTTTGCTGATTTCAATTTACAATATTCATACAGGTCGTTGGAATTTGATCACACTTTGCTTATCTCAATTTACTGTGCAGCCATGACTTTTTTGGGTTTGCTTTGGATCCTTCGTATTTGGGTGTTCGGGATTACTGAGAGCTACTTCCCAGCAACGCAATATGACTTCTAAGTTGGGTATAATACTAAACAACTGCAATATGAGTGTGGTTAGCTATCTTAAGGGTGTAAGATGCCAAATTATGCAGCTTCGGGATATCCCTTCCCTTCACTGCTCCATCTCTAGCACTCACTGCAATGTGAGTGGTTTCTCTTCCTGTGCGTATCTCTGTTGAGCTATTGCTTAATTTGACGGTACTCTCTCTTGCGACTCTAGATTAACTGAGGTACTTATGTCCCGGTGATCTTTCCCTGATAAAACTAGAAAGATGATGAAGATATAAGATATATCTTAGAAAATTTGGTCTCATCCTACTTAATTCTATTAACAGTTTCCTTATCTCAAAGAAATAGCAGTGTACCTGTGTATGGAATCTAGATTATCTGTGCTGTTAAGTGCATTCGTTAGTAGTTCTGGTCTAAAAAAATGTGGGATCGAGTAGCTTATCTAAAAAAGATATTGGTCTCATACAAATGGATTATCTCTTTGTGGCTTTAGAATGAAGATGGGATAATCTGGTCTCTTAGGTTAACTCTTTTGACTTAGTTCTTTCGAGAAGAAATTGGAGTGCAAATACCAGAAATTATATCCTTGAAACATTAAATTGAGTGTGTAGATTGCCATGTTTTGAGGCATTGATATTGAGTTTGGACTGCTTTCGGGTTTACACATTACTCCGCTAAGCTTTATCATATTTAGATTATTAAGTTTTATTGGCAGGCTTAGCCATCACTTTTATTAGAAACACAGTTGTTGCTTTGCCAATTTTGTTGAAGGGTTTGTTTGTATTCTTTTCATGAAGCTCATTTTTGGTGAAATTAGAAGAAACCCCAAAACTGAGGTTCTGAGAGCTATCTATTTTCCTAAATGTTTAATGCTACTACTGTAGGTTAAGTGGTTGGGCTTTAAATTTTAGATCTTATCCATATTATATTCTTTTGCGTCAACATAAATTTGAGTAATTCCAATCAATTTGAAGTATTAATCTCATGATAATTAACGTTCAATGGTCCAGGCTTTGCTTGGAGTCAGCTTCTTTTACTTGAAGTGAAGCTGTCAGCACTCAACGCTGATTTATCCTTAAAGGTTAAGAAGTATTTTGATCTGAATTACTCTTGCCAACACCAGTTTTCCCGTGATGTTCGATGAAATAGGCTATGCTTGGGTTGTTTTTGACCCTTAACAATTAAAACTATGTATTGTTTTCATAGCTTTTTGTGTGTATACAATTTGTTCTTTGTCCGAAATTAATTTAAGTTTTGTTTAATTTCCGGATCCTCACCTCTGCAAACTTCAGTTGAATCATTTATTTAGTTTTCTGTCATAACAACTTTCTGATTAGGCTAAAAGATTTTGTACTTGAAAATCAGAGTGTCGGTTGTCTCTAATGTTACTTGGGACTAAACCTTGATCGTGCCAGTTTCATGTTCTTTGAAAGAAAAAGTTGGGTTGACAACTTCATTTGTAACTGAGTACATAAAAAATTGAGTTCTTAAATTTGAGATTCTGTGTGTGCCTTGCAATTAAAAGCACCGCTAATTTATTTCAGTATTTTATGATGAAGAAGTGATGGTGATGAAAGCTTGGCAAGGCAGAGATGGAGATGGTGAAGGAACACCGTCAGGCTCAATTTATATGTGGAGAACAAGGCACTTTGTGAAGGTGAGTTTCGAGGAATCATTTCGTTTCAAAAGACATACAACCGTAGGTTTGGCCATATGTTGTTCCCGTTTTGTCCCCCACTTATATGTGTTTTGTTGACATTGCGTGTAGACATGCATTCTTTGAATGTTATTTTTATTTTCTTTCATGAGAGAAGAAAGCTTGAGATTTTTTATACAATCTCAAGGCATGGATGTTGGGTGCCAACTCTCTTTTTTGGCTTGGTTGCTGCCAGAGTAGTAAAGAAGGCTAAAACTTTACATCAGTAAGAAGGCTCATTTAATAGAATGTTATTTCTTGCTAACTAATAGGCAAGTATACAAGACATAACATTATTTGAACTTAATTCAATTGTTAATCGGATTTTATTAGAGGTTTTCTTTTGGTTATTCATTTAGGCAATCAATAATTGATGCATTTTATCATGTTAGTTCTCTTGCATTTGGTAAGTTTGAAACCATGTTTGGTTCTTCGTCTACTGAATCTGTAAACCGCCTCTGGTACAAGAGTTTAGGTTCACGTATGCTACAACTTGAGCATTATTTTCTTCTGACATGTGAGGTCTATTGATTTTGTATTTCTTTCATTTTTCAGGTTGATATAAAGCCCATTTGAATTATGGTACTCTCGACTTTATCATTTCTGCCAGCACCCCTACTCCATTGGTTAGATAGTATTTCTTGAAGGACACAAGTTCTTTTTTTCAAAGAGAAAGGCAAACGTTAAATCTTCATTACATTGCTGTCCAGTTATTGTAAATTGTTGTTTGCACACTAGTAGAATAATTTGATATACAATAATGCTTCATTTATTTCGAAAAATTGTTTCATGTAAAGGTTAATCGTTGTTACCGGTAAAACATTTCGTCATGTTGGATTTTTTACGCTTCATATGAGTATTGAGACTAATCACATTGTAGTTCTTCTTGCACATTTTCGAGGAATCATGCAGTATTACAGTCGTTAGATCGTGGGTAAAAGGTGGTAGTGCCCTGAGGGCACGGGTGATACACTAGTATATAACGACTCATTTAATATATACAAAAATTAAGATGTAATACATGTGCAGAAAGCCAAGCAACATATTTTTTTCCATGTTATTGAAAATAGTTTAGTTTGCAAAAGGCCGAATGAGCTTAAATAATGGTCTCAGAAATTTGTTGATATACACTTCCCAGCTAAGAAGCACGAGTACGGGAATTGGATATGATACGGAAACAGGCCCGTGATACGTTATTTTTAAAAAAATGAGGATACGACGCTGCACGAATACGTCAACAATTTTTTTTTCAATCTTTTCAAATATGTTTGAATTTTTATACTAAGAGATATGATAAAATATTAGTTCATACTTTATATTTATAGCTTAAATATCACGAAAAACATATATTAAGTATAAGAATGAGAAGAGAAAGAAGATTAGCTTAGGTGGGTCCTGTTGGATGTGGGAAGCTCTGATACCACTTGGTTGGTTTAAGGAAGATGTTAGTAGGCTAAGTGTTTGGTGGGTTAGTTTGGTGGAAGAGGGAAGTGATGGAACTTGTTGAGTGAGAAAGTAAGACAATATGTGGAAGAACTTCAATTGATTTGCTTGATACAATATGGTGGAGGACAACAACTAGATATTGTCTAGTAATTACATAGAAGTCTTAATAGAAGACTTCATAGGAGAGACATTAGGACACTTGCTAGAACACTTGATGGAAGACTTACTTGATGACTTACTCAATGCTAGAGTACAACACCATATTTATAGGGAGTCTTGGAGGATTCTAGATTACATCATCTAGTAATCTCTCCACCTAGAAACATCCTATAGATATTTTGTAGGACTATTCTAGTGATACACATTACAACATTGTTCTAGATTTTTCTACCACCATACTAACTTATGAGGCTAATAATTCTACTAGCCTCCCTAACTAATATAATAATTATTGTGCTTCAAGACTTAATTATTTAATATTTGTGGGCCTCAAATATAAATTAGGCTAAATCAAGTTTAGCCTCCAACAGGTCCGAGTTTGATGACTTGTGTCTGGAAATACTCTTGAAGTTGCCACATGTGAGCACTTAAACCTCACTTGAACTTTTCGTTAGAAAGGGTAACCTTTTCATATTGAGCCATCAATTTAATCAAATATATCATATCTACTTTAGCGTAGTTATATTTTAACCAATTTAAAGTTCAAATATCTCATAAAACAACCCGTGTAAAAGTCTACTAAACACTAGGGGCAACAGTTGTCTCTCATTTAGTGGTCCTAAAGTGTCCTCAAATGTCCTCTCTCGAACAGCCCAGCCGGAGTGTCCGACACGTATTTTGGAGAATCGTACGGGTGTCAAAGTGTTCCAAGTGTCCGACACGGATACGGCCCTTGTTTTGAAGTGTCCATACTTCCTAGCTTCCATGTAATCTGGACCTAAAGGAGCTCCATGTACAACTTAGAAGGGTCTTTGGAAATCACGGTACCGCGTTCCACAATTATTGGTGGCTTAGTGCTTGCCCACATGTTTACTTCATCTCGTGTTATTCCAACCTTTGAAAAGAGTTTCCAAAATATTAGATTTCTGTTCCAAATTCATAAGCAGTAGTAACAAATTCATGAGCACGGTAGCAGTAGCAACTACTAAGACAATGATATGAACTTTCCCCTTCAAAATTCGTAAGCCTTTATAATGGTAAGCCTTGAAGGTTCCATGCACTTCTTCATTCAATATCAGTTACCACTTGATAGTTGATATGAACTTTCCCCTTCCAAATTGTAAGCATTACCAAATTTAGCAGCCACATACCCTATGGTCACAGTGTACTCTCCTAGAGCAGTGAAAGGCCACACACATGTATGATGTATCCTCTCTAGTAAAATGTGGTAAGGGGGATTGTGAGAATACCATCAGCTACCATTTTTTGGGAAGGAATTCCTAATCAGAATCACCCTCCAGGAGTTGGTGTTGGGAGTTATCAACTACTCTACCTTTTTGGTCCTCATATGTTCTGGGATTTGCAAATTTAAACTCTGTTGGTTAAGCATCCAGTTGTCTTGAAGAGTTGCTCTTCTACCATATAGTCCCCACCTGCTGCATATTCCTTCTACTCTACCCATATTTATTATCATGCCACCTACCTCCATTAACACATCCTATTCCTGCATTTTGATTTTTTCTTCTTCATACATGGTCTATACAGGAAGCAAGAAAACCTGTTTCTGATACCCACTACTACTACTACTACTACTACTACTTCTTCTTCTTCTTCTTCTTCTTCTTCTTCTTCTTCTTCTTCTTCTTCTTCTTCTTCTTCTTCTTCTTCTTCTTCTTCTTCTTCTTCTTCTTCTTCTTCTTCTTCTTCTCCTCCTTCTTCTTCTTCTTCTTCTTCTCCTTCTTCTTCTTCTCCTTCTCCTTCTCCTTCTTCTTCTTCTCCTTCTCCTTCTCCTTCTCCTTCTCCTTCTTCTCCTTCTCCTTCTCCTTCTCCTTCTCCTTCTCCTTCTCCTTCTTCTTCTCCTTCTTCATACATGGTCTATACAGGAAGCAAGAAAACCTGTTCTGATACCCACACCATACCCAGCCACACGTTATCTCCAGCCTGATTTTGCTATAATTGGTGTTTTGGTTTCCTTTGCTAGTGCTCTTGGAGTTGGAACTTGGAACTTGCAGTTTACCTTGGTGAGTAACTTTGGCTTTTTCGTTTAATTTTTCTTTTGGATTTTTTTTTTCAAGAATGTCAAATAGTTGACATAGTTTTCTTCACAATATCGATCTCACGAGCTTATGATGAAGAAGAATCAGCAGCAAAAGCATATGATTTGGCTGCACTCAAGTAGTGCGGAACATCAACTTACACCAACCATGAAAAAAGAAGAGTAATTAGCCTCCTTAAGGAGGAAAAGTAGCTGCGCTTACTCAACTGGACTAGCAGAGATATTTCAGTTACTCACAATGTCTGTAATGTTAAAAGGACAAGTTCTACAGAGAAATAATCAGGCTAGACTCTGATAACCTCACCTATGGAAATAACTGGACTAGCAGGAGAAAGCTAATAAATCGAATCAAATGTGACAAGGCTCGAGATACACATCAAGTACTAAGCAACACTTCAATTTTATATAATCTTACATTAACGTCCACTTCAGTGATCACAAGAAGAAATATTTCCTCACCAAGACACATGTAAATAACCAGGTTCAGTTTAGAAGAAGACCACGATAAGAAAAATCTGATGCAGTATTCGAGCCACGGGAACTATAGCAATTTCTACAGGAAATGTACTCAGGATTGCTGAGCACAAACGTAGATAACTCAGATTCACAGGCATATGAGTAGGGGATACTCGAACATATAGACAAATCAGATTCCAATTTCCAACACATTCAATACATATCAATAGGAGGCTTTGCAAATTCTCGATAAAATTCAATTACGACCCTGCTCAAATCCCCGATTACCAACCACTAGTCCCCAATTGTCAATTCCAAAACCCTAGGTCAAATTATAACCTATACAATTTACGTAAGCCAACGAACACATACATATAGTCAGCATAAGAAGAAGAGCGAGGTTGCGGACGTACCTGTAATTTCAATCAATTGCCGACCTCTGACCAGAGAACGTAACACAAGGCAAACAAATGGTCGATCTGTAGAGACTCACTAATGAGATTATTGGGCGCCCTCGAAGACAAAGAACGCGAGGTTTTCAAAAGCCCATCACGACGATTCCCCATGACCTTGGTAGTCGTCGATCTCTAGAGAAGAACGCGACCGAAAAATCAACCAGAAGGAAAAAAAAATATATGAAACAAACTACAGTTATGAAAAACCCAGTAGCATTTGTAGACAAAATTACTACGCTCCATACCCGCGGTATATAACTAATTTAGGGGTGCCGCTAATTTACCTACGCTTAAGCAGAGCTGAAACCTAGTAATCCACCATTGTTACCCAGATAAAGTCTAAGAATCAAATTTGTAAGGAGCGGCGTAACCAATGGATCCCCTTGGCCCAATGGTGGTACTGGATTGGTTGTCTAATTATTAGCTGTGCCTTCTTGAATTAACTTTGCCAATCCAATAGCACCACCATGTGCAACCATAGGATCACAGTGAATAGTTGGTTCTTCGCAGTTGTGGTGAAGCTATTCAACCGTATAACTACAGCAATTGTTATATCTAACCTTTAAGAAAGATCTAGGTCAGGCAGAGATAAATAAGGGAGAAAAATAGTAAAATACTGATATGATCAATTAGAACAAAAGCAGAGATCTATACATAGCCATGTTTCCAAATCCAAAACCCTAGTATTGCGCCTAAATCACATACTATTTCCAAAATCACCTACTATTTCCAAAATCGCTAATTAATTTGACTAATCATGCGCCATGTTATTGTTGCTGTTGCTGTTGCTGTTGCTGTTGCTGTTGCTGTTGCTGTTGCTGTTGCTGTTGCTGTTGCTGTTGCTGTTGCTGTTGCTGTTGCTGTTGCTGTTGCTGTTGCTGTTGCTGTTGCTGTTGCTGTTGCTGTTGCTGTTGTTGTTGTTGTTGTTGTTGTTGTTGTTGTTGTTGTTGTTGTTGTTGTTGTTGTTGTTGTTGTTGTTGTTGTTGTTGTTGTTGTTGTTGTTGTTGTTGTTGTTGTTGTTGTTGTTGTTGTTGTTGTTGTTGTTGTCGTTGTTGTTGTTGTTGTTGTTGTTGTTGTTGTTGTTGTTGTTGTTGTTGTTGTTGTTGCTGTTGTTGCTGTTGCTGCTGCTGCTGTGGCGGCTGTTGAGGCCCTCGCAACATCTTCAAGACTGCCAGATGTATCTGATAACTATGAGCTTTGACGTGCCATCTTTTAGGGACGTGTAGACCGCCTGGGATTGCCTCTTCGATGTGTTGCATGTGGACAGGTTTAAGTGTCCCTATCATTCCCGAGCAAAAAAGAAAAAGGAGATCCATCTCATGCTTTCGGGCAACCAGCCGTTGATCACACTGCGGACATGTATGGACGCCAGTATATTCCCAGTAGTTATCTTTTGCAGCTTCGATAACCTTCCTACGACACACATTCTCGACAAACTGGTAAGCATGTCTGATGTTGAATCCCAATGCGTAGCTCCGATTGCAGTGGGGACATCGAAGAACTCCTGCCACATTGTGGATAGGGCCTTGGGCCAATTGGGCGAACGATTTGATGTTGCATGAATTATCATCGTCCCCCTTGCACCAATTATGAGGGGCTCTTTGAGGCACAAGGAGAGCTGGACTTCCTGGTAATGCTCCAGGAAAGCCTGTGGGTGCTTGAACTCCTTGCATTGTTAGTGGTGTGGCTGTAGTATACCGGAGGAGGGAGGAGGAGGTTTAATTAGGCACACTTAAACCTCACCACATGCAACGCCTGAAAGAAACAATCCCAGTCCCAGGAGGACTAAACATCCCCAAAAGTTGGCACCCCAAAGCCCACTTCTATCAACTCCACGTTGTAGTCTATAAGATGCTAAGAGGACCTCAACAGCCTCCTCCTCAGCAGCAGCAGGACGGTTAGTTTTCGAATTGCTTGTTTCTATATTCTTCTATCTTATCAAATTGGTATTCTTGTATCTAGTTAAACTTGTTAGCAATCTTGGAACGGTAGGTGATATTGGAGTTTTGGGTTTGGAGACATTGATCCAATTGTTCATAAATTGCATCGAGCATTACAATGAATAGTAGGATTTTTTCTACCTGATCCTAATTAAACGAAAGTATGAAGGAAAGCTAGCCTGTATTACAAAGAAGAAATGTTACAACTTCTTCTTTTCTTGGATGGTTTGAAGCAAATGAATCCCTCCTTATTTATAGAAGGCCCTCCACCATGAAAGGATCTAGAGATCATATAATCTAACGATTATGATCGAATGCCTAGAACCTTACCCCATGATCTAGCCTAAGATGTTTATAAGATATAATTCTAGAGCTAGACACACACATATTCATCCTAGCAACATGAGAAGATTCTAAAAAAGGGCAATAATGTTGGTAAAGTTGGCTAGAACAATTCCTAGGCCCAAAGTCAGCTAACTCCAAGTGGGCAAAAGTGTCATGGGCTAGCAGAAAGGCATTAACTAAAAAAATATCAAGTAAAATTATGCGGCCAATGACATTCTCCCCCACCTAATGATCCGAAATCCTCATCGCGTCATCGTATCGGTATTGTTCGATTTCATCTCTGAATTGCCACAGTGACTCCTCGCTTTTCCACTTTCACGTTGTAGATAGTGCTTTCTGGACAGGCATATCTTAGCCACGTGGCGATCATCCAGCACACCTAGCTGTGCTCCACACACACCGGATCACCAGCCGCGCTGATCCACGTGGGGGCTGCGAGACAGGGCCCTCGCATACCACCACACGGGACCTGTAGCGACTTAGTGGTTTGGAGGCTAGAGTAAGTCCTATCGCGCGCGAGCGACAACCAAGCCCGCGCACGACCTTAGTAACTGCTTTGAGAGATTTATGGCACGAGCTCCATAAACCCGGTCAACCTCATAACGGTTCCGGTATACGCGGACGAACGTGCCGTAACGGTCCCTATATACGCAGACGAACGTGCCGTTGTGGTTAAGCTAATTAAGCCGCCATTAATGGGCGCATTAACCCACTACAACGGTCACATTATCCCTTATATATAGGATCGTTAACCCTTCCATACAAGGGCGAATCACCTGAGATACGCGGAAGCTCTGCTAAAATTCTGTCTCTCTCTCTCTCATACAGTGCTATTGTCTTACTCTCTCCCTACACACAACCTTACTCTTCATGTCTTCTTTCTATTCCCTACTCTTGGTGTATATTTAATTCTCTCTGCAGGATTCTCTCGTACACACACGTCTTCCTGTCTTTCTACGGATGATATGCCGTACTGAATTTGAGAGAAGTACAACTCAATTTCAGTAACTCACGCAAAAAGGTGCTCATGATAACATGATCACGATTAGAGACAAGAGTTTATGGAAAACCGTGGCGCTTGCCACCACATCCACGAATGCTTTCACGACTCTTGGCACATCAAAACTAGTCGGTAAAGGTCCCAATTGCGTATACTTGGTGAGACGATCCACCACTACCATGACGGCTGTGAAACCCTGAGACGTCGATAAAACTGTGATGAAATCCATGGAAGCGGCAACCTAGACGTGATCTGTAATGGGGAGAGGCTGTAAAAGACCCCCTGGTTTCTTTGTGAAGTTTTAGTCGTCTGACAAACCAAGCAGGCGGCCACAAACTGCTGTACCTCGGCACGCATATTAGGCCAGTAGAAAATCACGGCCATACGTCGATAAGTGCGGTCGACCCCTGGATGACCGGACGTGGGAGAGCCATGAAACTCTATCAATAATAATGTCCACACTGGAGACTCACGACTGGCGCATATCCGTGTCTTGTAATATAGAATGCCATCCGCATAAGATTAAGTGCTTGCAGTTCTGGCAATGTGGTGGTGTCCCGTCGAATGGAGTAAAGCACGACCGGCAGTGGCTGGATGGCCAACAATAAGAGGCATGCGAGATTAGTGCTGGATTCCTGACGAGAAAGAGCATCAACGGCGCGGTTGGCCGACCCTGGCTTGTACTCAATACAAAACTGAAATCCCATCAACTTACGAATATATAACTGATTTGGAGTCTGAATGACCAGAGACAACAATTCTTTCAAACTTCGCTTGTCACTACGGATAACGAACTCCCTACCAAGTAGGTACTGACACCATTTCTGAACCGTCTCTACCACAACATACAACTTTTTGTGATACGTAGACGTTGCGCGTAATGGTGGACCAATCTTCTTTCTAAAGAACGCCAGGGGATGTCCCCGCTGTAGTAGAACCGCCCCAATACCCGTTTCTGAAGCGTCGGTCTCAAGTACAAAAGTATGCATGAAATCAGGAAGGCGGAGCACGTGTGCGGAAGTCATGGCGGTCTTCAAAGCCGAAAAACTCGCTTCGGTCGAAGAGGACCACAAAAAGGCCTCCATTTTGAGGAGGTCGGTCAGTGGTGCCACAATAGTGGCATAGTCGCAAATGAAGTGCCTGTAATAGCCGGTTAAGCCCAGAAATCCTCGCAACTGCTTTACATTAGAGGGAATAGGCCAAGAAACCATGGCATGAATCTTAGTTGAGTTGGCCTGAACCTCCCTTGTTGTAACAACGTGTCCCAAGTAATCCACGCCCGTCCTGCTAAAAGAGCACTTGGCCAGTTGAGTACAACGAATCCTTGAGAGAGATCCAAGTGTACACCTCAAGTAGGGGATAAGATGAAGAACAAGAACACAGAGAAGTGTAGGGTAGTGAGTAGGGAGAGAGTAAGCAATGGTAACTGTGAGAGAGAGAGAGACAACTTAATAACAACAAGAGATTCGGTGCATCCAGAAGATCAAGAAGTATTCCATGGAGGGCCAACGTTCTTATATATAGTAGGGAAGTGACCGTTGTGAGGGGTTAATGCGCCCATAAATGGAGGCTTAATGATAGCTCTGTAATAGCACGTTCGACCGTATATATAGGGAACTTTACGAACCCGTCCGCATATACCGGAGACCGTTATGAGATTGATCGGGTTTATAGGAAACATGGTCATTAAATCTCTCAAATCAGTTACCAAGGGTCGCGCACGAGCTTGGTTGTCGCTCTCGCACGACGGACCTTACTCTAGCCAAACCACTAAGTCTCTACAAGTCCCGTGTGGTTGGTATCGGGGGTGGCCCTGTCTCGCAGCCCCATATGGATAAGTATGAGTAGTGATTAGTTGTATATGGAGCACAGTCTGATGTGCTGGATGGCTGCCATGTGGTTATGATCTGTCTGTCTGGAACACACCATCTACATTAGCCCTCTTTTGCGCGAATATCACGCGCGCGCTTGCTGTATAATCGCGCAAAATCAGCCGTGCGTGGTCTCCACGCCAATCCTCATATTAATTCGATTAAAATTCGAATCCCTAGCCCTTGGATATATCCATGATTGCCTAGGGTTTTAAAACATCTTATAGCCTTTAATGAGGTGTGGCTGTAGCGGAGCTAAACACACGCCATCCACATAATCTCGCCGATTCTCGAGGCAAGAATAATTAAGAATGATCTGATAGGTTGCCAATTTTGCCGGTTATCAAGGTAGTGCTGACTCAACGAATGTCAGGAGTCGCAACTCTTCAGACTTGAGGACTCTACTTATGAAACACCCCGGAACCCCGGTTCCTTGCTAGCACAACCAAACGATAATCCAAAAGCGCATTTATTTAATAGAAAACGGATAAATCCTCCAACAATAGTTTGAAACAAATAACGACAATTGTTCAAATCTAAATTGCAAAATAAAATGCTTCCTAGATAAATGGGAAATATCCTAGCAACGATTCCTAGTCTCCAGCTGATGTGTGCGCGTTCCCCCACCTTATTGATAACCTGCGGGTTTTAAAATAGCAACAGCCGACCGCAGAAAACGTTTATCAGTAAAAACTGAGTAAGCTCAAACTACAACATGTAAAACAGAGTTTTGGCTAACATGAAATATAACAGTAGATATTAAATAACCCAGATGAATTGTAAATAGTAGCCGATTCAACAGATTAATCATTTGTTTAGCTGAGGCATGTTATAGCCCAGCGGGTAACGAATGCCCACAGAGAGGTCACGATGCAATAATAATAAATAGGGTAGCTCTTAGGATATCACAGTTCATCCCAGTTCTCCCTAAACAACTATGAGACCTTAAGTGTCGACACCCCTATACCGTAGTGACCTACACAGGCATAAGTAGTACTCAATAGCTTTCACGCCTTTATAAAACCCCGCGACCGTATCATAGCAGTATATGTCAATCACGAGGGTCGGGTATGTAATCTCGTATGGATTAGCACCCGAGGGGAATCACTCATGTGTGTCCCTCCACGCACATCCTCTGTACATCGCCCCAATTCATTTATCGTTCATTATTCTTTCACAATTTCACAAGAGTAATATTTGATTCAAAAGGCTGAGTAAAACACATTCTCCAAATCACGATTCACATTTGATCCAGCAGTAAAATATTTTGAGTATTGAAGATATAGCAGTTGACAATTTAAGAAATAACGCACGCGAAAATCATATTTTGACAGTTAAAGGTGTTGCACGCCTGAACTTACCTGGCAATGAAGGGAGCTCGTCACACGAAAGCAAACGAAATCCTAGTGATACGGATCCTCCACAAATTCGCCGTCTACGAAGTTGGCGTCTACAGTAGCAAATATGTCCTAATTAACACATCACTATTACGACAATAGTGCATACAAATCCTATGTGTAATGCATAAAATCTCCTTTATATTATTCCCCAAAACTTTTAAGGTAAAGAAACGACTCGTATTTAAAATACTATTTTTAAAAGCTAACGTTAATATCTATAAAGACATACTATACTATTTATATGAATATAAACTTATAAAGTAATCTAAACTTTTCCTAATATATCATTATTTTTGAATAAAGAAAATTAAAAATCTTTGATCAACAATTATTGTACAATACTTTGTTAAAAGTATGAACATAGAATACTTAATGAAATCGTAACAACATATAAGGTACTAACTTTTCGAAAAAGGTACAACCACGCCCCCCCAGAGTTCAGTAAACATCATTAAGTACCCACATAGTTTGGTAAAAGACACATTGACCCCCTTACAATATACCTACGGGAAACACACATCTTCCCATTCCTCCTTCCCAAACCCACTACACAAAACAACCTACTGTTCAATTGTTTTCACATCCCAACTACCTAATTCACCAGGTTTCATGTTTCAATTGGGAAAAAAAATCGAGTTTGAATTCAAAGCAGAGAGTTCGGTGATTACCGAGTGATTGGCACGGGAAGGTAAAGACGGCGGCGACGGGAGTCACGGCTGCCACTGCTGCTGCTGGGTTGTTGGTCGCCAAACAGAGGGACGACGTGGACGACGCCGAAGAGGACGGTGGCGGCGTCGGAGCGGCGGAAGGAGCTGAGCTCGTCTGGGCTCGGTCTAATTTCGGCCGAGTTCCGGCTTGCTTTTCCGGCGAACCGAACGGGAGAGAGGGGCGAGATTGAGAGATGGTTTTGGTGTGAAAAACTCTATCTTTACAGTGGGTTTATATAGGCTTCGATGGAAGAATTTGGCAACGACGAGGAGTTTGACGGAAAGATTTTCGATTTCGAATCGGGTCACAATTTTGGCGAAATTTGTAGGGATGGCAACGGGTCGGATCCGGATCGGATCAGGCTAGATTCGATCCAGATCCGACTAGGAGAAATGGGATCCAGATCCGATCCAGATCCGTTCGGATCATCACCGGATTCGGATAAGATCGGGTCGGGTTTCATCCACCTGATCCAAATCCGATCCGTAGATCCATATAATACGTGTTCGGATCGGATTCGGATCGGATCCGACTTGGGTTTGCAATAACATACAAAAAATAACATAAAAAATAAGCAGTATTTCATACGCTAAGGCATGTTCGCAAGTTATGAAGCCTAAAACACAACAGAAGTATCTTTGTAGGTTGGAATTACTAATGTATTCTTCTTGGAAGTGAAAGTGGGGAGGTAATATGAATATATTTGTAAAGCACACATATACGTCGGATCGGATCGGGTCGGAACCCGGTGGATCTGCCCTTAGATCCAAATCCAAATCCAAATCCGATCGGATCTGGCTTTCCAGATCCAAATCCGATCCATTTTCAATTGGATCGGATTCGGATCCGATCCATTCAGCCCGGATCGCTCGGATCACAAATCGGATCAGACCATATTGCCATCCCTAGAAATTTGTTTCCTTGGAGAGGGGTTTTCGATCCTTGATGGATTAGGATCGAAGTGGTACGAAATTTGATGAAGGAGGAGGCCGAAATTGGTGGTATTGGTGTTGGTGTTGGAGATGGTCGGCGGCGTTGGGTAGGAGATGAGTCTCCTGCTCATTGTGGAAGATGATCCGAGGAAGTATTGTGCGTGGCTGGCGCACCAAGCCACGCGGTGGTTGGTCACGCACAATTAATTAAAACGTGACGTTTAGTCACGATAAAAATGTTACACGACCCACAACTTTTAAAAACTAAAAAAAACTTATCTAATTTTTATAATTTTTACAAAAATAGTATATAAAAACAAAAGTGCATTATTATTTTTTATATTTTTTTTAAACATAATTATATATATTTATATATACATAAAAATACAATATATAACTCATAAAAAATTAATAGAACTACTTTTATAAATTCTATTAATGGCCCAAAATATTCAATAATCTCCTTAAAATACCCCCAAAATTACGGGGTATTACATCACATCTCCCTTAAAACGTAAAAATATGAAATACTTCCTTGCTGCCTGATTTGTGGTTTGGGTCATGATTTTTTCTTTGTTGTTATAAATGTGATTCCACTAGCGTTGGTGGATTTTAGCTAATCGTATTACAAAGAGCAAAACAATAGATTCTCTCCATAAAGAAGATTGAGAGAGGAAGAAGAAGAAAACTCAAACCCTAGATCATCAATGGAGGTTTTGGCATTCGTCTTCCTCCTTTTTTTTTTCTTGCGTGAATAGCCTCTTCCTTTTCTTTGCGTGCCTCTCCCTCTTTTTTCACGTCTCCTAGGTCTATTCTATCAGACCCGTCCTTCCGTTTTTGAGTAGAAGTCCTTATTTGCACTTTTGACCCTCTTTATTGCCGTGAGAACTGGTCCTGACTTCTGATCGCAGGACCAGAAAAATACTGGTCGTGTGACCAGCTTTTGATCGTGCGACCAGAAGCCTTGGTCGTGACATGCAGTGAGTTGGTTATTGTTCTGATCGCACGACCATGATTTTCTAGTCCTGCGATCAGCTGGGGATTTCTCTTCTCTTTTTATTTCTTCTTTCTCAGGCTCCCGCATATGTTCCGAAGTTCGTTTCTCCTCTCCTCTTGATCCATGAGCCCCGTTTCCTGTCAAACACAACACGAAAACACCCCGTGCGATCAGAAGTGACAAAATAAATGTATATAATGCCAGAAACGCCCGAATTTACAAATTAATGCTCAAAGCTAAACTCCTACGTTTTCTCTCTATTCATAGTGTAAAACCAATATAATCAACCTGGAAAGTACGCAAAACGATATAAATTGAGCGAGAATTATAACTTTAATAGAGAGTTATCAGTCCCCTGAGCACCGGGTGCTGCAGTCGATCCAGGTGGAGCTAAATCTCCTTGGGAAAGCCTTCCCAGGATCGCCATGATCTGGGCAATCTGGGCAGAGTGAGCCTGCATAGCCTTTGTTTGGCTTTGAATTGTGGCCTGCAACATCTCCAGAGAGGGATTAGCCACAGTAGCCGTCTGAGTTTGGGTGTTGGTGTTGGTGAGGGCCTCCTCCCTCTGAATTCCTTCCCCCAAGGGAGATTGATCACCACCACGGAGGTCGGCCTCAAGATACATGGCTTGTTTTGATTGATTGAAGCTTTGAACTTTGAGAGTTCACTTCGGGTTCACCAAATTGTGTACAAGAAAATCCTTGAGAGAGATCCAAGTGTACACCTCAAGTAGGGGATAAGATCAAGAACAAGAACACATAGAAGTGTAGGGTAGTGAGTAGGGAGAGAGTAAGCAATGGTAACTGTGTGTGTGAGAGAGAGAGACAACTTAACGATAGCAAGATCTTTGGTGCATCCAAAAGATTAAGAAGTATTACATGGAGGGCTAACGTTCCTATATATAGTAGGGAAGTGACCTTTGTGAGGGGTTAATGCGCCCATAAATGGCGGCTTAATGATAGCCTCATAACGGCACGTTCGACCGTATATATAGGGAACGTTACGCACCCGTACGCATATACCGGAGACCGTTATGAGATCAACCGGGTTTATAGGACACATGGACATTAAATATCTCGAGTCAGTTACCAAGAGTCGCGCGCGAGTTTGGTTGTCGCTCTCGCGCGACAGACCTTACTCTAGCCTCCAAACCACTAAGTCCCTACAAGTCTCGTGTGGTTGGTATTGCGGGTGGCCCTGTCTCGTAGCCCCCCATATGGATAAGTATGAGAAGTGATTAGGTGTATATGGAGCACAGTCAGATGTGCTGGATGGCTGCCACGTGGTTATGATATGTCTTTCTGGAACACACCATGTACAACAGTTTAACATAGAAATAATTGTCAGATAAAAGACCAAGAACCAGATCAAGATGTTGCATGTGTAGTGCCAAGTCGTGCTGTAGACCAATATATCATCGAAGAACACAATTACAAAGAAGTAAAGAAACGACCTGAATATCCGGTTCATGGCAGACTGAAACATGGACGGCGCATTAGTGAGGTCAAACGGCATGACTAAGAATTCGAAGTGCCCATCATGTGTGCGGAATGCAGTCTTGCCAATGTCCTCGGCATGCATGCTAATCTGATGATAACCAGAGCGGAGATCGAGCTTTGTGAAATAGCGGGTAGCTCCTAGTTCATCAAACAGCTCGTCAGTAGTGGGAATGGGAAATGGTCCGATACAATGGTTGCATTTAATGCTCTGCAGTCCACACAAAAACAAAATTCCCGTCCTTCTTCCGAACCAAGAGAACCAGAGAGGAGAATGCACTGCTGCTTGGCTGAATAATACCTTGCCGAAGCATGTCGTGAACCTGTCGTTCAATCTCCGATTTCTGAAAATAGGGGTAGCGGTAAGGATGCACATTGACCGGTTTGGCACCCAGTGTAAGATGAATGCGATGATCCCACTATTTGGCTGGCGGTAAACCCGTCGCAACTGCGAGCACGACTCGATGCAGCTGGAGGACCATGAGTGCGTCAGCTGAAATGTCAGAAGGAAACTCAGCCAAATCGGTCACATGTGTGGACTGGGGTGGCACAACGATAATCTCGTACAACTTAATATCCTGACGTGGCCAGCAAAGCGCAGAGAACACAATGTGAGAAATTGGCCTCAGACCCTGATCAACTCCTACCAAAGTAATCGGATTACCCTGCCATACGAACTCCATGGTTAACTTGCTGTAGTCACGCGATACCTTTCCCAAAGTCTGGAGCCACTGAACCCCCCAACACGGCGTCGAACCCATGAATTGATAAAAGATAAAGTTCGACATCAAAAACGGTCCTTGAACAGTCAAAGGCGTCTCCAGAAAATAATAAGCACATCGTTGTTTTCCACATATACTCGGAATGGGGGAGTCGGGTGTAGCAAAAGAGACAAGTGTTCTGCCATGGTGGGATGGATGAAGTTGTGTGTACTGCTGCCATCAATCAATACCTGGAGACTCACATTTTCAAGAGTACACATTAGCTTAAGGGAGCGAGGGTGAGGATCACCTGCCATAGTATGTAGGTGAGATAGATTATCGTTAATAATTCCAGAGTCGTCGTCATCCCCTTGCACGAGTGTTTCTACCCCCACGTTGTCGTCAGCATCCAAAAGAAAAGAATTGTGTTGACAATGATGTGTACGCGAGTATTTTTCATCACAATACCAACATAATCCCTTTCGCGATCGTGCATCACGTTCCTCTGGCGACATCCTTTCACAACCATCCGATATGCTTGCAGCATATGCAACATATAGGCCTCCTAATGGCAGAGGAAGAGGCAACTACTTTAGAGGAGGACATAATGGAAAACATAGGGGTTCTAATCAATTCTATGCTCAAAAAGGAAGGGGTCAGAGACAGTGGTCACATGGAAGAGGTATTGGATATTCTACCAACCACAATGAAGTTGTATGTCAGATTTGTGGGATATGTTAACATACAACACTGATTTGCTGGTTCAGAACTGATACTAATACCTATAGCAGCACTAAACCTCAAAATCAGAGCTCTCGCAACATACAGTTTCATCTAGCATATCAAGCTCAATTCAGTCAAGCCTCTCTAGCTTCACTACAACCTCACACTCATGAAGCATTCAACCATTGTATTTCTTTCTCAGAAATAGAACATCAAATGCAGCATCCAAATGCTTTTTCCAGCACATATCCCCAAAACTTAGGTTTACATTCTTGGATCTTTGATTGTGGAGCAAATACACATGTTACATATGATGAATCTCTTCTGTCTAATGTTTTGGCTTATGATGGTTTGCAAAATTTCACAGCTGGGGATGGATCTAGACTTCTCATATCTCACCTAGGTGATTGGTATTCTCCCATTACCTACTGGTAAACTCAGTCTTCCTACTACTCTTCTTGTTCCTTCTATGTACTCTAATATCCTATCCCTTTCCAAATCAACTCGTAATAACAAATGCATTGTGTTTTTCTCTGCAAAGACTTTACAAATCAGGGATTTGAACAACAAGTTGCTTTATCAAGGCCTCTGTAAGAATGGTCTTTATACTATTCCAACAACAGTGGTCATTTCCTATCCTTTCTCTTATCTTGTACAATCATCATGTGCATCCAATACTGAAACACACTATGCTATGTCTGCTACAGCCACATCTTCTGTCTCTCAGGAATTGTGTCATCAAAGACTAGGACACCCATCTTCACTTGTTCTATCCCAGCTACATCAGTCTATACCTGTATCTCATATTAATTGCTCATCTCTTTGTGTATCCTGTGAAGTAGCTAAATCTCACAGACTTGAGTTTCCTATTTCTCAATCAAATGTTATTGAACCTTTTCAACTTGTACACTCAGATGTATGAGGACCTTCCCCTGTAGCCTCTTTCTCAAAATTTCAATACTACATATTGTTCATTGATGATTACACAAGGTTTTGCTGGGTATATCCACTTCTTACCAAAGATAAAGCTTATGCAGCTTACTTGCACTTTACTACTCTTATTCAAACTCAATTTAAAACCAAAATTCAAGTGTTTATTCAGATAATGGATCTGAATTTCTTAAAACTAAATTTGGTACCTATCTTCAAAGTCAAGGTACTATTCATCAAACTAGTTGTCCTCATACTCCTCAACAAAATGTCAGAGTTGAGAGAAGACACATACAACTTATTGGAACCTCTTTAGCTCTCTTACATGATGCCTCTATGCCACTCAAATACTGGCTAGAAGCGGTTGCTACATCCAATTTTCTAATTAATGTTCTTCCAAAAAGGTCTCTCAAATTTCATTCTTCTTATCACCTTCTATATCACAAAGATCCACCTTATGCTTCTCTAAAATATTTGGTTGTTTATGCTTCCTTTGGTTACAACCCTATACCAAACATAAGCTACAACAAAGATCAAAACCCAGTGTGTTTCTGGGCTATCGTCCACACAGAAAAGGCTACAAATGTCATGATACCACAACAACTACAGTTTACATTTCAAGGCATGTAAGGTTCTTTGAAGCTGAATTTCAGAACTATATCATCTTCTTCACCTGGAAATGCTTTTAATCTCTTCAAAACCTCTTATGTTAGTTCTTGGCTTAAATTTCCACCTATTTTCACCACTAGCACCTCATCTCTTTCATCTCCAATTTCTGTTGTTACTACACCCATTGCATCTCCTGTATCCTCTTTTTCTTCTATTCCTACACCATCTTCACCTATCCCTTCAATTACCTCATCTCCTACTACTGCTCCAGATCCATTATCTTCTACACACATTATGCAAACCAGGGCTAAGGCAGGTATTCATAAGCCAAACCCAAGATACCAACTGAATTCTTATGATCTATCTTCTACTGAGCCCTCATCCTACCGTGAAGCTATAAAGTCACCTCACTGGCTTAAAACCATGACTGAGGAATATAATGCCTTACAATTGCAGAAAAAATGCACTTTGGTTCAGCTACCTTCTTCTAGAGAACGCATTGGATGTAAATGGGTTTTTAAAATCAAGAAAAATGCAGATGGGACTGTGTATAGATATAAAGCAAGGTTAGTAGCCAAGGGTTTTCACCAACAATATGGTCTGGATTATGAAGAGACTTTTAGTCTAGTAGCATGACATCAAACAATTTGGACTGTGCTCTCAATGGCATTATCCAAATCTTGTGAAGTTAGACAACTGGATGTTAGTAATGATTTTCTTCATGGACTTCTTGATGAAGAAGTCTACATGGAGCAGCCACCTGGCTTCATTCAACACCCTGGCTTAGTGTGCAGGCTTCACAAATCCCTATATGGGCTTAAACAAGCCCCGAGAGCCTGGTATACATTGTCGTCTTACTTTCTGATCAAGAATGGCTTCAAATTGAGTTTATCTGATGCATCTCTGTTTGGTCTCAAGAGACACAACCTTACAGTAGTGGTTCTCATTTATGTAGATGATATTCTGGTAACTGGTAGTGACAGGGGTTATATTGATTCTCTTGTACATCATATGTCTACCAGATTTACAATGAAGGATCTTGGCTCACTTTCTTACTTCTTGGGGATTCAAATAAGTAAAAATGATCAAGATTATCATCTAAAACAAACCAAATATGCCTCTGATCTTCTTAATAAAGCAGGCATGATAGACTGCAAACCATGCATCTCACCAATTTCTCCAAAGACAGTCCTTACAGCTGATGACCACAACCATTCAGTGACATTCATCAATACAAAAGCATTGTGGGAGCTCTCCAATACCTTACAATAACTACACCAGATATACAATTTACTGTCAACAAAGCTTGACAACATCTACACAGTCCAAGACAATGTGACTACACAGGAGTCAAAAGGATACTGAGGTATATCAAAGGAACTTTGAACACAGGACTTCAATTCTCTCCTGGTGATTTCAAAATCACAGCCTACTCAGATGCATACTAGGCAGGGGACTGTAAGGATAGAAAAAGTATTACAGCCTTTTATGTGTCTTTGGGGTCAAATCTCATATCTTGGGGGTCAAAGAAACAAAACACTGTATCAAGAAGCTCCACAGAGACAGAGAACAGAGCCATGGCAGCTAAAACAGCAGAAATCAAGTGGCTAAGCTACATTCTTGCTAATCTAGGAATATCAATGCCACAAAAACCTCAGCTGTGGTGTGATAACATTTCAGCTCTTATGCTCAGTACAAATCCAGTCTTTCATGAGAAGAGTAAAAACATTGAAATTGACTCTTTTCATCAGAGAACAAGTGGCAAGGAGATAGATTCAAGTAGCTCATATTGCTTCAAAACTTCAGCTAGCAAATATATTTACCAAGGCTTTGCCAATTGTAACATTCAACTTGTTATATCTCAGCTTTGCTTATGCTCTTTTAATTACAATAAGTCTTTTCAGAATCACTAGAAAAGAGACTTGGAATTAAGGGGAAATGTAAGACTATAGGGGTTAAAGTGTAAATAACAGAAAGTTGTAACAAGGAGGGAAAAATTGTTAACTTGAGGTGTATTAAATGTGTAATCCTGTTCTGTTAATCATTGACTGGAATTAGTATTGTTTCTGCATTTCTCTCCCCTCTTCTTCCACTTCATTCTCTTCATCTTCTTCTTCTTCATCTTCTGTATGATTGAAGAATTCTTCATGCCTCCCGTCGTTGTCTAGTGTCTCGCCTCCCGTATCAACGAGGAAGTATGTGACTTTGTACTGGTTGTCAGTTCAGCTCAATTGAATGGCTTCTTACTGCCATGAAAAAAATAAAAAATGTTTAAGGCCATGCCTTTCCATTTTGTGCACCTCTTAGATGACGTGGAACGCCAACGGGTTTATTCAGCTAATGAGTATGTTTAAACGGGCTATGTTTTCAATTTATTGCACGATTCTGCTTGAAAGGGCATTCTTTGATCATCTGAGTGAAACCTACGTCCTTATAACAATGTTTTTATCAAGCAAATGAGTTTTTACTACGTTTCTTATTTGCAACCGTGTGAGTCTCGAAGCACACAACTCGAGACTAATCCTACTGAGCCGCATAGATAGCTGAAATAGGTTCTACTCTTCCAACAAAGCCTTTTCCATACAAAGACACCCACATAAAAATCAATATCCATGGAGAAACATCGAGCCAAAACGGTGAATTGCAGAAAAATCAATTAGGAGATGATTCTAGTGGATGATTGATACCACAAGAACGTTTCTTATACAATGATAAATCTCAAATCCTGAATCCCCAAAAGTCACAAACACCCTTAACTAAACCAGAAAAGAAAAACACCCCTAAAACAAATATGCTAGCAGTAAAACGAATATATTTACCTCATGGAGACAAACTGATTTTAATTCAAGAATCTCTGCCATGATTTACTCCTCCGCCTTTCTTTATTGCTCCATCTCTCTCTGCTTACCTATCGACCGCCACAGAGAGGCAAGAGTAATCAACCCAAAGCAATGCAGCTACGAAGTATTTACCTGTATGTAGAAAAAAAAACAATTTACTGCACCACAAGTTTATATTATACCGAGGTCAAAGAAATTAGAATAAAAGCATAAACTGGCAAAAATCACAGGCATGGCTCTCCTGTGTGCACTTCCAATTTCACCTGGACTCATTTTATATTGTAGTTAAAACCTCCTAATTAAGTTTGTTTCAGTTCACTCATTGAGAGCATGGGGTTCTAATCTTGAACTCGTGGATGGAAACAAAAATGAGAAGGCTACCAGACCACCCTTCCCGATGATGGTTTTATCCTAGTTGTTAGACAGTTTCAAGGGATCGTACAAACTTGATGAAGAAAAGATAAGAGAAGTAAAACTGATAAAGATGTAGTTCACATGATATTTTGTTAACATCGAAAATAAATATCTTCTTGCTGGGTTAACAATGGAAAAAAAAAAAAAAAAAAACTTGATGAAGAAAAGATAAGAGAAGTAAAACTGATAAAGATGTAGTTCACATGATATTTTGTTAACATCGAAAATAAATATCTTCTTGCTAGTTTTTTTTTTTTTTTTTTTTTTTTTTTAATCGTCGATTGGGGCTCGGCGATGAATGCATAGTGTAGTAATTAATGATGACAGTGAGCTTGAAGTTGTGTAGACAAAGGTTCCAGGCTGTCGTTTGAGGAGTGTTATTGTTGCGTTGTTTGTTTTGTAGTTCTGCTGCTTCTGGGATAAGACAAATTGCAATGCAACATATATACATGTCTTAGGCTTGAATATTCATGTGAATGCCAATGACATGGTTACAAACATTCAGTTTTCATCTGGAATCAACGTAGCAACATCATCTACCAAATCAAACACAAGATGAATATAGCTGACACAGCTAACCTCATTTGTTCCGTTGGATACCAAATCAAACAATCATCTGATTTGGTGCCGAAGTCTTTTTCTGGTTATTAGTACCAAAGTCCCAAAGCTTCAATTCAAGATTTGTTGGTCCTGCACAACAATCGGACAAAAGATTTAAGAAAGAGCTTTGTATACTCGGATTATATTATAAATAACTGGATATATAGGAGCTCTATTTGGCTTTAGTAGAAGATGGTCCACAAACCAACCTATTTAAACTCGCATTTCAGAGAATCAAATACGTGATTACCACGAACAGAACAAACTACAATATATGACACATTACATAAAAAATGGATTCTGCAAGTACTGTTCCACAGTTGGCCGACTCATTTGGTCCCATGAACAGAGTTGCTACAAATAGTCGAGAAAGAGAACAATGTTAGAACATGCACTTTATCAATAACGGAGAAGATAATAAAAGTTTCTCTATTTTAAGAAAATGATATTTTGAAATATAAGGCTGACCTTGATCAGGTCGATAGCTTCCAAGCTTGCTTTTGGTACTATTTCCAAGATACAATATCAATATAGAGCATATGATAATTAAACAACAACAACGACTAACACCATCCCAAAACGAATATCAACTCATAATGACTGATATTGATGAGTAGTGAAATGTTCCTAGCTCAAGGAACGTTGTCCAATCTGGTTCTCCGAGAACACAACATATCTTGTACAATTGATCCAGTTCACTGCGCAAAAGTAATGTTGGATAACAGTCGAAACTGGACTGGAAGAAGGGAAGACGAAGAGAATATAAACAGAAAGATAAAACTGTAAAATTAAATGCAGACAATAAACAACTTACAGAGTAGAGAATCTGCTGATAATGTCAGAGACGATCTCGAGCGTCAGAGATCACGTGAGATGTGGATGAAGAAGGGAGACCAAAATGTATTGAGGGTTTGGAAAACAGTACATGGGAATGGCAATCTGGTCGTGCTCAAATCCCTACTATTCTCGTAGATTATTTCAAGAACATTTTTTCCTCAACGGATCGAAGTAGAGCACAAATGGAACCCATGTTACCTGCAGTAGAGGAATTATTGACACTGGAACATACGACTATTGAAGTACAATCGGCCCTTAGACAGCTAGCCCCGTCTAAGGTCCCTGGCGATGATGGTTTCCCAGCAGCGTGCTTTCAGAGATTTTGGAGTATTGTGGGTCGCGAAGTTGAGGAGTTATGCCTTCGGATCCTTAATGAAGGGGGTTATGTGTCTAATTTCAACCATACTTTGATTGCGCTCTTCCCAAAGGTTCAACATGCCAGAAATCCTACTGGTTTATGTCCTATTAGTCTTTGTTCAACGATTTATAACGTTTGAAGCTTGCGTTGGACTCAGTAATATTTGAAAATCAGTCTGCTATTGTCCCGGGTAGATTAATTTCAGACAATATCCTTACCTCTTTTGAGTTATTTCATACGATGAAGAACATAAAGAAAGGAAAATTAGAATTTTTGGCACTTAAAGCTGATATGAGCAAAGCGTACGATCGGGTATAATCGGACTTTCTACGAGCAGTTATGGAGAGGATGAGTTTTGGTATTAAATGAATCACTATGATTATGAACTGTATTTCTTCAGTTACATATAGTTTAATCATCAATGGCGAGGTCCATGGAAATATCGAACCAGGAAGAGGCTTGAGGAAAGGGTGCCCTCTATCCCCTTATCTCTTTTTGTTGGTTAGTGAAACTTTGTCTCGTAATCTAACAGTGCAGTGCAGGATGGGAGATTATCTGGGCTCAAAGCTTCGGGTGGAGGTCCTACTGTTTCACATATATTTTGCAGATGATAGTATTCTCATCACAAATGCTACACAACAAGAAATTTTGGAGCTTAGAAAGATCTTATCTGCATATGAGCTAGCATCTGGCCAAAAGCTCAACCTTCAGAAGTCATCGGTGAATTTATCGAACAACGTAGAGGTGGAGGAGAGGGCTGCACTTGCATCTTTGTGTGGTGTGCAACTGGATGTTCAAAATGATAGTTATCTGGGGCTTCCTACTCAGGTAGGCAAGAGTAAGATAGTAACATTTAGTCTGCTAGTGGAGAAGGTCTATGGAAAGATGAAAGGATGGAAAGGCAAAACTATGTCTACAATTGGTAAGGAGATACTCATCAAAGTAGTGTTAGAAGTTGTTCCCAACTATACAGTGAGTTGCTTTTTGTTACCTGCAAAAAAATTTCGTGACCTGGAGCGCATTATCGGACAATATTGGTGGGGAGGAGACGAACACAAAAGAAAGATCCATTGGGTTGCATGAAGAAGATGAAAGCTTATCGTGAACAAGGTGGACTAGGATTTCGTGATTTTCAGGACTTCAATAAGGCGACGATAGCTAAGCACACTTGGAGGTTCCTACAAAACCCCAACTCACTGGTATGCAGAGTTTTTCAATCCAAATATTTACGTAATTCCTCTATTTTGGATTTTAAACTTAAGCGAACGAATCAAGTTTCTTATGACTTTAAAAGCTTTCTAGTGGGTAGGATTTGCCTAAAAGTGGCTTGGTGTGGGAGGTAAAGGATGGTAAACAAGTGAAAATTTTCGGTGACAAATGGCTTCGTCGACCGGACACCTTTAGCCTTATAACAACGTTCCCAATTGGGGAGGAAGGACGTTTGGTTGAAGAACTTATTGACGAAGAAACTGGGTCGTGGGATGTGGCAAAGTCCAACAATCAGTTTGGCCAATAGATGAAGAAGCTGTATTGATAGTGCCCCTGGAGAGCTCGGAAGTGGCAGACTCGCTATATTGGGTCTATTCGGAAGACGGAAACTATTCGGTTAAAAACGGATACAAGGCCCAAAGAAACCTATCTGCTGCTGCTACCCCTCATCTTCCGGGTCTTTTTCAAATGAAAAATGGTTGGCAAAATTCTGGGGTATGAAGATCCCAAAAAAAACTCCTGATGCCTTGTTGGAGAATCTGGCAAGACTCTTTACTAGTCTCTTTACTAGTCGCAACAAACTTCGAAATAGAGGTGTTGACACAGATCCTTTGTGTCGTCTATGTTTGGAGAAAAATGAAACGGAGGATCACTTATTTTGTCGTTGCCATCACTCTCAAAAGATATGGGAGATTCTACTGGGAAATGACTTTCTCGCCCTAAGAAGAATGGGAATCGAAGATTTATTGGTTGAAGTTTTCTCAAATGAAAGTTTGATAATTTGTGAGTTAGGGTGAGTTTGGGAATGCTTCTACTGCCAGCACATCTGTTTTCCGACAGCAGAAGCAATTTTAGTGTGTTTGGTAAAAATAAAATTTATGTTATTTCGAACAGATTCTGCTGTCCCACAGCAGTTTTCAGGAAGGAAGGGGGGGATGCTTTTCTAGAAAGTGCTTTTGATTAATTTATCTACAACCGATTTTGACCTTACAGTTTTTTAAAATATCAATAGTTATCTTTCCAAAAATGACACGTGTAATGTATTTTGTCATTTTACCCTCTCACAGCAACTTTACAGTTGATTTTACCAAACACAAATTTACTATATCAATATTTCACAACAGCTTATACGTAATACTTACCAAACAACATTTTATCAAGAATTCACAGCAGCTTTCTACAGTGTTTTCACACAGCAGCTTTCTACCACCGCCACAGCATTCCCAAACTCGCCCTTAATAACTCTTACTGTGTGGACAATCTGGCGAAATCGAAATGATGTGGTCTTCAACTTGCAAGGAAGAAAACCGGAGGACACTGCAAAGAACAGAAAAGATTACTATTTATGGTACAAGGAGGTCAAATTTGCAGGTAAATTGGAGGAATTGAGCTTCGCAGGTAACGCCGGCAACTTGCGGTGGTTAGTTCCACCATTGGGCGTAACGGAAGTAAACACCGACGCAAGCTGGATACAGTATGGATCGGCAACAGGGGTGGGCTCCGTTCTGAGAAATCATGAAGGGAAATTCTCGGAGGCTAGACAGAGGAGGCTGGTTCGAGACCGTTCGCCTCTGATGGATGAAATTTCAGCGGTGCGTGTGAGTCTCTCTTATGCTGCGGAGATAGGCTATAGCGCAGTGGTGGCAGAGTCTGATTGTTGGACAGCGATCCAGCTCCTGAGCAGTGGGGTGGCTGGTAAAATCAAAGAGCTCAACGCCATTTCCGACCTCAAGAACAGATTGAATGAATGTCGAGACTCGAGAGCTATTGTCCAAGTTTAGTGCAGTTGAATTTTCTTTTGTTTAAAGAGAAGGCAACAGGTTTGCCCATTTAGTCGCCTCGAAGGCTATTGACGAGGATGACATTAGCTATTATGCTCAAGTCCCAAATTCGACAATTGATGTAAACAATTTTGATTTTGCGGGGTTGACGTCCCTTGAATAGATTTTACCTTTTCCTCAAAAAATAAAAAAGAACAAATGCTTTGTCGAATATGAAGACGGGAGGTTTTTAGAGATGGCAAAAACATATAAAAAATAGAAATTATAATCCATGCCCATAACCTGCGCCTTCTATTGGTGTAAGCATTAAAAAAATATTCATGTCCATCATTATCTCCTTATTTATCTCTCTTCTCCTTCAGAATAAACAATCTCTCTCCTTATATACAATATGATTTTTTTTAATAAAAGAATGGTAATCTCATGGGAACGCTACCGTGATAACACCCATGAGAACCCCATGTGACACAATATGAAACAGTAGATCATTATAATATTTTGATCATATGATTGAAAATGAAATTTAATTAACGTTTAATGGGCAAAAAGATTGAGTTTTGTGTGTTCCATATTGTGCCACGTAGAGTTAAAATATTCTTATTGATATCTCGTCATAATAATCAATCATATCTTCTCAGTTTGTGTTATATCAATTACAATCAAGTCATTCTCCTAATCACCCTCTCTCACACGTAAAAATCAACCTACCCTAATTCTCTCCTAAATTTCCTCTATCCTCCTCTAACTACTCCAGTAAATTATTTTCTTTTGTTTGCGAGAGATTTGATACTACCAATTGTTTCTCAAAAAAAAAAAAAAAAAGATACTACCAATTCTCCTAAACAATAGATGTATTATTAGTTCACAAAAAATACTTCTCGTTTCTCAAAAAAAAAAAAAAAAAAAAAAAAAAAAAAAAAAAAAACCTTCTAACATGAGGCCTCCCAAAATGAGGCCTTAGGAAATTGCCAAGTCTAGGGTTGAGGCCGAAGCCGTATCTACACTATATTAAACCCTTTCAATACACCAAATATCAATGGCGTATCATCAACCAGCCATCGGCTACCCTGGGCCAGTCCATACCGCTCCAGCTATTGATCCGAGGCAACCATCTCATCCATGGTGCAACAATGACGATCCTTGCGACATTAAAAACCTTGCGCAATTGGACGAGGATGGGATCGAGTTTGTCACCGGAATGCTGCGTTGTTTCTCTTGCAAGTGGAACTATATTATGAGATTCAACATTAGACATGCATACCTGTTTGTCAGGGATGTACTTGTGCGGAGCGCAATCGCACCTGGACAAGATCTCTATTGGGAATACAATAGCGTGCATGAGTGTCCGCAATGTGGTATACGTCTGCTTTGTCGTAAACAGGATATGAATTTACTCTTCCTATTCTGCTCGGGCATGTTAGGCTCACTGCTAAAAACTCCTCACATGCTACACATCGAAGACGCAATTCCAGGTGGACTACAAGTCCCCAAAACGTGGAACGCCAAAGCTCATTGTTATCAAGTACATGTGGCAGTCTTGAAGATGTTGCGAGGGCCTCAGCAGTACCCAACGCAGGTGTGCATGATTAGTTCTCTAGAATTCTAATATTGTTTTTTTTTTGGTTGAGAATTTAGAATTGTAATATTGATGGCTACTAAATTCGTTATTTATTCAAATTGCTCTTTATCTTATATTTAGTAAAATTGGTTATCAATTTAGGAGCAACCCTTGGGTTTGGAGACATGGATATTTATCTCTGCTTTTTTCTCTCACATTCACTGTCTCGGAGGTGTGAAACTTCTAATTGATCGTAAATCTGTATTTTTTTTTCACTTATTCCGTTTTATCGCATGTTTTTTTTGGTTAATTCTGATCTTGATTTGTGTTGAGTACCCCAATTTCGTTCGATGTGTTTGTTTCGAGTTCTGAGTTTAGTCAATTTAGACAGACTTCGTGAATTGGGGACAATCATGTAGTCACAACTTACAATGATTTTATTTTTATTTTCTGAAGTTCTCATGTTGATCTTTTCGTGCGTTTTGAGCTCCTGATCCAATTTGAGATGGTTATTGTGTGGATTTATGTGATGCTACAGTAGCTGATTCTAATTGGGTCTTTTTCCGCACACAAAAAATCAATATCAACTCCAAACTTCCTTGATTACATAACCTCTAATTCGTCGCTTCGAAGGGCTAACTATTTCACACATAAAATAGAGTGAGTTTCCCACGTGTGTACGGTTTAGTTAACTTGGACTTTAATGCATAGAATTTTCGTGCTGTGTTCATTGACGTTCTGAAAACAGGTTGGGAGAATCAAGGACTAAGCTTTTATGTTTCTTCTCTGTAATTCTACGACTTAGCCCCATTATTGGTTGGCGTATAAGAACATAGCTATGGTACGTTTCATGGCATTTTGTGTTTCAGCGCTTAAATTATTAATTCGGAGTAAGGAGAACATTAGGATGTGAATTGTTAAACTTAAACCAACTCCAGGACTTGAAAAAGAAAGGACATAAAGAAAAAGAAGGGTGGACTTTAAGGCTTTGAAGATTCAGCTTCATGATCTTTCTTTGCAGACTTCTTTCCAGACTTCGTTTTTCCCTTTCTTTGTACTGAACTTCTTCCTGAACCTCTTCAGCTATTTCAGTCTATGAATCTCCTTTTGCTTCAGCTGGTTCTTCTCTTTGCTCACCTTGTTCAGCACCTTCTTCACCCTGTGTTTCCTCAGTCTCAATTTGCATTTTTTCAACTACTCATCAACAAGCTTATCCAAATCAGCAGCTTCCTTTTCAGCAGTTTCTGCAGCCGTTTCCTCATCACCAGCCTCATCTTCAGATTGATCAAAAAGATCCCTTCATGTAAGAACAATATGAACTGGTTTCTTCTTCTTATGCTGCTTTTTAAGAGCTTCTCCAAGTACTTCATCTGAGTCAATGCTAGTTTCTCTGCTTTCTGAAGAGGGTATTTTCGCTAGGTTCAAACCTTTGATTATGATGTCTAGCTTATTGTTCACCAAACCTTTGAACTTGGTGAAATTAGTAGATAGGTCAAACAACCCTTGTCTCAGATCTTCCACTCCATCGTCCAATACCTCAACCCTGTCCAGTATTTGTGAGAAATCCAAATTACCAGACACTTTGGGGGTTGTAGCAGCTCTAGGTTTGATAAACTCCTTCTCTTTTAATTCTTTAGCACTCAATTCGGAATAGAATTTCTATTTCCCTTTGGCAGTGTAAACTATCCCAATCCTTTGAAGAGATGCCTCATCAACCATCACAAAACCAGTAGTAATCTTCTCCTCATCCTTCAAACAGACTCCAAAGTGTTTGAAAAACAAAGGTAATAAATTGGCATAAGGCATGGAATGGTTCCTAGTCCTAGTGCCATTTTAGAAGAGAGAATGTACTTATCACTATCATCCAATTCTTGAACTAAGTTCAGATAGAAGAGTTTGGTCAACCTAGGGTAAGCCTCATATGGTGGATTTAACATACTCCTAACAGATTATTTCCTCAAATTCTTAATGTAGTCTAAGTCCAATAAATCCAATAAATCAGTACTAATTGGACTACAGAAAGATACTTTAGATGATGCATACCCATCCATCCATATAGACTTAACTTCTGAATTGACAAACCAAGAATCAGGTAACAGGTTCTTACCAAAGTTTGTAGCCTTCTTGGTCTTTACTGCACTGTGTTTCACTCTTCTCTTCTCTGGAGATGCTTCACCCTTCTTCTCATCAACTTTCTTATCCTTTGAAGATGGCACACTTTTCTTTTCACCTTTCTCAACAGCCACTTCCTTCTTCTTCTTGCTTGATTCTTCTCCCTGATAGTATTATTTCTTCTTCTTGTAAGATTGTGAAAGTCCTCTCCGGACTCATAGTATTATTTCTGTATATAAAGAACAATACAAGACATGTATTTACATAAAAGTCCCTATACATAGCTATAGTGACATTTGTGCTATTAATGTCTACCAACAAAGCTGGCGATCTCCTTGTTGCTGCAGCCTCTAATCCCGACAAGACTATCATGTTCTTCCTTTTATTTCTATGTTTAATCCAGTGTTTGATGACATATTTCAGTAGTGTGTTTTGAGCCACCCTTGTGGGCTTTTGGACGGGGTTATATTTGAGGATGTAAGGGGTGCCTCATCCCCCCTATGTGAACCTCTTTAGCTGCTTTTATCTATATATGCAGTTCGTCAAAAAAAAATGGTTAGGGTACACAGAGACAAGGAAATCGACTTTGTACAAGACATGTTAATTGCTTCCAGTGAAAGGAATATCTCATTTGGTAGCTCTAATTCAGGATTTTTTTTTTCGTGTTTTCTGCACATTATTGGGAAAAGTCACTCAATGCTTCTGTTTGTTTCAACAAATTTTGTAGCAGTGGGATTGTTGGCAAGACTAATACTCGCCTTTCGAACATACAGGCAAAACACTCATAACAAACAAGCAAAAAACAAGTAAGAGAATCCCCAATGTGATATTTAGATGACGGTTATCTTTACAATATAAAGAAGATGGTAAAAACGTTGTTTCCAATGTGCTCCCTACCCCGCTCTTTATTTTAGCGGTAGTTATCCCCGCTCACTACTTTTAAGGCTTAATTACTTAATGGTACCCCCAGTATAGTGAAACTATCACTTTGCACTATCCACTATCAAAACTTGCTGATAATGTTCCCCATTTGCAATAAATCAGTCACTTTGAAGCTGGGAAAAATTTTCATCCAAACATCATCATCACAGTAAGGGCAAAATGGTCAATGCTGAAATAATAAATTTAACATGAAAAGAAAATAGAAAAAGAAAAGTAAACCCAGTTGAAGATAAGAATTGGAAGAGGAAGAAGATAGGGATGGACTGAATCTTACACGTCTCTCCCAATCCATATCTCGCATCTCTTTCTCTCTCTCTCTCTGTTAGTCGATGACTTGCTTCCTTCTCTCCGTCCCTTCCGCCATCTCAGCCTCCATCTCAATCCTCCATCCCGCCGTCCCTCTGTCTCGGCGTCTCCCTCCATCCCTCCCTTCTTCAATCTCCTCTATTACTCTCGTCTTTCACTTTCTTTCTCTAAGAATCTCTCATGTCTCTCGATTCCCAAATTACTCTTGATTTGTGATTGAGTTTTGAGTGAAGTGAAATGCAAGTTCTGTTTCAGAAACAGGGAGTTCGATAGGAGTTACTGGGTTTTAATTGGGCAAAAATATTTTTGATGCTATTTGTTATCACCGGAATTAGTGTCGACGGCGGCCTTTGGGTCAAAGTTGTTGGTGGCGAAGGTGGAGAACAGAGGCTGTTAGGATTCCTCGGGGTGTTGAAGGCAACGGTGGTGGTTCTGTTTGTGGTGTAGGGCGGTGTCGGTGGTTTTCAAGTTCCAATCTCGAAAAAATCTAATTTAGTTTGCCACAATTGAAACAAATGTTAAAATCTGAAAGAGTTTGAAGATTTCTTCATCACTGGGTTCTCTGCTATTATGTGGTGGGGTGGCGGCATTCTGGTCCATGTTGCGGTCATGGTGGTGGGGTGGCCGGGTTCTTGTCACATGTGGCAGTGATGGTGGTGGGGTGCCGGAATCTGGTCACATGTGGCGGTAATGGTGGTGGTTGTGGTGGTTATTGTTATGATAATCTTAGTGTTTATCAATAAAAGTCTATTGACAATTTCACCCTTGAACAAAAGGATATCAAAGACAACTAACGGTTTGTTCCGTTAAGTGATGGACGGAATTTTTTTCCCATTTTCAAAGTGACTGATTTATTGGAAATGGGGAATATTATCAGCAAGTTTTGATAGTGGGTAGTGCAAAGTGATAGTTTCGCTATACTGGGGGATACCATTAAGTTATTAAGCCTACTTATAGTTAAATTTTTGTGTGTCTCTCTCCTCCTTTTATAATTTAATTATTATTTTTATTTAATTTTTACCACCAATAACCAAACATTTTTTAGCTTTTCTCAAAAAGAAAACATTTTTAGCTAAATTGTACAATGTACATAATAGCATTGGAAATCATATGAACTTTTTTGAATAATTAAAATAAAGAATGACAATTTTGATTAAATTATACATGATTTTTAACTACTAACAGACAGCACACTCCAAAATGGTATCAAAGAACACAAATTTGATGTGTCTGAAATGGTCTAAAGATATGATAAGTACCTACCGAAATGGAAAAGATCGTAGGCGTATACTCCAAAATGGTATCAAGATAAAATCACAAATTTGAAGTGTTCGAAAATGGTATAAAGATATAAAAATTACCTACGGCAATGGAAAAGATCTGAGGTGCATTGAATAGTAAATTTGAGAAGGCAGGAGCAAAAGTGAACATAAAGTAAAAGTCTGGTGCCACTTATGTGATTATTCTATAATTCTTGTCTAATATATAAGCAAGGCATGCTAATGAAGGACTCTTTACAACAAAAATAAAGATTTAGTTGGTACTTGAAGCTGAAGCCCTTGTTTCAGTAGAAGTACGACGAGAGAGAAAAAAATTAGGTCATCGGAAAGAAAACCCTAGAGCGACGGCAATGGAGGACATCCAGTTAACAAGTGATGAAACAAGGCCGGTATTGATCAACAAGGAAGTGTGCAAGAAAGTGAAACAAGGTTGGTATCTCATCGGAAAGTTGGTTGGGAGCAACAACAAAATTGATGATTTGCAAGCCATGAAGGAACACTTCCAAAGGCTGTGGTGTCCGATGGATTCGGATGATTTTAAAGTGATAGTGATTGAAGAAGAACCTTCAAATCTGTTCCTCTTCAAGTTTCCCAATGGAGAGGTAATGGAAAATGTTGTTTCTTCTACTAGTGGTGGTCCATGGAGTTTCAACAATCAATTACTTCTCCTAGCAGAGTGGGATATTATATCAACATCATTAGAAAACATTAGCTTCAATGATCTCAACGTCTGGATTCAAATCAAAGGACTGCCAATTCATCTTCTCCATGAAGATGTTGGTAAACTGATCGGGGCTTCGATTGGTGAACAAGTCCACCAAGTTAGAGTACGCATTGAAGGTGATGTCAAAGACCACTGTATTCGAGTGAGAACGAGAATCAAAACATACAAGCCTTTGAGGAGACGTGCTCACGTCCAGACTGAGGAGGGAGACAACTTGTGGGTAGACCTTGTCTACGAAGGAATCCCCAAAGTTTGTCAATGGTGTGGGCGTGTAGATCATGAATCCTCTGGATGTTCGGAAATTGAAGCCAATAATCCACCTGGTTATGGACAAAACCTGCTGCTGCCGCAGAAGCAATGTAGTCAAAAGAGAAAACTAAAGGAGATCATGAAGCAAGGGAAGAAGGCAAACAAAGGTAATTACAATTCCTTATATCTATCTTACATTCTAGGACAAATGACACTAAACCTATATACAGTTTCACACATGTCACACACTAGATAAACATCCCATCACGTGATGAGTACTACAAATAGCCTCCAATCACGTGATGAGTTTTATTTTGAGACAAATAGAATTCAATAGTGGAAGCAGTTATATAAATTAGCAAATTTACTATAATACCTATCACGTGATGACTATTACAGCCCATCACATGACCTCACATGATGGGTCACATTTAATTCGTTAATTTAAAGTAACAATTTTAACGATTTGAGTTTATTTGTCTCAAAATGAAAACTGGAAGAATTTTTCTATGAAATTGAAAGTGATAGAGATTCAGTGTCACAAATATTGAAATGCATATAGATTTATTGTCATTTGTCCTACATTATATGTGTATATTCATGATGTCAATCATTGGGTTCGTAAATTTATTGTTATTTAAACAACTCTCTTTCTCTATATATAACAGAAGGGAGGAGAAAGGTGGTGGTCGGAGTAAAAACACAGTCATTGGTAGACGATATCATCACTGAAATCATGACCAGACTGCCAGTCAAATCATTGCTCCGGTTCATGTGCGTCTGCAAAACCTGGTATTACCTGATTTCGTCTCCTGAAGTAGTTGTGAAGCACAACAGGAATGTCTCTTTGTTCTTTCACAAATTATCATCTATAAATGGAGCTTCCACTAATCTGTTGTTCCGTTTCTCGGGTCTCCAAATGAATCTCACCGTTCCACTGGGACTCACACTAAACACCACAGCTCCACTTGATCATAAGGTGGTGAAGATCATAGGTTGTTGCAACGGAGTAGTTTGTTTGTCTTTATCCAATGTGATTGCTCTTTGGAACCCTGCCACCACACAATTTAGGATCATTGGAAAACACTGCTTCGGCACCATGGATCTCTCTAACTGTGGGTTTTGTTTCGATCCCAATGTCAATTCTTTTAAGGTTGTGTGTGTCCCGCTTCCGGAGGATGCCCCTAATGAGCTAAAAGTGTATATATTGACGACGACACGGACTAATGCTTGGAGAGAGGTGAACACACTTCTTCCTTGTCAAATTCATGGAGGGAGGCGAACACATGTCTTTTATAATTCGGGAATATGTGTGGGGAGATATATCTATTGGAGAGTGACGATGGAACATGTCCATTACATTCTTTGTTTTGACATGGTTAAGGAGGCGTTCAACCGAATTAAGTTTCCTAATTTGCCATATAATTTGTTTGAGTTTGATTTGAGTTGTTATAAGGACAGTATTGCACTATCTCGTCATGGGTATTTGGTTGTGTATATGCTGAATAAGAATCGTCAATCTTGGACTCATGTACCAACGGTACCGAAGTATCATGGCGGCAGCAGCTCCAATCGCGGAATTTTCATCAAGGATGGCGTCAATTGGCTAGTTTTTAATGATTCTCAATCTTGGACTCATGATGTACCAACTGAAGCCTTAAACTTAGGGATGATTAATCTAGAAACGAACGAGAGAGCAAAGTTTCCATGGAAAGGGATTGGTTTGAATGGTGGTGTGTATGAGTTTTACCAGTACAAGGAGAGTCATGCTTCATTCTAATGCTCATTCGTCAATGCCATTATCAAGCAAGTTCTCTTTGCCATTCTCTAGCTAATGAAATGTTTTACCATTACAATTTTACCAACTATATTAGGTCATTTGTTTAGCCTAGTTCATTCTTTTTTGTTTACTCTTTTGCTAATTAGTAATTTGAACATTTTATGAAGAAAAAACTATACTTTTTCCCCTCATTAATCTAGTATTTCAAGTTTTCTCACGCTTGGGAGTTCTTTATCCTTTCAGCATAGTAGGGGTATAACTATTCTTTCTCTCTTGGACCATAGAAAATGAACACTATGGCTCAAAGGTTATACTTCAAACATTAGTTCCTTTGTAAGCAGCATAACCTGCCCCTTCATATTTAGCCGTGTATCATAATTGCTATCTTCTTTCATTCTTTTTCCAATATTTGTTCTTGCAATTCCAGTTGTTGCTTTCTTGGAGCCTAAACACTATTCACATTGATTCTGTATATGCAAAAACCTCTTCACATATTTGTTCTTATCCTGTAATTCTTTTTTTTTTAACAGAAGGAAATTCCACTTTGGTGTTTCAAGACTAATCACATATTGTTTCTGCAGATGCTAAAACAAGGAGTGAGGGGTGTTTAGATGAAGAAAATCATGTGGCATATTCAAGGGGAAACCTATGAAACACTGAAAAAATAACTATGTAATTTGATAGCCTAGCAATCCGAGAAGCTACGGTCTCTAATCCTGCAATTCGGGGAACAGAAATCTGTAAAACTATGGTTTCTACTAAATAAACTAATTCATATTCATTCATTCGATAAATACTACTTAACCAAAGCAACATATAAATACTAACTGAACTATACCTAATTACCCGAAAGCCCCCCTACACAATTAACTAATATTAACACATTAAATAAGCTACTTAACTAACTATGCATATTCGCCCCAGGCCCCACCAAGTTGCTGGAAGACGTTGGCAAGTCCCAAGTGTCTGCGGCGGCTGTGGTAGCAGCGAAGGCGGTGATAGATCTTCCTGCTAGCTTTGTTGCGTTGTCCTGCCCAGCTGCTTCTGCTGTGAGTCTTGTGGCGGCAGCGGAGAGCGAGCTACCAAGTCGGACCATCGTAAGTCCATTTCTTCCAACTTCGCCAAGATCTTTGAGGCATTCGCTGATTGGTGTGTCCGACATAATGAAAACACCAATTGATAGCCTATGCTATCGATATAGTAGCAATTCGAGAAGCTACAGTCTTCGAGAAGCAGAGATCTACAAAACTAGAGTTATTTTACTAAATAAACTGAATTCAATCCAATCTATTTAAAATGGATTGGATTCAGAATTGATGCATTCGGATCGAATCACCCAGATCTCGGACCTGATCAAACTGCATTGCCATCCCGATTTTCAAGGTTACCAAGTTACAGAACATGTGAAATTCATGCTAAGACATTGAAATTATTTCCAACATCGGGATTGACTCGAGCACAGACTACATATAGTTGAAGAATATTGTTGATTAAGCTCAACAACGTATCAAAATAAAAACAAATCAGATCAAACTTTTCTCAACTCCCAAACTACCGCCATTAATTAAGTATCCCAAGGGAAATTCAAGGGAAATCGATAACATAAGCATCACCCATCGGTCAATAAACTGTTTTTGAATTATTTGAAGTAACGAACCAGGCTATTCCATCCTTCCGAAATTTTCCTATTGGAAGTTCAGGATATTCTACTTATAGATTTAAACTCGATTGGTCTGACCAAGACAGGTAGGTAACCTTGATACATTTATTCACAGGACCAGGACACGACTTTCTCTGGTATCCTCCGTGAGGAATTAACAAAAAACACAATAAAGAAACAAACATTATGTTCAAAGGCGCATCCAGCCGTGAAGAAATCAGACGTGACATCTTATTATGTGAGCACACTTTCTCCTTAATTCGACTAAGTATGTATACTACACTGCACAACTCATATTAATGTGGTCAAATAACATGTACAATACGACCAAAAGTAAGACAAGGAAACAAACATTAACCTCGAATCCCAAGCAGCTGCAAGCAACACGAGTGACATATCTTATAGTGTTTATATAGTTTTATTTTAATTCCAATGAGCCATTACCCTTAGTTTCTCAGTTTCAAAGCATACATTAAGTGTATGTATGCAGGACGCGGCTTTGTCTTGTTGGGTCCAAGCATCGCGAGATGAAAAACCTCACATCTAGAACAAGGAAAACAAGTTATGTTGAGATAAACGATCTCCGTAAAGTGGTCCGTAAACACACTCAGTATTTTAATTATTGTTCGTGTAACATGTCTTTTCATTAAATTATATACCGACTCTAATATGGGATTGATTTAGGTTATAAAGAGTGAGGAAGAAGCGAAATCATTCATCGTTGACCGTCAGGCTGTTTCCAACTAAGCTCCGTAAAGACCCACAAAAAAGAAAAAGGATATTAAGTTTGAAGGTCCAGAAAGCATTTAATACAAACTTGATTCCGGACAAAAAGAATCTCTAGGAAGAGAGAAAAAGAAGAGAGAAAACTTAAAAACATTCAATCAAATGAAGAACATTCTAAATTTAGCGAACTAGGTTATCGGATGTTCCTCACGACAATAATTAACAACAATTGTGAAAATAGAAGGCATTTTAAGAATAAATTGCGCTAAAAACAATTGATTTATTAATGATAACTTGCTAAGGAATTGTTTGTAACTAGCTCAAGCTCCACTGGAAAATGCCATTGATTGGAGTAATTATTGCTTGCTCCAAGAGCAAATATGACGTGGTGCTCTAATCAATACATCACAGGACACGTCAGGAACATGTAGGAATCCACTTTCTTTTGTCATTCTCTTTCTTCCTGACGTGTCATGTGCTGTATTGATTAGAGCACCACGTGGATTTGCTCTTAGAGCAAACAAAAATTTCTCCATTGAGAGGAAAGCACAATCGGAAATCACCGCAAATTGCTCTTAAGTAACCGTTGTTGTTCATTAGATTCTAAAAAAATGTACTTCGCTAGGATTGAGGAATTGCTGCCATTCTTTCTGAACACCCTTGATTCTAGGGTTGAGAGTCACTTTAAAGGTATTACCTAAACTCTCTTTTGGTCAAAATACCCAAGCAAGACTTTCACGGTAAAGGAAGCCTCGATTATAGATAAGAGAGTGTCCAGTGTTTTTTTCGCTACCAACTCCCAAGAGCTTTATAATCTTCCGCTGTGTGGGTTCCAGAAGAAGGGGTTTCCTTCATGTAAAACCACCCAGTCAACTCCATCCTTCCGGATACTTCCAACTATCGTTGCAAAGCCGTCTGCCCATGTCGTGAAATGCGGTTGCTTAGACCACTGTTTTTCACCACCACCACAGTCGCCGCCGTTCATCAACCACATATTCAATTTATAAGAATGCCGCCGGTCCGTATGACCTATCATATCATGAACAAACAAGACGAACGTTTTAGCGTCACCCAATAATAATTCCAACATGGCAGTTCAATCAGCCTAAATGACTCATCAATCATGTCAAAACATAAGATGTGTTGCTCTGCAATATCAACATCGTTCTTTTGACGGTGAAACTCTCTTACGATCCAATACATGTATTTGTTGACACTTGTTTCCCAATAAATCCTACCCTTATCGTTAAATTGGTATGGTAAATCTAATTTTTTTCGTGTCCACGAATTCGAGCTTGATGTGAATATATCAACTTGCATCTGTACAGGTAGGACTTCAAAGGAACTCGGTACTCGTGCCAACTTATAGGTATTGGCTATGGGATCCAAACAAACGCCGACTTCAAATAACAACAACGAACTTTCTCAGTCCAGGACACATCGATGCTCCTAAACACTCTGGTGGCAGGGTTGCAAACAATAAATTTGTCGGGTTTTGCGTGGTGAAGCAAACAAGTCCGTGGGAACAACCCACCATGTCGTAAAAGTTACGTTCAGTACCGAAGTTTGGTTCTCCAAAGAAAGTTATTTTGTTCGGTTCTTCAAAGAAAGTTATTTTGTTTGGTTCTTCAAAGAAAGTTATTTTTTTCCTCTTATCATCATTTGTGTTGTACAAGGTAACAAAGTGATGTGATGGGATCAGATCGTACCACGATGTGCAGACGCACTTGAACTGCATCAAAGATTTGACTGGAAGTGGAAGGAGGATCTCAGTTGTGATATCTTCCGGCAACACTCTAGTACTCATTGACCTTTGTCGGCTTCTTCTTTTGCTTTTCACTGTTTTTGTTCTTCTCTCATTGGAAGTAGTGATATTCATTACTTCTCTCTTGCCGCCTCCACTACCACGCAGGTTGCTCGTTTTTCTCTTGATGGAAATGAGAGGTTGGTAGCTAGGGTGGTAGCTCAAGTGGTTAGAAGTCTCGGTACGAGGTCCCGAGATCAAACTTGATTGATGACAAAAATAATTTCTCAAAAAAAAAAAAAAAAAAAAAGAGAGTGGTTGTGGTATCGTTTACGGTTTTGGTAAAAACCCAAAACCCTAATAAATAAATCTAAATCGTGTGATGGTGTTCTTGTTTTATTTGTCAGGCCTAATCGTATGGGCCACCAAACAGTATATCTCGAATAAAAGGATCAATAGAAGAAAGAGGTTTTGGGCTTTTGTTAAATTTGAATGCTAGACCTCATTAGCTGGCCCAGATACATTTGGCAGGACCAATAAATTTAGAAAAGCCCACTACTCTTTGAGATTGGAATTAAGGGGTTGAGCTACAAAAAACAAAACAAAAAGGGTAGGGCTAAATAGAGAGTCTCTGGTCTCTCTGAAGCTTGGGCTGTTCGTTGATCTTCGATGGATAGAGAGATCATAGATCCTGGTACCTCTTCTCCAACTACTCCAATTCCAAGAGATGTCGAAATCGAAGTCCTTCTGCGACTGCCGATCCAGTCTCTGATGCGGTTCAAGTGCGTCACCAAAGTCTGGTACGATCTGATCCAATCATTTTATTTCACCACACAATACAATGCAACAAACGATAATGAGATGAAGAAAGCCTCCCCATACAACGAATCCGTTCATGTAAATTACGTAAACGAAACTAGCACCATCAGGTTTTGTCTCTCCAATGATGTCCGGTTAATCGTATATATACCTATGATTATAGTAGGATATGTCCCGATGGTGGGGTGTTCTAACGGACTTGTTTGCTTGTCTATTGAAAAAGATCACAATGAGCATGTTGTTTCGAACCCCGCCACTAGGGATTTCAGGCATATTATCTCCGGTGGTAGCCTACCTTGTCGTTATCATATATCCTCCTCTTCCGAGTATGTTAGAACTGGGTTTATTTTCAGTCCGGATACCAATATTTTTAAATTTGCCAGAATGCAACTTATTACTGGTTACAAGATCCAAGTGGATATATTTACATCAAGTACAGATTCTTGGACGAGGAAGACACTAGACCTTCCGTGTCGATTAAGCAAAGAGAGCGAGATTTGTTGGGTGACATGTGGCAAGAGATCTATGTATTGGATGATAAAATTCACTGATGAAGGATTAGAAGGTCCTCGATGCATGTACATCTTGTGTTTCGATATGGTGGATGAGTTGTTTAGGAAGATTGAGTTGCCCACTCGTGGTTGTAACTATTTCCACATGTTGCATACAATTCCTTATGGCGATTCGCTCGCTGTGTTTATTCCTACTCATAACGTTATTGTAGGGGAAGGAAGTTACTTTGATATGTGGGTGATGAATGATTGCGGGGTTACCTATCCTTTCTGGTCCGACCAACCAAGCTTTAACCTGTTTCTAGAAGGTTATACAATTCCGAGAAGAAGCTTTAGGCAGGATGGGACGGATTGGTTGCTCTTGTCAAGTAGTACTATGCAACAATTTTTGCACAACCCAAATACCGGGGAGACTACGCCGTTTCGCGGATTTGTTGGTCAGAATTCGTTTCTTTATTGGGAAACTCTTGCATCTGTTCGTTGAACGATGGAATAAATGCATCGACAATTGGGTGATGCGTTACAGATGTTCTTGAAGATGCTTACTTAATTGGCTGTACTTGAGATAGACAAGTTTGATCCATTTTGGTTTGCATTTCCATAAATTCCTCCTTACTTGATATCAAACTGAGCTCATATAATCTCCATTAATGGAGAAAATGAAGAAGACATCATCAACGAAGAAGAAGGACAGAAATGAAGAAGAAGAAAAATACTTTTCTTACTGAGGAAGAGTACCACACCGCCTCATATATGGTTCAGCACCAACGGCCACAGTGAGGCAGCCAATCGGAGACTGACACGCATACAAGAGCCATGTGCTCAGCTAAAATGTCTGAGTGTCAAAACGACACCGTTACATTAGGGCAATAGTACAAATAGAAGAAATAACATAAAGATTGAAAAAATACAAAATGACACCAAACAGCTCTTCATAATTCTAATACTCCCCCTCAAGTTGGACAGGGGTTATGAAACACTTCCAACTTGCTGAGAAGAGATTGAAAAATTGGAGAAGACAATGCCTTGGTGAGAAAATCTGCAAGCTGCAAAGTCCCTGGGACATGATGAAGAGTGATGACTCCTTTTTGAACAAGATCTCTTGTTGAATGGCAATCCAGCTCTATGTGTTTTGTCCTCTCATGGAAAATAGGGTTATTGGCTATGTGAATGGCAGAGTTGTTATCACAAAGAACCCTTGGAGGAGCAGCTAGAACAACATCAATTTCTTGAAATAAAGAAAGCAGCCATTGAATTTCACAAGAAACCAGAGCTAGGCTTCTATACTCAGCTTCAGCTGAGCTCATTGCCACAACTTTCTGCTTCTTTGACTTCCATGAGACAAGTGACTTTCCCAGAAAAACTAGATAGCCACTTGTAGATCTTCTAGTGTCTAAACACCCACCCCAGTCAGCATCTACATATGCTGTCAGGTGCATGTCTTTCACAGCAGAGAACTGCATTTTCACATGTAATGTTCCTTTCAAATATCTAAGAACATAGTTTAGTGCTGCTTGATGATCAGTAGTAGGAGCAGCCATATATTGAGACAATTTATGCACTGCATATGTCAAATCAGGTCTTGAATTGCATAAATATAGAAGCTTACCAATAATTCTTCTGAATATAGTTGCAGATTCATCTGATAGGAGATCTCCAGAAGCACTGCTAAGATGGGTGCTAGGCAGCATTGGAGAAGGTGTAGGCTTGCTGTCTATGTACCCAAACTCTTCCAATATATTGACTGCAAACTTGCACTGACCCATTAACATGCCTGAAGAAGTCCTGTGGAACTCAAATCCCAGAAAATAATGCAAGCATCCAAGATCCTTGAGTTTAAATTTGTGATCAAGGAGTGTCTTGAAGGAAGATATCTCAGAAGCATTATCACCAACTAGTAGAATATCATCCACATAAACTAATAACAAGAGAAATGAGGTGTATTGTCTTCTGAGAAAGAGTGTGTAATCACTCTTACATTGCTGAAATCCCATTTCCAAAAGAGTAGTTGAGAACTTAGAAAACCATTGCCTGGAAGCTTGTTTTAAACCATATAAGGCTTTCTTTAGCAAGCAAACAGGATTTGAAATATTTGTTGAGATCATGTATCCTTCTGGTAAGCTCATATAGACATTTTCAGAGAGATCTCCATGCAGAAAGGCATTGTTCACATCAAGTTGAACTAGATGCCAATTATTCATAACAGCAAGTGCTATGATGCATTTAAGTGTAGGCAACTTAGCAACTGGAGAAAAAGTTTCTGAGTAGTCAATTCCCTCCTTTTGAGTGTATCCTTTAGCCACTAATCTGGCTTTATGCCTTTCCAAAGAGCCATCAGCTTTAAGTTTGGTCTTGTATACCCATCTAGAACCTATAACTTTTTGTTTATGTGGCAGAGGCACAATCACCCAAGTTCCATTTTCCTCTAGAGCTTGTAACTCTGATCTCATGGCATTCTGCCATTCTGAGTGTGCAGAAGCTTCAACATAGGTGGTGGGTTCATTGGGACAAGAAGTGGTAACATTAAAGGTGGCTTTGGATCTTGGCTTAGTGAGGACAAAATCTTTCAAATGAGAAGGCATTTTGCTGACCCTTGTTGAAGTTCTAGGGGTTTGTGTAGTGGTATTGTGGTTATGTATTTGAGTACTATCAGAAGAAGATGTGGGAGTGTCATGTGGTGGTATGTTATGGAAATTGGTGTGCTGCTGAGTTAATGGAGGTGGACAAGAAATTGGAGAAGGTGATGTCACAGAAATAGATTCTGCAACATTGTTTGGTAAACAATAAGGTGTATGTATATGTTGATATGAACTTGTGTTCATATAAGGAAAAATTCCTTCATGAAAAATGACATCTCTGGAAATAATGAGTTTTTGATTAACTAAATCAAAAACTTTATATCCCTTAATTCCAAAGACATATCCCAGGAAAACACACTTCAATGCTCTTTCTTCAAACTTTGTCCTCCCATGTTGTAATGTAGATACATAACATAAACAACCAAAGACCTTCAATTGAGAATAATCTGGAATTTTTCCATAAATAATTTGGAAAGGTGATTTACCTTGTAGTCTAGGAGAGGGAACTCTATTGATCAAATGTGCAGCAGTCAATATGCACTCTCCCCAAAACTTTATAGGCAAATTTGATTGAAATCTTAATGCTCTAGCCACTGCAAGTAGGTGTTGATGCTTCCTTTCTACTATGGAATTTTGTTCTGGTGTTGCTGCACAACTAAATTCATGCATAATTCCTTGACTAGCACAAAAGTCTTTCAATTCCAGTTCTGGAGCTTGATCACTTCTGATCTTCTTGACTGTAAGATTGAATTGTGTTTGAACAAACTTGCAGAAAGCTGGAATAGCTTGTTGTGCTTCAGATTTGAATTTGAGCAAATAAATCCATGTAGACCTAGATGCATCATCAACAATGGTTAGGAAGAACTTACAGCCATCATGTGTAGGAGTGTGATATGGGCCCCATGTATCACAATGAATCAATCCAAACACTGTGCTGCAAATAGTGTTCTTCTTTGGAAACTTGAGTCTCTTTTGTTTTGCCAAAGGACACACTGTACAGCAGGTGTTTTCTGGCAATGTCCCACATCTCAAAATTGGAGAAAGCTGATTCAGCTTCCTATAAGAGGGGTGTCCCAGCCTCATATGCCAAAGGTTGACTGATGATGTGGGATCAGGTGTGAGAAGCAAGTTCACACAGCTAGATTTGGGACTTTGAAGTAAATATAATCCATCCTTTTTATATCCAGAAGCTAAAAGGACTTTAGATTGTGTGTCATGAATTGTGCAACTATCCATTTCACACACAAAACTGTATTTGCCTTTGCTGGTAATTTGAGAGATGGATATGAGATTGAATTTAAAATCAGGTACACATAAAACATTTTCCAGAACAAGTGAATCATTCACTATTACTTGTCCCACATGAGAAACCTTGATAGCTTTCCCATTTGGCAAATGTACTGAGACATTTTTGACTGGGATAGGATGTTGCATCAAATGCAATTGTGAGCACACATGATCTGTTGCTCCTGTATCAATGATCCAAGTTCCAGAAGGTAAATGACTATGAGACAAAGTGGTTTGCATAGAGTAGGTGCTGAAAACACCTCCCAAGAAATGACTGCTGCTGCTAGAAGAATCATGTTTCATAAATAAAGGATTATCATATTGTGCATTAAGGTGAGAAGCATCATAGGGACTCACTGAACCAGCCTCACTTGCAGCTCCTTTGATTCCTTGAAGTTGCAACTGTGAGCTGATTAGAGAGGCAATTTGCTGGCATTGAGCTGGGGTAAATTCCACAGATGTGTTTCCCAGAGAATGACCAGTAGGACTACTCATGGAAGTTTTGTCAATTCCCATAACTGCATTCACATTATTAAGAGCATTTTGCTTCCCTTTGGGTCTGTAATTGGCTGGGTAGCCATGTAACTTCCAACATTTATCTCTTGTGTGTCCTGAACCATTACAATAAGTACAAGAGAGCTTCCCTTTTGAATGTGGCTTAGAAGAAGAATGTTGATGAAACTGAGTATAATTTGCTCTATGTATCTCTGGATTTCCAATTGCTGACATAGCCATTCCAGGATTAGGCAAAACTCCATGATAATTAGCATTGAGAGCCATTTGATTCTCATGTTGCACAACCTTAGAAAACACATGATTAAGGGAAGGTGTAGGTTCCATAAGTAATATTTGTTCTCTTACAGCTGAATATTGATCAGTCAAACCCATAAGAAATTTCATTGTTCTTTCTTCTTCAAGCAGCTCAGAAAACGCAGAAAGATGACCACATGTGCAGCTAGGTAGGCACTTATAATTCATCAATTCCTCCCAAAGAGTTCTTAGCTTAGTATAATAAACAGTCACACTCATGTCTCCTTGTTTCAAATCAGAAATCATGATGGACAATTGATAGATTCTGGGTTTATTACCCTGAGAAAATCGCTCCAAGAGATCAATCCAGATCTCTCTGGATGTGGTGCGATAAACAACACTAGCTGCAATTTCTGGGGAGATGGAATTTAGCAGCCATGAAATGACCATGCTATCACATCTCCGCCAGATTTTTGCATGCTCAGATCCTGGATCTGGCTTGGGAATAGACCCATCTACAAATCCGAGTTTATTTTTGGCATCTAACGCAACATTCATAGAGCGTTGCCATGGATAATAATTAGGTCCATTTAGAACCTGAGAAACCAGTAGATGTCCTGGATTGTCTGAGCTAGAGAGAAAATAAGGAGAGGAGGGATTAATACCTCCATTGACGCCAATTTCATGGTCAGTAGTTGGAGTCGCCATTAGATCTGGCGAAAGAAATAAAGTGTGACCCAGAAATAAACCAGGTCACTCACTGAAGAAGAATTCACAACAGCTTATACGTAATACTTACCAAACAACATTTTATCAAGAATTCACAGCAGCTTTCTACAGTGTTTTCACACAGCAGCTTTCTACCACCGCCACAGCATTCCCAAACTCGCCCTTAATAACTCTTACTGTGTGGACAATCTGGCGAAATCGAAATGATGTGGTCTTCAACTTGCAAGGAAGAAAACCGGAGGACACTGCAAAGAACAGAAAAGATTACTATTTATGGTACAAGGAGGTCAAATTTGCAGGTAAATTGGAGGAATTGAGCTTCGCAGGTAACGCCGGCAACTTGCGGTGGTTAGTTCCACCATTGGGCGTAACGGAAGTAAACACCGACGCAAGCTGGATACAGTATGGATCGGCAACAGGGGTGGGCTCCGTTCTGAGAAATCATGAAGGGAAATTCTCGGAGGCTAGACAGAGGAGGCTGGTTCGGGACCGTTCGCCTCTGATGGATGAAATTTCAGCGGTGCGTGTGAGTCTCTCTTATGCTGCGGAGATAGGCTATAGCGCAGTGGTGGCAGAGTCTGATTGTTGGACAGCGATCCAGCTCCTGAGCAGTGGGGTGGCTGGTAAAATCAAAGAGCTCAACGCCATTTCCGACCTCAAGAACAGATTGAATGAATGTCGAGACTCGAGAGCTATTGTCCAAGTTTAGTGCAGTTGAATTTTCTTTTGTTTAAAGAGAAGGCAACAGGTTTGCCCATTTAGTCGCCTCGAAGGCTATTGACGAGGATGACATTAGCTATTATGCTCAAGTCCCAAATTCGACAATTGATGTAAACAATTTTGATTTTGCGGGGTTGACGTCCCTTGAATAGATTTTACCTTTTCCTCAAAAAATAAAAAAGAACAAATGCTTTGTCGAATATGAAGACGGGAGGTTTTTAGAGATGGCAAAAACATATAAAAAATAGAAATTATAATCCATGCCCATAACCTGCGCCTTCTATTGGTGTAAGCATTAAAAAAATATTCATGTCCATCATTATCTCCTTATTTATCTCTCTTCTCCTTCAGAATAAACAATCTCTCTCCTTATATACAATATGATTTTTTTTAATAAAAGAATGGTAATCTCATGGGAACGCTACCGTGATAACACCCATGAGAACCCCATGTGACACAATATGAAACAGTAGATCATTATAATATTTTGATCATATGATTGAAAATGAAATTTAATTAACGTTTAATGGGCAAAAAGATTGAGTTTTGTGTGTTCCATATTGTGCCACGTAGAGTTAAAATATTCTTATTGATATCTCGTCATAATAATCAATCATATCTTCTCAGTTTGTGTTATATCAATTACAATCAAGTCATTCTCCTAATCACCCTCTCTCACACGTAAAAATCAACCTACCCTAATTCTCTCCTAAATTTCCTCTATCCTCCTCTAACTACTCCAGTAAATTATTTTCTTTTGTTTGCGAGAGATTTGATACTACCAATTGTTTCTCAAAAAAAAAAAAAAAAAGATACTACCAATTCTCCTAAACAATAGATGTATTATTAGTTCACAAAAAATACTTCTCGTTTCTCAAAAAAAAAAAAAAAAAAAAAAAAAAAAAAAAAACCTTCTAACATGAGGCCTCCCAAAATGAGGCCTTAGGAAATTGCCAAGTCTAGGGTTGAGGCCGAAGCCGTATCTACACTATATTAAACCCTTTCAATACACCAAATATCAATGGCGTATCATCAACCAGCCATCGGCTACCCTGGGCCAGTCCATACCGCTCCAGCTATTGATCCGAGGCAACCATCTCATCCATGGTGCAACAATGACGATCCTTGCGACATTAAAAACCTTGCGCAATTGGACGAGGATGGGATCGAGTTTGTCACCGGAATGCTGCGTTGTTTCTCTTGCAAGTGGAACTATATTATGAGATTCAACATTAGACATGCATACCTGTTTGTCAGGGATGTACTTGTGCGGAGCGCAATCGCACCTGGACAAGATCTCTATTGGGAATACAATAGCGTGCATGAGTGTCCGCAATGTGGTATACGTCTGCTTTGTCGTAAACAGGATATGAATTTACTCTTCCTATTCTGCTCGGGCATGTTAGGCTCACTGCTAAAAACTCCTCACATGCTACACATCGAAGACGCAATTCCAGGTGGACTACAAGTCCCCAAAACGTGGAACGCCAAAGCTCATTGTTATCAAGTACATGTGGCAGTCTTGAAGATGTTGCGAGGGCCTCAGCAGTACCCAACGCAGGTGTGCATGATTAGTTCTCTAGAATTCTAATATTGTTTTTTTTTTGGTTGAGAATTTAGAATTGTAATATTGATGGCTACTAAATTCGTTATTTATTCAAATTGCTCTTTATCTTATATTTAGTAAAATTGGTTATCAATTTAGGAGCAACCCTTGGGTTTGGAGACATGGATATTTATCTCTGCTTTTTTCTCTCACATTCACTGTCTCGGAGGTGTGAAACTTCTAATTGATCGTAAATCTGTATTTTTTTTTCACTTATTCCGTTTTATCGCATGTTTTTTTTGGTTAATTCTGATCTTGATTTGTGTTGAGTACCCCAATTTCGTTCGATGTGTTTGTTTCGAGTTCTGAGTTTAGTCAATTTAGACAGACTTCGTGAATTGGGGACAATCATGTAGTCACAACTTACAATGATTTTATTTTTATTTTCTGAAGTTCTCATGTTGATCTTTTCGTGCGTTTTGAGCTCCTGATCCAATTTGAGATGGTTATTGTGTGGATTTATGTGATGCTACAGTAGCTGATTCTAATTGGGTCTTTTTCCGCACACAAAAAATCAATATCAACTCCAAACTTCCTTGATTACATAACCTCTAATTCGTCGCTTCGAAGGGCTAACTATTTCACACATAAAATAGAGTGAGTTTCCCACGTGTGTACGGTTTAGTTAACTTGGACTTTAATGCATAGAATTTTCGTGCTGTGTTCATTGACGTTCTGAAAACAGGTTGGGAGAATCAAGGACTAAGCTTTTATGTTTCTTCTCTGTAATTCTACGACTTAGCCCCATTATTGGTTGGCGTATAAGAACATAGCTATGGTACGTTTCATGGCATTTTGTGTTTCAGCGCTTAAATTATTAATTCGGAGTACGGAGAACATTAGGATGTGAATTGTTAAACTTAAACCAACTCCAGGACTTGAAAAAGAAAGGACATAAAGAAAAAGAAGGGTGGACTTTAAGGCTTTGAAGATTCAGCTTCATGATCTTTCTTTGCAGACTTCTTTCCAGACTTCGTTTTTCCCTTTCTTTGTACTGAACTTCTTCCTGAACCTCTTCAGCTATTTCAGTCTATGAATCTCCTTTTGCTTCAGCTGGTTCTTCTCTTTGCTCACCTTGTTCAGCACCTTCTTCACCCTGTGTTTCCTCAGTCTCAATTTGCATTTTTTCAACTACTCATCAACAAGCTTATCCAAATCAGCAGCTTCCTTTTCAGCAGTTTCTGCAGCCGTTTCCTCATCACCAGCCTCATCTTCAGATTGATCAAAAAGATCCCTTCATGTAAGAACAATATGAACTGGTTTCTTCTTCTTATGCTGCTTTTTAAGAGCTTCTCCAAGTACTTCATCTGAGTCAATGCTAGTTTCTCTGCTTTCTGAAGAGGGTATTTTCGCTAGGTTCAAACCTTTGATTATGATGTCTAGCTTATTGTTCACCAAACCTTTGAACTTGGTGAAATTAGTAGATAGGTCAAACAACCCTTGTCTCAGATCTTCCACTCCATCGTCCAATACCTCAACCCTGTCCAGTATTTGTGAGAAATCCAAATTACCAGACACTTTGGGGGTTGTAGCAGCTCTAGGTTTGATAAACTCCTTCTCTTTTAATTCTTTAGCACTCAATTCGGAATAGAATTTCTATTTCCCTTTGGCAGTGTAAACTATCCCAATCCTTTGAAGAGATGCCTCATCAACCATCACAAAACCAGTAGTAATCTTCTCCTCATCCTTCAAACAGACTCCAAAGTGTTTGAAAAACAAAGGTAATAAATTGGCATAAGGCATGGAATGGTTCCTAGTCCTAGTGCCATTTTAGAAGAGAGAATGTACTTATCACTATCATCCAATTCTTGAACTAAGTTCAGATAGAAGAGTTTGGTCAACCTAGGGTAAGCCTCATATGGTGGATTTAACATACTCCTAACAGATTATTTCCTCAAATTCTTAATGTAGTCTAAGTCCAATAAATCCAATAAATCAGTACTAATTGGACTACAGAAAGATACTTTAGATGATGCATACCCATCCATCCATATAGACTTAACTTCTGAATTGACAAACCAAGAATCAGGTAACAGGTTCTTACCAAAGTTTGTAGCCTTCTTGGTCTTTACTGCACTGTGTTTCACTCTTCTCTTCTCTGGAGATGCTTCACCCTTCTTCTCATCAACTTTCTTATCCTTTGAAGATGGCACACTTTTCTTTTCACCTTTCTCAACAGCCACTTCCTTCTTCTTCTTGCTTGATTCTTCTCCCTGATAGTATTATTTCTTCTTCTTGTAAGATTGTGAAAGTCCTCTCCGGACTCATAGTATTATTTCTGTATATAAAGAACAATACAAGACATGTATTTACATAAAAGTCCCTATACATAGCTATAGTGACATTTGTGCTATTAATGTCTACCAACAAAGCTGGCGATCTCCTTGTTGCTGCAGCCTCTAATCCCGACAAGACTATCATGTTCTTCCTTTTATTTCTATGTTTAATCCAGTGTTTGATGACATATTTCAGTAGTGTGTTTTGAGCCACCCTTGTGGGCTTTTGGACGGGGTTATATTTGAGGATGTAAGGGGTGCCTCATCCCCCCTATGTGAACCTCTTTAGCTGCTTTTATCTATATATGCAGTTCGTCAAAAAAAAATGGTTAGGGTACACAGAGACAAGGAAATCGACTTTGTACAAGACATGTTAATTGCTTCCAGTGAAAGGAATATCTCATTTGGTAGCTCTAATTCAGGATTTTTTTTTTCGTGTTTTCTGCACATTATTGGGAAAAGTCACTCAATGCTTCTGTTTGTTTCAACAAATTTTGTAGCAGTGGGATTGTTGGCAAGACTAATACTCGCCTTTCGAACATACAGGCAAAACACTCATAACAAACAAGCAAAAAACAAGTAAGAGAATCCCCAATGTGATATTTAGATGACGGTTATCTTTACAATATAAAGAAGATGGTAAAAACGTTGTTTCCAATGTGCTCCCTACCCCGCTCTTTATTTTAGCGGTAGTTATCCCCGCTCACTACTTTTAAGGCTTAATTACTTAATGGTACCCCCAGTATAGTGAAACTATCACTTTGCACTATCCACTATCAAAACTTGCTGATAATGTTCCCCATTTGCAATAAATCAGTCACTTTGAAGCTGGGAAAAATTTTCATCCAAACATCATCATCACAGTAAGGGCAAAATGGTCAATGCTGAAATAATAAATTTAACATGAAAAGAAAATAGAAAAAGAAAAGTAAACCCAGTTGAAGATAAGAATTGGAAGAGGAAGAAGATAGGGATGGACTGAATCTTACACGTCTCTCCCAATCCATATCTCGCATCTCTTTCTCTCTCTCTCTCTGTTAGTCGATGACTTGCTTCCTTCTCTCCGTCCCTTCCGCCATCTCAGCCTCCATCTCAATCCTCCATCCCGCCGTCCCTCTGTCTCGGCGTCTCCCTCCATCCCTCCCTTCTTCAATCTCCTCTATTACTCTCGTCTTTCACTTTCTTTCTCTAAGAATCTCTCATGTCTCTCGATTCCCAAATTACTCTTGATTTGTGATTGAGTTTTGAGTGAAGTGAAATGCAAGTTCTGTTTCAGAAACAGGGAGTTCGATAGGAGTTACTGGGTTTTAATTGGGCAAAAATATTTTTGATGCTATTTGTTATCACCGGAATTAGTGTCGACGGCGGCCTTTGGGTCAAAGTTGTTGGTGGCGAAGGTGGAGAACAGAGGCTGTTAGGATTCCTCGGGGTGTTGAAGGCAACGGTGGTGGTTCTGTTTGTGGTGTAGGGCGGTGTCGGTGGTTTTCAAGTTCCAATCTCGAAAAAATCTAATTTAGTTTGCCACAATTGAAACAAATGTTAAAATCTGAAAGAGTTTGAAGATTTCTTCATCACTGGGTTCTCTGCTATTATGTGGTGGGGTGGCGGCATTCTGGTCCATGTTGCGGTCATGGTGGTGGGGTGGCCGGGTTCTTGTCACATGTGGCAGTGATGGTGGTGGGGTGCCGGAATCTGGTCACATGTGGCGGTAATGGTGGTGGTTGTGGTGGTTATTGTTATGATAATCTTAGTGTTTATCAATAAAAGTCTATTGACAATTTCACCCTTGAACAAAAGGATATCAAAGACAACTAACGGTTTGTTCCGTTAAGTGATGGACGGAATTTTTTTCCCATTTTCAAAGTGACTGATTTATTGGAAATGGGGAATATTATCAGCAAGTTTTGATAGTGGGTAGTGCAAAGTGATAGTTTCGCTATACTGGGGGATACCATTAAGTTATTAAGCCTACTTATAGTTAAATTTTTGTGTGTCTCTCTCCTCCTTTTATAATTTAATTATTATTTTTATTTAATTTTTACCACCAATAACCAAACATTTTTTAGCTTTTCTCAAAAAGAAAACATTTTTAGCTAAATTGTACAATGTACATAATAGCATTGGAAATCATATGAACTTTTTTGAATAATTAAAATAAAGAATGACAATTTTGATTAAATTATACATGATTTTTAACTACTAACAGAACCCACAAGATATTCTGAATACCATCATTCCTATCTCTGGGAATCAAGAGGATTCCCCCTTCTGGAAAGGATCAAATTCTGGATCCTTCACGGTTTCCGCTGCCTACAATGCCATTAGTGTGGACTGTACCCACACTAATGATATAGGCAGCGGAGATTGGATAAGACTTTGGAAACTTAGAGTTCCAAATAAAATTATCCATTTTCTTTGGACCTTGCTGCATGATAAGAACCTTACCAATGCTAACAGAAAGCGGAGAGGTATGACCAATTGTGATCTTTGTAATATTTGTGGGTTGAGTAAAGAGGATCAAAACCATTTGTTTAGAACTTGCAGTAAAGTCATTGGTTTATGGGGTCTTCTTTGGAATCAAAATTGGAGAACAAATGGTTTTAACTTGAATTTTACCGATTGGATTCTTTGTAACATTAAAAAGAAAGACCGTGTGGGAGGAGTGGAACATCGAATTCAGTTTGCTGTGTCTCTTTGGAATATCTGGATTAGAAGAAATAATTTTATTTTTAATAATGTTATCGAGACTGACATGGTTTATATGCAGATTATCAGAAAACAGTCGCAGCTCATCCAGGGAGCATTCCTTTCTAATCCTAATTTCCTTTATTTTAATCTCTCTCAGCATAGTTCTAAATGGTCCTTTCCGACTGCAGGACAATTTAAACTCAATGTGGATGGATGTGTCCGCTTGGATAATGACAAAGCTGGGATTGGAGGAGTCTTCAGAAGCAGCAATGGGGAATGGCAACTTGGTTTTATTGGACGCTTGAGGGGATGCACCAGCTTGGAAAGTGAAATCTGGAGCATTTACAGAGGTCTCACCGTGGCTTACAGCATGAACTGGATCAACCTAGAGATTGAAAGCGACTGCATTGAGGCTGTGAACATCTTCCAGGGCAATTTTGCTGGGCCTACCTCCATGAGTACCCAAGTGACTGATGGGAAGATGCTGATGAGCAGGATTGTTGGAAGAATCAAGTATGTGGGAAGAGATGCGAATGAAGTGGCAAATGCACTTGCCAACATGGGTGCGGAGCAAGAGGAGCAGCTGAAGATGATCAATGAGACCCCTGAGAACATTAAGGGTCTTATTATTGCTGACAGGCTAGGAGTGGGAATGTTCCTCTAGCCTGGGTTTTTTGGTTTTGTTTGTTGTGTTGTTTGCTTTGCTGTGTTTGTTTTTCAGTTTTGTTGTTTGTTGTTCTTGAACTTTTAATTTCCGAAGTAGCAAAAAAAAAAAAAAACAGACAGCACACTCCAAAATGGTATCAAAGAACACAAATTTGATGTGTCTGAAATGGTCTAAAGATATGATAAGTACCTACCGAAATGGAAAAGATCGTAGGCGTATACTCCAAAATGGTATCAAGATAAAATCACAAATTTGAAGTGTTCGAAAATGGTATAAAGATATAAAAATTACCTACGGCAATGGAAAAGATCTGAGGTGCATTGAATAGTAAATTTGAGAAGGCAGGAGCAAAAGTGAACATAAAGTAAAAGTCTGGTGCCACTTATGTGATTATTCTATAATTCTTGTCTAATATATAAGCAAGGCATGCTAATGAAGGACTCTTTACAACAAAAATAAAGATTTAGTTGGTACTTGAAGCTGAAGCCCTTGTTTCAGTAGAAGTACGACGAGAGAGAAAAAAATTAGGTCATCGGAAAGAAAACCCTAGAGCGACGGCAATGGAGGACATCCAGTTAACAAGTGATGAAACAAGGCCGGTATTGATCAACAAGGAAGTGTACAAGAAAGTGAAACAAGGTTGGTGCCTCATCGGAAAGTTGGTTGGGAGCAACAACAAGATTGATGTTCAAGCCATGAAGAAACACTTCCAAAGTCTGTGGTCTCCGGATTCGGATGATTTCAAACTGACAGTGATTGAAGAAGAACCTTCAAATCTGTTCCTCTTCAAGTTTCCCAATGGAGAGGTAATGGAAAAGGTTGTTTCTTCTACTAGTGGTGGTCCATGGAGTTTCAACAATCAGTTACTTCTCCTAGCAGAGTGGGATATTATGTCAACATCATTAGAAAACATTAGCTTCAATGATCTCAACGTCTGGATTAAAATCCAAGGACTGCCACTTCATCTTCTCCAAGAAGATGTTGGTAAACTGATCGGAGCCTCGATTGGTGAACAAGTCCACCAAGTTAGAGTACGCATTGAAGGTGATGTCAAAGACCACTGTATTCGAGTGAGAACGAGAATCAAAACATACAAGCCTTTGAGGAGACGTGCTCACGTCCAGACTGAGGAGGGAGACAACTTGTGGGTAGACCTTGTCTACGAAGGAATCCCCAAAGTTTGTCAATGGTGTGGGCGTGTAGATCATGAATCCTCTGGATGTTCGGAAATTGAAGCCAATAATCCACCTGGTTATGGACAAAACCTTCTGCTGCCGCAGAAGCAATGTAGTCAAAAGAGAAAACTAAAGGAGATCATGAAGCAAGGGAAGAAGTCAAACAAAGGTAATTACAATTTCTTATATCTATCTTACATTCTAGGACAAAAGACACTAAACCTATATGCAGTTTCACACATGTCACACACTAGATAAACATCCCATCACGTGATGAGTATTACAAATACCCTCCAATCACGTGATGAGTTTTAATTTGAGACAAATAGAATCCAATAGTGGAAACAGTTATATAAATTAGCAAATTTACTATAATACCTATCACGTGATCACTATTACAGCCCATCACATGACCTCACATGATGGGTTACAGTTAATTCATTAACTTAAAGTAACAATTTTAACGATTTGAGGTTATTTGTCTCAAAATGAAAACGGGAGGAATTTTTCTATGAAATTGAAAGTGATTTGAGATTCAGTGTCACAAATGTTAAAATGCATATAGATTTATTGTCATTTTTCGTACATTATATGTGTATATTCATGATGTCAATCATTGGGTTTGTAAATTTATTGTTATTTAAACAACTCTCTTTCTCTATATAACAGAAGGGAGGAGAAAAGTGGAGGTCGGAGTAAAAACACAGTCATTGGTAGAGGATATCATCACTGAAATCATGACCAGACTGCCAGTCAAATCACTGCTCCGGTTCATGTGCGTCTGCAAAACCTGGTACTATCTGATCTCGTCTCCTGAAGTAGTTGTCAAGCACAACAGGAACGTCTCTTTGTTCTTTCACAAATTATCATCTAGAAATGGAGCTTCCACTAATCTGTTGTTCCGTTTCTCGGGTCTCCAAATGAATCTCACCGTTCCACTGGGACTCCCAATAAATACCACAGCTCCACTTGATCATAAGGTGGTGAAGATCATAGGTTGTTGCAACGGAGTAGTTTGTTTGTCGTTATCTAATGTGATTGCTCTTTGGAACCCTGCCACCACACAATTTAGGATCATCGGAAAACACTGCTTAGGCACCATGGATCTCTCTAACTGTGGGTTTTGTTTCGATCCCAATGCCAATTCTTTTAAGGTTGTGTGTATCCCGCTTCCGGAGGATGCCCCTAATAAGCTAAAAGTGTATATATTGACGACGACGACAACACGGACTAATGCTTGGAGAGAGGTGAACACCCTTCTTCCTTGTCAAACTGATGATGAGAGGCGAACACATGTCTTTTATAATTCGGGAATATGTGTGGGGAGATATATCTATTGGCGAGTGACGATGGAACATGTCCATTACATTCTTTGTTTTGACATGGTTAAGGAGGCATTTAACCGAATTAAGTTTCCTAATTTGCCATATAATTTGTTTGAGTTTGATTTGAGTTGTTATAAGGACAGCATTGCACTATCTCGTCATGGCTATTTGGTTGTGTATATGCTGAATAAGAATCGTCAATCTTGGACTCATGTACCAACGGTACTGAAGTCTCATGGCGGCAGCAGCTCCAAGCGCGGAATTTTCATCAAGGATGGCGTCAATTGGCTAGTTTTTAATGATTCTCAATCTTGGACTCATGACGTACCAACTGAAGCCTTAAACTTAGGGATGATTAATCTAGAAACGAACGAGAGAGCAAAGTTTCCATGGAAAGGGATTGGTTTGAATGGTGGTGTGTATGAGTTTTACCAGTACAAGGAGAGTCATGCTTCATTCTAATGCTCATTCGTCAATGCCATTATCAAGCAAGTTCCCTTTGCCATTCTCTAGCTAATGAAATGTTTTACCATTACAATTTTACCAACTATATTAGGCCATTTGTGTTCATTCTTTTTGTTTACTCTTTTGCTATTTAGTAATTTGAACATCTTATGAAGAAAAAACTATACTTTTTTCCCTCATTAATCTAGTATTTCATGTTTTCTCACGCTTGGGAGTTCTTTAAGTACCTTTCAGCATAGTAGGGGGTATAACTATTCTTTCTCTCTTGGACCAAAGAAAATGAACACTGGCTCAAAGGTTATACTTCAAACATTAGTTCCTTTGTAAGCAGCATAACCTGCCCCTTCATATTTAGCCGTGTATCATAATTGCTATTTTCTTTCATTCTTTTTCCAATATTTGTACTTGCAATTCCAGTTGTTGCTTTCTTGGAGCCTAAACACTATTAACATTGATTCTGTATATGCAAAAACCTCTTCACATATTTGTTCTTGTCCTGTAATTCAACCTTTTTTTTTAACAGAAGGAAATTCCACTTTGGTGTTCCAAGACTAATCACATATTGTTTCTGCAGATGCTAAAACAAGGAGTGAGGGGTGTTTAGATGAAGAAAGTCAGGTCGCATATTCAAGGGGAAACCTATGAAACACTGAAAAAATAACTATGTACTTTGATAGCCTAGCAATCCGAGAAGCTACGGTCTCCAATCCTGCAATTCGGGGAACAGAGATCTGTAAGACTATGGTTTCTACTAAATAAACAAATTCATATTCATTCATTCGATAGATACTACTTAACCAAACAACATATAAATACTAACTGAACTATACCTAATTACCCGAAAGCCCCCCTACACAATTAACTAATATTAACACATTAAATAAGCTACTTAACTAACAATGCATATTTGCCCCCACCAAGTTGCTGGACGACGTTGGCAAGTCCCACGTGTCTGCGGCGGCTGTGGTAGCAGCGAAGGCGGTGATAGATCTTCCTGCTAGCTTTGTTGCGTCTGATAACGTGTACACTGTATTGCATAATTAGCAATTGAATACAAAGTAATGTTTATAAACTGAAATAGGGACTACTAAGGTAAATAATAATTATCACTAATTACAAATATGTCCTATACGCCCCGCAAGATGGAGAATCTAGGAGAGACTTCAATCTTGGACCGCAAAAGAAGAAAAGGCCCTCTCGAGAGGGGCTTCGTGAGACAATCAGCTAGCTGGTCGGCGGACAAAACATGAGACACGCGTAGAACGCCAGCGTGAATTTGTTCACGAACAAAATGAAAATCAAGTGCAACATGCTTCATTCGAGAGTGAAACACCGGATTTGAACATACATAGTTGGTGCCCATGTTGTCACAGTAAACGACTGGTGCGGAGGGCAACGGACCACCAAGCTCAGCAAGAAGAGAGCAAAGCCAACGAATCTCAGCTGACGCACCAGCAACAGCCCAGTACTCAGCCTCACTAGATGATTGAGCAACCGTGCGTTGTTTCTTGGAGCTCCATGAGATGGGAGAGCCACCAAGATACACCAAGTAACCGGAGGTGGAGGTATAGTCATCTTTGTCTCCTGCCCAGTCAGCATCAGAAAACGCATAGAGTGTATGAGGACCACGATGAAGCACCAAACCAAGATCAGCTGTCCCATGGAGGGACCGTAGCAGACGTTTGACTGCATTCCAATGAGCTGTAGTAGGCCTGTGCATGAGCTGAGAAAGGCGATTAATTGCAAAGGAGATATTAGGGCGAGTGAGAGAGAGATACTGAAGACTTCCAACAGCCATCCGATATTCCTTTGCATCGGACAGAGCTGTACCACTGTTAATAGTAAGAGCAACAGAAGTATCCATAGGCGTCTCAACCGGGTTCACTGAAGACATGCCAACGCGGTGAAGAAGGTCAAGGATGTACTTCTGCTGTGACAGGAGCAAACCCTCCGGATGCTGTAAAACCTCAACTCCAAGAAAGTAAGATAAATCGCCAAGATCTTTAAGTGAAAACCTGAGAGATCCAGGATACACTGGTGAACATATGATGCATCAGATCCGGTAATAATAATATCATCCACATACACGAGCAAATACATGATGATGCCCTAGTGGCGATAAATAAACAATGATGTGTCAGTACGAGAGTTAACAAATCCCTACTGAAGTAGAAATGAGCGGAGTTCGGCGTACCATGCTTTGGGGGCCTGTCTGAGGCCATAGATCGCCTTGTTGAGGCGACATACATGATGGGAACGGTCCTGATCCACAAAACCAGAGGGTTGCTACACGTAGACCTGCTCATGGAGAGAACCCTGAAGAAATGCATTGTTAACATCCAACTGCTTGATGTGCCATCGCTGAGAGATGGAAATAGAGAGGACCAAACGAATGGTAGAAGGCTTGACCACTGGACTGAAAGTGTCATGATAGTCAACACCAGGCCGCTGATGAAATCCTTTGGCTACCAGACGTGCCTTGTAGCGATCAATAAAACTACCAGGTTTTCGCTTAATGCGAATCACCCACCTACATCCAACCACATTAGTAGAATGAACAGGTAAAACGAGATCCCAGGTATTATTCTGAACCAGGGCATCTAACTCTGCTGCCATAGCGGCTCTCCACTGTGGGTGCCAAAGAGCCTCAGTGACAGAAGTGGGTTCGCTATCTTTATCAGTGGTGGGAAGAATAGCATGGAAGGTATATCTGGGGTTGGCCTTAAGAGTGACATCGCGTGACCTTGTGACCATAGGATGCGAGGCGACAGGTGGAGGAGCAGCAGGCTGAGGGGCAGGTTTTGGGATGCGAGGAGGCTCGGCTACAGGATGCGATTCAGTGGGGACATTGGAACGAAGAACATAGTGTTGCCCGAGTATCGATGAGGAGCAGATATGTCAATGGGTGGTGGTGGTGGTGGAAGGGGTGTAGATGGGGAAGGTGGGGTGACCGGTGATGGTAATATAAGAATGCTAGTGCTAGGAGAGAACCACAAGAAGATGGAATCATCAGATTGTTGGGAGGACCCAGAAGGTGAAGAGGCAAAGGGAAAAGACGACTCGTCAAACTGCACATGTCGAGGGACATACAGATGATGAGAGGTAACATCGAGACACATATAGGCACTCTGAGTGAGAGAATACCCAACAAAGACACATGGGGTGGACCGATCTTCCAGCTTATGCGAAGTGTAAGGACGGAGGTAAGAATAACATAAGAAACCAAAGACTTGAAGTTTGGCGTAGTTAGGGTGCTGGTTAAAGATGACCTCAAAGGGTGAGCGAAACTTGAAGTTTCGTGTGGGAAGGCGGTTAATGCGATAGACTGCAATGGTGAATGCATTACATGACTTAGACGCTTTGCTGCTACTAAACGGAAGGGGAAATTTTGAGACTACTTGTCGGCAGACAGGCCCTGCCGGGTGTCCAAGACGACGATGCCAAGAGTGATAGGACGGAGGAGACTCGGTGATGAGGGCCAGCGATGGAGTGGAAGTTGGCCCCTCATAGACTCCATCTTTAAGCGGACCAGTCAAAATAGGCGCCCCCGTGGTTCGATCCCTCAAGACAAAACCAACAGATGAGAATTCAGCTACAAGATTGTTAGAAGAGCAAAGCTGAGAGACAGAAATAAGATTTTTTTTAATGGATGGAACACATAAGACATGATCAAGTTTAAATGTGTGAGAGGGAGAAGATAAAGATAGAGAACCAGTGTGAGTAATAGGCAGACTCGTGCCATCTCCGATCATGACATCATCTCCACACGTGTAGGGTTGATGAAGCGTGAGATTGGCTAGGTCAGCCGTAATGTGATGAGTGGCACCACTGTCAAGCAGCCAAGAAGTTGTGGGTTGTACTCCTGAGTGTGCGGTAGCCACATGTGCACGCGGAGTCCATGGAGTGGTGGACACAGAATAGGCAGGACTAACTGAGCCTGGGCGATAGCCTGTTGGGCGAGGAGTCCCCGGATCATGATATTGTTGAAGCATCCAGCCAAACTGTGGACACTGACGAAACATGTGACTCTGCTCACCGCAACCCTGAAAGAAACCGAGGAAGGGACGGGGCTGCCTAGGACTAGAATGAGGAGGATAATAGTGATGGCCGAAAACCGAATGAGCAAGTTCCGAACCCGTAACAGAGGGAAACGAACCCGCAATGGCTGCAAAGACATGTGGACGCTGAGCAGGTAGTGGACCCAGAATACCTAGCGTGGCTGCAGTGGAGGCAGTCGATGATTCAGTTTTGACAGTAGCCATTGCGTAGACCAGCAAACAGGTGGAGCACAATCAATAAATGATTGTTCAAGAACTTGAATTAATAATAAAGTATTAACTGTCTTAGTGGGCAACTACACAATTGGTGTATTGCACATGTTCAGTGCTCAAGTGGGGGTACTGAATTCAATATGCCGGCATGTGACTTCGGCAACAGAGGCATTGAGGGTACTGCACAAATCAATTGTCGCTTGTGAGTGCCGCAATAACAACGAGATTGGACTTTTGTTGTGTTCGCCGAAGAGGGCAAGGCGGCGTGAACAGAGGGAGATCGCGGAAGCAAAAACAAGTCGCGACAAACCACGGCTTGTGGCAAAGAAATCACGACAGAGACAAAGTGATCACAAACAGAACTTGCTGGGTTTGTGCAAATTGCAATAGAGAGCAGGTGCCTTTCGCGGCGAACACCGTGCAGAGAAGCTTATCGGAAAACAGGTGCAGAGAGATTGAGTGGACCTAGGAGGACCTGCGACCTTCGCAGCTGAGGTCGCGCATGATTGGAGGACCAGCGGCTGGTGATTCACGGCCTGAAGAGATGAAGAACGACAACCAGATTCGGAGAAGACGCGACCCTAGCTGGTGCGCGATGGTTTTGTTGTGGGCGACGCAAGGAGCGACGATGATGATGAAGAAGCTTGAGGGAACGACGTGTTCTTTGGTCGATCCTCGTGAGAGAAGAAAAAATCAGAGGTTAGGGCATCGAACCCGCTCTGATACCATGAGAACGTGTACACAGTATTGCATAATTAGCGATTGAATACACAATAATGTTTATAAACTGAAATAGGGACTACTAAGATAAATAATAATTATCACTAATTATAAATATGTCCTATAGTGTTGTCCTGCCCAGCTGCTTCTGATGTGAGTCTTGTGGCAGCAGCGGAGAGCGAGCTACCAAGTCGGACCATCGTAAATCCACTTCTTCCAACTTCGCCAAGATCTTTGAGGCATTCGCTGATTGGTGTGTCCGACATAATGAAAACACCATTGATAGTCTATGCTATCGATATAGTAGCAATTCAAGAAGCTACAGTCTTCGAGAAGCAGAGATCTACAAAACTAGAGTTATTTTACTAAATAAACTGAATTCAATCCAATCTATTTAAAATGGATTGGATTCAGAATTGATGCATTCGGATCGAATCACCCGAATTTCGGACCTGATCAAACTGCATTGCCATCCCGATTTTCAAGGTTACCAAGTTACAGAACATGTGAAATTCATTCTAAGACATTGAAGTTATTTCAACATCGGGATTGACTTGAGCACAGACTACATATAGTTGAAGAATATTGTTGATTAAGCTCAACAACGTATCAAAATACAAACAAATCAGATCAAATTTTTCTCAACTCCCAAACTACCGCCATTAATTAAGTATCCCAAGTGAAATTAAAGGGAAATCGATAACACAAGCATCACCTATCGGTCAATAAACTGTTTTGAATTATTTGAAGTAACGAACCAGGCTATTCCATCCTTCCGAAATTTTCCTATTGGAAGTTCAGGATATTCTAGTTATAGATTTAAACTCGATTGGTCTGACCAAGACAGGTAGGTAACCTCGATACATTAATTCACACGACCAGGACACGACTTTCTCTGGTATCCTCCATGAGGAACTAACAAAAAACACAATAAAGAAACAAACATTATGTTCAAAGGCGCATCCAGCCGTGGAGAAATCAGACGTGACATCTTATTATGTGAGCACACTTTCTCCTTAATTCCACTAAGTATGTATGTTACACTGCACAACTCATATTAATGTGGTCAAATAACATGTACAATACGACCAAAAGTACGACAAGGAAACAAACATTAACCTCGAATCCCAAGCAGCTGCAAGCAACACGAGTGACATATCTTATATTGTTTATATAGTTTTCTTTTAATTTCAATGAGCCGTTACCCTTAGTTTCTCGGTTTCAAAGCATATATTAAGTGTATGTATGCAGGACGCGGCTTTGTCATGTTGGGTCCAAGCATCGCGAGATGAAAAACCTCACATCTAGAACAAGGAAAACAAGTTGTGTTAAGAGAAACGATCTCCCTAGAGTGGTCCGTAAACACACTCAGTATTTTAATTATTGTTCGCGTAACATGTCTTTTCATTAAATTATATACCTACTCTAATATGGGATTGATTTAGGTTATAAAGAGTGAGGAAAAAGGGAAATCATTCATCGTTGACCGTCAGGCTGTGTCCGACGAAGCTCCGTAAAGACCCACAAAAAAGAAAAAGGATATTAAGTTTCAAGGTCCAGAAAGCATTGACTACAAACTTGATTCCGGACAAAAAGAATCTCTAGGAACAGAGAAAAAGAAGAGAGAAAACTTAACAACATTCAATCAAATGGTGAACATTCTAAATTTAGCGAACTAGGTTATCGAATGTTCCTCACGACAATAATTAACAACAATTGTGAAAATAGAAGGCATTCTAAGAATAAATTGCGCTAAGAACAACTGATTTATTAAGGAATTGAGAGTGAAGCACAATCGGGAATCACTGCAAATTGCTCTTAAGTAACCGTTGTTGTTCATTAGATTCCAAAAGAAATACTTCGCTAGGATTGAGGAATTGCTGCCATTCTTTCTGAATACCCTTGATTCTAGGGTTGAGAGTCACTTTGAAGGTATTACCTAAACTCTCTTTTGGTCAAAATACTGAAGCAAGACTTTCACGGTAAAGGAAGCCTCCATTATGGATAAGAGAGTGTCCAGTGTTTTTTTCACTACCAACTCCCAAGAGCTTTATAATCTTTCGGCTGTGTGGGTTCCAGAAGAAGGGGTTTCCTTCATGTAAAACCACCCAGTCAACTCCATCCTTCCGGATACTTCCAACTATCGTTGCAAAGCCGTCTGCCCATGTCCTGAAATGCGGTTGCTTAGACCACTGTTTTTCACCACCACCACAGTCGCCGCCGTTCATCAACCACATATTAAATTTTTAAGAATGCCGCCGGTCCGTATGACCTATCACATCATAACAAACAAGGCGATAGTATCTACATAACGTTTTAGCGTCACCCAATAATAAGTCCTACATGGCAGTTCAATCAGCTTAAATGACTCATCAATCATGTCAAAACATAAGATGTGTTGCTCTGCAATATCAACATCGTTCTTTTCACGGTGAAACTCTCTTACGATCCAATACATGTATTTGTTGACACTTGTTTCCCAATAAATTGCACCCTTATCGTTAAATTGGTATGGTAAATCTAATTTCTTCCGAGTCCACAAATTCGAGCTTGATGTGAATATATCAACATGCATCTGTACAGGTAGGACTTCAAAGGAACTCGGTACTCGTGTCAACTTATAGGTATTGGCAATGGGATCCAAAACAAACGCCGACTTCAAATAACAACAAGGAACTTTCTCAGTCCGGGACACATCGATGCTCCTAAACACTCTGGTGGCAGGGTTGCAAACAATAAATTTGTCGAGTTTTGCGTAGTCGGTGAAGCAAACAAGTCCGTGGGAACAACCCACCATGTCGTAAAAGTTACGTTCAGTACCGAAGTTTGGTTCTCCAAAGAAAGTTATTTTGTTTGGTTCTTCAAAGAAAGTTATTTTGTTTGGTTCTTCAAAGAAAATTATTTTTTTCCTCTTATCATCATTTGTGTTGTACAAGGTAACAAAGTGATGTGATCGAATCAGATCGTACCACGATGTGCAGACGCACTTGAACTGCATCAAAGATTTGACTGGAAGTCGAAGGAGGATCTCAGTTGTGATATCTTCCGGCAACACTCTAGTACTCATTGACCTTGGTCGGCTTCTTCTTTTGCTTCTCATTGTTTTTGTTCTTCTCTCATTGGAAGTAGTGATATTCATTACTTCTCTCTCGCCGCCTCCACCACCACGCATGTTGCTCGTTATTCTCTTGATGAAAAAGAGAGGTTGGCAGCTAGGGTGGTAGCTCAAGTGGTAGAGCGTTGGAAACCTTGGTACGAGATCCCGAGATCAAACTTTTTGAAAATAGGTCTTTTCCATTAAACAGAATCATTGAGAGTACAATTTTGAGCCCAAGCCGGGACAGAACCCATCCAAACTCTAATATCGTTTATGGTCATGCCAAATTTCGCATAACAATGAGCTAACCTATTGGCAGCCCGAGGACACCATGCCACCGTGGTTTCGGAGAAACGCCGGAGAAGAGTGCGACAGTCTGCCATTAATATACCGAATTGAGAACGGTCGGGATTCACTGGGTTTGTGAGGGCCGCCACCAGCATCAACAGATCAACCTCAATTGCAAGTTTAGCGATACCCAGACGACTAGCCAGAAGTAACCCGTCCCTAACAGCCATTGCTTCTGCTAGTTTCGGAAACTTGACGGGTGGGATAGCTGCTGCCATGGTTGCGATACAGTTCCCCTGGTGGTCTCGAATTACAGCTCCCCCGCTGCATTCTTGTCTTCATCCTTCCAAGCTCCATCACAGTTGAGCTTTAGACAACCTGGCGGGGGTGGATGCCAAACTGCAAGCGGTGACTGCGGCTGAGCCGTATTCTGCCAAGAGTCCTCCTGATGATGCCTCACTACCCCATCGTTCATCAGACGGTATTCCTGAACAGTGGCGAGGATCCGTTTCACCAAAGCATTGGTCTCCAGATTCGTCCCTTCAAAAACTCGACTATTTCTATTACGCCATATCCACCAGAGAGTAGTAATAAAAATGGCTTTTTCTTCAGCAGAAAGTTCACTCATTGATTCGAAGAACCATTCCTTAATATCAGAATGTGTTTTATGGCGCGAGTGCGAACCCAACACCAAATCCCACACCGGTTGAGCTTTCTTGCAGTGGAGAAATAGATGTTCCTCCGTCTCATCCGAACGTTGGCACCAAGAACAGATTAACGGAACATTAATACCTCTCCGAGAGAGATTAACCATTGTAGGGAGAGACCGATGAAAGGACCACCACGCCGTAAAAATTGACCTGGGTGATGCTTCAGTAGTCGACAGATTGTTCATGAAATTCCCATTTGGCAAAGAGCTCTCCCCATTTGGTGAATTATCTAGAAGTTGTTTCGCTATGTAATATCCGGAATTCACAGTGTAGTCTCCTTTGTCATCGAAGAACCACTTCCATGAGTCTGACTGTTGCGTAATGGGCAGTATAATTTTTGCCACTGCTTCTACATCCACATGATTGAGGATAGCCTCGAGGCGGTCTAGATTCCATTGCCTACTATGTCCATCAATAAGGTCGCAGGCCTTGAGTTGAGAATTTTGGGAGTTAGTAGAACAAACCTTAAAGGAATAGGGGCGTGGTATCCATCTTCCCTCAAACACATTGATAGTAGTACCGTCCCCACCAGATTGTAGAACACCTCTTTGAAGAACCGATTTGCCCGCCACAATTCCACGCCACACTTGAGAGGGTGAATTCCCAAGATTTGCCTCCATGAAGTCGATTGTGGGAAAGTATTTTGCTTGTAAAACCTTCGCCAATAGTGATTCCGGCTTGGAAAGTAATCTCCATCCTTGTTTCGCTAGGGGTGCAAAATTGAAGGCATGAAAATTGCGAAATCCTACACCACCCTCACGCTTTGACATCTTCAAACGTTCCCAAGAAAGCCAACAAATGCCTTTACCCTCCTTACGGTTCCACCAAAAATCACGAATAAGGTTTTCGACTTTATCACACAAGGACATAGGTAATATGAAGCAAGACATCGAGTAACTAGAGATTGCTTGAATAACCGCCTTAATAAGGACCTCTTTGCCGGCAATCGAGAGAAATTTCTCCTTAAAACCATTCAACCGCTTACTGGCACGCTCTAGAATAACCGAGAACGACGTTGATCGTGATCTCCCCACCTTGGACGGAAGTCCTAAATACTTGTCAAAAGTGGAGACCAAATGAACATTGGCGAGGGCACAAATGGACTCTTTATCAACTTGAGAGACATTTTTCGAGAACATCGCCGAGGATTTTTGGAGATTAATTTTTTGTCCTGACGCGTTTTCATAATTCTGCAAAACACATAAAAGAGCAGCCACTTCTGCACGGTCAGCTTTAGCGAAGAAAATACTATCATCCGCAAATAGGAGATGTGATACAGGAGGTCCTGAACGAGAGGCTTTCATAGGGGTGATCACTCCATTCCTACTAGCATTGAGAAGAGAATGAGATAGGCCTTCAGTGCACAATAAAAATAGGTAGGGTGACAAGGGGCACCCCTGTCTCAAACCTCGCTGGGGAACAACTTCCCCCACCACTTCACCATTTCGGACAAAAGAATATCTGACCGTGGAGACGCATCTCATGATGAGAGAGACCAAATCACGCTGGAAACCCATCTTGAGCATAATTGCACTAACATATTTCAATTCCACCCGATCGTAATCCTTGCTCATATCCGCTTTAAACGCCATCATCCCCTTGCGTCCCATGGTATGAATAAGTCCATAAGCAATAATAAAATTTTCAGTGATTAGCCTGCCAGGAACAAAAGCACTCTGATTTGGGAAAATAACATCATCCATGACCCTCCTAAAACGGTTAGCTATGACTTTCGAAACAATATTATAAATCACCATACAAAGACTGATGGACCTATAATCAGCAGGCCGGCGAGGCTGTCTAACTTTTGGAATTAAAGTTAATAGGGCGTGGTTTAAAGATTTTACCTCCTCTCCATGATTTAGAATGCCCAAGCACTTTGCCGTAACTTCATGCCCCACAATCGACCACATCTTTTGAAAGAACAAGGGAGGGAAGCCATCAATGCACGAGGCCTTGTGCGGGCCCATCATAGCTAGTGCGTCGAAAATCTCCTTCGGTGTGAAAGGGGCTTCTAGAATTTCTTTGTGTGCGTCGGAAAGAAGACATGGGACAACCGAAACCACCTTATCAATATCCTCAGAAGTTGGATTGCGGCTTGTGAATAACTCTGTGAAATGGTTGCACAAAACTCCAACCACGTCCTTATCCTCCTCCATCCAACACCCGTTGCTATCTTCAATGCCCGTCATTGCATTTCTTGCCCGACGCATCGTTGCATGTTGGTGGAAATATCTCGTGTTCCTATCTCCCATTCGTAACCAAGAGACGCGAGATCGTTGAAACCATATAGTTTCCTCCACGCGCAACAAATTATCATATTCAGCCCGTAACTTCTTTACTTCCGCAACCACTCAGCTTGTCGGGCGATAATCTGCAAGACGTTTCAGCCGACTACGAATATGCCGCAGCTTTTTGGGGACACTGCCGAAGGATTGTGACTTCCATACCTTGAGCTCTTGTACCGTGGACTCAATTCGGCTAGTAAGATCACTCCCTACCGATCCCCAGGCATGGGACACCGTATCAGAAAGCCCCTCAGCTCCCAACCACGCGGCTTCAAACATGAACCTACGACGCCGGTTATTAAGCTTTATATACGCATTCGGATCCAAGATAAGTTGAATAGGAGAATGATCCGACATAGAGGAAACAAGATGAGTAACCCGAGCTCCCACAAAAAATGCAATCCATTCCGGCGACTCAACAAAAACTTGATTGATGACAAAAACAATTTCTCAAAAAAAAAAAAAAAAAAAAAAAAGGTGTTGTGGCATCGTTTACGATTTTGGTAAAAACCCAAAACCCTAATAAATAAATCTAAATCGTGTGACGGTGTTCTTATTTTATTTGTCAGGCCTAATCGCATGGGCCACCAAACAGTATATCTCGAAAAAAGGATCAATAGAAGAAAGAGGTTTTGGGCTTTTGTTAAATTTGAATGCTAGACCTCATTAGCTGGCCCAGATACATTTGGCAGGACCAATAAATTTAGAAAAGCCCACTACTCTTTGAGATTGGAATTAAGGGGTTGAGCTACAAAAAACAAAACAAAAAGGGTAGGGCTAAATAGAGAGTCTCTGGTCTCTCTGAAGCTTGGGCTGTTCGTTGATCTTCGATGGATAGAGAGATCATAGATCCTGCCACTTTTTCCCCAACTACTCCAATTCCAAGAGATGTCGAAATCGAAATCCTTCTGCGACTGCCGATCCAGTCTCTGATACGGTTCAAGTGCGTCACCGAACTCTGGTACGATCTGATCCAATCATTTTATTTCACCACACAATACAATTCAAAAAACGATAATGAGATGAAGAAGGTCTCCCCATACAACGAATCCGTTCATGTCAATTACGTAAACGAAACTAGCACCATCAGGTTTCGTCTCTCCGATGATGTCCCGTTAATCGTATATATACCTAAGATTATAGTAGGATATGTCCCGATGGTGGGGTGTTCTAACGGACTTGTTTGCTTCTCTATTGAAAAAGATCACAGTGAGCATGTTGTTTCGAACCCCGCCACTAGGGATTTCAGGCATATTATCTCCGGTGGTAGCCTACCTTGTCGTTATCATATATCCTCCTCCTCCGATTATGTTAGAACTGGGTTTATTTTCAGTCCGGATACAAATATTTTTAAATTGGCCAGAATGCAACTTACTACTGGTTACAAGATTCAAGTAGATATATTCACATCAAATACAGATTCTTGGACGAGGAAGACACTAGACCTTCCGTGTCGATTAAGCAAAGAGAGCGAGATTTGTTGGGTGACATGTGGCAAGAGATCTATGTATTGGATGATAAAATTCACTGGCGATGGCTTAGAAGGTTCTCGATGCATGTACATCTTGTGTTTCGACATGGTGGATGAGTTGTTTAGGAAGATTGAGTTGCCCACTCGTGGTTGTAACTATTTCCACATGTTGCATACAATTCCTTATGGCGATTCGCTCGCTGTGTTTATTCCTACTGATAACGTTACCGTAGGGGAAGGAAGTTACTTTGATATGTGGATGATGAATGATTGTGGGGTTACCTATCCTTTCTGGTCCGACCAACCAAGCTATAACCTGTTTCTAGAAGGTTATACAATTCCGAGAAGAAGCTTTAGGCAGGATGGGAGGGATTGGTTGCTCTTGTCAAGCAGTAGTATGCAACAATTTTTGCACAACCCAAATACCGGGGAGACTACGCCGTTTCGCGGATTTGTTGGTCAGAATTCGTTTCTTTATTGGGAAACTCTTGCATCTGTTCGTTGAACGATGGAATAAATGCATTGACGATTGGGTGATGCGTTACAGATGTTCCTGAAGATGCTTACTTAATTGGCTGTTCTTGAGAGTTTAGACATGTTTGATCCATTTTGGTTTGCATTTCCATAAATTCCTCCGTACTTGAGCTTACTTTTTCAACAATTCTTTTGACTATAGTGTGTGCGCCAGTCTTACTTATTATCGAATATCTCAATATGTTTAGCACAATTATTAGTGACATTTTGAAATTCTTCTGATGTTCTATAATATGTTAAGATTAATTTGAGAAAAGTCATGGAGGAAAACAAATCGAAGGTAAAACTAAGAAAGATGTAAATGAACTAACTGTTCGTGAACAACACGTGTTCGGCTAATTAAATATAGAAAAACACAATCAGATACATCATATATTGGTCAGTTAATAATAGACGAAGTCAATATTTTTTGGGTAGTGATTCTTACACAAGGTAATTTGATGGTTACACCAGCTTTTAATTGTCATGACAATTTTACCCTTATAACTTATTAATTTAATAATTACTCAATTTTACCATTATTACTACCCTCAATCTAATATTTGTTTCATATCAATGGTAATCATAATTTTTCCAAGTTTATCTTTTCAATATTCTCAATCATCTGATTTCTGTAGATACTAGTACTAGTATACCATTTTGACACTTCCAGGATCAACGTCTGCAACTTTTCTCGCCATTTTACTCATTCACTGAGGGACCAAAGGTATTGGTACATGGTACAATCTGACATCTGTTTTGACATTTTTAAAGACATAATTACTACTACGATTTTGAGAGCTATAGTGTATATTCTTTCTTGTTTCTTTCGCTCGTTTGTCTTCTCTTTTTTTCACATTTTTGAAGTCGTCAAAAAATTGAGAGCAAATTTGTGCCCCTTTAAGCTGCTTGAGGATACAAATTTTCTTCTGCACTGAACTTCAACCTTTGCACAAGCTACTGAAACCCGTAGAAATGAAAGCAATTAATAAAAGAAAATTCTACACATACATGTGACAATTTAATCGTCTCTCGTTTCATCGTATTGTTCTGCAAATCTGAAACCTAGAAATGAACTTTCTACGCAATTACGAAAAAGAATTTTATCCGCAAAATGTCAAGCAGAGACAAACCGTGGACGTCCTCTATTATCTCAAGAGGCAGGGAAGGACTCTCTACGGGTTTGGAGGCTAAGCAATCAGTGATTCAATAGGGTTTTACCTTCAAGAAAAAAAAATTAAAATAAGATGAATCAGAATATGAGGAAGATAATGGGAAGATAAACTTGAAAAAACGTGATTACAAATTGATATGGAAAAAAGTACCACTCCGTCCCACCTCAAAGGCATCATTTTGACTTTTTCACCCGTAACTGGGTCACTTTGACCCGGTCATTTGGATCGCAAAACGGTGCAATTTTTCGATAATTTTTTTATGGTCTTGTAGAATAAGAGTTACTCTACAACACTATGAAAAAATTATCTAAAAATTGCAAAGTTTTACTATCCAAATCATCGGGTCAAAGTGACCCAGTGAATAGTAGTAAAAGTCCAAATGGTGCAAAAGAGGTGGGACGGAGTGGTATTAGATTGAGGGTGGTAAAATGGTAAAATTAAGTAATTATTAGATTGATAAGTAATAAGGTTAATAATGTCATGACAACTAAAAATTGGTGTAACCATCAAATTAGCTAGTGTAAGAATCACTACCCTTTTTTGAGAAATGACGAAGTCAATATTTGGCTTATTTATTGTTTGACTGACTTTTTCATATGTAATTTGGTCACTTTAACCTAGTGATTTAGATACCAAAATGATACGGTCTTTTGATAATCAAATCACGATGTGACACAGCGAATAGTGGTAAAAGTCAAAATAATAAGAAAGAATGGAAATATAGTTAGCTATTTTTTTAGAGGAACATAGGTAGTACTTTTTATTCCAGAAAATGTAATGTGTTATTATTATTATTATTATTATTATTATTATTATTATTATTATTATTATTATTATTATTATTATTATTATTATTATTGTTGTTGTTGTTGTTGTTGTATATTGATGATGATATTAATAACCCTAAATGAAATAAGTATTGGTTTCTCAAAATAAAATAAGTATTGGCATATAATAATTTCCCTCAAAATAATAATATTAATAAAATAGTAATAATAATAATAATAATTACAGATATATTTAACATTAAAAAATATATTACTCGTTTATGTGAAAAAATAAAAACGAAAACTAAACTCCCCGAAAATGATCAATTGGAGTGAGAGATTTTGGACTTTTTTATTGCATTTGAACGCTGGATCTCATTATAGCCGGCCCACATATATTCAGCAGGACAATAAATTTGGAAAAAGCGGGCTACCCTAAATGTCAATTATGTAGGGTTAGATAAATAGAGGGTCTCTGGTCACTTTGAAGCGACTTGAGCTGTTGGGCGATCTTCCATGGATAGAGAGATCATGGATCATGCTGCTTCTCCAACAACTCCTCAAATTCCAAGAGAAGTCGAAATTGACATCCTTCAGCGACTCGCGATCAAGTCTCTTATACGGTTCAAGTGCGTCGGCAAAGTCTGGTACGATCTGATCCAATCACCTTCTTTCATCACACTGTACAATGCAATCAATGATCATGAGACCAAGAAAGCCTCCCTATACGTGGAATCCTTTGGTGTCAATTACGTGAACAAAATAATTAGCACCATCGACTTTCGTTTCTCCGATAATGCCCCGTTAATCGTATCTATGCCCAATATTATAGTAGGAGATGTCACAATGGTGGGGTGTTCTAACGGACTTGTTTGCCTGTCTATTGAAAAAGATCACAATGAGTATGTTGTTTCGAATCCCGCAACTAGGGATTTTAGGCAAATTATCTACTGTAGCCAACCTTGTGGTAGAGAAAAACGAAGATCTTTCACGTCGTTCTTTGATTATGTAAGGTCTGGGTTTATTTCCGATCCGCATACCAATATTTTTAAATTGGCGAGAATGCAACTTATTACTGGTTACAAGATCCAAGTAGATATATTCACATCAAGTTCGAATTCTTGGAGGAAGAAGACACTAGATCTTCCGTGTCAATTACACAAAGAGAACGACATTTGTTGGGTGACGTGTGGTAAGAGATCTATGTATTGGACGATAAAATCCACCGATGACCCTGAAGGTCCTCAATCCATGTACATCTTATGTTTCGACATGGTGGATGAGTTGTTTAGGAGAATTGAGTTGCCCAAACTAGGTTGTTACTATTTCCACAGGTGGCATATCATTTCTTTTGGCGATTCGATCGCTGTGTTTATTCCTACCGATGACGTTACTTCAGGGAAAGGAAGTTACTTTGATGTGTGGGTTATGAATGATTGTGGGGTTACACATCTTTCCTGGTCTGACCAACCGAGTTTTAACCTGTTTCTAGAAGGTTATACATATCCGAGAAGAAGCTATAGGAAGGATGGGACAGATTGGTTGCTCTTGTCAAGTAATAGTATGCCGCAACACTTCTTGCGCGACCCATATACCGGGGAGACTGCGCCGTTTTGCGGACTTGCTTGTCAGAAGTCGTTTGTTTATTGGGAAACTCTTGCATCTGTTCGTTGACCGATGAAATAAATGCTGCGTCGATTGGGCGAGCGTTACATATGTTCCTGAAGATGCTTACTTTTTTGGCTGTAATTGAGAGTTTAAATCCATTTTGGTTTGTATTTCAATAAATTGCTCCTTACTTGAGCTTAAGTTTTCAAAAATTCTTTTGACTATAGTGTGTGCTCCAGTCTTACTTGATTATCAAATTAACTCGATATATTTCTAGCATCAACTCTTGGTGACATTTTGAAATTCTTCTTATGTTTCTGTAACATGTTAAGATTAATTTGAGAAAAGTAATGGAGGAAAACAAACAAAGGAAAAGCAACTCTATCTCCACCTCCAGTCACACGGCGAACTACAGCTGAGCACTCCATCTCCCTTAATGCAATTTCTTCAAGTCCTATAAACATTTACTCCATTCTGGAATCAGAAAATTCAAGCGAGAACTGGTCGAATATGCCAACGGGTTTCTGGAAATCAATTCGGATGCATCAAGATCGGTAACAGATATCACCGCATGTAAGTGTTTCGTTATCAGAGAACAGAGATAGTCTCGGAGAATTAATAGCCGGAAAATACAGAAGAGTAGAGTAAAATAGAAAACGACACAAACCTGCTGCACGGACACCATATTACCAGCGGCAAGCGATGAACGGACCACGTTGACGAACCATTACAAATGTAACACAGCCCCATATACTGAGGGCACTATGAAGGTCTTTGAAGATGGTAGTCGAGAATCCATTTCTCATCGTCAACAGTATTTCCTTTAGCGTGAAAATATTGCCTCTGTATTTTGCCTCTGTTATCTTGTAGGCACTATGACGAGGGAACGTGCAGTCGCTTTCCCACCGCTTAGTGCTATAGTCTGCAAATCATACCGAAGGAATAAACTAGCCTGAGAAAACTCGGGGTGAGAGATTCGCTGTTGAGAAGGTCCATAGGTATCCCTTGAGTTAGCCCACAATTCAAAGCTTTAAAAATGCAAACTCGACCAGCTCAACTACACCCCAAAAGGTAACTTTTAAATGTTCTCATTCTATTGGAAGTTCTTCAAATTTTTGTTTCTTTATAGTTTTTATTTGGGTACAAGACCTTTTCGCCCCTTCAAGTTTGACATAAACACATTTACCCCTTTTAGTTTGGAAATGCACATTCATCTCTTTAGTGTGTTAAACTTCTGGACGCTTAAACTTCAAGATTATGTCATTTCATAATCTAAGAGGGCAACTGTCCGAAAATTACTATCTCTAACAAACCCTTTCACCTAGTTTAAGAACGTCAAAATAAGAGACTGTTAGTGTTTTGAAATTTGACACACTATAAATAAGAAGGTGCCATTTCTCCAACTAATAGGGGTGAAAGCGTCTTTTCATCAAACTTAGGGGGGGGTGAAAGTGTCTTTAACCCTTTTTCTTTCATAATACAGACAACAAGAGCCATCAACCTATGTTGGAGGCTTATCAAACAACGCAAGATGTATGACTCCGGATTTTGTTGGTGGTTTTAAATATAAAAATTAAAAGTCTATAGGTGGGGTGGGGGAGGTGGTATAACTTTTATTCACGAAATTGAAAAAGTTACACTGAGGCCTCGTTTGGTTAGAGGATAAGGAGGGAGCATAAGATAACTTATACCCTCTCTCTTTTTATCAAGTGTTTGGGTACTGGATAAGAGAGGGGATAAGTTATGTTGCCTTATGCTGATGGAGCTTTTAATGAACAAATTTTATACCTCCAACATGGAGGTATAAGGCCGGATAAGAAAATATAGCATATTACCATGCTAGTAGGTTGACCCACAAACTATCTAATTTCCTACCCTTGTCTCCAAACTCTATCATTTTGGAGGAGGTCCACATGGGTTTGATAACTATTATTTTGGGATTGCATAACTTTATTTGAGTATGTATAGTTGAGATAAATATAAAGACATTTTGTCGTGCTTGCTAAAATTTCGTTCGTTTAATTTAAATTATTTATTGTAGGTTATGTAACACCATGTCAATATGCCAATAAGTACTACTAATTTATACTCCATACTTTGCTATGTTTCCATGTTACTAAAACTTTATTTTGCGTATTAATATACATTTTGTATACATTTTGACAAAGTCATTATTGTGTAGAAAAAAGAGTATTAAAATATAAACATAAATACTAATACATTTTGTATACATTTTCCTCGGCAATTTGAAATATACAATATTTTATACAAATTAACAGCACTGAGGGTATTACAGTCATTTGGGAACATGTCATGCTTCATATCCTGCATCATATCCGACATCACCCAAACACGGACAGCCAACATATCTTATCAGGGCTTATCAGATAACATTCATATCTTTGCTCATATCCCAGCATAAGCATTATCCCTACATAGCATATCCTCTACCCAAACGAGGCCTGAAGGTATAACTTATGCTCTCCTTATACCGACAACCGAAACACAGGATAAAAAAGAGGAGCATAATATGTTATGTTGCCCCCTTTATGATGCCACTCAAACGAGGCCTAAAATTAAAAGGGTTATTGACGGTAAATATATCAGCATTATGCAGCTTCTGACACCAAATTCTCACTAGTTCTGATTTTCCAGTACACAAGATTACTTCCAGCGACAATTGACCCAAATAGATGACGCGGTTAATAAAACTAACGGAATCACCCCGCTGAATGGAGTTTCTCGTAAATTTTCACTAACCCTATAAAACCTAAAACGAGTGAAAAGAAAAATAAAAAGAAAATAAGAGAAGGGAGAACGGTAAGACAGTAGATGAAGAATAAAAGATAATAACACGAAGATTATGTGGACCTTTTACCGGCGTAATCTATTTGGGCTTGGTGTCACTGGAAGTAATAGTGTGGGAGTTGTACTGACAAATTAAAATTGTGGGAGATTTACTATCACAAACCGCATAATACAGTAATGTTTAATGTCAATGACCTAATTATCATTTTTTTATAGAAGACCTAATTATCAATATGGGAGAGAGGCTGTCAAGAGCTGCCGGAGTTGATTCCGGTGATTACAGAAGAAGAGAGATACAGAGAGAATTGGGAGAGAAATTCAGAAATTCATTTCACGATTCAATGCTTTCTCTGATACAAACAACTGGTTTACAGTTAGGAATAGAAAACTACATCAGGAACCCCTACAGTTTACTAAATCATAAAACTGTCCCCTACTTTTAGCTTTATTGCACCCTAAGACCCCAGTTTCATGACAGGCTTTTGTGGAATTTGAATGTTGGATCTCATGCAGAGCACACTTTGAACACCTACGCGGCTACACCCATGCCCTCCCAGGCTCCCACTCTCTCGACCAATTTATTCACAAACCCGGAACAAGTTTTATCTAATTGGGGTCGGATAAAGACGGTCCGGCCTACAAATATCTAAAAGCCCATTAGTAAACACACTCTCTTTTGTCATGCTATATAAAAATAAACGGACTCCATACGAACCAAAGGGTTAATTAGGGTTTATCAAAGGGTCTGTGGTCTCTGTGAGCTGTTCCCATCTTCCATGGACGGAAAGATCATGGATGCTGCAATTCATATTTCCGGAAGAACAGTACCTATAGATGTTGAAATCGACATCCTTCAACGACTGCCAATCAAGTGTCTGATGGGGTTCAAGTGCGTATGCAAAGTACCTGATCCAATCACTTTACTTCATCACACTGTACAATGCAAAACACTATGTGGAGGTCAAGAGAGTCTCAATATGCTATGAATATAATTTTAATTCTAAGAAGCGATTCTAGCACCATCGACGTGTTTCGTCAATCCGATGCCCCCACAAGATTAGATGTCCCCGTACAATCATGGAACTTCACCATGGTGGGGTGTTCTCACGGACTTGTTTGCTTCTCACTCACGCACATCCACAACGAGTTCATAGTTTGGAACCCTGCCACAAAAGCTTTTAAGAAAATTATCTTGCTAGAGGGCATTATACTAAACAAACCTTGTTGGGTTCTTTTGATGATGTCAGAGCAAGGTTTATTTTCGATACGGTAACCAATACTTATAAATTAGCTAGGATACTATGTTAGAAAACGATGCGGAAGCACGATGTCAGTTGTCGGGGAACCAAGAAGGGTGATTTAGACGAAGAACAAGATGAAGAACAACACAACGATATAACGTGGTTCACTAGTTTTTAGGCTAGCTACATCCACGGTCAAAACAACCCGATTTATTGATGAGAGAGCCAATAACAATCCAAGACACACCACACATGTCAATAGAAGAGTCCTACACCCATATATAGGCCTACACTAGTGACTTGTGCCCAAAGTAACCCTCAAACGTTGCCAAAACTGAACAAGGAAACAATTCCAAAACGAACAAGGAAACAATTCCAAAACGAACAAGGAAACAATCCTAAGCCGCCTTGGACCAAGTCAATTTTCTATGCTAGGTTTGAATCACCAAAATCTAACAAATCTCCACCTTGATTCAAACATCCTAGCAACCAATCCAATGCTCCTCATCAATCCAATTGTGGATGCGCCTCCCAATCAAAAAACGCCTACACCCAATTCACCAAATCGTTTCTCCGATTGCCATCCGTCTTTTTCAACGAACACGCCAATTGTAGATGCACCTCCAATAATAAAATTTGAAATGCTCCACCCTAATCGAAACGATCAACCAATCAACCGATAGAACATATTCCTAAATTTGCGGTATTGGAATACATTCACTACGCGCCACAACAAGCGCGTCTTTGCGTCTCAACAAACGCGTAGACTTGTGAGAATGAACCATGACACAATGCATCTCTTGAATATCATAACAATGACACTTGATGATGAAAGTGTCTATCAATCAATGTAATGCCAATTGCGCCGCCAATATACCTCACCAAGACGCCAAACGAGACACGCCCAATAACGTGCCACCAATCAATGCGTGCACAATAACACGCCCCCAATCAACACATGTCCAATAACATGCATCCAATCAATGCGCCGCCCAACGACGCGCTACCAATCAATTGTGTGCCAACAAGACACATCAGTTGCTCCATGCCACGAGCCAAATCCGTCGGTTTATCCCAGCCGCCTCCATCTTGACTTGAATCCTCCTGGCGGCCCAAACAAGATCGCTCCATGCCGATGCTCCAACTCTTACGTGTTTGTGCGACGGATGGGCCCAATTTAGATCCACACGCCCAATGCTCCATGTTGGAAGCCCGATTGCGCAGGAACGCCAATTGCACGTGAACCTCCAAATTCGTGCTAGAATACGCGCCCGATGCTCCATGACAAAGAACCCAATAGCTCCCCAAATAAGGAACCCGATTGTTCCCCCAACAAGGAACCTGATAGCTCCCACAACAAGGAACTCAATAGTTCCCCCAATAAGGAACTTGGTGGTGGGTGTGTCAACAATATTCTCATCAACACGGCCATTACTCTTCACCAACAAACCCAACCCAACAACCTGGCTCTGATACCAATTGTTAGAAAATGATGCGGAAGCACCATGTCAGTTGTTGGGGAACCAAGAAGAGTGATTTAGATGAAGAACAAGATGAAGAACAACACAACGATATAACGTGGTTCAATAGTTTTTAGGCTAGCTACATCCACGGCCAAAACAACCCGATTTATTGATGAGAGAGCCAATAGCAATCCAAGACACACCACACATGTCAATAGAAGAGTCCTGCACTCATATATAGGCATAAACTAGTGACTTGTGCCCAAATCAACCCTCAAACGTTGCCAAAACTGAACAAAGAAACAATTTCAAAACGAACAAGGAAACATTCCAAAACGAACAAGGAAACAATCCTTAGCCGCCTTGGACCAATTCAATTTTCTATGCTAAGTTTGAATCACCAAAATCTAACATACTATTTACTCGTACGAATGAGTACCAAGTAGATTTGTTCACATCACGTGCAGATTCATGGACGAGGAAGAAAATAGATCTCCCTTGTCAATTAGACAAATATCGTGAGATTAGTTGGGTGACATGTGGTGCGAGGTCCATGCTTTGGACCATAACATTCCCTTATAAAATATATTTTGTGTTTTGACATGGTGGATGAGTTGTTTAAGAGAATTGAATTGCCCGGCCATTGTCCTTACACTTCTTCAAGACATTTTGTTGTTCCTTACGGCGAATTTCTCGCTGTATTTGTCCCTACTAAGGTACGCGATCAGTTTGATGTGTGGGTGATGAACGATTGTGGGGTTAATGAATTGTCTGGGTTAGACCAACCGAGTTTTAACCTATTATTACTAGAAGATCCTAAGTATCCATTAGGAAGTTTCGGGAAGGATGGAATAGATTGGTTGATTATTTCAAATAGGTCGCAACAGCTCTTGCACAACCCACATACTGGAGAGACCGTGAATTTTCTCGAACTTTATTATCAGACATCCATTTTTTATTGCGAAACTCTAGCTTCAGTTTAATGACTGATCGATATGAACCGCAAAAGGCGAAGTGTTAGAATTTTTCTCAAGATACTTACTTAATGGGTGTACTTGAGAGTTGAGAAAGGTTTAATCTAAATGGTTTGTATTTGGATACATTATTGAGCTTGATCGAGACAATTCTTTAACTATCTTTTGTGCTTAATCAAGGCTACTTTTTTTTGACCAATAGTCTTCTTTTTTATTGGTAAAAAAAATACTTATGGTTTTTTGAACATTTTTTTTTTTTTTTTTTTGAGATGGCATGAATACAATTTAGGCTTAATTACTTAATGCATAGCCCTATTTTAGTGAAACTATCACTTTACAACCTTCACTTTTAAAACTTGCTGATTGCATCCTCCATTTGCAATATAAACGTCAATGTGAAAGTGGTAAAGATTTCCATCCAAAAACTTAACGGACACAAAGGGTATTTTTGTCAAACCCTCACTTACTAATTTAAATGAACTTTTTTAACATTTTTAAAACCAAATAAATTCATGATGAAGGGGTGAAAATAAAAATGTCTAACAAATATTGGGCATAAGTGAAAAAAATCAAGAAAACAAGAAAGAAATATAAAAGAGAAAAAACTCAAGAACGGTGAACAGCAGGAGAAAAGAGAAGATGACGAAGAAGGGCAAGAAGAACGATGACGGGAGGAATACGGGAAGAGGTAGAAACAAGAATTAGAATCATCTCTCGACCTTCCATTCTCCCAAATAACCAGCAATTTCATCCACCTTCAATTTCTCTGACCTAAAACAATACTACTACTCAACCAATTCAGATTTGAGGATACTCACCTACCCCAGTTCAAGACGAGAGAGGGAGGGAGAGCCTTAAAATCAAAAGTCTAGCGATTTCGAGCCGGATTCCGACGGGCTCAAACCCGGATTCCGGTGAAGGAACACAAGATCGAGAATTGGAGTGAAGGGATAGACAGCGGATTCCGATTCTTGTTTCATCTTCTTCTAGACTTCCTTCCTTCCTCCCTCCATTCTTCTTCTTCTTCTTCTTCTTCTTCTTCTTCTTCTTCTTCTTCTTCTTCTTCTTCTTCTTCTTCTTCTTCTTCTTCTTCTTCTTCTTCGTTATGTTCATTCTTAGGTACTTTTTTCTCTTTTATTTCATTTTCCTTGCTTTTTTATTCTTTACTATTTCCAGTAATGCCTAACATTTCTTAGTCATTTGCATTTCAACCTCTTAACATTATTTTATTTTTCTTTAAAAAAAATCATAAAAAGATATTTAAATTAGTAACTGAGGATTGGACAAAAATACCCCTTTTTCTCTGTTAAGATTTTGGATAGAAATTTTTACCAATTTCACGTTGACGTTTATATTGCAAATGGGAGATGCAGTCAGAGAGTTTTAGAAATGGGGTTGCAATGTGTTAGTTTCGTCAAACTGGAGGTATGCATTAAGTAATTAAGCCCTACAATTTATTCCTCGAGTTCACAGTGTAGATTTTTTCGTATTCACATCAAGTGTGGCATTTTGGGCATTTTTTAGATAACAATTAAGGTTTGTTTCATGTTCCTCATTCTTTCATGAACAGGGAGACTACAACGAAAACTATCAAATTCTTGTTTTTTTTTCACCGGCATCAAAAGAAATTCATTAATAAGAAACGATTACAAAGAGAAAACGGGGCATACCCCTGAAAAGAAAACTGACCCGATAGTACTGCTAACAAGTCAAATGCCTCAACAATAACTAGAAACCTAGTGGGCTTTGCTCAAAGGCACCCACATAAACAAACCCCAAAACAAAAAGACAGGCCCCTTGGCTCCAAGAGCCTCCTATGCCCACAAAACAAAATGAAAGCCCAAAACACATCAGCCCAAGAGAGAAACAGACTTAAACCCATGACAAAAAACATAGCCCAAGGTCAGGCCCAAAGAAACTAGCAACCCTAATTCTAATGGAGAACCCATAGCAGCCAAACATGAGGATGGAAGCGGTAGAGGCAGAGATGGCAGCGGCGGCGGTCCTTGTCTCGACGGAACCAGTCCACAAGGGGGAGTGGGGAGGGGACTTTGGGGTTGCACCGCTCAATGGAACACGTTCTTCTCTCCAAACCGGCGAAATACAACGCCGCGGGGAGGGGGAAGGGGGAGAAGAAACAGAGAACTTTAAAGGGTGCAGCCACAATTCCCCGGTGACCTTTGGAGAGGGAGAGGAGGGGAAGGGGGCGTCGGAGATGGAGGCGACGGCGGCGGGAGCAGAGGCTACGACAGGGACACAAATAGGAGCGGCGGTGGCGGCTGGAGCTTCAGATCTGGCGCGATGGGCGTCGTGGTGGCCAGAGGAGGGTCGGCAGCGCGGCGGGCAGAAGGAGCTCACTTTGGGGCGGCGGGGTAGTTGAAAAAGACCAATGGAATCCCCTCATACCGGGATGGGGGAGGGGAAAGCAATCGAAGAAGAGATCTCGACTTCAATTCCGGAATTCCAGCGGCGCACCTTTCTTGATGAGAACCGGTAGGTGAAGACCCAAAGAGAACCCGACGGGGAGCAGAAGGCTAGCGGAGGCGGCGAGGTAACAATATCTACGGTGGTGGGAAGCGGCTAACACATCGCAAAGAGGGGGGGAAGAGGGAGGCCCGGCGGCAGCTCCATGGAGGAGGAGGAGGATCCGCCGCCGAGGAAGAGGGTGTGCTGTTAGGGTTTTCTCAGAGAGAAAATGATAGATCAAATTCTTGTTGGGTTTCTCATCTATAATCTCCAAAGAAGAAGGCAAGAAAGACTGAAAAGAAGAAAAGACCACAAGTACAATGTTCTCCGAAGAAATCTAAATTCAGATCTTCTTTGGATTGCCCGTCAAATCTTTGGTACTGTTCAAGAGGGTCTGCAAATTCTGGTACAGTCTAATCTCATCGCCTAATTTGGTGACAATGTACAACATTAACGATGATGACCATAGAAAGTCTCTTTGTTTTTCGAATAAAAACATATATGTTACGGAGACGAGACCACCGCAACCACGTTCTCATTCCACATCTCCAATGTCGCAAGGAAATTAACAATTGCCACATTAGCAGAACACTTCAACTTGGTGGGGTGTTGCAAATGGGTGTTAGCTTAGTAGTTGAGCGTTTGAAACCTGTGCGTGACCGTGCGTGAGGTCCCACGTTCAAACCCGGCCATATGATGTAATTTTCATGTTCGCACAGACTTGTTTGCATTACTATCAAGTCAAATGAAAATCGCTTAACCATAAAAGTGAGAAAGGTTTCAAGTACCAATTACCTAACGAACGGAGTGCAATATAGTTTCAACATTATATATATATATATATATATATATATATATATATATATATATATATATATATATATATATACACACACACACACACACACACTAGCAAATGACTCGTGCCCGTGGGGAACTTGTAATATATCACTTGAGTCACCCGTGGCCTTAGGGAAATTAAAAATATATATATATTATTTGACTTATATTTAATTTCTTCATATAAATTTGGATAATAAATTTATATAAAATTATTTGTTTATCTTAATAGAAAATTAATAATTAATTAGATACATACATGTTCTTTTAGATCTAAGTACATTCTAAAAAAGTTTTCCAATATAAAACATGATTTTCAAATAGTTAGTTAGATCGAAGAGAGATTTTAAGATATAACAATATCTTATCATTTGTACGTTTTAACTAATTTGTCTTTTTAATAATGTCTCTAGAAAACAGAATTGAAGATCAACGGATCAAAATGTCTTGAAATATTTCTTAAGATTGAATGGCTAGGATGTTCCCGTTGACTATTTTTTGGAGGGAAACACCTAGCTGATTTATTATATAGATATATATACACACACACAAATATATCAATGTATTTTCATATCTGTCTTCCTTTCAGCTAAGAAGTCCCAAAATACAGGTCCTCGTATTTCCCCCCTCGTTTGCACATGAGATATAATCAAAGGTTACACCAAAAAAACATTAGTAGAAAACACAAATAGAAGCAAGAAAAGAGATATAAAATGACCATAAACCAAGAACAGAGATATAAAATGACCATAAACCAAGAAAAGAGATACTAATTGACCATAAACCTCCCCTAAAAAAATGACCATAAACCATCCCTCACAGAAAACACAATAATATTAAACAGATCAATCATGTTTGCTAGTACAAAAATCAGCGCCATTTTACTTCGAGTAGTTTATTACTGAAGTGAGACTTTCACCGTAAAGAAAAAACTGATACTCGCCACATTCGTAAAACTCCATAGTCTCTCCAGTATTTAGATTGCACAACAAGGATATGGAACAATTCCTCAAAACCACCCAATCATCTTCGTCTTTCCGTATGCTTCCCATCAGATATCCGTAATTACCTTCTGGTACCCTCAAACTCGGTTTCTTATACCACGAGTACTGATCGTTACCTTCACCATCATGATTCATCATCAACCACACACTAATGTCATAGGGACTTGTACGTGAAGATGATCTCTCACATACATAAACAGCAAGAGATTCTCCATATCGGAAAAGAGCAACGACGTAAGAATTGTAATAATCATGAGTAGGCAATTCAATCCTTGTAAACATCTCATTAACCATGTCAAACTGTATAATGTAGTAGTCGTTAATAACTCTATAACGATAACGTCTTCGTACCAGCCAATACATATTTCTCCCCACACTGCTTAAACAGTCTTCAATAATCTCACCCCTTTCGTAAAAAGGACATGGGAAATCTATCTTCTTTCTGGTCCACGAATCCCCCATTCTTGACGTGAATATATCCACTTGCACACAACCAAACACTTCCCCTTCAGTTTTGGGAGTATCCATAAAAAGTATCTGCGCCAACTTAAAATTATAGTTAACGGGATCGAAAACAAACCCGAATTTCAAACGAACACCAAGATTCCGGTCTATGATATCCGTGGTAATGACCCTGTACACACTCGTAAAAGGGTTCCAGACCACAAACTTGATATTGCTTCTTGGTGTGGAAGCGTATGCGTATGGCTTGAGAGAGAAGCAAACGAGTCCGTAAGAACACCCCACCATGTCGAGGCGAAATCCAAAGGGATCGGGAATTACTAACTTGAGGGTGGATACCTCATAGAGGCGAAATTGGATGGTCATATCCTTGGAGGAATATATAACAGAGTGGCGAAACAAGGAGACTTTCTTCTTTCTACGGTGATTGTACAAGTTGTCGAAATAAAGCGAATGAATTAGATTGTACCAGACTTTGCAGACGCACTTCAACCGCATCAGAGACTCCACCGGCTGCCGAAGGAACAAGTCAATTGTGACATCTTCCGGTAACTCTGTAATAATCATTGTTGTTGTTTTTCTTTAGCTTCCTCTTCCCAGCTACTCTCTAGAAGACGATCTAGTAGGATTCATATAATCACTATGTCCATGGAAGAAGATGCACGCAGCCCTAGTAATTCAGCCAAAATTTCCAGCTTTATGGGTTGGGCTGAGTATTTCTTTGACCCAACACGCATGGGCTTACCCAGCTTTATGGATTGGGCTTCAAATAACCCATCTCATTTTTTTTTTTTAGTTATTGTATTTCTCCCATAGGGCACGAACTCTCTGTTTCTAAGCTTCATACACTTGTTAGGCCAAAAAAAAAAAGCTTCATACACTTGTTCGACCCATGTTATTAGGCCTCCACAAATAGATGAAAACTCAGACTCTCGATTTATTATTTTCTTCTTTACGGTTTAGGTTTTTTTACCAAAATCGTCGACAATCATTGAATAACCAAAACCCTGTTTTTCAAGAGAAAAAAACACACCAACCTGCTTCGTGGAGCTAAAAATTTTGGAGCCACTACTTTGAGTGAGAGAAGAACAAAAACAATGAGAAGCACGAGAAGACGAGCTAGACGACCAACGTCAACGAGTAGAGTGTTGCCGGAAGATATAGCAACTGAGATCTTCCTGCGACTTTCCATCAAATCTTTATTCCAGTTCAAGTGCGTCTGCAAGTTCTGGTACGATTTGATCACTTTACTTTGTCACCTTGTACAACATGAATGACGATGACAAGAAAAATATCTTTCTTTGACAAACCAAACATAAGTACCGGACGGGGCCTTGACGACAAGGTTGAGTGTTCCCATGGACTTATTTGCTTCGCCCACTGGTCAAGAGACACGACCAGTTTATGGTTTGGAACCCTGCCACCAGAGTTTTTAGGAACATCGAGGTGTCCTTGTTTAAGGATCCTTGTCATTATGTGATCAAGTCCGGGTTCGTGTCCGATCGCACCACCAATACTTATAAGTTGGCCCGAATACCAGACTTTTTTTAACGTCCTACCTGCACATATGCAAGTTGATATATTCACATAAAGTTTGAATTCTTGGACGCGCAAGAAAATAGATTCACCATATCAATTCAATGAAAAGTGTGTGATTTATAAATCAAACATGAGAGAGATTTGTTAGAATTACCTCCCATACAAATCTCTCATAGCAACACAGTTTTATTTTGTTTTTAGCTCCGAATTTCTAGCGTTCCTCCCGTAGGAAACCCTAGTCGACGGCAGCAGCAATGGCGGCGGCGACCTCCGAGAAGAACGCGTCCGAGTTCACGGAGAAGGAAAAACAGATCCTTGTCCTCGATGAGGATTACTGGAGAGAAGGCGAGAAGGATTTCCAGTTCTGTATGATTGGATCTTTCATGACAACGGAAACGGTGAACAGTAGAAGCATGCGTAATATGCTTCGTCGAATCTGGAATCAAGGGAATGAAGTGAACATTATCGAGATCACGTTCAACACGTATCTCTTTGCCTTTCCTGACCAACCTTGTTTAGATAGGGTTGCGTCTGGAGGGCCATGGGTTTTCAATGGGAAGATCCTGCTCTTGAAACCCTGGGCTCTAGGCGACCCACTCAATGATGTAGAATTTGATTCTGTGGATCTTTGGGTCCAGATTAGCAATATTCCCATCCAGATCATGAAGGCAGAAACGGGCATGAAGATCATAAACCTAGTAGGAGAAGCCATGACATCCTCGAGTCAGATCGAAAGCGAGGATGGGATCAATTACATCCGTATCCGAGGTCGTTTCCCAATAATGGAACCCCTCCCACGGGGAGTCCACATCCAGGGCAAAGATAAACCAATATGGCTTGATTTCAAGTATGAGAGGCTACCATCTATCTGCAGTTGGTGTGGATGCATAGATCATGAAGGGTTGGATTGTGAAGCAGTCCCCCGTGATATCCAAGAGATCTCTGAGCCAGGATATGGTTCCTGGCTATTGTGCCATCCAAATAAAGCAAAGGTGAAGCCAAGCAGCCCACCACCGCCGCAAGACAGGACGACGGAAGGTACTATGGGAGAAGAGATTAACGAAGAACCGACCCTGGGAATCACAGTGATTAACAATGCAGCCTTTGAAGATCAAAGTCCGCCAGATCCTTCGGATGTAGTCCCTGAGATAGTGCACGTGCCAAATCCCAAAACCATAACCCAGCCTTCTGGTAGGGATAACGAGCTTGAAGCTGCGGTGAACTCGGATCTTTTCGGGCTTGACAAAGCCATTATGGAATACAGTGAGGGATCAGGACCGATGAACAACCAGAGGGAAGGCAACTCAGTCCTGGACAGAGTAAGGGCAATCAATAAGGAGATGATTCGTCCTAAATCGAGTAATCTGAAAGATAAAGCACGCAACAAAGGAAGAACTATGAGTGCAGAAGACACGGGAACGGGAAAGAGGAAGAATTCCGATACTGTTTTCAGTCCTATAGCCACAAAATCAATCGAGGTGTTGACTGGAAAGAAGGGGAGGCAGCTCGATATGAACAAGGTTCCCCAACCCATCATAACAGACCTGGTGATGCATGAACAGGCGGAGGAAGCCTCAATTTCCTCACCAAACTCAACGGCGGTGGCTGCGGTGCAGCACCGCCAGTCCCAATGATTCTCCTCAGTTGGAACGTGCGTGGGCTCGGGAACACCAGCACGTTCCTATCTCTTCGCGATGAAGTGAGGAGAATGGTTCCCGATCTAGTTTTCCTCATGGAGACTAGATTAGATGATAGAAGAATGGAAGGGATCCAACGCAGATTAGGGTTCCCGAATGGTTTACACTATGGGAGTATTGGCCGAAGTGGAGGTATTTCATTACTTTGGTCAAATAATGTTAACTTTGAATTAGTACGTTATAACCGCTTCTTTATCAAAGGGTGGGTATGCAAAGCCGATGGAACTCATGATTGGATGTTCACTGGTTTCTATGGGGACCCTTGTGAAAGCCAACGTCACAATTCATGGGATCTGTTAGCCAGGATCAAGCCTGCTCCAAACACGCCATGGTGCGTAATTGGAGACTTTAATTCTATAGCCTCAAGCTTGGAGAAAGAAGGGGGCCGTGCAGTTAGATTCAGCCAAATCGAACCTTTCATTCAGGTAATCAACATGTGTGATTTACGTGACATTGGTTTTATTGGCTGTCCTTTTACATGGTCGAACAACCAAAGTGACGAAGGCCATATTAAAGAGAGACTTGACCGTATGCTAGTAACGGATGAGTGGCGTGATAAGTTCCCTGGAGCGACTGTGACGCACCAGTTTATAGCAAATTCAGACCATCTTGCTCTTGTGACGAGTTTCAACGTCACCAGACAGGTAAAGTTTGGAAAAAGATTTATGTTTGAATCAGTTTGGGTAAAACACCCTAACTGCCGATCCCAAATTGAAGCTTCATGGACAACCAGTCAAAACAGTATTGAGGCAAAGTTTCGCACGCTAGCGCACAAGCTCAAATCTTGGGATAAAAAAGAATTTGGCAATTTGCGGGTCCGTATTCGCAAACTCAAAGACAAACTGTCAAGAATTTGGGTACACCACCCCACAGCAGCTGATAGAAGGACGTTTCGCCAAGTTCAAGATGAACTAAACCAAGCTCTTAGCCTTGAGGAGGAGCTTTGGAGACAAAGAAGCAGGGTCCTTTGGCTCAAAGAAGGTGATAGAAATACCTCCTTCTTCCACCGCAAAGCTTCAAACAGGAAACTACGCAACACAATAACAAAGCTCAAAAATAGCAACGGAGAGTGGTGTGAAGACGCAGAAGGTATTAGCAATATACTACAAATTCACTTCTCCTCTATATTTGCCTCTAGTTGCCCCAGTAATGCAGACATAGCAGAAGCACTACGGGACGTGCCGAAACTAGTTTCACCAGAGTTCTCCTCGGCGTTGGAGGAAGATTTTACAGCACAAGAGATTTTAGATGCTCTAAAGTCTATGCACCCGATTAAGTCACCAGGTATTGACGGCTTTCCCCCTCTCTTTTATCAAAATTACTGGAGCATTGTTGGCAACGATGTCACAAGACTTTGTTTGGATGTGTTAAATGGAGAAGGCCATTTAGGGGAGCTTAATAAGACCCTTATAGCCCTTATACCGAAGGTTAAACAGCCCCAAGATGCCGGGGAGTTTAGACCAATTAGTTTGTGCACGGTAATTTACAAAATCATAGCAAAGGCTATCGCTAACAGATTGAAGTTGGGACTGTCGAATATAATCGGAGATACCCAAAGTGCTTTTGTTCCAGGTCGACAGATTACTGACAACATACTTGCAGCTTTCGAAGTTATTCATTCGTTAAAGACTCGAGTCAAAGGTAAAAGTGGACAAGTTGCCCTTAAAGTGGACATGTCCAAAGCATATGATCGGGTTGAATGGAGCTTTTTAGAAGCTTCAATGATCAGAATGGGTTTCGGCAGCAAGATTATCTCCAGAATAATGAAGTGCCTAAGGTCTGTGAATTACTCAATCATCTTAAATGGGGAGATAAGAGGAAACATCATACCTCAGCGGGGGCTTCGCCAAGGTTGCCCCCTATCGCCATACTTGTTCCTACTTTGCAGTGAGAGCCTCTCCAGAGCCATTGAGGCGGCTGTCTCCAACAAATCACTCAGAGGGGTCAAGGCATCCAGAAGTGGACCTGTTGTCTCTCACTTGTTCTTCGCCGATGATAGTATCTTCTTCACGCGTGCTACTACTACTGATATTACAAAACTTTTACAAATTATTACATGTTATGAGAGAGCCTCGGGACAAAAGATTAATTTTAACAAATCTGCTGCTCTATTCTCTTCTAACATGTCTATTGCAGAAAAGCAAGCTATCAGTACTATGTGTGGCGTTCCTGAAGTCAATGAGCACGAGCAATATCTTGGCTTACCTGCGACTGTGGGAAGAAGTAAGAAGGTGACGTTTAGCTATCTAATTGACAGAATTGTTAGCAAAGTGAAGGGGTGGAAGGAGAAGCACTTAACTTCTGCAGGCAAGGAAATCCTTCTCAAAGCAATTGTCCAAGCCATTCCAAGCTTTGCCATGGGATGCTTCCAGCTACCGGTACATACCTGCCACAGAATAGAGCAAGTCATGAGACAATTTTTTTGGAGCAACAAAGCAAACACAGGAATAAACTGGATGGCGTGGGACAGAATGAAGCTTACCAGGGAGCAAGGAGGGATCGGATTTCGTGACATACAGGACTTCAACCAAGCCCTCTTAGCAAAACAGTGCTGGAGACTCATCCAGTCTCCTAACAGTCTCACGGCAAGGATCATCAAAGCTAAGTACTTCCACAATGGCTCTTTTTTTGAGGCAAAATTGGGTAATCAACCCTCCTTTGCCTGGCGTAGCCTAATTTTTGGCCGTAAGTTACTTGAGAAAGGAGTATTCAGAAAACTGGGGAATGGGAAAACTACGAATCTCTTCAAAGATCCTTGGTTACCAAGAGAAGGATGCCTCAAAGTTATCACAACAACCCCAGAAAATTCATCTTTCACAGTCAATGAGTTCATAAACAGTAACCTGCGTTGCTGGGATGTTAACAAGCTTAAATCCCTGTTATGGGATGTGGATGTCCAAGAGATCCTCAGAATCCCCATCCCAACTCAGGACACAGAAGACTCCTGGCTTTGGCAACACGAAGAATCAGGTATTTTCTCAGTAAAATCTAGCTACCAACTTGCAAGAACAATTTCAGCAACGACCCAAAACACCACCTCAGGGTCATCTGTTTCGTCCCAACAGTGGTTAAAGAAATTGTGGAAACTGAAAGTACCAAGGAAACTTCTTTTCTTAATATGGCGAGTTCATAACAACATTCTCCCAACCGCCACAAATCTGCGCAGAAGGGGAATGATAGAGGCAAGCCTCCAATGCCGGATTTGTGGACGGCTAGGAGAAACAAACGAGCACATCTTCACAACATGCCCTACAACAGTCAAGTTCTGGGACAATTTCAATTTTCCGGGCATGAAGGGACACAAAATTGAACAAAAAATTGAGCTCCTTTTTCAATCTGGTTCTTGTATAGAACAGATTAAACTCGCCTACGGACTGTGGACCTTGTGGACACATCGAAACAAAGCCAGATTCGAAGGTCTTACCTCACCACCAGAGCTCCTCTCCGACCAGGCCCTCTCCTTGATAGCGGAGATAGAGAACACCGCCATGCCGAACGGGAACCTCTCAGATCCAACGGAGAGATGGAAACCCCCTCCTCCAGGGTGGTTCACCCTCAATTTTGATGGAGCTTGGTCCTATCGAGAGAGGAAAGCAGGCGCCGGAGTAATAATTAGAGATCATCATGGAGATTCGTTGGTTGCATGTGCTATTCCGATCAAGTGGGGCACCGGAGCGAAGGAGATTGAAGCTCAGGCGATGGTACATGGTCTCGACATAGCAGCAGATCTAAAGATCAGGAAGCTTCGAGTTGAAGGCGACGCCCAAACCCTAATCTCCCAAGCAGAAGAGGGAGATCTGGGAACAAATGAGAGAACATCTATTGCAGAAGCCCTCCAGAAGATTCAACAGAGAAGAGAGAGCTTCGAGGAAGTCAAATGGTGCTTTGTTCCGAGAAATGTTAATAGATGTGCAGACCAAATATCGAAATATGCTATTAATGCGGACCAGTTACAGAGATGGGATAGTGAAAAGCCACAGTGGCTAACAGCTGTTCTACAGCTAGATTCATTGAACTGTAATATGCCAAATTTACCAGTTTAATGAATTTTTTTCCGTTTCTCAAAAAAAAAAAAAAAAAAAGTGTGTGATTTATTGGGGAACAAGTGTGAAGAGATGCATGTATTGGATCGTAAGAAAATATCGGATCTCGATCCTCTCCAGCCCATTTTCCCTCATGTCCCTCCAGCCATGCAATCTTTGCCGTTGAAATTTCTGTGTGGTGGAGATTGTAATTCACCCATCACTAATTTCTTACTGTAACCACACACAATCCCTCTTTCTCATCCCTTCCCCTTTGCAACGCCATTCTTTCTCTCTCTAAGTACATACCCAGAAAAGTTCAAGGTTCCAGTCATGAAATCAATCCAAATGGCGGTATCATCATACAACTAATCAAAGAGATTATATGAAAATTATTTGATTTCATCGCCAATTAACACCATAAAATACCACTACTAATCGTTTTATACCTAAAAATTGACCTTATTTGATAGAATGATTCGTGTTTTCTGGTTATTTTGATTCACAACAATGATCAGAATCTTAATGGAGGGTAGGGAGATTAAATCGCAGCAGCGATATCCCGCAAAGATTCATAGTTTTCAAATCAGATCGAAAATACAGAGGAATGTCACGATAATCAATGAAACCCGTCTTGCTCGTTTGTCCTTGATTGCTGAGACATGAGCCAGCAACGATTGACGTTAGTTTTGCTCGATTGTCCTCAGAGAGATAGAGGGTTCCGCTTGAGATTGCTGCCGAACAAGAGAGAGAGATGGGAGGGGAGGGAGATCTGGTGTGACGAGAGTAAGACCCAATGATGGATATGTTACAATCTCCACCACACAGAAATTTCAACGGTATAGATTGCGTGGCTGGAGGGACATGAGGGAAAATGGACTGGAGAGGATCCAGATCCCAAAATATCACAGTGAGGAGGATGATGATATTGCAGAGGAATACCACTCCGTCCCAGCTCTTTCTTCCCATCTGACTTCTTTGACTCGTATCTGGGTCACTTTGACCGGGTGATTTGGATAGCAAAATAATATGATTTTTTTGATAATTTTTTCACCATATTATAGAGCACATTTTACTCTACAACACCATGTAAAAATTATCAAAAAAATTACATCGATTTACTATTCAAATAACCGGGTCAAAGTGACCCAGTGAATAGTGACAAAAGTCAAATTGAGAAGAAAGAGCTGGGACGGAGTGGTACATGTTTTGACATAATTGACAAGTCATTTAAGCGAATTGAGTTGCCGATGCCATCTAGCAATTATTATTGGATGGATCTTAAAAGTTATTGAGATTGTGCTGCCCTGTACTTGAACATCAAGACCGACGACTCTATTTATATGACTTAAATATGTGGCTGATGAATGGCGACTGTGGCGGTGAAAACAGTGTTATGTGTGGTCTAAGCAACCGAATTTCACTATAGCGTTAGCACGCTTTGCAAATCCAGTTGGACCATGGAGTGGACTGGGTGATTTTGAAAGAACGTGATCTCTTATTGTGGAACCCTCACACCGGGGAGACTATGAAATTTTCGGGAGATGGTGTCAAATAACACTACTTTTTTAACAAACACGGATACCTGATTATCGGTCGACAAGGTTTTCTATACCGTGAAAGTTTTGCTTCAGTATTTTGACATAAATATGGAGAAGAGATCATCTATGAATTATTTTATGTGTTAATGACTTGGATTTTCACAATTCTTGTGAATTATTTTTGTTTTCTCGTGAGGAACCTACACGTACACACCTAGTTGGTGAACTATAAAATGTTTTTCATTTCACTGAATGTTGTAGAGCTTCCATGTACTAAATGGGGTGGGCTTATCCAGCTTAGAGGTTGGGCTGAGTATTTCTTTGACCCAACACGCATGAGCTTACCCAGCTTTATGGTTGGGCTTCAAATAACCCATCTCAGTGCAAGTTGGTCGACCATCTCAGTACTTAGAAGGATCCGTTTGGGCGGCCGAAACCTACCCAAGTACTGGAGAAATCCCAGCCCAAACCTGACCGAAATTTTGGCTCGGCCCAATTCGGCTCGGTTAACGGGCTTGAATTACGTGTTTTTTACAGCATCAAAACATCATGATAATATATCGTAGAAAAAAGAAAAAAAATTATCAAAATGTGTGAGCACATTAACCTTGAAGTAACTCTGGAATATCAATCTTTAAAAATTCTGGTTGTCTTTACTGATGACAAAGGGGCTGTTTGGATTAGAGAGTTTTGTGGTTTAGGCCTTTAGGGTAACCCCAACCAACCTATGTTTGGATTAAATAGTTGAGTTATTCCCTAAAAAAGCTGGGTTTTGGTTATTCCCAACTCCCAAAACGTACAGTTGGGTTCTGGTTGTGGTTGACCAAACCCCTCAATCCAAATAGTCCCAAATAGTAAGAAGGGTTTGTTACAAAATTGTCAGCAAACAACATTCTTGAGCCACCGGAGATTACAACACACACTATGGCCCTGTTTAGATAATAAGGTTGGGCTAGTTTGGTTAACCTAGCCAGGTGAATGTTTGGATTTAATGGTTGTGGTTTTGAGATTTTGACTTTTATGTGAGTAGAAAAATGAGTGGAATGCGGGTCCTACAAATTTGGGTTGAAGTTTTTGTTAACTTTTTGTAGGAGTTAACCAAACCATGGTATCCAAACAGGACCTATGTGAATTTGTTTAGGCTTGCGCAAGCTGGCACGGACACCGCGATAAATTCACTAAAAACATGATACATCTATTAACATCAAATAACATTGTTATGAGTTAACATATAAGTGTAACCTATGGCATATACAATCTTATGGCATTTATCAAAGAAACTGCACCTGTTCAGGACCTACGAAAAAGAACACTTCATCCATTGTCCCACTAATCCTATTTACAAATCGTTCTATTATTATTCCTTTAAACAAAAGCAAGTATACAACTAAAACTGGCGATTTATCATTTGATTGTGACATTGATGACAAGGTAAGTCTATGGTATGCCGAGGAACATATCAAATAATGACCATCTCATATGGTCTTATGCAAGGAGATTGGTGAAAGCAGCGGTTGTTATATATATATGGTCTTATGGAGTTTTGTAGTTTCTCGATTTTGTTTTCCCAGCTGAGGGTTTTGTGGTGAATTGAGGGTGAACTGATGGGAGAATTTAGGGAGATTGGTGCCCCATTCCTTGTTTAAGCATGGGTTCAAATGGGTTGACCAACATTCACTATTTAATTTAGACGAGTTGGTTCTAACACATTTAAAAGTAGCATGCACGGACGTACAAATTGGCTGGGCTATTTTTGACAACTCGGTTTTACATTACGTAATATTGTTTGTAACGATATCTCAGCTGGGTGGTAGCTCAAGTGGTAGAGCGTTGGAAGCACCTGCATGAAGTCCTGGGTTCAATTCCGGTTGATGACAAAACAATTTCTGAAAAAAATACCTCAAGACTGTTCATGATCATCCAGACACAACGTAATATTGATATTACGAGTTAAAACTTAAATGAGTTGTGCCCACCAAGTTCAACTAAAAAGTAAAAGCTATTTGTGGAAATACGGATGTATCATATATATCAAACTTGCTTTAACTCTCAAGTACAGCCATTTAAGTTTCATAAATCTTCAATAAACTGAAGCAAGAGTTTCGCAGTAAAGAAAATATTTCCAGTGATCATGGTCAACGTGAAACGACACAGCTTCTTCTCCCGTTTGTGGGTGGCACAAGAAGCGCCGCCACCATAGGTTTGACCACAAAACCAACCAATCTGTTCCATCCTTCCGAAAACTTCCTATTGGATATGCACACTCCTCTTTAGCAAATAGGCTAAAGTTCGGATGGTCTAACCAAGACTGGCTAGTCTCACCACAATTATTCATCACCCACACATCAAATTCATGTCCTACGGGTGAAGCAACGTTATTGCAGACTTTTAACACAACCACTGCTATAGCTTCGCCGTAAGGAACACCTTTGTAACAATGACAAGAGGGCAATTCAATTTTCCTAAACAACTCATCCACCATATCGAAACAAAAGAGATGATCCAGATATGGACTATCATCGTATTGCATGGTCCAAAACATAAATCTCTCGACGCATGTTACCCAATCAATCACACCACTTCTGTCAGTTTCAAACAAGAAATCTATTTCCTTCCTCGTCCATGAATCTGCACTCGATGTGAACAAATCTACATCACCGTCATAACTACGAGAAAATAGTATCTTAACCAATTTATAAGTGTCGGTTCCCAGATCCAAAAAAAAACCCACATTGGAAAAAGACGGGATAAGGTAGGCTAGGACAGATAATACGCCTAAAAGCCGTAGTGGCAGGGTTCCAAACTATAAACTCATCCTCATTTGAGGTGAAAGAGAAGCCAGGGCCGGCCTCAACCCTAGGCAACTTAGGCCCTCGCCTAAGGCCACGGATTTTGGTAGGCCTCATTTTATGGAGTAATTCTAATTAGTTATGTATATATCTAATTAATTTAGAAGAATCTATTCTATAAAACAGCATAGTTTAACTAACTCATTGTTTTTCAGCCGTTAGATAGATTAAATCATTGTCAGCCATTAGATCTCACCAACTTTAGACAAAAAAAACTACCAGTAAGTTACAATTCTAAAAATAAAAAAAATTGTTTCACACACGACCTGTGAAGCAGCCCACAAACCTTCCACGACCCTCTTTCTCTCACTTCGTCTCCCTCACAGACGACATCACCGTCGACATCTCCAATTTCAGCTTCTCCCCAACTTCCCATTTCAATCGCCTTCGTACTCGCCATAGCAATCGCCGTCGCTTGGGGAACCTCGAATGTTTCTTATCCTCTTTTCTTAGATTAAGCCACTAAAGACCTCGCTTCACCTAAGGTATGTGCTTCTTTTTCCTCATCCACCTTCTTCGATTTTCAGGTTCTTCTTGGATTTCATTCTCAGTTTCGGTTTCATTCTCAGTTTTGCCGTCGCCGCCTGAAACGCTGCCTGAAACCCCGGCCAATTCGTGTCTTTGAAGTTTGGTAAGTAATCGATAGTTTTGTCTGATTCTGGGAATTGGCTGAAATCTTTATCGCCGAATTGATTAGTGTAAAATTGGTTTTCTTTTTCTCTTACCTCTTTGATTCATTCAGTCCGCAAAGTCTGTCCTTTGATTAGGGTTTCGCTGGACATCAATCAAGCAAACCCAGTTGTTGTATTTTCTTTTCGTACCACATCTGTTAAGGGCTTTTACTGGAATTGGTTTGGGGCTATGATTTGGGTAGAACATGAGGTGAATCTAGATTGTGGATGGGTTTGATTTTCTGGTGGTATCTTTTTGGTTTAGTACTCTGATTTGGTGTTGGTATTTAATCTGATATTTAACCTGATTGTATACCCTGGTACATCCCTCATTGTATAACCCTGGTGTATGGGTTGGTAGCTTTCATCTTAGCCAAGTTTGTCGCACTTGCTCCGGTGAATGCGCGTCAAGTTTTCATAAACAGTTTCTTAAACAATTGATTTCGCAAATTGGGGGTATCAATTTTCAGTGTTTTGTTGGATCAGATAAATCAGTTGGTTCCGCATCTCAACAATCCGTTCACTTTGCTGCCTTACCATCTCAACCATCCGTTTACGGAGGCAATAATTTTCGGCTTCAAACTTCGATTACGTAAGTTCAGTTATCTCTTTCATATATGTAAGTTCGGTTATCGGCTAGGTCTGTGTTCCTAACGTCTTTCTCCCTCATGGTTGCTACAGAGGAAACCCCTATCACCAAAATTTAACCAATCAAAATGATGAAACCCAGGGCTTTGTAGCTCCTGCATTTGGCGGTTCAACAGGGAGCTCCCTTCTTCTCTTATACCAAACCCTCTTTCCAGGTAATCTATCTTCTAATCTATCCCTTCTTAGATCGATTGGTGGTGGTTTCAGCCATATTACGGCTGATTGATTGATAGTGATTGTGGTTGTCTAAGCCTCACACTTTAGTGTCCCTTTGAATTAGCATATTGTATTTTGCTAATTTATTTGCATGACATGTTCTTCGAAACCTGGGGTTTAATAGGCAGTATCTAAGTGTCTTTACTCCTTCTCAACATATTTTGTCGTAGTTTTTGTAGTGAACTCTGAAGTTAATACCCCTAAAAAGAGGAGCATTATTCAGTTTTCTGAAATTTTGCCAAGTATCTCCCTCAACATACATTTTTCGCCTTCTATATTTTTTTGCATGTATCTCTTGCTTGCAGTCAGTCTGATCTATCGAGTTGTCAGTGGTCATGTAATTCTAATTGTTGATTTTGAGTCTAACGTTACATAGTTGATGTTCCTGTCATATGATTTGTTTTCGTTATCTTGGTGACTACATTCAGTATGAGGGTATTTTGTCACGATGTTGAGAATTGTGAATGTGGCTTTTGAAGGTAGTTCATGTCTAATTAACTAAGACTCCCAAACTGAATTCATATTGAAATTCATGTTTTTTGAGAGTCTGCAAAACCTGTGCCTTCTTGCCGAATTTCACTGCTACTGTTAGTTTGTTTGTGAAGTTAGGATAACAACTTAACATTTGTAGGGTTCATAGCCTGCCTTGATGTTGCATCCTCTTTTCATCTACAGAGCATACTACATTAGTTGTCTTGGAGTCTTGGAGATATCATAACTAAGTGTTTCCGTTAAACATGATACTTTAAGCATTTTGGAATGAATTGTTTGCTTGCCTGCTTGGTAAAATGCCTTACGGAATAGAATGATTCAGTTCATTTGTGTGAACTCTTACAGATGTATTAGACCCCATGGGTGCCTTTCCCGAAGAAATGTTCACATGTTATTATGTACTATCTTTTGTTTAGAAAATCAAAACCAATATGAGATTGATAGGGCCGTAATATTTTACCAAAAGGTAATTAAGAGGATGTATGAATTTCTTAGCTGGATCATGTCGGGGTTTCATCATAAACATATGTAGTGTGTGGTACATGTCATTGATGGCTATGCTTCCTAGCTGACTATTAACGGTTTTTTTTTGTTCTGAAAGTTTGTCTAATATAGAATTTCATTTAGAATTAAGCTGCAGGTGGCGGAAGCTGATTATAAACGTCAGGAATGCAGCTGCATGTATACACTTGACAAGGTGTGTATGTCATTGTTCTTTTCCACATTTTTTGCACTAAATTAGGGCTACTAATGGGATGCTGATTTCTCCAGTCATATAGTACTGATCTTTGATTCGTAGAACTTCCAGGGCTACATGCGTACTCTTTTTTAGGGGGTTGGATGAAGGTAAGCCAGGTTTCCATACCGCTTTGATTTTACCCTGAAGATATATATATATATATATATTATTTTTACGGACAACTACTTACGATGCAGTGTTTGAAAATATTATCTTGGTATGCATCTAGACACGTCTATTGTAAATATTGGATTTCTTAGGATAGTGCCCAGGGCACGGGCAATCCCCTATTACGTCCAGGTCCTTTTTCATGTTAGCTACTGTGATATGTAATTACAGAGAAATGGTTTCTGATTGGTCCCATGTTGTTTGGAAGGTTGGACCTTAGGGAGCTTCAGACAAGCATAATCAAGAACTTGAGATTGTCAGCTTGAAGAACATACTGAAGTACTGAACCATTTGTTAAAACAATGGTCAAGAATATTTCACTATTTTATGAAGACACCATCCATTGTTCTTTAGCATTACAAGCAGTGAAGTCCAACTCTTTAAGTTGTAGATTTTAATGTTCCATAGTGTTTGAATCAATTGAATTCTGTATGTTACACAGTTCAATGCAAAAAGCGATTTGGACCATTTGCTCATTCCAGAATTTGTGGTGAAGATGCATACTAATTTTAAGTACTATATATTCAATACCAGAAGTCATTTTCTAGAACAAGTTGAAGTCAGTAATGTGTTCTTTTTATGACCAAGCAAATGAGCATCACACATTTTGTCAAAAGATTATGGTAACTCACTATAATTTCCAATTCTTTGTGTTTAAGGTTTTGTGGATCATACGTTGTCGTTCCTGTTGTTCGGCAAGAGTTAGTCACTTAATCGACGGTATGGATGGAACTCGCGTTGGAGCTTTAGACTGAGCCACGATGGTAGTCTGGGCTGAAATTGTTGTGGAGAGACTGACGGTTGCGACTGGTCACCGAATGGCAACTTAAGACCGTCGGTTATCTCATCATGGCTCGGACCAATTTTGTCGTCCGAATCAACTGTTTGTCCGAAATTGGACCAATTTTGTTCAACAGCTTATCAAACTCGGTTTGGTATGCCAATATCGTCGTCCACTTAACTTTGACAACAGATCAAAATAATCATGATAGTAATTTTGATCAAAACGAACGGTTACATCATCAAGAAATGCAGTAGTGAACCCGAATTGGGCTTCGCGATACCGAAACTAGTCTACTGCGTGATTGGAGGACGGTGGGAAGCCCCGACGGTCCGGCGACAATTCGTATGCGGAAGCCATTCCGCGTAACTGTGCTCGGTGTCGGAGTCGACCCGGCGGCGTGCCTGGGCCCTGGAGTGTACCGGGTCTGATTAACAGTCAAATCCGGTTGCGGTATCCGGGTCGGGTCGTCTGGTGGGTCAGGGTATCCGGGTTTTAACCCAGATCAGGGATGGGGCTGTGTTTCCGGGCAGGAATTGCAGAATTGTTGTTGTTTCGTAATTATGAAGAGTTTCAAAAATTTCTCATCTCACATATATAACTGTTCTGATATAACCTAGTCTCATTTGACGATATCCACTCTTTGCATTAGTACCGAGTGATAAAACGAAGTAACTCTTTGTCCGAAGATTCGTGTTGACAATTGAAGATTCAGAGAGGTTTTGGAGAAGAAGACGAAGTTCACCAACGACTTGTTCTCTGGAAACATCAATAGTTTGATAATATATTTCTTTCTTTTGTTATTTTTTGTTTTTATGTCCATGCCATTCAAGTAGGCGGTTTTGAAGTACAAAAATTTGGTCGATTTTCACAAAGTTTAAAAGTACTATTACCTCTGTTCCAACTGATTTTTCTTTTTGAATTTTGAGATTACTTTGACCGACTAATTTAACTAACGATATAACAATCTTTTCATGCAGTGTTAAGACTGATATACAATCTTATGAAAAAAATGAACATATTTTCGTATCATATCGTCGGTTAAAATTATTTTTGAATATTTGCGTAAATGCCCATAGTGTTTACTGAACTCCTCCGCAATACACTGAAAATATCAATATCAGGGTGTTGTGGAGATCAATCACACTTTGAACACGTATGTTTCGACCGACTTTTATCACAAATCCGGAACTACTAAAATCTAATAGGGCCAGATAGAAGCAGCCTGGCCCACAAAGGGATCCCATGTGCCTTCAAGGCACGCACGCCTCTCTTCTCACCCTCTTTCTCGATTTTGGACTTGGAGTGCGAATCGATTTGACTTGGACTTTACTTCCAGTGCTTCTCGCCCTCTTTCTCGATTCTAGGGTTCGTGGGCTTAGCTGTTAATTGGATTGGAACTAAGTTCATCGCCGACGAAGAGGAGGGCTTAGCTGTCGATTTGACTGTTTCGCTCGACTTGGGCTCGCTCGCAGAAGGTAATCCGAGTGCCGTCATTTGGGCATTTCTGGGTGTTAGATGCCATTTTTGGCAGTTCATCTGGGTTTGCTAATTTTATTTTCTTCAATGTTAGGTGAGGTCTAAAACAGAGTTGGAAGAGGGAGCCGTTGGCTCTGATCAACAAGTTTCGACAAACCGCTAATGTAACTGCTCCCACCCTCTTTGCTACGATGGTTTGGCTTCTTAAATTTGAACTGGGAAATAATTTAGATAGCTTATCTATCTACCTTGATTGATTTTCCATCTAAAAGAGCATACCTCATTAATAAGTGTTACCAAAAGGTGCTGCTATGTTTTGATTCACAGATGGTGGTCCGTTTAACAAGTGAATTCTGATTTCCAATTTTAATCCTTTTTGCTTCTTTTCCAGTGGTTGGTGCTAATTATCCATCGTCTGTAAGAATCCTTGAGTACGATGTTGGTTCATGAGTCATACCTTACCTCTTTCACTCGCATAATTATTCGGATCATGGTTTTTTCTTTGGCAATATATTTTGAGTTTTAACTTTTAAATTTTATAGTCTCTGCTCGTCATCTTTGAATTTCTACCTGCAACTGAATAAGCCCCAATTAAATCATAAATGGTAGCAGACTATTGAACCAATGCTCGACTTGGATGGTTCCCTTCTCTCATTGCTTGTAATTGTGGTGAGATACATTTTCGAATTAAGTGCCGGATATTCATTTAGCTCCCTTCAATTTCAAATTCAACTTTATGGTTGAAAAGAATGAGAAGATGTCATGTTATCTACTTCTGGGCTTCTGGCTTGCATGAAAACTAATGAAGCAACCTTCGTCCCTGAAGATAGACTATTGTGTTTTTCTTTTGGACCTTTGCTCACCAGTAATCTGGATGGTTTTGTTCAGGTCTATAGGGGATAGACAAAGCAGAATTCTATGGATGCTTAACCGGTATGCCCTTTTGTTCTACAACATAGTAGTTGTTTTATGCTTTCTTCAGTTATCTTTTACATTGTGATATAATCATACTTCAATTGTCACATTCAAATGTGGATATTGAGTATCGAATTGTCGACTTCTGATTTTCTCATATATTTAATTGTAGCTCATTCATTAAAAAATCTTAATTTAAGCACTATACAGTCCTATTACAGACAAATTTAGAAATTATGATTTGTGATGTCCTTAGTAATGTCATTGTTTCCTACCCACTTAACATATTTTTTGTTCTTTTGTGGGTTGGTTACTCTTTATAGTTTTAGGCCTGAAATTGTTTTTTCCATTTCTTAGTATTATTCTTAGGGTTAATGTTAGTCCTCGATGGGCATTGTAGTTGCAGTGGCCTAATATTCTTATGATGTGTCCCACTTCATTTTCGTCTGTTTTGGATTTTGGTTTAGGTGATCAGGTTTAAAAGGTTTGATTTCTCATTTTGTAGGCAAGGTTGGTGCAAAGGATTATTGGAAAAACAACTTCGTTGTCTGTACTTGTGACACAGTAACCTGGGAGTAGCACAAGAAGCCCTCTGAAGGAGCACCAGCTTCTCAAATGCTTCCATCTTTTAGTAGGTATGTAAACTTCTCCCCATAACCCCCATTTGATAATTTTGTAGTATCTATTTTTTACTTTGATTGGTTTCACATCTAAAGCATGCATATGCTGAGTATTCTTTTAGAAATGTTTAGTAATAATCTATGGTTTGTAATTTTGTCCAAAACTCGCATTTAGAGTAATAAGCCACATGATTTATGGCTGATACATCTGTAATAAGTTCATGCAGAATGCATACAAGATGGTGTAGTAAGTTTATAGCTACTTGTAGCGAGGGGTAAGTTTATGGCGATTTGTAGTGAGGGGGTGGTTAGAAAGTAATTGAGAATTCAGGGTCCATCCGGTATTTAGCTGAACGGTGTCGTTTGAACTCCAATCACAAAGAAGCAGGCTCTCGAAAGGGAGGAGTTAAATATTTCTACTTATCTGCAATGTCTTGAGTTACACCGGTGGCCCCTTGAGGGCCGAGCACAAGGAACTTAAGACCCTAACCGTGGGATTGGCCCCTGTCAACATACGTTCTGGCGTCTCTTAGTTAGCACCAGAGACGAGCCTTCTCCTTAGCATTAGAATAAATGATACCTAAACCTTTGGGTGTTAAGTAATTAAATATTTGTTTTTTAACATCAAGGCTCTTTCTTTAACGACACTTCTCTTTTGATTTTTCTTAAGTGACTCAACTCGCAGTTGAGTTCCAAAAGTGTAAATTCAAGAGGAGCTAGCAATTTAGACTAAACCTAGAGAGGCAGAACAACCATGTTTGTTTAATTCCAAAGCAGAACTTTATAATTTGCAGTCGTTTAATCAGTTCATGCCTTATCCAGTTTCCGAGGTACCTTCTTCACTTGGTATTCATTTAACAGTAATATTTTAAGGTCCGCTTCGTAAGTCTTCGAGAGATTTCTACTTTCTAAAGTTTAATTAAAGGTCTTATCAATCAAAATACTCTTTGTATGATTAAATTTCTTAGTAAAAATTATCACAAGGAGAAACGAAGTTTTTTTCTCTTTAGAATTGATTGATATGCCTGATTGCCTGTTATGAACTATACTCGGTGTTCAAAATTTCGAACCACCATGTTGAATACTTATCCTGCCCTTCATTTCCCAATACAGCTCAGGAAACAAAGGAAACATTGAGAGATTCGACCAGATCAGGTTAATTCATTTACTCTTGTCAACTGACTTAGTTTCTTTTCTCTTTGGATCTCAAATGGATGTTTCATAGTTTATGCAATATGATGCACTCACTAAATTTTAAAGCTTTAACATAATTTGTTAGAGGTACAATTCGACTATGTTAGCATCTTAGCAGAAACTACACAATAAGGAAACCAGATCACAATTGCCAATGTCAAGATATCTGGGCTAGATGTTTTTATTGGTTCTTTCTTTTTTGTTTTAGATGAAATAGAGTTGGAAACTTATATTCTGAAACAACAAGCTACTGCTATAGGAAGTAGAGTTTTTGGTAGGAACCCTACTTTGCCCAAACCTACAAAACAGGCTCTTTTGACACATGTACTGCAATACCTCTAAGCAGACTTAAGCTCAGTTATAAGTTTACGTCAAAAAAGTCTACGGCAAAAAAATGAAGAAAAAAGATATGCATGTTTGGTGTAAAAGTTGTTACGTCTAAAAGTTCTAGAAAAGATTAAAAATCCAACTTTTTCTTAAACTCATTTACACTATGAACTTATTAGTCAAATCCAAACGTTCGGCTTATAAGTCACACACCAAACACTACTTATAAGTTGTCTTCAACTTATAATCCATAACTGACTTATAAGCAGCTTATAAGTCCTACCAAACTCCCCCTATATCATCAAACCATTGATGCTGTAATGAAAGAAAAATAAACTCCATAGCTTGCAAGTATGTAATACTTCTAAGTTTCACCGGTATTGTAAGGTTTGTGCTTCAGTTTCTAACGAACATATTCAGAACCATTGGAATATGACGTGACTTCATATTGGAATCCCTTTATAATGCTTTCTTCTTCTTTAGATTCACCATTACATAGTTTAGATTTCTCAGTCCTCTTTCTAACATTTCGTCAACTTCATTTTCAGAAACAAGAACCACCTTCAGAATTTGCTGAACAAGCTCCCAGAACAAGGATTTCAGCTCATATAGATTCAAGAGATAATCAAGCAGGAATCCCTGATTCTGTTCTTATCAGTAACCACTCTAGCTCAGGCGAGAAGGACATGAAATATCTCTGAAGATCTCATACCTCCTGAGCCTTACTCTTCACAGTCTCGCGATTGCTCCCAGAAGATCAAAACGCTGGCTTCTAAACCAGTATGTTGCTCTTTTAACTATCCTGATTTTTTATATCCCTGAAACGGTGGTATGTCTTAGCGAATGACAACCACAAAAGAAGAAGAAAATGAAATTGTCCAAGGTGTCAGATACTGGCAAGGTGCCACTTTGTTCCTCACAACATACAAAATGCTCTTGTTGTGATGCAACAGAGAGCATAGAATGGAGGGAGGGACCTTTTGGACCAAAGATTCTTTGCAATTCATGTGGCATTTAATACAAGTAAGCAAAGTGTGAGCCATTTTTTTTTAGTCGCAGAAGTGTCACATGTTTAGAAAATGTTCTTTTAGCCTACACGTTTTATATTTTCCATCCATGTTCGTAGAAGGTGCACATTTTTCTGTGCATTGTACAAAAGATGAAGTGAGTATAGAGAAAGATAATGCCATTTTATTGCTGTTGAGAGTATATTTGTCTCAGTCTGTTTAAGTTTCTCCTGTTGTATGCTTAGGTGTCCGTTCACACCATCCGCGTGCCAAAGCAAAGCATTGTGGCCTGACGTTATGAATGAACTGAAAACAAAGGTATAATCTTGTTTGCCCCTGTGCTTTACATTCGCATTTGCCTTGGTATAATCTGGTGTATTTGCTTTCGTCTTTCTAGATTCAAATTGTTATAATGTTTCCCTCTCATTTGGTAAACATGTTTGACCTTTTTCTTTCTAAACATCTGCAATTCTTGAACATGTCGATTTGTCTCATCCACATGCTGAGCTTAGATTCCTTGATGTTTTCTACCATAAGATATAGAAGGTATCTTAGTTCAATTTGTTTCATCCACAAGCTTGTGGGTTAATTATCGAGAGAAGGATCTGTTCTAATTTGGCTCTGTTGTACACATATATTTCGTTCCAGTGAAAAGATTGAGAACAATAATGATCAATATTGGACATTACAGGTACAGGATCCTATTTGCATCAACAAGACCTTCAGCAAATCAAACGAAGCTACAATACTACAGGTCGTAGCACAGGTACCGCGCGCGCAACGTGCTCCATATCTGTGGTAACTTTCTTCGAATCCCAGCCTCCAGTTCCTACCCCAATCCACCAGCCCCCAAGAAAAGGTTGAAGAAATCGCAGTATTCGTAATCATACTTTGTAAGCCCTGGAGATGCTGCTACTGGAACCATGAAACTGGTAATATTTTATTACCTTCAAACATCTTATGTTTGAATAATGTGAATCCTATCTTTATGCTCCATATCTGTGGTAACTTTCTTCGACTCCCAGCCTCCAGTTCCTACCCCAACCCACCACCCCCCAAGAAAAGGGAGAGAATATCTTAACAAGTTGGGCAGTTATTAGCGTATTTTGTAGACCAGAACAAACAAGTAAGAATCATTAGCCTATATAATGACTCCATATGTAACAGAAACGTCGTTTTAGATTAGCTGCAGTGTTATATGGGTTAGAATGCCTCTGGAAACGCAGGAGCGTATGATAAGATTAATAGGAAGGAATAGAGTTGGAAGCGTATTTATTGTTTTATATGAAACCAAGAAGGGGGTGCTGAGTACCTGCAGTGTTCAACTGGGTAAGCTACCCTTAGAAAACAGATACTTGGTAAAAACAATAGGATTTAAGGGATTTATCCTGAAATCTTCGAGGGGTAAATAACACTAATTAAAGGTTCCCTAGCTAATAAAGGCGTTTTATGTTAATGCACTAAATCAAATGTAAGAACTTGCATATGGTTTTTTTTTTTTTTTTTTTTTTTTTTAACACATGCTAGCCAAATTGGTTTCTTTATTGCGAGGAGAGGTGCGAAAAGTATGTGCAAGGGTTGTAAAGTTATAATAGGTGAGAGTTTGACCACCCGTCACAGGTTTTTGGTTTTGGCCATTTGTATTAGGATCTAGATGGAAGACTAGATGCCGGGGAACTTACTAGGTGGAGGAATTTAAAAGGTGAAAACTTACAAGTTTGTAGATCAGAGGATGTTTGAGAGGGAGTTCAAAAGGTGGGCACGGATATTTTGGGCCAATCTAAGGGAAGTGGGGCACCATCTAAAGAAATGTGATAGTGCAGTGAGGTCCAGAGTGCTGTTAAAACGAAAATGAGACTTCCACAAAGCCTGATTTACAGAGATACTACAAAATGGCTAAAGCTGAAAGTAAGAAAGCCATCCGAGAGGCTAAGGCGAGAGTGTATGATGGTTTTTATGAAAAACTCCAATTATAAGGTGGTGACGATTCCAAAATTATCTTGTTCATCAGGATCTTATATCCCAAAAGAAATGTTGACTGAATTTCAACTGGAGCCATATTGCTGTAATTGATTTGGTTTCTCCTGAAGATTTCACTTACTACAAAATTGAATGCTGCACTCAAGAGGTAGCTTCTCTAGAGTTTAAATTCGCAAAGAGGAAAACCAAAAGTATGTTGTTAATGAGTATGATCTGTTTTCGTCTTCATTTTATTCCTTCATTTCTGATAGTACGGTTTTGCAGATCCTTTTGTCAATGAGTTATTTCGAATCATATTGAAAGGGAGGTGCCTGAGGATAGTTTGAACTTTGATGGCATGTTGATTTCCTTCTCTTATTAATAATGAAATGACTAGGCTGTTTCCTGGGTAGGTGGTTTGTTACTGTTCCCTGAAGAAAATGTGTCATTGGTTGCTGTAGAATCCTTGTGCTCACCCTTCTGAACCATTGTTAATACCCTCGTCTTCTTCCCAATGCAACATCATGTAAGTTAATTTTTCTTAGTTGCTTTTACCTAAATATTAGTTTTCAATTAATGCAATATCATATAAGTTCATTGTTACATCTAACAACTATTCCTGGTAAACAAGTTCATCACATGCTTACACTCAACTTTAACTCACAATGTTTCACTGCCCGTATATCATGAATAATAGTTTGCCTTTTTACATTACGTTTTTCTTTGAACTAAACGACAGTCTGTTATAACATAAACAGAGTTAAATGCTAATGCACACAAGCAATGTTGTTACTTTTACTATTTTTTTTAATGAAATTGGTTCTTTTAGATGTGTTCTTTGTTATGTATTATTACTTTATTAGACAAATTTCTTTACTACTATTTCCGATAGCAACCTCTTAAGTAAAGATATATACCCTTTATCCCAAAATAAGTGTCATGGTGTACTTTTCACGAAGAATTGTAGATGGTTTGATTTGATAGATTTAAAACTCATATTGTGAAATGTAAAAGTAAGAAGTTTAAATAGGTTATTTAGGGAAGTGGATGAGAAAAAATTCTGAAAGTAGGACACTTAAATTAGGACCTCCCGAAATGAAAGAACACACTTAAAGTTGGATGAGGGAGTAGCATGCTATAGTCATTGGTTAGAAGTAATATGATCTCACTATTATCAGTGTGGCCTGTCAGATATTCTTGAAAGTTCCTTCGGTTTCTTGCCTTGTCGATGCATTCCACAGATTCATTTCCAACAGTTTTAATTGATTATCCTCGCATATTTTCTCAAAATTATTTCTACTATCAGTTCTTGTTTTACTTAGTTGTTAACTGCCATATTATACTGTTAATTATTATTACTATTATTATTGTTGTTATTATTATCATCATCATCTGAAGTTGGGTATCTATTATAGACTGAGAAAGGTGGGTCTGGAATTGTGGCGGCTGAAGATATTAAGCAAGGAGAGTTTGTTATAGAATTTTTCAGAGAAGGTACTTGACTTTCTTGCTTTCTGGATTCTGCATTTGTCCCTTTGTTGTAACTTCTACTGTGTAAAAGCTTGAGGTGGAATTTTATACTGAGTTCAGTATCTTCGATGCAGTTATTGATGACAAAACATGTGAGGAAAGACTGTGGGGAATGAAAAACCGAGGAGAAACAAACTTTTACCAATGTGAAATCATCGGGATATGGTGATTGATGCCACATACAAAGGAAACAAATCAGGATATATCATTCACATTTGCTGCCCAAACACTGAGATGCAGAAATGGTACTGTATCTTATTTGTTTGTTCACGTGTTTGGCGGTTGCTATTATAGTCTTACAATGATTTTCTGTGTGTTGAGAGAATTGACGGTGAGACAAGAATTGGCATTTTTTCAACTCAGGACATTAGTAAGGGCGATCATCTGACCTATGTTTACCAGTATATGGTGATTCTTTCAATTTTTGCCGATTTTGATCTACTAATCGATCTTCGATAGTGCATGGATGATGATATGACTTGGTCTTGCTTGATTTTATTTTGACTTCTAGCTTACATGACTAGCATAATATTTCGTCCTCCTTTGTGATGTTCTCCCAGCCATTACTGTTCTTGTTTTTGGGAACTCAATACCTGCAAATCTGACTTATTAATTTGGCAGGTTTGTTCAATTTGGTGCAGACCAAGATTGCCATTGTGGTGCTTCTGGATGCAGGCAGAAGCTGGGAGTCAAACCCAGCAAGCCCAAGGTGCCTTCCTCTGATGCTCCATTGAATGTTGTTGCATGCCAAGTGGCTGTATCATCTCCCAAAGCGAAAGCACCTCTAGCTGGGAAAAATGTATGTGTTCTCATGAATATTATATAAAGGCATGTTTAACTTGGAAAACTGCACGAATAGATGTTAGTATTATCTAGCATGATTATTATCACATGCGCGCACCATTAGCTTGCTACTACGTTTCTATAATATTTTTGGAGCGTTTATTTGCATTTGGATGGTAAGCAGTAATGCTTTTGGCTTTTTCTTTTCATAGTTACAAACTTCAAAATCCATGAATAGCCTCTCACTCTCACCGAACTCGAATCTCTGGAAAGAAAAAAAAGTAAAATACTAACTGAGTTTGAGTGAGAAGACATAACGAGTGATTGTGACAGGCATGCTTGTCTTTATGACAAGTGATGGACATAATGCGGATGGCTATGTTAGAGCTTCAAGCATGTATAACTTACTAAAATTTTAGAATGAATACGTCTCTTAGTTCTTTTTTAAATTAAGAAATAAGTATCTGAGTTCGTTCTTCATACATCTATTATTTCATCACCAATATCCTAGATGAAGTCATGAAGGTGCTTTGTGAAATAATACGAGTCAATGAGGTCAATTGTTAGTAGTTGCCTTTGTGAAGTGGATTCAATTGGCTCTGGATGCGAAGATTAATGTTGAGAGCTTGAAGTTGACTTTTGCTGGATTTCCATGCATTTATTTTGCTTAAGTGACATTCCGTTTGATATGTTTTTCTCAAGAAATATATTATTTGCATACCTTTTCTAATCTATATTGCGGTGTGACTGTTTTTATTTTACTTGATTATGATCTTTTGTGAAATGTTACTGATTGTGGCTTTCTTTCTGGAAAGGTTTATCACAATGGAGTTCTACATATTGGTAAGCAAAGTTTGACTCTGCATTTATGTTGTAGTGATTGCAGTTTTTTTTTTTTTTTTTTTTTTTTTTTTTTTTTTTTTTTTTTTTTTTTTTTTTTGAATATGACCGGTGTCGATCTAAAATCGCCTACGGTTGTGAATTGGATTGGGCTGTTTCATGAGGTTCTTTCAATTTCAGAATCATTTCGGCAGGATTTGTTGAAGTCTGGGGCAATGCCCTTGGTTGCTGTGATGTAAGTTCTTCTCAGCTATCTGATATATTTTTTTAATAATCTTCCGCCACCTAAAATTCTTGAGAAAGTCTCAAGAAAGCAATGCGGCTACTTACTGGCTTATCCTAATTTCCCTATCCAGGTGTCGGCTCTGCATTGCAGAATCGGCGGACCTGCTGGAGATGCTTTTGTTTAAAATTTCACGAACAGGTGGAGGAAAGAAACAAAGTGTAAAGAGTCGGGACTGCGTCTTAAAAGGAATATCTTTGGTTTGATGTTGCTGTGATAAAGAGAGAGAGAGCGTATATCGTGGATTCTAAGCCCTGCCAAGCCTTCTACAAAAGGTGGAACTCATTTACATCTGCTCCGGAGGATGAACACTTGGTACGGGTTTGCAAAGAAGATCATCCTGAAAATTGGCATGTTCAAGTTCGCCATTGAACTTTTCCACATCTTTGAAACGGGGTATTAAGAACAGTATGCATAGCTATTTATCTTTGAAATTCAGTAACCCTTCATGTGCAGCTTTCTTCGTAATGGATCGCAGATCTGGGAACGGATTGCACGGCCCTCACCATTTGTGTGTTGTTGTGTTTTATACTTTTGCCGGACGGAATGGGCTAGGAGGACGTGTTCTCCATATTAAGTTTTTGGTTTCTCGTGGCAGGTATTTCGACTATCTCTCTTACATCGACTTTGAGGCATCTATGGCAGCCCAACGAACTCAAAATGCTTTGACTCATCTTCAGGTTGGTCCGTCATAGTATGGAATTGCCTTTCATCATAGTTTTTGATAGTTGTTAATTCTCATGATGCATCAGCCTACATGAGTACGTTTTTTTCCCTTTTTCGTACTCCCTTGTCATGTTAAAGAAAATGCTCCATCCTCTTGCTCTTAAAGGAGAAAAATAGCCAGTATACTCCCGAGAGATAAGTGGATATACAAAGTGGTGTTGCTGAGACAATCTAGCTTATTTTTGTTCAACTCCTCACTACGTCGGAGTACAAACACAACAATTCCCTTTCCTGTACGAGTGTTGATAGTTCTACTTATCCCGAATCAATTGGTAAATCAGAGCAGGGCCTACAACCACGCTGAATGAGGTTTACATTTTCAAAGGGCCCGACGTCGGGATCCATTGATGTACAAATCTTCATTGCATCAAGTTGATTCCAGTGAGATAATTCTTATGCAGTTTAAATTAGCTGCTGGCCTCTGTAATTCCTCTCCTTCAGTGAGATACTCTTCATAGAACCTGCCATCTGCTCCGGTCATCTTTTGCCAATTCTTCAGTGGCTGTAGGCCCTGCAAAATAACTGACTCTTAAACGATATAGGATCTAAACTTACATACCGAATGAAAAAAGACAAAACTAGAATGTGTTTGGTTTCTCTTGCAGTTAGGAAAGATTATTTATACTAAAAGCAAGCAAGGGAAATTGTTGGAAAGTGGTCCATATTTACTTACGGATGGGAAATGGTGATAGGGGAATAGAGAGACAATGCTACAGCTTACGTTAAAAAGTGAATGGTCGGTAAAATCCCGGGATATCTGTGATTTCTGAAGGAATGTGTAGAGAATGAAAAGATAACCTTTTCTAGCGTAGAGTTGCGCAGTGCTAAAGTCCAGTTTCGGACCAAGTTCAAATCAAAGAATCGCAGTTGACTAATTTAGGTTTAGTTTGCCATGATGCTTAAGCAGCTGATGCTTAAGCAACAGATATCTGGGGTCAAACCTCTCCCTCGGCCCTTCATGAATAGTGTACCTTCATGTTGTAGGTGACGATAGTTATAGATTCATCCTTCTTTAACTGTGATTGAGTATGTGGATCCCAGGAAAACGATGGGCATCTTAACTTCATAAAACATAATTGTTCAAGGTGATTCATAGGGGATCGGTCCTCTGGATTATGGAAGAGGATCCGTTGGATGCCTTGTAGGTCGAGAGCTATGTACATAAATATCTTTTATTATACTGCGCTTCAAGAGTTTCTTGTCATATCTTCATTCCTTAGGAACACTACTAACTAGGTTTGCTTTAAATAGTTGCTCAAGATCTTGAACATCCAGATATTGAAGACTGAACTTCCTACTTGTCATCCTTGTACGATTTGATAGCTTGAAATATTATATATTACAGATAAAACCCATATTAGTACTTATGACGTACCAGGTCATCTCAAGAGAACTACACCTTTCTTTGAGAAGTTTTCGTGCACAGCCAAGTTTTCAGATGTTACATTTCATGGTTCAAATCTTATAGTTTGATTAACCCATGAAACATTGTGAGTCTTGTTTTACCTTTACTATTTATCATTGCGATGGACGCTTTTATTACGATGTTAGAGAGCAGTCGAGTGAGGTTTTGTGAGTGGTTTTCAGATTGGTCAGGCTAGCGGCACTGAGATTTATATTTCTCATTCGCTTTTAGTGGACGACAATTTTTTTATCCCCGTCTTAGGCAAGTTGTGTGGGTTATTTTGGTCGGTAGTGTCGGTTTGAGGGTTAATCTGCGTATGTCTGAGATGATTCAATTGGCCTTGTGCCTACAATTGATGTATCTCCTTAGGGATAGTGATAAAGAAGAAGAGAAAACAACTTTAAATGCCACTTGGTTTCCAGGTTAGTAATCAAGTGAGTCCTCATATGTCTAGGTAACGTGCAGTATATGTTTCCCCCAGATGATATGAGTGGAAGGAGATACAATCTTTGAATGCAAATATAGCACGAAGAAATACCACTCAAAGTTTCAGTAGTATGTATAATACTCAAGTTTACTAGAATTGCATTACTCTGTGTTTATTGATTTTAGCATTAAAATTTAGGAATATGCCTATCCACTTCACCAAAGTTATGCGCTGTTGGTAAGTGATCTCAGAAGTCCTTTCTTAACTATCACGGCAGTTCTGGACACATGTAATTGGGTGTTCCAACAACCTGGGGATGAGTGGAACAAGATCGTTGCTCACAAGTCGAAACCACGACTTCCTCTGCTAGGAATATGATGTAAAACTAATATTCCCTAGGTGTATGATAAGACTATGATAACAACACCAAGATTTTGTTAGATGAATAAGTTTATCAACATATACTTCATTCATCTACTATCATATTATATGATCACTTTTATGTAAGGAGATGGGGATTGACTGCAACGATATCGTGTGCATTAACTTAAAAGTAAACTTTGAGATGAAGCTTGACCTTTAAATTGCGACAATAACGTTTCCATGTATTGATGCATACATGTTTTGTCTGTGCATGAAATTACCATATTCTATTATACAATTAGAATGCAAAACAGAATTCGTAATCTGCAATGTTAGCTCAGAAAGATTCAAGTACTTCCGCGTAAGGATTTGATGGTCTAGATGTATGAAAAATGTGAATGCAATGAATGAAAAAGTTAAAGAATTGTCTGGGCTAAGCTTGGTGGCCACTGGACATTACTTATAACCTAACTTAATTAGTCACACCCGTCTCACAAAAAGGAGAAAGAAACAATTACCCGTTGGGAGAAAACGCATGCAGAAAAGAGGGACATCAAGAGGTTCTATTTGGGGTAAATCTGGTAGTGGTACTGAGCACTCTGCCTCTCATGATCTTATATCGGCTACTGTGTTTACCGTCCAAAATATAGGAATCAGTCAAATTCAACCAATTACAACTCAACATAGTTCTTCTAGCAGCTAACTATCATACAGCTTTACCTTTCTTGGTATCCAATTTACTTTCACTTCCTTTCTTGCAGAATCTGTTTGATGCATTGCTTACATTATGAACTTTGTTTAATATTTCCAATTTTATAATACTGTCGTATTGCATATGGTTTCAGGATATGGCAGAACTTATAAGTAAGATAAACAGATCATCAATTGGTCCTATACCTCCCTGCTATTCACCTTCCTTGTAAGTCAAATGATTCTTTAGTGGTTAAGTGCAATGTAGGTTGTTTAAAGCCTGACGATTCTCTCTTTATTTCTGTAACTTCGGCTCTCTTCTTGTGGAAGTAGTACATATTTCGGTATGTCCCAAGAAGTATCTTCAAGTCCTGCTTTCCCATCACATTGGCATACTCTCCATCTCCCATTCTGTCTACTACAAAAGTAAAATTTTGTGAAAAAAAGTATTTACTTCCCTTTTAAAATTTGCATTCTTTTGTTTGGTGCGGGAATATATCTCATTTTGACCTTTCTGATAAGGAAACTTAGTTGTTAGGACACCATAGACTCTTTACCGGGACTGTGTCAATAGGGCCTATTTTTCTCACTGGTAAAGATAACAATTAATAGTAATTTCTGGGGGAGTTAGACTGAGTTTTGATATGTAAAAGGGATAGTTTTCTTGACTGCATGGTTACAGTCTTTGATTAAGAGCTTGTTCCCTATCATGAAGATAAAAAAGAGCTTTTAATGGATACTTGAATAAATACCTACATAAAAAAGGAGGGCATTATCCGTGGATTCATTGTTAGGTTTCTTTCTTTTCTCTTTTGTTCTGGGTTCTGGATATCATTGTTGATTAACTCTGTATTAATGTCAAACAAGGGTCAAAGATGCTGTTATCCGCTATCTGAATCGCAATCCAATTACAGGCCCTCCAAAAAGCACTTGAGTCAGGGATCTTTGTTGGCACTGATGATCAGCTCCTCTTCATATCGATCAACCTCTTGGCAGATATCTCCTTGGGAGTTCATATAAGGTTATGCTTTGATTATGCTGATGTTGTCACATAAGGAAAGTAGCATGTAAACAAATAAGACATGTGTTTTGTAGTAGGCTGTTGAAGGTTTTGCATGAGTAAGATGAGAAACACAGTTGTCTTCTTGATTGTGCTGATTGTGCTAACAGACAAACATGTAGTGGTGACATATTAGTAGTAGTAGTTTTTCACCAGTATAGCTTCAACCAAGTCCAGTATGGTGATGGTTACAGGGTCTTTTTTACAATTGAGTTTAGTTTATGGTTTTGTGTTGCATTTTTTTTGGGAGATACAGTTCTCAGGTGAAAAATGAAAACAAGTAGAAGTAGGTTAGAGAATTTTCCTTGAAGCCCCGCAACATAAAAACCGCTACAACATCAAAGGCCGACTCAGCGCTACCCCGTGCGCAACGCGCGCGGGGTAAAACTAGTAACTCTTCATTTTTTTAAAAAAATGAACCATTTTAATATAAAAATATAAAAGTGCCGCCCTGGTTACAATGTTGTGCCCAGCGCAGTTGGTAAATAGCTTAGTTAAAATTCGCTGCGTCGTGGCTTCGATCCCACAATGCGTGTTTTTTAATTTTTTTCCAAAAAACTAAAAAAAAATATGAAAATTATAACGCACCCAAGGGGGCTCGAACCCTGGTGGACGAAGTCACAAGGGAGTCCATTACCATCTGAGCTAGAAGACATTTAACACATACACACATATTTAGTGTCTATTTGTATGAGAGTACAAATCCTTGCGGCCGAATCGTTCCCACCCCCCCCCCCCCCCTTTCGAAGAAATCTTGGCTCCGCCACTGCAAAAACCCATTCACACTACCAAAAAAAACCAAAATCCCCAAACTAGCAAATTTCACACTCATAAGTTCTGCATAATTTATATTCCATCACTTCATAACTGATATTGGTGTTTGCCAACTTGAGCTCCCTTGTGTGTTTCCTCAAATAGGTGGTGCACATGCATGTACACATTAAAGTCCGAAACAGATGGTGCACATGCATGTACACATTAAAGTCCTTTAGTTAGAGCATTCATCTAATTTTAGAGTGTAAAACCCCTGGAAGTGTTAAAACACTAAGAATTGCTTCACAATTTTATAATAGAGAAGATTTAATATATTATGTTGATTTTTTATACTTATCTGTAAGTTGTCGAATTAACATATTTTCCGTTGTCTTTTCAGATATGGTGAATGTGAACGTGCTCATGGAGGAAGAAAATAATTCAACCTCAATGCTGTTTTGATTAACAATGGAAATGGACTTTAATCTAGATTTTCTTTAGGCTGGTTTGTTTTGAACACTAAGGATATATGTTGACATATTTCTCATGGTTGCATTTTTTTGCCAATTTTTGTATTTAGATAAATTTTGGAGTAGTTTGGACCTTTAGCAACAACATTGGGAATTTGCATATTACTATTTTACAGATAATTTCGAGTGACTTTTGTTGATATATAAATTATTTCCTTGGCAATATGTTACGACTCGTTTCTTTATATTACGAAGAACTGGATTATTTAAATCATTTGTTACGCATTTTTACCTTTTTGTTACAAAATAGTAGTCATTATATAACTATATCGTTACAACATGGTATACTTTTTGTTACTAAGTACTGGTCAGCGTAAATTGTAAAATTATTACGGTTTGGTTGCATTTGTTGTTACGGGATATTGGTCATTTTATTGGTTACGTTCAATTTACACACGACCTTTTGTTACCGATAATCATATCAATTGTTACCAGATTTGGTAATAAAAAAAATTGCATTTTGTGACCACAATTTCGTATAAGATACGCAATTACTATTTCTAGAAAACTTAAACCAAAGTTCTTGAACATTGAAAATCTAATAAATGGAAAGGACGAATAATTCTTTTTTTTTTTCTGAATAGAGAAGCTATTTTTATATAAATTTTCAACTAAAATTAGTCCAGAGTACCTCCTAATTCCTATATTAGTGCAATTCTAATACACTCCTTAATATATAGATATAGATGTTGATAGCTTGGTTTAGTTAATTGTCTTAACTCTTAGAGCATCTCCAATGGTTAGGTTAAAAAGTTAGTTTAGTTATAATTTACATAATTAGAAGAAATAACAAGCTCCAATGGACTAGTTAAATGACTCAATACTTTACATATTATGTATCCCGCTCTCTACTAGTAGCTAGCTAGAAAGTAGGAAGTTAAACTTTTTGTGTCTATCTCTCTCCTACTTTAATTTAATAAATAAATATTTTTATAATTTCATACCTACAAGTTATTTAAAATACATGACACCATTGGAGCAAACACTAAATAGTTCACTTAGTTAAAATTTATACTAGTTATAATTTAGCTAATTTGTGGTTTTACCATTGAAGATGCTCTTAATTCATCTCATTTTTAAGAACTCGGTTGTTGCTTCGGATACTAGCTATATATAACAGTGTTTATTGCAAGAAAATGCAAAAAGTGTAGAACGATTCTGCGATTTTCATTCATTTTCTTGAGAGATAAAAATCATGCAGTAAATCAACTGAAAGGAAACAGATGGTGCACATGCATGTACACATTAAAGTCCTTTAGTTAGAGCATTCATCTAATTTTAGAGTTTAAAACCCCTGGAAGTGTTAAAACACTAAGAATTGCTTCACAATTTTATAATAAAGAAGATTTAATATATTATGTTGATTTTTTTTACTTATCTGTAAGTTGTCGAATTAACATATTTTCCGTTGTCTTTTCAGATATGGTGAATGTGAACGTGCTCATGGAGGAAGAAAATAATTCAACCTCAATGCTGTTTTGATTAACAATGGAAATGGACTTTAATCTAGATTTTCTTTAGGCTGGTTTGTTTTGAACACTAAGGATATATGTTGACATATTTCTCATGGTTGCATTTTTTTGCAAATTTTTGTATTTAGATCAATTTTGGAGTAGTTTGGACCTTTAGCAACAACATTTGGAATTTGCATATTATTATTTTACAGATAATTCCGAGTGACTTTTGTTGATATATAAAGTATTTCCTTGGCAATATGTTACGAATCGTTTCTTTATATTACGAAGAACTGGATTATTTAAATCATTTGTTACGCATTTTTACCTTTTTGTTACAAAATAGTAGTCATTATATAACTATATCGTTACAACATGGTATACTTTTTGTTACTAAGTACTGGTCAGCGTAAATTGTAAAATTATTACGGTTTGGTTGCATTTGTTGTTACGGGATATTGGTCATTTTATTGGTTACGTTCAATTTACACACGACCTTTTGTTACCGATAATCATATCAATTGTTACCAGATTTGGTAATAAAAAAAATTGCATTTTGTGACCACAATTTCGTATAAGATACGCAATTACTATTTCTAGAAAACTTAAACCAAAGTTCTTGAACATTGAAAATCTAATAAATGGAAAGGACGAATAATTCTTTTTTTTTTTCTGAATAGAGAAGCTATTTTTATATAAATTTTCAACTAAAATTAGTCCAGAGTACCTCCTAATTCCTATATTAGTGCAATTCTAATACACTCCTTAATATATAGATATAGATGTTGATAGCTTGGTTTAGTTAATTGTCTTAACTCTTAGAGCATCTCCAATGGTTAGGTTAAAAAGTTAGTTTAGTTATAATTTACATAATTAGAAGAAATAACAAGCTCCAATGGACTAGTTAAATGACTCAATACTTTACATATTATGTATCCCGCTCTCTACTAGTAGCTAGCTAGAAAGTAGGAAGTTAAACTTTTTGTGTCTATCTCTCTTCTACTTTAATTTAATAAATAAATATTTTTATAATTTCATACCTACAAGTTATTTAAAATACATGACACCATTGGAGCAAACACTAAATAGTTCACTTAGTTAAAATTTATACTAGTTATAATTTAGCTAATTTGTGGTTTTACCATTGAAGATGCTCTTAATTCATCTCATTTTTAAGAACTCGGTTGTTGCTTCGGATACTAGCTATATATAACAGTGTTTATTGCAAGAAAATGCAAAAAGTGTAGAACGATTCTGCGATTTTCATTCATTTTCTTGAGAGATAAAAATCATGCAGTAAATCAACTGAAAGGAAACAGATGGTGCACATGCATGTACACATTAAAGTCCTTTAGTTAGAGCATTCATCTAATTTTAGAGTTTAAAACCCCTGGAAGTGTTAAAACACTAAGAATTGCTTCACAATTTTATAATAAAGAAGATTTAATATATTATGTTGATTTTTTTTACTTATCTGTAAGTTGTCGAATTAACATATTTTCCGTTGTCTTTTCAGATATGGTGAATGTGAACGTGCTCATGGAGGAAGAAAATAATTCAACCTCAATGCTGTTTTGATTAACAATGGAAATGGACTTTAATCTAGATTTTCTTTAGGCTGGTTTGTTTTGAACACTAAGGATATATGTTGACATATTTCTCATGGTTGCATTTTTTTGCAAATTTTTGTATTTAGATCAATTTTGGAGTAGTTTGGACCTTTAGCAACAACATTTGGAATTTGCATATTATTATTTTACAGATAATTCCGAGTGACTTTTGTTGATATATAAAGTATTTCCTTGGCAATATGTTACGAATCGTTTCTTTATATTACGAAGAACTGGATTATTTAAATCATTCGTTACGCATTTTTACCTTTTTGTTACAAAATAGTAGTCATTATATAACTATATCGTTACAACATGGTATACTTTTTGTTACTAAGTACTGGTCAGCGTAAATTGTAAAATTATTACGGTTTGGTTGCATTTGTTGTTACGGGATATTGGTCATTTTATTGGTTACGTTCAATTTACACACGACCTTTTGTTACCGATAATCATATCAATTGTTACCAGATTTGGTAATAAAAAAAATTGCATTTTGTGACCACAATTTCGTATAAGATACGCAATTACTATTTCTAGAAAACTTAAACCAAAGTTCTTGAACATTGAAAATCTAATAAATGGAAAGGACGAATAATTCTTTTTTTTTTCTGAATAGAGAAGCTATTTTTATATAAATTTTCAACTAAAATTAGTCCAGAGTACCTCCTAATTCCTATATTAGTGCAATTCTAATACACTCCTTAATATATAGATATAGATGTTGATAGCTTGGTTTAGTTAATTGTCTTAACTCTTAAATTCATCTCATTTTTAAGAACTCGGTTGTTGCTTCGGATACTAGCTATATATAACAGTGTTTATTGCAAGAAAATGCAAAAAGTGTAGAACGATTCTGCGATTTTCATTCATTTTCTTGAGAGATAAAAATCATGCAGTAAATCAACTGAAAGGAAACAGATGGTGCACATGCATGTACACATTAAAGTCCTTTAGTTAGAGCATTCATCTAATTTTAGAGTTTAAAACCCCTGGAAGTGTTAAAACACTAAGAATTGCTTCACAATTTTATAATAAAGAAGATTTAATATATTATGTTGATTTTTTTTACTTATCTGTAAGTTGTCGAATTAACATATTTTCCGTTGTCTTTTCAGATATGGTGAATGTGAACGTGCTCATGGAGGAAGAAAATAATTCAACCTCAATGCTGTTTTGATTAACAATGGAAATGGACTTTAATCTAGATTTTCTTTAGGCTGGTTTGTTTTGAACACTAAGGATATATGTTGACATATTTCTCATGGTTGCATTTTTTTGCAAATTTTTGTATTTAGATCAATTTTGGAGTAGTTTGGACCTTTAGCAACAACATTTGGAATTTGCATATTATTATTTTACAGATAATTCCGAGTGACTTTTGTTGATATATAAAGTATTTCCTTGGCAATATGTTACGAATCGTTTCTTTATATTACGAAGAACTGGATTATTTAAATCATTCGTTACGCATTTTTACCTTTTTGTTACAAAATAGTAGTCATTATATAACTATATCGTTACAACATGGTATACTTTTTGTTACTAAGTACTGGTCAGCGTAAATTGTAAAATTATTACGGTTTGGTTGCATTTGTTGTTACGGGATATTGGTCATTTTATTGGTTACGTTCAATTTACACACGACCTTTTGTTACTGATAATCATATCAATTGTTACCAGATTTGGTAATAAAAAAAATTGCATTTTGTGACCACAATTTCGTATAAGATACGCAATTACTATTTCTAGAAAACTTAAACCAAAGTTCTTGAACATTGAAAATCTAATAAATGGAAAGGACGAATAATTCTTTTTTTTTTTTCTGAATAGAGAAGCTATTTTTATATAAATTTTCAACTAAAATTAGTCAAGAGTACCTCCTAATTCCTATATTAGTGCAATTCTAATACACTCCTTAATATATAGATATAGATGTTGATAGCTTGGTTTAGTTAATTGTCTTAACTCTTAATTCATCTCATTTTTAAGAACTCGGTTGTTGCTTCGGATACTAGCTATATATAACAGTGTTTATTGCAAGAAAATGCAAAAAGTGTAGATCGATTCTTCGATTTTCATTCATTTTCTTGAGAGATAGAAAAGTTAGGCTGTTTTCATTCATCTTTTTTTTTTTTTTTTGGGTGAACTATTTTCATTCATCTTTTCTTTGTTCATATACTGTGAGTTAGTGGAGTAATTCGAGGTGGTGAAGGAGGTTAGAAGCGAGACGGATACTTCTCAAGTTCTATGGTTGAACCTAAGCTAATTGAGCTTCCAATTTTTCATAACTCATATAATTTGGTTGAAAGGGGAACTCAATTCATCAAAAATGCTCACTGGTCGAATTGAGAAATTATGCCAAACTAAATCCTTGTTTCCCCTTTAAAGCTGCGAAAATCAAATGAAAAGTTAAGACTCTATGCCCCATAGACCTAGTATATTTTATTGTTACAGTCTTAATAACCTTATCAAATTTACTAATTTTAGGCAAGTAAGGTTTCAGACTTTCAATGGTCTATATTGTTGTAGGTTGTTACAATTACGAGGGGGTTTTCAGTGGTCTAACATTTTACCTATTTTTGTCAAATGAAATGTTTGTTAACCTTTCCAAATAACACTAAGCAAAGGGGACAAGAAGTAATTACTATAATTTAGTCTTATTACCTAATAATCTCTAGTGTCTACCGTTTCGATACACTTCTTCTAAATATCGACCTTCTTTTTACATTCACTTGACCCACCCGCAATCGCACCTTTCGTCTTCGCCTTCTTCACGTATTCGGCTCTTTGCGTTTTTCTCTTTGTTTCGTAAATCCGATTTGAGTGTTTGAGATAGTATGCGGCCAAGGTATACATGTCCACAGAAATCAACTGTAGTAAAGGTACATCATACAAAATATGTAAACTAGAAGAACAAATCTTCATCCTGAAATTGAAATTACTCTTCCTAATACCGATAGATGTAAGAGCCACACCTCCCAAATTGGAAAAGCAGTAAAAAGACCTAAACTATAAGCTTGTAATATTATTGTTCTTCATAAGTAAAACACCTCAAAACATGTTTCAAGTGCTTTTACATTACTTCCTGATTTTAATAAATAATCATGACCAATCGAATACATCATCTTCTATTAATAATATATATGTCATGTTCTTGATATATAGCACGACTTGTGCACGATAAATGCACATGAGTCAAGGCGTTTTTTAGAGCAGCAAGAATCAATGAACAGAAAGAAAAATGCATCAAATTTAGCCAAAGGATTAGTTTAGATCCGTAAGCTAAAGGATTATTTTTTCCAGCTAATGAAGTTATACGGAAGAAATTTGTCTCCTTCAAAAAAAAACGGTTTCGGTCCTAACGCATAATAAGGGGCAAAATCGACGGTTTATAGATTCGGGTCGACGCATATAATATTTTTGACTAGAATCGACGTTTTATGACACCGTCACGAGCGCCACCTGACACAATGGATTCAACTATGGCTTGCTTCACATTTTTCTCGGTTATTCTCCTGGCATTTCTCTCTCTCTCTCTCTCTATCTCTCTCTCTCAAGTTTCTGAATATACAGTTATACACAGTTAGGTCTAGAGATGTAATACTCTGTAATCAGCTAACAGAACGTCATCAAACATGGGAAATACTATTTCTCAAAAAAATATGGGAAATACTTACATGCATTGGAAGCACCATACTATTGCTACTAACCTGATTATAATTCTAAAATATGAATTAATACAAAAAGCAAAACCATAAACTTCAGTAGCATGAAACTCTTTAGTTAAATTTAACAACTTGTTGATAGTGCTACCAAAGCATCTTAACACAATTTACACTAAATGAAGTAGATGTTCGGAAAGTTGTTTGCCACGTGTAGGATTACCATTTGTTACAAAATTTATGTACCCCTCTGTCACATTTTTTCTGTCTATTTAGAATTTTTATATTGTTTTCATTTTCTTTGATATATTCAGTGTTCGGTCAAGTGTGACCTCTTGGCCCCAGAGCCTGCAGAACACTACCGCGATAACTACCCCAAAGAAAGCCACAAAGACGACAACAACATTGCTACATATTTGACGTTGGTTGGGATTTGCGGTCTCGTCTTCCTGGCGATTACGGTATATGTGTTCTTCCTCCACGACCGCGTAGCTGCATGGCTGGTTTGTCGCTCCATAGCCGTCAGTCCAAACCAAGACGAGGAAAAAAGATTGTTGAATTGATTTGAAGCTATATCTTTTCTAAACAAAATGAAGCTATATTATGCTCCTATTAATCTAGTCACTTTCTATACTAGTAAGATGCACGTGCTTTGCACGTGGATATTATCAAATTTTGAGTAGAGTAATGTCTGCAGTAAAATGGATTTATTTACTAATAACGTTATAGTACAATACAAAGATATTATATATTTTTCTCTTAAAAAAAGATTTTGTACATTAGAATTGGACTGAACTAACGTAAAAAGAAAATGAACTTTGCAAACCTGTACGATCATGTTTGATATCCTATTCAAATTGGGGCAAACAAATAAAAATTGCAAAATTGATTTTTCTACTAACGTCTATTATTACTAGTGGACAAAAGCCGGGGTTATCAAACGTGTTTTCAGTAGAAACATTATTTTCAGAAAAATGTGTTGTAACACAAGGTCGCTAAACTGTAATCAAGTGAATGAATTTAGCCAGTAAAAGGAAAAGAAGAGAAAATTCAAATAGCATGCAATCTACGGTTCTATACATTGGTTTTACCTCACCTGTCATTGTAATATCCCTGATTTTGGAAAGCATGAAATACTTAAATTTACTGTAAATATGTGTTTTTGACATAACCTGTTAGCATGCTTAATTGCTATTGTATGGAGTGTAGAGGTTGTATTTCTAAAGCTTATATTACTTAAGTGAATTTTATGTTATTTAGTATCCTGATAGATGAACTCATAATTGTGAAACTATGATAGTTAAGCTCGTCCAGAAATACACCAGAATTATTAATATCTTCTTTAATAGCTAGATTAAGGATACAAATATTTAGGGAATAATTAATACTAATCATTCGTCTAAGTGTTACTTAGCTTAGTTAATCATGATTAGTACATAATGACTTGTAGTATGTTAGCTTGTATATGTGTTAACTGTATGAGTGACACGTAGGGTGACATGTGTCACTTCCTTAGCCACTATCGCAGATGCTTGACACGTGCCCCTGCTGCGTGTCGTCGCGTGGCAGCTTTCGTCACATGTGCGACACGTGTCCTACTGCAAGTCAGATGCTTCTGACACATAACCCTCCCGTGTGTCACCGCCATAGCCTCCTGCTCTGCATGCGTGACACCTATGGGACATGTGTCGCGACTCTGGTCTCTGAACCCTACATGGATGCCACGTGTCCCTATGACACATCGGTACCTGATTGGTCGATCACTTCTATAAATTGGGTCATGTGCTTTAGTTATTTCTCATTCCAGACTCGAGTTAGTTATTGATAAGTAAGCGAGAGAGAACTTGGATTATTCTACACTTGGAGTTGCTGTTATTATTCCAAAGTCGTTATCTGACGCTATTATTGAGGTAGAGGGTTATGCAGTTTACAATATTATTACTGCTTATGGTATATGAGCATACTTGGTGTTATATATATATGTCGATTCGTATATTATTGTTATTATCGATTCGCATGCTATTCGCTGCTATGTGATTATTAGGTGATATGTGATATTACGTGTAACCTGCTATAATTATATTGTTTATTGCATTTCACCCTACTGTTGCGGTGAACGACCTACTGGGCGCGAGCTCACCCCCTAACAGTGTTTGCAGGTTACGACGGACGGATAAAACGGTAGTATTGAAGTGATAGCTTTATTAGATTAGACTAAAGCTTGTTATTTGGTTTATTGTATCATATTATTTGTAAACACATTCTTTTATAAAATCAATATTTTCAATCGTGAATCACGTACCACTGTATCGTCTTTTATGAAGTAAATGAATAACTTGTTATTGAAATATGATGTTGACAAAGACTCGTCTGCCAAACAGGTACCGTCTGAGCCACCAGCTCAGGTACCAAATAGAACATCGTATCGCAATAAACACGTATTCATTTATGTTCATAAAAAGATGATAGAGTTGTACGTGACACTCGGTTTAAAAAGTGATCTTTATATACAAATGAGTTTATAAATAATCTGATACAAAAATCTGAATAATACGTCTCTAGAAACTCTAATAAAACTATCAGTTCACTCCTACCGTCTCTAGACTTGATCCTACCTCATAAGTTTATAGATATGACATTTTAGATGTTTTTGTTGTAGATGGCTACAACAAACTTGGGAAATGGGACGAATGGAGATAGTAGTGCTTCTAACCAGGGTGATAACCCTCCCGTGTGGCAGCTTTCGTCACATGTGCGACACGTGTCCTACTGCAAGTCAGATGCTTCTGACACATAACCCTCCCGTGTGTCACCGCCATAGCCTCCTGGGCAGGTGTTGCCGGTTGGATCGTCGTGCCAGATTGTGTTTGTCACTATTTCTTAAAATTGACCCCTGGATCCCGGGGCGTCACAGCATGGTATCAGTCCGCGGGTACCAAAACAAAGACTCGTCTGCCAAACAGGTACCTTCTGAGCCACCAGCTCAGGTACCAAACATTGTATTTCAATAAACACTTATCCATTTACTTCATAAAATTTGATAGAGCCGTACGTGAATCTCAATTTGAAAATCAATACTTTATATCATGACCAATATTCTGATATAAATAATGAGTACAGACATATTGTCAAACATCTCCAAATTGCTATAAATCTAGCTTCTCTACCGTCTCGAAATCATCAGATCTGAATCCTGCAAAACAAAAGGGTGAGCCAAAAGCCCAGTAGGGATCGCATAGCCGCAAAGTATCTAATTACAATGCAACATATATAGACATGATACCATTATTCAAATAGCTCCAAGATAACGGCCCACATATACAATCATATACACCAAAATCATGTATCAACAACTCCAAAATAACATTCAATACGATATAATACCACATATAATATCAACTTCAAATATACGTGAAAGCGATTATTCCCCTACCTCAATATCAGCATCCACACAATAGCTTTGAAATGATGAGAGTAGCTCCAAATATAATATTTCAGAATATCCCGAGTAACTCTTTCTCTCTCTCCCTCTTTCTTACTTATCAATACTTGAATCGAATCTAGAATGATAAATAACTATAGCACTAGGCTCAATTTATAGAAGTGATCAACCAATAAGGCTGCGATGAGTCATCACGACACATGGCACTCATGCAGCGCAAGAGCCGCCACACGCTGATACGTGTCCCCTATGTGTCAAGCATGCAAAGCAAGTTACTAAGTCGCGACACGCGACCCTCCTGTGTGTCACGCATGCGAAGCAAGTCACCGAATCGCAACACATGCCCCCTATGTGTCAGGCACGCAGAGCAATACACCAAACAGCGACATGTGCCCCCCTGTGTGTCAAACATGTAAATACAAGGGCCCAGTAGCATGACACGTGTCCCCCTACGTGTCTTTCATGCAATGAGAGATAACTAATGCACTAGGCCCTATTTATAGAAGTTTGCGACCAATCAGGTATCGATGTGTCATAGGGACACGTGGCAGGCATGCATGTAAGGATTGGTTAGGACGCGACACATGTCGCACACACATAGAGAGGGTGCCACAGGATGACACACAACAGGGTTATGTGTCAGAAGCATCAGACTTGCAGTAGGACACGTGTCGCACATGTGACGAAGCTGCCACACGACGACACGCAGTAGGGGCGTGTGTAAATCATCTAGGACATATGCTAAGGCAGTAACACGTGTCACCCTACGTGTCTCCTGGCACACACTTACACCCATGCAAGCTATACACACTCTATCATACTTGTCGTTATGCACTAATCATGATTAATTAAGCTAATTAACATTTAAACATGTGATTACTACTAATTATTACCTAACCAATCATGATTAATTAAGCTAATTAACATTTAAAACCTGTGATTAGTGCTAATTATTCCCTAAATATTTTTATCCTCAATTTAGCAATAAAAGAAGATATTAGCAATTCCGGTGTATTTCTGGACGAGCTTAACTATCATAGTTTCACAATTATGAGTTCATCTATCAGGATACTAAATAACATAAAATTCACTAAAGTAATATAAGCTTCAGAAATACAACCACTAAACTGCATACAATAGCAATTAAGCATGCCGACGATCCAACCGACACCACCTGCGGATCACCACCGCGGGTACCAAAACAAAGACTCGTCTGCCAAACAGGTACCTTGTGAGCCACCAGCTCAGGTACCAAACATTGTATTTCAATAAACACTTATTCATTTACTTCATAAGATTTGATAGAGCGGTACGTGACTCGGTGTCGCGATTCGGTGACGTGCTTTGCATGCTTGACACACGCCCCTATTGTGTGTCATCGCGTGGCACCTTCCTTGTGCATGGTTGACATGTGCCTGACACGTGTCATGTCCTGGGAACTCCTTCCATGCATGAATGCCACGTGTCCCGCGACTCATCGCGACGTGATTGGTCGCCCTCCCCTATAAATAGAACTTGTAGTTAGAGTTATTCTCATTCCAAAATTCAGTCAAGTACTAGAGAGAGATAGTGGGAGTTGCGGAGGATATTCTCGATATATTACTCGGAGGTTCTGTAGGTTCTTATTATTTTATTAGCAGCTTCGTCGGACCGAGGTAGGGAATCTCAACGTTATAGCCCTAAATGTATTGCGTTGCATGTTTATATGCTAGTCGTTGTACTGCTTAGATATATTCACAATAATTGTCAAATTGTCATTACTGTGTCGATGTTATACATGATTATAGTGAATTTTTAAATTGATATATGATTCATGTGGAGATACTGTCAAATTGTTATTTGAGTATTTGAATCATACATTGATGCTGCTGAAATTCCTATTCGAATATGCTGTTGATATTCGTGACTATGCTGGATACATGCTATCAACTGTGTTGATTGTTGATATGCTGTTAGCATGATGATATTGTCAATATTGTTGTTCATGTACGATTTGCATGTGAAATTAAATATGAAAGTGGAAAGATAAATAGACGGGGTTAGGGATTGTACATCCCTTGGGTCAAAGGCCCTGATTGCACCCGAGGCCTGGTGCAGAAAGCACTGCCGGCTTGATGGCAGGTAGGTACTCCGCTCCTAGCTGAGAGCGCGTACGCAGAGGTAGGCTGACTCACTCCTAGCTGCGAGCGCGTATGTGAGCACCCCAAGTTCCATGAAGATAATAAAACGATTAAAGAATTGCATATGCATGACTTGACATATACATGTTTATATTGAACTGTGATAGCATGATTATGTGATACGTGTACCATGAAACAATTCGTGCTTGGACTGTCTCTTTGATGTTCTCTACTGAGCTTGCAGTAAGCTCACCCCTAACATTTTGCAGGAACAAGTTATAGTGGTGATGATGGTTCATTCCCTGAGTTGTCTTAGCTGTTTGGAGTGCTAGCTTGTTTATAGCTTTTGAGACGAGTCTCACGACACATGGCACTCATGCAGCCCAAGAGCCGCCACACGCTGACACGTGTCCCCTACGTGTCAAGCATGCAAAGCAAGTTACTAAGTCGCGACACGCGACCATCCTGTGTGTCACGCATGCGAAGCAAGTCACCGAATCCCGACACATGCCCCCTATGTGTCAGGCACGCAGATCAATACACCAAACCGCGACATGTGTCCCCCTGTGTGTCAAACATGTAAAGACAAGGGCCTAGTAGCATGACACGTGTCCCTCTACGTGTCTTTCATGCAATTAACGTGTATACAAGCTAACACACTCTATAATACATGTCAGCCTACCTCCGCATACGCGCTCTCAGCTAGGAGCGGAGTACCTACCTGCCATCAAGCCGGCAGTGCTTTCTGCACCAGGCCTCGGGTGCAATCAGGGTCTTTGACCCAAGGGATGTACAATCCCTAACCCCGTCCATTTATCTTTCCACTTTCATATTTAATTTCACATGCAAATCATGCATGAACAACAATATCGACAATATCATCATGCTAACAGCATATCAACAATCAACACAGTTGATAGCATGTATCCAGCATAGTCACGAATATCAACAACATATTCGAATAGCAATTTCAGCAGCATCTATGTATGATTCAAATACTCAAATAACAATTTGACAGCATCTCTACATCAATCATATATCAATTACAAATTCACATTAATCATGTATAACATCGATACAGTAATGATAATTCGACAGTTATAATGAATATATCTAAGCAGTACAACGACTAGCGTATAAACAGGCAACGCAATACATTTGGGGCTATAACGTTGAGATTCCCTACCTCGGTCCGACGAAGCTGCTAATAAAATAATAAGAACCTCCAGAACCTTCGGGTAATATATCGAGAATATCCTCCGCAACTCCCACTCTCTCTCTATAGTACTTGACTGGATTTTGGAATGAGAATAAATCCAACTACAAGTTCTATTTATAGGGGAGGGCAACCAATCACGTCGCAATGAGTCGCGGGACACGTGGCATCCATGCAGGGAAGGAGTTCCCAGGGCATGACACGTGTTAGACACATGTCAACCATGCACAAGGAATGTGCCACGCGATGACACACAGCAGGGGCGTGTGTCAAGCATGCAAAGAACGTCACCGAATTGCGACACATGTCCTCATGCGTGTCATGCATTCATAGCAGTACACCAGACTGTGACACGTGTCCACCCGTGTGTCATTTATGTAAGGATAAGGCTCCATAGCGTGACACGTGTCCCCCGACGTGTCGCGCATGCAAATGCAGGAGGCTATGACAGTGACACATAGGGAGGTTATGTGTCAGAAGCATCTGACTTGCAGTAGGACACATGTCGTGTATGTAACAGAAGCTACGACACGACGACACGCAGTGGGGCTGTGTGTCAAACATCTAGGACAGGGGCTAAGGTAGTGACACGTGTCACCCTACCTGTCAATCATGCAGTAACACATATACAAGCTAACATACTGCATGTCATTATGTACTAATCATGATTAATTAAGCTAATTAATACTTAAATGGTATGATTAGTACTAATTATTCCCCAAATATTTTTATCCTTAATTTAGCGATTAGATAAGATATTAGGACTTCTGGTTTCTTTCTGGACGAGCTTAACTATTATAGTTTGGCAGATATGGAAACATCAAAATACTAAGTGCTTAGTCATGAAATTCACGTTTCATGGTACACGTATCACATAATCATGCTATCACAGTTCAATATAAACATGTATATGTCAAGTCATGCATATGCAATTCTTTACTCGTTTTATTATCTTCATGGAACCTGGGGTGCTCACATACGCGCTCGCAGCTAGGAGTGAGTCAGCCTACCTCCGCGTACGCGCTCTCAGCTAGGAGCGTAGTACCTACCTGCCATCAAGCCGGCAGTGCTTTCTGCACCAGGCATCGGGTGCAATCAGGGTCTTTGACCCAAGGGATGTACAATCCCTAACCCCGTCCATTTATCTTCCCACTTTCATATTTAATTTCACATTCAAATCGTGCATGAACAGCAATACCGACAATATAATCATGTTAACAGCATATCATTTAAAAATAATGGTAATTGGTTCTACAATGACTTTCAAAGTTGTCTAAAATAAGTATTGAACACTACCTCCGAATTTGAGAAAATCAGAAGGAAGGATGTGGAACCAAATAGAATTTCCATTCTATTTAATATATATTTCCTTTAAACACAAAGAACACCAAGTGTGATAACTCTCTTTTTAGCACACTTGCCAGATATGAAAGAACTAATTCAGATAATCAACCAAATCAATTAATTTATGATGTAAATAGACCAACACCGAAGAATAGTCTGCATAGCCAAGCCTCTCTCCATATAGACAGTTTCAGTTTGCACAAGTACTATTTTGTAAGTTTTTCCAGCTTGTTTCATGTTAGGCATCTAATAACTATTTTGCGATATAACAGAAGGAAAAAAAATTTAACTTATGTTATTGTCAATTTGCTTATCAATTCTAATAAAATCAATCTACCAGAGCCAATAGTCTGATGACAACGCAAGAAAAAAGAACCAGATTCACAAGTTTCATCTTAGTGGCTGTGTATGAGATTTCACTGAGAATACTACGGATGCATACATTTTCTTCTAATCAAGGAAAAACAAAACGATTATGTGCCAGATGCATCATCTCCTTAATATCGATAGTCAGTTTCTACAGGAGAAAATTCCTTCCAGAGGTACCTGATTTCCCATTACTGGAGTCCCAATAAGTTACCACCGAGTCATGTGTCCGAAGTGAAGGAGAACCATGGAAGTCTTCAGAAGTCACCAGTGATAACAATCTAAAACAAAAAACTTCACATAGCGCCTTAGAAAATGAGTTTGAGACTGAAACCTCCGGTTAAGTTTCTCAGGGCATGCTTCAACCCTTCATTTATCATTTTAGTTCTCATATGTGACATCTTTGAATGTTCCAATTCTCCATGAACTTATGCATGGAAAACATAGAAAAATAAACTCGAAAATCATGCCCAAAAAATTTGAAATCAGACTGGGATATGCTATCGCCATACTGTCCAAATAAAATGATTTTCTGATCATTGAATTGTATATTTAGGTTTAATATTATCTTACAACATAGAAAAATCACAAGGAGCCTAAATTTTGATGGCCACAGTTTAAGACACTGTTTACAAATCGACCCATACATATTCTTGTGCCGTTGATGTAAGATGAAATAGAGGAAAACCACTGGAAATAAGACTACACTGAAAGTAGACTGACAAGGTTTAATTAAGGACAAAATTCCAGAACATATGTAGGTTAGCAGCATAATGGTAAGAGATAGGAACAATCTATGTACACATGTTCAAGGTAAAACAAATTTTGTTCACATGATGCACAAATAATCACATACACACAAATACCAGTAGAGAACATATACAAAACCAAAATAAAGTAAAAGAGGGAAGAAAAAGAACCATCCATGATATCTTTCATAACAAACTATTTCCTATTGGGATCATAAAAACCAGCTAAGAGTAGGCTCACCATGTGTTTTTGTCTTTTGAACTACCAAAAAATAGCAAAATGTACCAGAGTAATGTTTATCCATCATCCACCAGTCGCCATCAACTATTGAATGGATCATACTATATAGGACGCTTTTAGTATTTGTATAGTGAAATGAGATGCGGTGACTATGAAGTATGTCAGTTTATTACTGATGACTGACATTTCCATCATCCAAAGTGGAAATAAGAAAATGACTTCGAAAAATTACGTCTGATTGGTCTTAAGTCCTAAAGAGCCAATTTGGGAAACTGTGATTCACTTGAAGTTCCATAGTTATGGAAACCCTATAAAAGATGCATGAGGACAAAATTATCACATCGCCAAGGATTACTTACTCAAGCATTATCATGGGCTTACGATTAAAAAAAAAACATTGTTGAAAACAAATACTTGTAATCGTAGATTACTATTGAATCGTCCAACGACAGCTTACTTATTAATTTCCTTCAAAGGAATCATCTACATGGAACATTACGCCTCGAAGATTTCATCTTTGCATGATTAATGAATTGACACCTCTTCTTGTGTCTAGAATTGTGTTCGAGAATACAATCATATCGAAAAGCATGAATTTGAATTCGAGAACCTCTCTAATAGTGAAAGCCACAAGATTAGATAATTAGAACTTAAACTTACCGGAGGTATCTTTGAACCTTGCTGGAGCATCCTCTTTTCCGATTGACCAACATTCTTGTTCTTGAATTACCGAATTATGTATGGAGAAGATCCATTGGTTGCAAACTGGAGTAGAAAGGCAACATTTGCTGACAGTACCTCGATTGATCCGTGAGCGATGATAACATTGTGTAACCCTTCAAAACAAAACCCTCTTCCTTAATGCAACGTTTCAGGTTTCCCGACGGCCATGAAAACATTAAGTACCCTCAAAATTCAAAACCTCACCTCACCTCACCCAAAGACAAAGGAAAAAAAGTGCTCGTGTTTGCAGCCCATGAAAGCGTAGAGTTTGAAATCTTCAAATACCTTTTTCTCAGACTTCTTACTAACTGCTTCCTTTCATAGTCGGCTCCTCATAAGATTTCCTTGGTGAGAAATCATGTAGTGTCATTAGGCTAGAACAGTGCTTGTCGTTTTGTTGCAGGGTTTTCCAGCGAGATATCAGCGAGTGCATCTTTAAAGGAGACTGAAGCTATTCTTTCCTGCTTCTCCGATTTCCTGAGGCACACATGAGATCTGAGATTTGCTCCCGACTCCTTGGTTCGTCGCAGGAAATATATCTGAGGGACATATGCGATCTTCCATTGGTTCGTCGCTTGGAACCCCCACTACTCAAACCAATGGAAGAAAGAGCGCAATCGATAGTTAGAAGCCAAGGAGGGCACGTCAATGTATTTATAGGCAAACTTGAACAAACGTGTCTCTACAGTCTTCTTTTGAAACAGACGTGACCCTTCAATTTGTTTAACTGTAAGGTTATTTTGGTAAATCATCATCTTAAATCAAGGGTATTTTGGTCAATTCTAAAAGGTTATGAACAAAAATAAAGTTAGGAACATCTATGAGTTAGGAACACTGCAAACTTTTAAGTAATAGAGATTAATTGATCCAAAGATTTGATTTATTAAAGGAATATATATATATATATATATATATATATAATAAAAGAGAACGGTGTTTTCTGCCAAAATGATTTCAACAGGGCAATCTTTATCATTGATTTTCCGAACTTTCAATCTCGACCGCTCTTTGTCTCCTGATGTATTTTATAAATGATCATATCTTCAATGTATGTTACAAGACCGCCATTAATGTATATATGGAATATACATAATGACAACCCTATCACTTCTTTTTTTAGAATGACCTATGACTTCTATTCCTGCATATTTCTTCCATAAAATTCTCTCCAAATTGGAAAAAGTCATTTACTACTAGAATCATTTAATTGCAGGGAACAGAAAATAGTAATATATTGTTGTTACTTTTTTGACTTACCAAACAAACAAATAAAAATTACTCGCGATTTCCATGATTAATTCCCATAATTTTCTTTTCTCCTATAATATTATCATGATTTACTCTATGGCTTATGCCAAATAGGAAATTAAATTGATAAAAGGAATATGAACACTTCGAGGTAAATTTGAAATAAAAATTTGAAACGTATAAAAGGAAATATGAACACTTAGAGGTGAATTTGAAATCAACATTTATTTCTATTAGTCTCTTGACTTACCATGCATGTTGTTATAAGAGTTTTTTCGTTCTGTAATATTTTCTTCACTTGCTTTAAGAGATTCAAGAAATATTAGCATGGTATGTCTTTTTATCCCAAAGGGACGCGCGAATTTGCAAATGTCCTTTAGAAAATTTGTTGTTCGTTCTACCGGTTTTGTTTATTCTTAGTTATTGTTCTTTTTGAATTTTTTCAATATCTTATACGTTTTCAATATAACACTCAAAATAGGGAAATCTGTCGGCCAATATAGTTTGTTTAACCTTCAGGTTCAGATTTCATTTGCAGGGATGGAACTGCCAAGTAGTTTCTGTTGGTGCCTGCGTATGTTGAACTATGACTCCTAAAGAAGATCTCTTACAACCACTTTGAGTGTTATATTGAAAACGTAGAAGAAATTGAATCGTTATTAGCATTACACATCGATTTTAAATTCTTTGTAATTAATTTATATGAATGCGTTCGGGATTGATCAGAGAGAATGTGAAAAAAGACATGAAAGTTTGGTAGTGCGGGCACGGGTCACAATCTAGTATATACATATATATATATATCTTATCTACCTTATATAAAAAGAGCTAAAGAAAGTATTGAAGGCCAACCACCGGAGGGATGGGTGGTTGTTAATACGGATGCAGCTTGGAACCTCTCTCAACAGAAGGCAAGTGTTGGAGTGGTTCTCAGATCTCACCATGGTGTCTTCATCGCCGGAAAGGCGAAGCCCATTCCCTTTTCCAGCTCTGCAAAGGCGGCCGAAGCAGAAGCACTAGCGGAAGGAATAGATTTCGCCATAGAACAAGGTTTTACCAAGCTCTGGGTTGAGACCGATTCTCTCTCTCTAGTGAGAGAGTTGAATTGGTTGAGAATGAGAAAGGAACCGACAGATGTTACAGAAGCCGGGGCGTTTCTCGAAGCTGCTTTAGCTTCTCTCGAGAAGACAGCTGGTCACGAGGTGAAGCACGTCTCACGAGCATGGAACGCGTGTGCACACGTGTTCGCCCAGAAAGCCGTTCATTTTCCCACGGATCTTATCCATTTTGTAGTGCCCCCAGTTTGGGCCGCTTCGTTTCTTCAGACTGATGTAATGGGCCGTTTTATGGTCCAACCCATTTAATAATATGGTTGTTTCTCAAAAAAAAAAAAGTATTGAAGGCCAATATGGTGCCGCCAGGTGGAGAGGGTGTGTGAGATGGACCAATAGTTGTTGGACATTTAGGATGTTTTTTTTTTTTTATAAGGAAAAAAAAAAAAAAATCCTAAATGTCCAACAACTATTGGTCCATCTGCCCTTATTTGTCTTCAGTGTTGGAATCTCTTGGCCCTTTGGTATTTTTTGTAATAACATGAGTGAATGTGTCTTGTTAGCGGGTTCACTGTTAATCCGGGTTCTGCTCACAGGAACGAGATTTGAATAGTAGAAAGAAAGGGGGTGCTCGGAGGCGGCAGAGGAAGAAATCGGCGAATGTGAGATAGGGTTCTGCTCACAGGAACGAGATTGATTTGCTATATATTCTCAGTAATTCAGCTTTCCCCTCTCTAGATTTTGCATGTATTGTTTGTTGTCTGAAATTTAGGGGTTTTACTGTGTTGCTTTCTTTCTACTGGGTATGTATAGTGATTTAAGATTAGCAGCTGCAATTTGGGTCTTAAATTGTTCAACACTGGATTTAATTGCTGAATTATGGTGGGTTTTGATTGTATTGTTGTGCCCTACCTAAATGCGGCCTATGTTCTTGTTAGAGGTTGTGATGATAGTTTTGTACACATATGAATTGCTTGAGTAAATCAATGTTAGATATCTTCTTATTCTCTGTTTGGTTACCTATATAAGCATCTGTTTCAGATTTTATATATAATAATGTATTTATTTGCTGTAAACTTCGTAATGTGGAATAACTTCAAAATACTGTTATTCTCCAACATTACCCTTTGTTCTAGCTTGTATTATTTGTGTTCAAGTGGGTTTAAACCTGACATTTATATTGACAAATTGTGGCGCTATTATTTCACACAATTTTGAAGCCCTGTCAATGTGCAGATATTTATTTTCCTCTTATTTATGCTATTGTTTCAATGCAGGGCATGTTAATGTTGCTCCCAGGCACTTGACTACAGAAGCAGAAACCTTACTTTCAGCCGCACTTGGTTATACTTTTTTAATTGGTCTTCGTTTCTCCCGCAACTGATACTCTCGATCTGAAACATACATGCTTACTGTGCATGAGAATGAAGGTTTGGCGTATCTAAACTTGATTTCTAAGGTTTATATCATTGATTGGAGTTGAACTCGAAGCTGCTGTGGTTTTGCCTGTTTTGCTGCTTCATCTGTTTCCCTAACTGTAATTTAGTTCAATTGTGTCTGAGAGGCTGTGATGAATAATTTCTATAGCTTGCGATTCAGACAATGATTCCTACCCGCATCTTGGCGGGTTAAACATAGGGAGCATGACCTCTCGCTGTTGTTGCAGCCGTGGCGGTGTCATCGTAGTCTGAACGCATTCACCAATCTGAGCCTCTACAGATGACAGCATAGCGTATCTCCAACTCTCTCTCTGTTGTTTTGAAAGGCTGTGATGATAGTTTTGCAGAGGGTGCAATTCAGACTACGATTCAACTCTTACCTTGGCGGGGCAAGTCAAAAGGGTCCTCATGTCTCCTTATTGCAGCCATGGTGATTGGACCGCAGTCTGATTGCGTTCACATATCTGAGCCTGACGTCAGTCGATGCGTATTGACCACTGCACACTATCATTCATGCGTATCAAAATATGTAGTGCCTTGGTTAGGGCATATTCTGAATATCTTTACAGGTAGTAGATCCATTATGCCAGGACAAAGGCCATTCTCTTATGGTCTTGTGGTGGACAATGACCTGGTTTTCAGCCGTGAGGTGCTTTAATTCACCGTTGAGGACCTGATTGAGAATTTCTCTTCCAATATTTGCAATGTTGCATCCCTTTGATTGTCGATTGCCCAACACTAGCTGATGCGCCTTAGCTTTCCATCAATGCCTACGAGAATGTTCTGCTTGTGGCTGTGGCGACCGAGCACTCCTTCCCACATGCTGATAATATTGAAGAATACCTAAAAGCGTTAAACGATCTTTCAGGCTGCTTGATTTTAGTACAATTTGCAGTGGGTTGCTTATTTGCTAATCTTGCACTGAATTAGTTTTGCTGTTTATGGTGTCAGATTATTATTCATGGACCTTGGGTTTCATTAGTTTTGATAATGGATTCATTTACTATGCATTAGAGCTATATGATTCAGGCCTTGCATTTGCATATTACTGTCAGTTCATACATGATATTGATTTCGTAACTTAGAATGAGTCGGAATAGGTGGGATATTAAGATAAGAGTACACGGGTTATTAAGAGCGATCAATAATTTCAGCTCATACCAAACAGATTGTAATTTTCAGTTCAGCTGGATTTTAATGTGATATTTTACATTTCAGCTGATACTAAACATGGCCTGCTGGTAGTAATTAATTTCATCTGCATGATGTGGCACGTCTTTAGTGTTTCTGTTGTGTGTTTCTGTTATATATTTCCTTTGGAGCGGTGATGAAATATGGTGTTTCTAAAATCTGAGTAAACAATGGCAATCTTTTCTTCCTGAACTGTGTTTGCTCTCCTGGAAAACTAATTGTTGTGGTGTAACATTATTTCTGAGTTAACAATCTGGATCTTTCTTACTATTTTTTGTGGTGATGCAGGCTGTCATTCTTTGAGAGCAGAGAACGATTGCTGTCATATGGGAAGTGCTGATTATTTATGGTGCTGTTATGAAGGTAAATGCATAGATAGCTTTCAGGCCAGGCTCATTTATGTTTCACCATTGCAGTGTTTTTTTTTTTTTTTTTTTTTTTTTTTTTTTTGCTCTCTGGTTTGATTTGTTCTTGAAAAGTAAATTTTCCCCAATTTGGCAGGTTGAGGATTAATAGGTCATGTCCTGTCTATAGCAGATATTGGCTATTGACCTATTGCTTTGATTACTATTGTTCACAATTTCCCATTTTGATCATTGGGGGAGGTGTGATTTGTCTTTCAAGTTGACTTTTATGGGATTCATGTCTCTAGCTCTATGTTGCTTGTGTTCCAGTTGCTGTTGGATGATTACATATTTCAGGAGCCTACGGTCCAATGCTCAGGCTTTGCTCCCCCTAGATGGAATATTTGTATATGGGATTGTTATATTCCTCTTTACTTGCTTATGCATTTCATTTCTCTTAGTTTGCATTTCATGTTTCCTGTACCAAATAGGTTTACCTTACCACAGTTAAGTTGACCTCTAACAGTTATTCCCAGTGCGAAAGTTTGTCTGACCATGTTGAGGTCTATACTTCATAATACCACTCTGAGGGATTTAAGTTTGGTTAAGCTATCATATCCTGAAGTCAACCATGGGTGGAGTTTGCTGGGGAAGAGGAGGGAGAAGTCTAGGACTTTTTCGAGGGATAGAAAGAAAGAAAGATTGTAGAGAGTTATGGGGTTTGGAATCTTTGAAGCTATCAAACTAACAACCAAGTGCTTCTTTATATGAGAGATTTTACCTGCAGGCATGTCTTCAAGAGTTGTGGTATTACTCACACTACTGTTTGACTCCTGTTTCTTGAGTGATTCAGAATCAACTGACGTTGTGAGTTTCTGTTGATTTGTTGGTCTTGATGGTGATGGGGCATCACTAGGCAACCTTCTAACTCAAACCTTAATTCCAAAAATCTAGGAGTGTTTGATGGAGGGTTTGATCTACTGAAGCCTTTAATGCTTGTCACGAGTACTTCCTTGGAAAATGCAGAGTATTGACCTTTTACGTAATTATAACGGAGTTGTGGCTATGAGATTGACAATTACTGGAAACAGTTCAATGCCATTTTTTGGACTCCGATATCGGTCACAGTTGGGTTTGCTTGAAGCTCTGCAGGTTGGTAGGAAGGTCATTGCCTTAAGGAGTCGGCATTGTCCTAAAGTTGAAAGATTTTCTTGGCCATTATGTTCGATACGCCGAGTTTTAAACAGTTGATATTCTTTAATTTGCAGCTCTTGATACCGCAGTAATGTCCTTACTCGTGATTGCATATCAATTATCTTCCATCAAATCGAAGGCTTCTTATGTTGTATCTTGATATATTATATAGTCCTTTCTTTATTGATATTTTTTGTCATATGTAAGCAACTATATGCAAACACGTTAATAAAAGCGGAGTAAGATGTGAACCATTACTATATAGTTGAGCATTGGAGAATATGTGGAACTGTTGGTACCAGCAGTTCATGTTTTCGAATCTCTGCATGAACGCGTGTTGTTGGAAGATCCACTAAATCTTTATTATTATTTGGGGTATTTTTGGGCGCAAACTAGAAATGAAATGCGTCAAAGAAGACCATTCTGGGAAGCAACCGTTTTGAAATAACATACCGCTTTTACTCCATTTGAACTTGCATCCGATGTTTCTATCTCACTCTGGCCATGGTGGGAGGACCATGTGGGGTTAGAGAAAGACATGAGTGGCGTTAGTAGTAGTATTACAACTATGACCTCCCAATAACTTCTCTTATTTTATTTCCCCTTGTTGTTTAAGGTACCAGATTAGGGCATAAGTGGAACATCAAAAATGTGGTAGGCTTTATTTTAATCTCAGGTTGTCTTGCTTAGATTTTCAAGGAGTTTTAGCAGATGCTTTTGACTTGATAGATTTACATAAAAAACTTTGTCATTGTAGTACTTTTTCCTGTGGAAGTAAAATGTAAGAATATGAGAAGTGCATGATCGGAAGTAAAGTTTAAAGTTCTGTATCTTTTTGGGCAGTAGGATATTTAATTTGGGATATTCATCTTAGTGAAGAAAGAGATCCCTTTTGCTATGGAGGGTGTATGAGATTAAAATCTAGGAGGCGGGAAAATTTTGGAGTAACCTGTGAGAGCAAGTGAAAGTATTATGTGGTTCTATGAGATATTTTAGAAAAGGCAATAGTGGTGTCCAAGATTTGCAGATCATCATGATTCAAATAATTGAAAATATTAAAATCCCTTGAGGACGAGGAAGGATCCATAACTTGCTAGATTTAGTATAACAGTCACACTTTGAAGTATGAGAATCGTGCTCGCAACATCAATAACTAAGCAGTTGTTAATGTCCTAATCTGATTATGCTATCTCTGTCTTCCATGAACTTATTGGCCTGTTCTAATCATAGATCAATCGCGACCCAGTGGCAGCTCAATTGCAAAGAATCCGATTTCAAATTGTGAACCTACGGTTCGAGGTTCTTTTCCTTCGTGGAGATCCTGGCGTGTCTTATGAGGCGACTCAGGTACTGTGTACACCTATAATGCTATGTTGGTTTCTACTCCTTCCTTGTCAGTTAATGACTTGTAGAGATGAGATTTTAGAAGATGTACTAGGATAACTTATTTATAGACTTGCACAATAACTATTTAGCAAAAGATTTTTATTCTTGTACCCCCATGGAAATATATGGTCTCGATGTGGGTTTCCACCAACAATGGATGTAGAGTCTAAGTTACGGTTCATAGTTCACATAGTTTGTTTTAACTATCTCCGATTAAAGTTGCACTCTGTTATATGATGTGGTTATACTTATGTTTATATGCATTGTCTCAACCAAATCCTTAAATTTAAATGCGTGTTTGCATAGGCTGACTGTTGAAGCTAGCAAATTTACTTTAGTTGGCACACAGCCATCACTATTGTTGGTTTGATGAATCCCCTATTTTGTGATCAACCATGGCCAGACTGAAGGGTTGTGGTTAAATGGACTTGATTGAGGTTTTTGAGCTAGAACAATTGATCCAGAACTGCTTTATCAAACGAATGTGGAAAGTATCATCATCACTGTCTCAGTACTTATGCCTGACCATCATGTATCGAGTTCGATATATGGAATTTTTGTTAATTACATGCTAATATCTCATTTAAATCCTTAAATCTCAATTTCAGGTCTCTGGTGAACAATTACCCAATGAATTTCGAGTTCCTTAAATGATACTCAGTTTTTCTTTGCATATCTAGCATATGAATTGACTTATCTACATTTTATTTATTTATTTAAAGGGATATATATTATTGTGGTTGCAGGGTTTGTCCTTGGGAAATGCGACGATTATGTGCTATAATATATAATTACACAGTCAAAGCTGTGTGGTTCCTATCTAATGACTGGCCACATTATCGCTTGCAAATACTCTTAAACAGAGAACTATTATTAATAAATCAGGAGTTGAAGCCAGAGTGCCTCATCCTCAGTAAAATAAGGTGAGATTTTACATCTATGTATAACTGGATTATCAATTTTTAGAGAAATTACAAACTATGCCACTTACCTGAAATGTTTGTCCACTAACTTATAAATTTTTAAACAGGAGCACAGATAATCGAAGACTGAGAAGGCGAGATCAAAATGATAAAAAAAGAATGTGCCATCCATACCAAGAGCTTCAAGGGGGATATCAACTACGCAACCGAGATGTGTATGCTGGCCCTTGCGAATGCTTTGCATGACCAGCAGTCGAAGAACTGTGAAGAAGCCCTTAGAATTGGATGAGCTCAATCGATTTAAGTAAACATTCTGCTGTCTGAAGTAATTCTTCTATGGTAAATTCTTAAAATCTTCATGCTGTATTTTACAATATGCAGGACGTGGTATGAAAGGGAATCTTGGTAATTTGATGTTTCAACTAAGGAAGAATAGCATCCACCCCGATCTATATTAGATAGAGTCTTATATCGATAATTGAAGTACGTATCTCATAAGTTTATTATTACACAAAAAGTATAAAATGTGAGAGTGGTCCTCAGTTTTGAGGTTTTCCTTACCAAACGGGTGTCTGCTTCGCTTACAAGGACATCATAAGCAATTCATTTCCTTGATCTGATAGATTTATACTTACAATTTGAGGTATTGTCTTCCCCGGGTATGAAGAGAGCCGGACTGTTGTCTGCTCCATGGGATGTATTTGATGCAAGTTATGGTCAGAGTGATTATAAACGATCAAGAACTGCATCATTACATACACGTGAGAAGTGACAATGTTCCTGGTGCATGCTGTTAATTAAAGTCTCAACTTTTCCTTTAACTTGGCATAAAGATCTTAAATTTGACCCTAATGTTTTAGTACAGAGAGATTATAATTATATTCTGGTATTTTTGGTGCTTTCTGCGTGCTTACGGCTGATCAAACACCCAGCTTTGAAGAACTTGGGTAATTGCAATTTTCAGCAGCTATTGCTTATTCTTCGTTAATATTCTTAAGTGGGGTATTTTGCCCCCTTTATATTGTTTCTTTTCCCATTTGAGGGTTTGCTCATGAGTTTGAACATCTTCTGATCCATATTCTTTCTCTGTGTCCTGACAGGGATTATGACCTTCTTGTGGCTTCCTCTTCTTATTTAGGATTACGAATTATGGTTGAAAAGGGTCTACATGTGGTATTCATTTGATACAATGAAGAACTTGGTTTGGATGCTGCATATACCTATCAATTATTGCTGCATGTAGGTGCTTGATCGTATCCTTCGGTAATTGAATCTAAGTTAAACATTAATTATCTATCAATATCTCCCCAAATTGGTAGATAATTTGTACATAACCTATCTTGTTGCAAAGCGTTTCCATGGGTGATGATGGCCTTGTACTTGCTGTTCTTTGATTGCCATTGAAAATTAACTTTTTCCGTGATACTTTTCCTCAGACAATGGAGAACCTGTTGAAGAAGATTGCAGCAGAGGGGAAGTTGGAGTGCATCTGGTATGCTGGGCTGATAGCCTCAAAGTAACGGCTGTGAGTATAGACAGAAACCTTAACAACAAGACCATGTTGTACTTATATGTTTCTCGTCTTGATTGTTAGTATTCTTTTTTATCATGTTCGCCCTCCTGTCAGGTGTTTGTCTAGCTCAACCAATTTCTGTGTAATTTTTTCTATTCATAATATGACTTTGCATATCTTAAAGGGACGGGACGAGGAAGAGGAAGAGGAAGAGGAAGGGGAAGACGAGAAAGAATAGTTTAAATTGATCAACGATATAATACTCATCCGTGACAAATTCATTTGATTTTGAGGATGATATGTTACTCGATTTTGAAGGAGAAAGAGTTTATGAGGCCGAGACGGTAATCAATGCATGCGAACTGGAAAGGTTAAGGAATTTAGTAAAAGAATTAGTGGAGAGGAAGGTTAAACATCAAGGTCTACTGCTAGAGTAGTACGGCTTGAAAGAACCAGAATCTGACGTCGTGGAATTGCAAAGGCAGCTCAAAACTAAGACAGCGGAGATTGATATGCTTACAATCACAACAAATTCTTTGCAGTCTGATAGGAAAAAACTACAGGTAGCAGTGTCGGAGTCGGCTTTCGCAAGGAAAGACTTAAGGTAGCAAGGAAGAAGATCAAAGAGGCACAGAGGTATTGAGACAATCTATCGGAGAAAAGGCACACTCTTGTTGCTCAAACAACAAGTAAATACTCTTCAGTAGAAGAAACAACAAGCATCCAAGAATGACGCGGAAATTGAGAAGAAACTTGAGTCTTTGAAGGAATTAGAAGTGGAAGTTGTTGAGCTGAAGAAAAAGAATCGAGAGCTATAGCATGAAAAGAGAGAGCTGGCTGTTACACCGCAGAGTCTAGGGTTGCGTCCCTTTTCTAATATGGCAGAGGTACAAGTCTCAGTTGATATCTATGCTAGCTGGGTCTTATTCACTTGATTTATTATTGTTTGTAATTTTTTTTTTTATATTTTTTTCCGAAGTTTTATTTTTACTGCTATAGATTCCGAGCACTTCTCGGCCTGATTGTTCCTCGAAGGCGCATGATCTGCCCTCTGTGGTTTACATGAGGGTCGACATAAGCCCTCCTCTGTTCTAATTTCTTATGGGGTTCTCGGCAGTGTTCTCTATTCTAATTTCTTATCTGGTTGGTATTAGGCTTTGGTTTGTGGCTACAGGAAGAGTATTGTGTATTTGTGTTCACTTTTTGGTTTGAATTTGATGGCTTAGACAGAAATGGTGAAGGTGAGTTCCCTCTCTGCTTTGTCAAGCCAGTTCATATCTCTGGGTAGTTATTGTTTGTGTTTGGGCCTTTTTCAGGGACAAGTAGAGTACTTCTCACACGATGTGTGTAGTTCAAATTGCTCTGGGATTCTCGAGATTGGAGCTGGTGCTTCTTCTTCGTGGAAAATTAGGCGTTTTAGCTGGTCATTGCCCACTGAGTGCACGCTTTGGTGAGCAGGGTTTAATTCAATGGAGAGAACCCTCCTTGCCTACAACCCTTCCCGCACTGGTGTTGTTTGTTGAAACTCAAACTCAAGAAGGTTATATGCATCTCCTAATTTTTCATTTATGCAGTTTATTTAGTCAATTACGGCAAATTTAGCGAACTTCACGACCACTCATATTCTGTTTTGTCTCTGCACTCCAGTCACCCACATCGATCTCAAACTTGCTCACTGCACACCCATGATTACGAGCACTTAACTCGCCCCCTAGGCTTGGTTCCAATTTTGCAGGTACTTTTATGTTCTTAATGTTCTTATTTTTATTCGATTCTTTGATTTCAGTTCTTCACTAAAAATGCTTAGATTTTGAGTTGGTGTGGTTTCCTGGCTTCGACTTCAACATCTCGATCTCTTTATCAGCTTTATTTTCTGTTACACTTTTACTTCTAAAAAGGGTTATGTAAATCTACTTCTTAGGTATGTTTGCTCTTCTGGAGTAATGCTTTATAATTGCTCTGTAATATACACTGTGCCATTTTCAGTTTGCATCATTTACCTTTGATTGTTTGTGAATCCTAGGTATTCTAAAGGTCTAAATTTCCAAACATGTCCACTATTCGGTTTCATTATTTCTTATTGTAGCTTGCCTAGAACAGACGACCAGGTTTTGTTCTAATTGGTTAAGGTTTTCTTTTCTTCTCATATGCATCCATGTGTATTCTCTTCTTGAAAGGGTTACATTGTCACCGACCGGCCCTTTCACACCTTGCTCTCTGTGCCAGGGCTGAAAAGGATTTAAGTTTGAATTGAAGTTTTACGTGGTTGCGCTCTATGTCTTCTATGTTGCATTTCGCTGTGTGCTCTCCCTAATCCAGCCTCAAAATCCCCTCTTTTGGTGCGTGTTTAAGAGAGGAATATTTCTTCAATCTTTTAACTATTTGAATTTTAGGTTGATATGGTGTTTACCAATGACCAAGCACAATTTGTTTTGTGCATTCTAATTTTCGGTACTACCAAACCAGTTTTAGTAGATAGCAATAATATGCAAGACAAATCAACTATTCAAGAAACTCCTTAGGCTCGGTCTGTAGGATATTTGACAGGTTCTAGCATTTCTTGGATATCTTTAAATTATAAGCCAATCGTGTTGGGAGTATACTCTAGTAATTTTTTGTTTCCCTTATGTGCTGTTATCATATGCTCACAAATTATGTGAATTATGAGGCGCAACCTTCACCTTCCCTTTATCTAAGAAGATTACATTTTCTCCAAATTCGCTATCAGGCACCGTTTCTCTTTAGCTTTCCTGACCTCTCATATGAATGTTTTGCAGGTTTTCCCGCATGGCTCTGTACCACTAAGAACCTATCTTCTCCAATCAAAGCATTTTTACTAATGGAAGGAAACAATTGGTGTCCTCAATTCTCAAAGGTACAAAGTTCCCCAAGCCCCTACATAGCATAAAAAGGTTTCTCATACATAATAGTATCCGGTGCATACCTCTAACCTCGAGTACACTCCACATATTTGTTTTCCAGTCAGCTAATTTGTGTATTTACTCCCATACTTGCTTTTATGTTGGCCGAAATCTCTAATGATACGAAGAGAAGAAGCCGGATATAGTAGTTTGCAGTATTTGGTGAGTTGCAATCCAAAGGACTGAAAAGTGGCTACATGGTGTGTCTTTCCCTTCTCAAATGCATTAGCTGGTGACTTTGGAGGCAGTGGATAGATGAATTGAATGTGTTTTATAATATGTCTGATCATTATTACACTTCTACTTAAAGATTTGATGCTTACAATTACAGTTTCTGTGTTTGCTATGAACCATAGATCATCTACTATGACAATGTAGATTCTACAGGACTGGAATACACTGATTTGTTTGGACGGAGCAACTGATTGGATTCTTGGTCCAAGGAGTCGCCGCAGGAGGATACCGGAAGTTTTCTCAATCCTTGCCTTGTTTTAAACAACATCCATGTATAACTAAGCACCCTCTTCATATATGTTAATTTGGTCCGCCGTTCGGATGATATCAAAAGTGTCCGCAATAGTTATATCTTATATCCTTATAATAAAAAGGCTTAGCCTCTTCCACATAAGCTCCCTTTGCATAGCTGGCCCAATAGGTGTGACACACATCAGCTCACTAAGTTTCTCAGAGTAACAAATTTCGCAGATTAAATGATTTTATTGCACCTGCTTAGTTGTTTCTATGGTCCCTTTCCTGTTGTTAGCCATGACATAGTGGGTGCAGCTAGATTACCACAATCTGCTTCATCGAGATCTTCTCCAAACATTAAACTATGAAATTCTGGATTTCAACTATATCAAACTAAAACTGCGATTTTAGATAGAAAACAAAATTGCGTTAAAAGTTGGTTTTTGTGTCACAATTGTTATTATCGGAATGTAACAGTGATTGGTTGTTTTAACTTCTGAAGTAGATCATTTGAGATCTGCACTGGTTGGGGCCGAGAGAAGGTACTACGAGGAATATTTACAAAGCACATTACAAATACGTTCTGACTTTGAATTGATAGAACAAGCAAAATCTGACCTTGCAACAACAGAGGGTGAATTGGAAGCAAAGTTGAAGAGCGCAGAAGTCAAGCTAGAACATATGAAGCTTAAACTATTGGCAGAAGAAACAAGGTCGCAGATTGAATCTGTAGAGAATGAAGGAATGAATTAGAAGACTGAGGAATTTCTGCCTACTCAGAAAAAATCGATACTCGAAATGCAGCTGAAGACGTATGAAGCAGATTTGGCAGGTTTGAAACATATTTTATCAGAAAAAGACACAGAAATACAGAATATCATAGACGTATGAAGCATATGATTTCATTCTGGAATTGCATGTTCTTCTGTTGAACTGATTGTTAGGGTTCGGCAAATTGGGGAGTTTTAGGACTTTGCTGTGTATGCACGTGTTTGGGATTCTGTTTGTGTTGTTCATATGTTTTTGACTTTTCGTTTTGGAATCACTTGCTTATTTGGTTAAAGAAAACACTTTACATTGTACATTATTTGAAAACCTTCTCATAGTGGCGAAAGGTTGTAGACATTGGTTTGTGAGTTTGTGCCTTTGTTTTGCTGGGTTTTTGGGGGATTTGGTTCAGCAGCACTTTACATTCTTCAATGTTGATAGCTTTGTTGTGATTTTATTGCCCCAACACAGTTTTCTTCTCATTTATCTTCTTTATTACTCTGCATGGGTGACCTGCATTCAGTATCAAATTTCACCCCAACAGTACTTTACATTCTTCGAAGTTGATAGCTTTGGTTCTGATTTTGTTTCCCCAACAGTGGTGCTTTGAGTGCTGGCTCCAGGTCCTTGGCGGAGACTGACAGAGCGTAATGTCTGTTTTGCTAAGAAGTTGGAGATAGAGGGAAAGAGTGGAGCATAGATGATCGCAGCGACTTCTGGACTTCACGCGGCAATAAGTCGGGTAAGCCAGGTAATGGACTTTGAAATTGAGTCAAGATAGGTAGACCAATTGCTTCTTCGTACCTGAAACAGTCCTTTACATTGCAGCATAAAATCTCAGGTCAGGGTTTCCGAAATTACAAATCCTCCAGTTGATAAGAAGTCCTCAATGACAAAGAATACAGTACCCCTGCTTTAAAAAACCCCAATTTTACTCTTTAGGAAAAAACCCCTGTGCTAAAAAGGCGTTTGATCTTTGCCCTAATGGAGAAGGGGATAGAAAGGCTCATATCATGGCTTTGCAAATCTCCAATTTCACTCTCTTGGAATTGCTTTCAAGCACACCTAATCTTAGAACCATTAGGCCTTAAGATTCATCAAAGAGCCGTAGGGGAAAGAAATCTGAACCTAAATGCAATTCGTAGCATGCACTCCGATTTTAAGAAAATAGCCGAGGAGATTAAAAAATTTGCAACTTGAAAAACATCGTAATGTTTTCACCTCACATTGGGCTTCAAGTATTAAAACAATTCAAAAAAACAATGTTACTGGTGAAGTCAAACCTACTTAATTTGAGCAACATTTTGTCAACATCGTCGTTTAGTGCATGTGGCTTTCTTCGCTCTCAGGGTGACGATAAATAATTTTGTCATCGTTTGGCATGTTGCCGTTTCCATTGCCCTGTTGTTTTGGTTGAATTTCTTCAACAGTACAATAATATTGTAGATTTCATCATTTCCCGTGATACTATTACAACGGCGTGATATTTTAATCCACTTCTTTTTTATTTATATTTTTAGGATTACATTCCTATTTCTAATTAATTGTGGTTACCATTTCCTTTTATTTATGAAGTTCTTGGTAATTGTTGTTTTTAGATTTGAATGGTGTTTGCGCTACTCTTTCCCGTCATTATTTGCAGTCGCAAACATTAACCACATAGTCATTCGGTTGTTTTCTTTTCCTCATTGAAACGGTTTTATACTCAGAGCAGTTTAATGCGCTCGACTGTTTACACGCATTAGTGAGATCTGCTGTTTTTCCTGTTAATATTGTTTATGCTATGTCTGTGTTCTTCACTCATTTAAGTGTCCTCCAAAATGGAACTTCTCTGTTGCTGTATTCCTTTGCTTCATTCCTTTAGGATCGGTCCATCTTTCTTAGTTAACGTGATTAGTTATTTACCATATTACTGATATCATAAATAATAGAAGACTTAGAGTCCAGAAGCAAAATAGCATTGGCTAAGTAGTTAAAGGCAAGTGATTGAAGGTAAGTATTTACTACAATTGAAACATAGGCCCTGAGGAACTTATCACCTTAAGAGAAATGACATGCAGCAGAAATATCCGCTAATTAAATGAAGGGTGTTCTGAGTTTGTAAACATCAAGACTTTGTTATTATGAAACTCAGGAAAAAGGTAAATGTTAACAAATATTTGAAAATACTATCTCCATTCTACAAACAGAAAGCTCTCTTTCAAGTCTTACTCAAGATCAACTACCAAAGTTGAATCCAACTTTCAATTATTCTTTCTTCTGATAGAAAATTACCTTTTTGGGTGCTTAAATCTCTTGGTAGTTTTTGCTACAGCAACTACTGTGTGGCAGACAGATGCCACTAAGGAAGTTAGCCACTCTCTGCCCTTTGAGATGATCATAATTGTTGGAAATTATTTAGTAACCGCTTTACACGGCAAACCAAACATTATTCACTGCAAACCAAACCCTGCATTACATGAAGTTGAGATAACATAATGGAGCAAGCCTCCTTTTTTTGGCCTTTTTTTTATATAATGCTACGAACAAAGCAATAACATGATACAAAAAATACAAAAAATAATATCTGGTTTTATGATCATGGGCTTGTTTTCAATACTCAACTTTTTATTGTTATTGTAAATTGTGGCTTACTGATTCTGTTGATTTGGGGGATTAAACCTTAAGGACATTATTTGGACTTCACATATACTCCCTTTTCCGTGCAAAAGAATCTCAAGTAGTTTAATTTTTTTCCTTATATGTAATTTGGACTGTTAATTTGAGTTTCCAGGGTTGACTTCTGTGCACTTTAGACTAGAATCTGGACTGTAGTTTGGATTCGATAACACACCTGTTAATATTTGACTATAGTGTGTCTGACTTGCTGTGATTAGACATTCAGTTTTTGCACTCTTCTCAGGCTAAATTAATCATGTAAGAATACTTTCTGAAATCCAGCGTTACTTTTTTCGCCACTTATTGTGACACAGTTACTCTGGTGGCAAAAAGCTTATGGATTTCTCATAAATAGAATGTCATTAGACAGATGTTAGCATGGTTAATCTCGATTATTCTGTTTATTGATTCACTTTCATATGTTTGTGGTGGGTGTATGGCAGGTGGTGGTGAATACTTAGAAGGTTCCCATTAACAGATCAACACTGCGATTTCAAGACCTCTGAAGCAGAGCAAGCCTGTCTCTATCAGCATAAGTTGTAAATGCCAGGAATTCGTTTCAGACGTGCAAATCTTTTCGTGCTCTACAGAGAACAGTTATGGAGGCTGTGACATCTATACTGGGGACCCAGCTACGAGTTGGGGTGATACTTCAAGGAAAGAAGATTGGTGATGATAATAAGACTCTCTTGCAGACCGGAATATCTCATGATAACAGACCTAATGCATTCGGATTCTCCCTAGAGCCAAACCCTGTGCATGCACCTCCATCATTCTGTGATGGAGATAGCCAGTCGTTTTAAGTTCCTTCGGATGCCAGCCCCTGACAAGGTAATTATAGATTTAGCTTTCGTGGCTTATTTTGATCTTTTACCTTGTACGTGTAATGCTCATAATTCTTGTCTTTTCATTGTCCTGCTTTTACTTCTCATCTTAGGTTACATCATTTCATGATCTTTTGTTTGTCGTCTCTCTTCTAAGGGCATCATTCCCATGTGTTTTTTGTTCTTCAAATATCTTTTCTGAAGTCCCAGTCTGCATAGTTTCGAGCTATAGAAACACTAGATTTTTCCTCTCTCAATATATGGTGTTTTAAATGTGTAAAATTGTTTACTGTCGTGCATTCTGTTGATGTGAAAAGAAGTAAAAAATAAGTGTTTTGAGCTAATCAAACATGTTGTCATGTCATCAGGTACGCCTCTGCTTCTGGTGCAGCAAATAGTGTGATAAAAAAGAGGACTGCTGATGCATTGTATGATTCCCCATTAGCATATTTAAAGAATTTCACTGAAAATGATCACAACGTGATACCTTCCTTTGACATGCAAATAACATACCTGTCTGACCCCAGATCATTAGTTGTACCGCAAGTGAATGTTGCTGAAACACTAGCTGTAGGGCCCATAAGGAAATCTAAGAGTTCCCGGGGTGCACAGCGCCGTATTCGTCGACCTTTCTCCGTCTCTGAAGTTGAATCACTTGTTCGAGCTGTGGAAAAGCTTGGAACTGGAAGGTATGTAGAGATGAACTGATCATAAATTGTACAAAGGCATGAACATAATCCATAGCTTATACTCCCTTTGTTTTGTTTCGTATGCCTCCTTTTCCTTCATTAGCAGTTCCAAAATGACTGTTTCATGGACAAAAGATCATGCACTTAATGATTTCTCTGTACTTTTGTTCGTATGAAAAATTTGCATTAAAATATGCTTTAATAAAACCATTAAGAACAATTAAAAGGTTCTTATGTCATTTTCCTACTCAGAACATCTTCCTAAAAATGTAAAAAAAATCCAATGCGACATATAAACTGCAACTGAGGGGTTTCAAAAAAGGCTAAAGCGGAGCGGAGCGGCCGTGTTGTAACGGAAGCGGCAGAGAGCGCGACCATTTTTCCCGTTACGCGTCGTGTGAATTTTATTCACACAAAAAACAGCTGTTTCGCGTCGGTAACCGGAAAAACGGCCGTTTCCAGTCGGGAAAAACGGAAAAAAACGGGGAAAACGGCCATTTCGTGACGGGGAAATCGGGAAAAAATGGGAAAAACGGAAAAAACGTCCGTGAATGTTTTCTAAAATTCACACATTCAATCCCCGTTCTCCGTTCCAGTCCTTCCGATATAGTCCGATGCCGTTATACGCGACCGCAACGGATACGTCAGCCGCTTCCGTTTTTTAAAAGCCGCTTCCGATATCTGAATTGCTTGTTTCACAGGAGAAAACAGCGACACCAGTCTAAGAGTCAACGTCGCTTTTTTTTAGTAGAACCACTGCATAAACTGTTGGTCATTCTTGCCGTTCTTTTATTAGTAGAATCTTTACGCTGCAGATGGCGTAATGTTAAGCTGGAAGCGTTTGATAATGGGAAACACCGTACTTATGTAGATCTGAAGGTAAGTTGGATTCCTTTGCAAGATACTTCTACTATTTCATCTTCAATCTTTTTTGTTTTGAACTTCCTTACTGTTAGTTGATTTAAGAGGTCAAGTCAGTTTCCCTTTTTTAAATGTTACTTGGACGGACTGGGTGTGCAACTCCTTTACATCAGAGGAGAAGCAATATCGTCCAGTGAAATTGGTGGAATGAAATAACCTGGGAGGTATCACAACCATTGCACTTGTCCTCTGGCACTTGGAATATCAGTTGGTGTTGAATGGACGGATGGTAGAGATTCTTGTTCTCTACCTTTTAGAATACAAAACTTCAAACTGCTGCACACAGGAGAGTTATCTTTTGGGGTGAAAAGTGTGGGTGTCCTAGATCTTGCAGGTTTTCTGTAGTGAATATAACGGTGGTAGGGGCTGTAGGGCTGCAAAAAAATGACAAAATGTTGATGAACTGCTTGGTATTCATCTGGGGATTTCTCGTTTGAATAGTTAGCCGAAGACAAGTCATAATTTTGGGCAGGGTAGATATTCTCAAACCACAATGGGGTAAAGTTCGGAGTTTTGAACCATCAGTTAGGGGTTGAGTGCTGCTCTTTTAAGTTTGAGTTCTAAGGAACATCTCATGCCTGGAGTCTTCCACAATTTGGCTGGTTGTAACTGATTCTTTTATCATCTAAATGCTGGGTGACTAATTGCAGATGAGCCAATTTCATTCTATACGACATCTAAGTACACTTCTTGCATCTGCTGTTTGTTTTTCCTCTTTACTGAAGACAGTGTGATTTATAATGCTCTCTGTTTCTCTTTCATGCATACAAGGAATAATTTGACTATAGCTAAGTTTTACTTAGATGTCAATTTATTGCAATGTAGCCTAAGCATTATCAACATCCCTTTTTGCAGGGGTCAGTAATCAGCTAGGATTAGAAGCCGCAGTGGAAGGCAGAGTTGCGTTTCTCAACAAGGCAATGTCTTCGTTGGTCCATTTTTCAACGATTACAGCTCTGTTGGGTACTCTTGCTGATCAAGAAAGAGATGTCAATGATTGTGCAGCAAAATCGTGTAATGGTTGGCGATGGTCCATCCTTTTTTTTTGCTTGCGTTGAGTTGAAACCTTTAAGGATGGATGCACACTGTATATTTCCGATGCTCCGACTCTTCTGACATGCTTCTACTCCCCAAGTGCCATCTGTAAGAATCCATGGGGTTCCACCTCAAAACCAACCAATTGGCTATGAGGAGAATAGCTCATGACACTTATTAATTATATTTCTTCTTATTGAATGTCCCGATGTGGGACTTCTCAACACCATCGACCCCTTCTCTTTTTTACTTTTGCGCTGCTTCTTCTTGTTGGGGTTTTGATCGATTGTAGAAAAGGGATATGATCATTGCCTGGTTTAAAATATGCGGTGTAGCTGATCTTGTTCAGATATGAATTGGGTCTGGTTTGGTGGTCTTCAAGTTCGCGGTCTTCAGGCGGGTTATAGGTTCGGTGACTTGGGTAGCAGTTTATACGGAAGGAGAATTGGGTGTAATGGTCTGAAGATGTTTTAGGTTGTGGATTGGTGGTTGTTGTTGGCTCTGTGGGTGTTGGTTTGTGATCGGGTTGTTTGGAGGTAGGTTGAGTGTTAAAGTATTGGTGGTAGAAGGCAGTGGTTATGGACAATTGATGATGGATGTGAAGGTTGGCTTTTATGGTTGTGAGGGATGGTGTTGGAATCTGGTAGTGGCTGATTGGTTAGTTCTGATGTTAGGCAGTACTAGGTTGTTTGTTGGTGATAGCAGTAGAGTTGTTAGGTGGCTGGTCTTGGTTTTGTTGGGTGTGAATTGGTCTGGATTTAGGAGACAGGTTGTTGACGTAAATGGTGATGGGGTTTGTGAATGGTGTTGGGTGTTTTGGTGTTTGGTCTCATGGTTGTAGGGAATAGGCAAAGTATTTCTGATGTGTGTTAACAGCTCTTTGTTGGCTATTTCAGAGTTTGAGAAATGAAAATCATTGACTGCTTATTTGCTTGCTGTGTTAGAAGGCACCACTAGTCCTCATATAATGAGAATACCAGAATGGAAACTGAACAGCGCCGACTGCGATTCACAACAACAACGAACCAACACACACAGAGAGGGTATTAGAAAGTCAAAGAAGAAGAAGAAGAATTGATCGCCGTAAAGAGAGATATGGGAACGTGATAACAATTACCATAATAGCAGTGTTTTGCTTTTCCACCAATCAAAGAACTTTCTCTGGGAGGAAACGGATCAGATCTGCACGGAAAGAAAGAAACTGCTTGACCTCGATGACTGCTGAACATCGATTTATCTTTCCGTTCGTCGCCGTTCTTCTTCATTAGCTAGCTCTTCCCAGAACTTACATCAGAGTCCCTCAACTTCATGTATACAACTATCTCTATTGAAATGGGTGTTTGATTGGTCCAACCAACCTGACAATGTGCCCCTTGAGTGCACCGGCCCACCAGGAGAGGTAGGTTATCATTGCCCCACCAGCCTACGGTGCCCTCGGTTCTGGGGAAAATTCAGCACAAACCTTCGCCGAAACCATACTTTCTCTGTTTCACTAGGTTCTTCAAAAAGTTATCCGATTATTATTTGGGCTCAGCGATTTGATTAGCAAACAAAATAAGAATTTGATAATTTTTTGTCGTATTGTAGAGCAAAGTGTTGGATTTGGGAAGGTTTGATACCACTTTGTTGGTTTTAGGAAGAGGTTAGTAGGCTATTTGGTGTTTGGTGGAAGAGGGAAGTATGGAACACTTAGAGAGTTGGACAATGAGTGAAGAAGAACTTCTATTGATTTTGCTTGATACAATGTGGTGGAGGACAACAACTAGTACATTACATAGGAGACTTAATAGAAGACTCCATAGGAGACACTAGCTATGACACTTGAAGGCTTACTGGAAGACTTACTTGAACACTTACTAGATGCTAGAGTACAAGTCCCTATTTATAGGGAGCCTTGGAGGATTATAGATTACATCATCTAGAGATCACTCTAACTAGAAGCATCCTATAGATATTTTGTAGGACTATTCTAGTAATAAACATTACATCATTGTTCTAGAGTCTTCTACTAATTTACTAGCTTATTAGGCTAATAGTTCTAGTAGCACCACTAACTAGTACAATTATTATTGGGCTTCAAGACATAACCCATGTAATAATTATGGACCACAAATATAGTTGGGCTAAATCAAGTTTAGTCTCCAACACAAAGTTTACTCTGCGACACTAAAAAGATTGTCAAATTTTTGAATTCTTTTGCTACCGAAATTACTAGGCCCAAATAATATCCAAATAAACTTTTGAAGAATCTGACGAAACGGAGGGAGTAAGACCCAACTTCTGGCGAAACGTTGACTCAACTCCCGGCTTGGATGGGCAAGCCAGATGTAGCAAGGCGAACCCACTAGCCAATCCACCTTAATGCCCCCACTTGGGTTACAGGCCCTCAAATTCAACGTGACATACAACGGACTCACAACAAACTATTAATTAAAATTATTATAAGAGAAATGGCACCCACGCAGCTATTTAGGACAGGCCCCGGCCCAACCTATTTACTGGGCTTAGTGAACGTAAGACCCATTATATTATAACGCACAATCGACAGCTACATAGGCCAGTCCTGGACCCATTAAATTAGGCTCTCTATATAACCGGTGGTCGGCCTGGGATGTGATCGTTAATTAGCAAGTCAAACCCACTTTATTTCCTTGCAGTTTAACCCTCTATATTTTACAACTGTACCCACAAATATTCAGAACTAGGCCCTAATAATGTTGCTGTAGTTCTTTCTTCTTTTTTTAGAAAAAATGTTGGTGTAGGTTTTTTGCAAACAATGTTGGTGTAGTTAATCCTTTAGACGGATCTAAAACAACCATTTAGCCTCCTATGATTAATACATTTTTCTTTAATTTTTATCTCATTCTTAGATCTGCTATACCTTAAAAAAAAAAAAAAAAACAAAGTTACCAGATCCGCTACAAGGGTATGTAAAAAAATTGGCAATTTTGTATACAATGTGTGCTTTCTATTGGTTTCATATAATTTGGTTTAGTTTTTTTTCTTCCAATTTTAGGGTGTTGATGCTGACATGAGCTGGAGTATTTCAATTCCACATCAGTCATGGGTATTTGTTGTGAACTGAATATGAACAGAATGGAAATACAAAAGAGAACTTTGCATGAGGAATATTTGAGTTTGATATATTGTATTTGTAAGAGTATCATGAGAGTTGGAAATTGACAAAAAAAAAAAAAAAAAAAAAAAAAAAAAATAATGAAATACAAGTGAGAACATTGTTATGAAATACACATATATTCGTACTTTTCTCGACAGGGCATCAAATTTGTGTTTGCTTAGGGCCCCTAAAGAACTAGAGCCGGCCCTGTGGTCATTGAAACTAAAGATTAGGTTGCAGGCAAGTAAATAACCATTTCCCTTATATTTGAACTCAATTTACCTCCATGTCCCTTCCCAATAACAATTCTAACCCCAAAATCTCCTTATTTGTACTTCGACCCATTCATCAGGTTAATTGAAATACTAAACAAAATTCAGATCATGACAATGGTTATGGGAGATCAGATGAAGAATTGTTAAACAGTGTAATAGTTAGAAGAGGGAGGTAGTTGCAATATTGTATAAAGGAGGAACAGGGAGCTAGGTGTAGTTTTTCTAAATTTGTAACAACATTTCCCCCCTCTTCTCTGTATGAATTCCCTGATACGGTTGTTCAGTCCTCTACAGACGAGGACAATGCTAGTGATGATGATTCTGCAACTCCAGACATTCTTGTTACTGTGCGACCCATACGTAGCGTGGGTCCTCGGTTATATCTCAAAGATTATGTTAAACTTTAGATTATTTTTGTTTCGTCGCTACACTTAGCATTTTGAATTGTGATAAGTAGCGGGTTGAATTTTCAGCTTTGTCTGGGGTTTCTTTACGATTCTTTACTCTGACTAGGACCAGGTCGAACCGTCAGGGTTAGAGGTATAAAAGGGTATAATTTTCTTAAAACAATTTATAAGAAAATTATAATTCCCTAATATTTTTTCTTTATCTTCTCTCCCGTCCCCCTTCTCTTCCTGGTCACGGCCCCGATCGATACCCTAGAGGTATCATCTTGGTGCTTTCATCCTGATCGTCGAACGGTGCATCTCCGCGACGACGCCTCGAGCTCTTCCCCCGCCGGCAATCATGGTGGAAACAGCAGCCCCTTTGTCATTGGTAAAACCCCTCTGTCTCTGGAAGATACAGTATTAGCATTCAATAACTTACAAAGGGATATGACGGCCAAGACCGAAAAATTGCAGGCGGAATCCACGACGCTAGGGCGGCGAATGGACACTGAGTTGCCTCAGGTCAACGATTCAATCTGCCAATTGACGAATCGCCTCTCTGGTTTACTGCCTCTCGCCCCTGATCCGCCTCCAGCCCGAACCCAGAGCCTCCTCGGCTCGCCGACGGCTTGGCAGCCTTCTCCGTCTCGTGCTTCTACCAGCGGCGCAGCAGACACAGCCCCTCGTATGAGAGTTGATTCACCCCGTTTCAACGGCGTTGATCCGTTCGGGTGGATATTCCGAATACATGAGTATTTTGACTACTATCGGACTGCTGAAAGTGATCGAATTCAGGTTGTTGCTATGCTCATTGATAACCCAGCTTCGAAGTGGTTCAGGTACTATCAATCAAATAACACGAACGCAACTTGGATGGAGTTATTGACTGCCGTTAAACAATGTTTTGTCCCGGGACACTATGAGAATTATTTGGGATTGCTCTCCAAATTGCAAAAATCCACAACAGTTAACGGAGTTTGAGACGATCTTGAATAAGGTTTCGGGTGTTGATGACACAGTCCTTATCTCACTATTTCGGGCAGGTTTGAAAGAGCCGGTCAAGCGCGAATTGGGGTTACGAAACCCGAGCACTTTGGTCGAAGCCTTCGCTTTGGCTCGCGAACTCTCGGCTGGTCAGGAGGAACCGTTACAAGCTTACATGCACGGACTGCCGGGTCTACACCGCCAGCTACTGTGCCACCGGCCACCAACCCTACAGCTTCATCTACTAATTTTCTAGTTCGTCGACTCACTCGCGAGGAGAAGGCCGAGCGTCAGCGTCAGGGCCTCTGTTACAATTTCGACGAGAAGTATTCTCGTAATCAGAAGTGTACTCCCAAGTTTTTGCTATTATGTGTTGACGAGGATGATGAGGGTGACACGCTTGTGCCCGCTGAGGACGATGAACCAGGAATTATTATTGATAATTTGTCACACCTCCACAATTTTGAAGGTAATTCGAATCCCCACTCTCTTAAGCTGACATGTAATATTGGTGATGTGTGTGTGCAGGTCCTTATCGACGAGGGTAGTACACATAACTTTATTCACCCTACGATGGCTAAGCACCTATCCTTATTATTGCATCCAGTCCCACCGTTTCCAGTTTATGTTGGCAATGGCGAGTCCTTACGTTGCACCTATTATTGCCTGAAGAAGCCCTTAACCATCCGGGGTACGATCTTTGAGGTGGACTTGTATGTGTTGGCTGTTCATAGTATTGATGCAGTGCTGGGAGTTCAGTGGTTGCAAACCTTTGGGGAAATTTCGCACGACTACAGAAAGCTCACCATGCGTTTCATGTGGCAAGGGAAACAGTTAGTGCTCAATGGGGTTGATCATGGTCCGCGCCCCATCTCCTATAATTACCTGATAGCACATCCTTTTTCAGCGACAAAGGTGAAGTTCTATGAGATTCTTGTCGTGCCCCTACAGCCCGGTTCTACAGCCGAACATGATGCCTTTCCATCGGACGTTCCTGATCCCGTCCTACAGGTTTTGACTCGGCACCAGGCCGTGATTTCCGTTCCGACTGGGTTACCACCATCATGCCATTGGGATCATTGTATTCACTTACATCCTGGCTCCAAACCGGTTAACGTCAGACCGTATCGCTGTCCTTATTTTCAGAAATTAGAGATTGAGCGTCAGGTGCATGAGATGTTACAGCAGGGGGTCATTCAATCGAGTAGTAGTGCCTTCTCCTTATCGGTCTTGTTGGTGCGCAAGAAGGATGGCACTTACCGTTTTTGCGTTGACTATCGGGCTCTTAACGCGGTCACCGTTCCGGAGAACTTCCCCATCCCTACTACAGATGAGTTGTTTGATGAACTTGGGGCAGCCCGTTTCTTCACTAAGCTTGATCTTCGCTCCGGGTATCATCAGATTCGCATGCACGCCGAGGATATTGCTAAGACAACTTTTCGCACCCATGATGGTCACTATGAGTTTCTCGTCATGCCTTTCGGCCTAACCAACGCCCCATCGACTTTTCAGGCTGCTATGAATCGGATATTTCCGCCCCTGTTGCGTTCTTTTGTCATCGTTTTCTTTGACGATATCTTGGTTTACAGTATGACTTTGGAGCTTCAGCTCAGCATCTCGATCAGGTTCTACGTCTTTTGTAGTAACCCTCATATTTATGGTGCACATTTAGTTTTTAAGTTATTTATTATTTTCTAAATACGTATGTTAATGTTAAAATGTTATATGTGTGCTAGACTTGAAGAAAAATGTTTTAAGAGTCTTATTTGTGTCAACTTGTTAGTTAGCATTAAGTTCATAGTTTGCCCCAAATCTTTATGTAAATTTATAATATTTTCCAAACTTTAAGTTTTTATGTATCAACCTCTCTATTATTAGATTTCACATTATTTACCCAACTAACAAGTACATCATAAATCTCTTTCAACATACAAGTCAAGTTCATTATAAAATTGTAATATTCATATGCTTGCATGATATGTGATTTCTTTTATACATCACCACCAACCCCCACCATCATGGACATGTTTCTCAATATCTTTCATTTGCTTCTTCCTCATCAAGACCATTTCTTGAATTCTCTCTTCTCTCTCTTCAAGTACTATTCCCGGATTTGGGGGTTGACCCTCACAAAACACCCCCAAAACTCCATTTTCTACCTCTCAATTCATGAGAAACTCAAGTCCAATGTAATACTATGCATTGGGGGAGTCTTTTTCTTCTTATTCTTCCTCAAGAATCAATGCTCATGCAAGGTCAAAGAACCCAAAATCAATGTCTAATCCCTCTTAAGGCTTACAAGTAAGCAATTTTTCTTCTTTATGTTTTCAATTTGTTGATAGTTCATGTTCTTGGTATGAAAAGTGCTTGATCCTTAATTTCATGTTAGTGATTCATCATTATAAGAAAACTTTTAGACTTTATCATCTCATTTATATGAAAGCATGGTGGATTCATGATTGCATGTTCTTGATTCATCATCATCTTCATGATCTTCATACATGCATGTGCAAAAGTGAGTTTGTTGGGTAAAAACTCTTTGATTCATGTGAGAATATGTTATGAGTAGTGGTATGTATGTGATTTAGAACTTGTGGTGGTGTAATGTCATATTTTAGTAGAGCAATTCTTTCACGCAACAAGTTTTGAAGTATAGAAAATTATAAAGCTCATGTTTTGTGTTTACCTTCAAGAAATTGAGAAAACATAGTTACGTATTTCAAAAAATTATGAAAACATTACAGTGTGTGTATTTATATGTGATATTTCTACAGTAAAATTTTCAGAGTCATTATATATATATATATATATTTAATTTTTAATCGCTTAAATACTTAGGTTGTATTACGAATCTGTCCAACCCCAGACCAGATAAGTTTTTAATCAATTTCATGTACTTATTCTACTCCGATGGTAACCAAATTTGGCTATGTGGTTCCCAGAGGTGTTATTTACTTCCAGTTAAAATTTCATAATATTTGGAGTTCATATGAATATTTTAAGAATTTACTCCCATGACCGCTTTTCAGCCTCTCTTTTACACCTATACAGCTCAAAAAAATTATGTTTAAAAATACTTAGAAGATTTTATAATTTGTGGTACTTTTATATGTTATCAGTAAGCTCTTTATCTATATTATGTCAAAAATTTGGGTTATGAATAATTATTTGGAATTATTTATGAATTTTGAACTATCGGTGGTCACGCTTTGCTTATAAGCATAATTTAGAAGTTTATAAAATTTTCTTAAGGCTAGTGTATTTAAGTTATGCTTTAGTTCATTATATGTCATATTTCATTAATGTGCCGCATTAGACATCTCATATGCATCTATAAGACGTTTAAGGCTCTATAAGTATATGGTATGTGAAAAGTTAGTTCATGTTGCATCCATAAGACTAGTATCATTTAGCTAAGTAATTTACACATGCTCTATGTTTTGAGTGATTTCGTGCTAAATGATTATGTGCTATGTTTGGAATGTCTTCATGCTAAGTGATTATGAGCTATGCTTGGATTGAACTCGTGCTAAGTGATTATATGTGTTATTTGTAGCATTCTTTGCGATCTATATGTGTTATTTGTAACACCCTACCTCCCGAAGTTTGTACCGAACCTCAACTTTTTTATAAGCTTATGTATGTTCATGTCGTCCATATTATTATGTATGTATGCTTTCTTTACTCGAATGAAATTTTTATGCCCCATGGATGCTAACAAAGAAAATAAAAGAACGTTTCATAAGATAAAATACGCTTTCAGAAAGGCCACGGTTACCGGAGTGAAACCCCCTGTCAGGTATAGGCAGGCTACGGCCCTTTTGCCGGAGCAATATAAGCAGGAAACGCATCGCCTCACGAGCCGTCGCGATGGACATGTCCTTACATTATGTTATGTTAAGTCACGATGGTTACACGGGCCATAAGATAAAAAAAATAAGCAAGTATGTTCAAGTACGTTATGGTATCCACGCGCGACAAAGCAAGGTTCCTACTTGGAACAATATGATTTCACACGACTCAAGTTATGCTTTATGTTATGCTTTCTTTATGTTACAAGTTATGTTTATGAATGCCACAATCTTTCAAGTTTCACAAGTATATGTATGTATGACTATGACTTATGTTCATGATGCTCCATGGGAAAGTTAGCCCCTTTTAGTTTTCCAAACCTACGAAGGGGCGTAGATGTAACTCACTGAGCTAGTTGAGCTCACCCTTTTAATTCACCTTTTCTCTCAGGTTCTAAGGACACGTTAGAAGCAAGATTAACAACGTGTTAAGTTCATACGTGTTGGCTTGAAGATGCTTATGTGCTTAGATGTTGATCGCATGCTAGACGACTTGGAGCTAGTGTAGAATACATGTTGGTAGATTACTTTAAGAATGTAATTCTTAAGTATTTTTGTATAAAATACTTTATTTGAGCCCTTATATGATACCTAGAACTATTCCCGAGATATTCTCTGTTTATGTTATGAGTCGAGAGGCTAAATGAAATTGATTTTAAAGTTTCAACTTTCTTTTCTTTACAATTCAAATTGCTTATCAAGACGACCCCAAGTTATTTGTTATTTACGCTTCCGCAAAGTTATTTTTAGAAACTTTTATCACGAATTTTATAAATTACTTATTTAGCCTCTCGACGAGTCAAGGCCGCACCGGCATGTCGCGCCCTCCTTCCGTTAACAAAAAAGTTTTATTAATCGCTAATCGGGGTCGGCGGGAGGGGGATGTGACATCTTTTCTCTGATCACTCCTTTTATGTTAAACTGTCCAAGTGTGCTTTCATTAAGACCAGTGTCGAGTATTTGGGTCATGTGATTACAGAGGGACAAGTACAGGCGGATGCGCAGAAGATTCACGCCATGGTGGCATGGCCGCCCCCCTCTACTACCAAACACTTATGTGGATTTCAAGGATTGGAGGGGTACTATAGGCGGTTTATCCGTGACTATGCCACGATTGCAGCACCGTTGATTGATTTACTCCGAAAGCTTTTCAGTTGTCTTCTTAGTCTGAGGAGAGTTTCACGGCATTGAAGCAGGCCATGACCTTGGCCCCTGTTCTTCGGTTGCCGGATTTTTCGTTGACATTTGTATTGGAGACTGATGCCTCTGATAAAGGTGTGGGAGCAGTCACCCAATTGCTTTTTTCAGTAAGAAGCTCGGTGCTAAGCTTCGTGCGGCGTCAACATATCATAAGAAGTTGTATGCTGTGCTCGAGGAAGTTCAGAAGTGCGCTTAGTATTTGTTGGGATGTGAGTTCTTCATTCGCAGCGATCAGCGCAACTTGAAGGAATTCTTATCGCAGGTATTAGACACCGGATCAGCAGTTTACATTCGAAAGATGATGGGATTTCAGTTTCGAATTGAGTACAAAACCGGTGCCACTAACTGGGTGGAAGACGCCTTATCCCGCCGTGATTCGGTCTTGTTGCTCTCGGCCCTGCAGCCTTTGCCGGCGATTATGGCCACGATTTGACATGAGACTCAGATATTACCTGATTTACAGGCCCTCTTGAGGGCCGTGCAGTCTGATACTCTCCCTCCTCATTTCAGTCTGGTTTATGGCATTTTGTTGGACCCGTATCTGTGTGAGTCATGAGTCCTCTGTCCGACCACTGCTTCTTCAGAAGTTCCACTGTTCTTCGTAGGCCGGTCATCCAGGGGTTGATCGTACCTACCGTCGTCTTGCTGCGGTGTTTTATTGTCCAGGTATGCGTGCTGAGGTTCTTCAGTTTGTGTCTGCTTGTGTGGTTTATCAGACTACAATGTATTCTACTTAGAAATCGAGGGGTCTTCTTCAGCTATTCCGGAGCATGTGTGGTCTGAGGCCACGATGGTTTTTATCATGGGTCTTCCCACTTCTCATGTATCTACAGCTATTATGGTGGTGGTTGATCGCCTCACGAAGTATGTCCACTTTGGACCCTTGCCTTCTGAATTTGATGCGCCACGGGTGGCTCGGGTATTTATGGATGTTGTGGTCAAATTGCATGGGTATCCGGAGACGTTAGTATCGGATCGTGATCCTGTTTTTATGGTTTCCTTTTGGAAGGAGTTTCTCAAGTTGAGTGGTACTTTACTCAAGTTTAGCACCGCTTATCACCCATAGACCAATGGGAAATCGGAGTTGATGAATCGAGTTTTGGAGCAGTATCTTCGGGCATTCACGTTGGAGCAGCCACGTCGCTGGGTTTCTTTTCTTCTCTGGGTCGATCTTGCCAAGAACTGCAGTCGCCATGAGGGTATTCGTATGACACCATTTCGAGCTTTGTATGGACGGGATCCTCCATCCTTGTTCCCTACGTTACAAGTGGCTGGGGAGTCGCCTTCAGTTGAGGAGTTAGTTCTTGAGCGGCATGAGTTGTTGACTGATTTGAAGGGTCATTTGACAAAGATGCAGCAGCGAATGCAAAATCAGTAATGAAGCTGAAACTTGGTTCAGTGCTGAATTTGAATCTCTAGAAGGTATTACTTGGAAAGACTTCTGTGAAATGGTGTGTGAAGAGTTTCTAGAACCTGGACATGAAAATGTGTTAGCTGAATTGCAGAAGCTAGAACAGAAAGGAAGTGTAGTTGAATTTCAAAGTAGATTTGACACACTTAGGCCAAGAGTGAAGGCTCTTTTACCTTGGACTGATGACAATTATTTCATGAAAACTTTCTTGGGAGGTTTGAAGCTAGAAATTAGAAGCCAAGTGCAGCAATTAGCTCCTAGTAGTTTGGCACAAGCCAAGGCAATGGCTAAGTTACAAGAGGTGTACTGTAACCAACATCACCAAAATGTGGTGCAAACTGTTAGCAATATGATGAAGAATAGCAAAAAAGGTGTGCAGTTAAAGTCTTACACTCCTTTCACAACTGAGAAGAAGAATGTGGCAGCTCCAACAATGCCTTACAAAAAGCTTACTCAAGAAGAAATGAAGGCTAGAAGAGCTAAGAATTTGTGCTACTTTTGGGAAGAAACTTATGTGCCAGGTCACAAGTGTAAGAAGCCACAATTGTTTCTCATTTTTGGGGAAGAAGAAGCAGAAAGTGAGGAAGAACAAAGTCAAGCAGAGGACACTAATGCAGAACTGATTAATGAGACCACAAACAATTCAGAAATGGAGATATCTCTACATGCCATAACTGGCAATATGGGAGCTCAAACTATCAGATTACAAGGTCATGTGGGGAAGCAGAAATTTCACAAACTCATTGATTCTGGTAGCACTCACAATTTCATAGACAAGGACACTGCAAAGAGAATTCAATGTGTGTCACTTCCTAGTCACTCCATGAAAGTCACTGTGGATAATGGCAGTTTAATTGAGAGCTCAGGGGTGTGTCCTAAAGTTAGATTGAAACTCCAAGGGCAGGTGATTGAAGCTGACATTAGATTTATATCCCTTGGAGGTTGTGACATGGTCTTGGGGGTGCAGTGGTTACAAGAAGTAAGTCCTGTGAAGATGGATTTTAAAGAAATGACAATCACTGTCAATTTACTTGGCTCACCAGTTCAGTTTAAGGCACACAAGGAAGGTTGTCAGTTCAAAGCTGCTAACTACCACTCCTTACAAGCTTATTGTGCAGAGAATGAATGTGTGACAGTGGGGCACCTCTATAGCATCACTGGCACAGAACCTAAAGAAATTACCAAAGTTCCCCTCAAGTTTAGAGAGATGCTGGGCAAGTTCAAAACAGTGTTTGAGGAACCTAAGACTCTTCCACCACAGAGGAGTCATGACCATCACGTTCCTCTTAAACCAGGTGCTCAACCAGTGTGTCTGAGACCCTACAGGTACCCTCATGTTCAGAAAACAGAAATTGAAAATTTAGTACAAGAAATGCTAGAAAATGGGGTCATACAGCACAGTTCCAGTTCATTTGCCTCTCCAGTGCTCCTAGTTAAAAACAAAGATGGCTCTTGGAGATTTTGTGTTGATTATAGGGGCTTGAATGAAATAACTGTCAAGGAAAAGTTTCCTATTCCTATCATTGATGAGCTCTTAGATGAATTGCATGGAGCACATTGCTTTTCTAAACTGGATCTGAGGTCTGGCTATCACCAGGTGAGAATGGCTGAAGAGGACACTCAGAAGACAGCCTTTAGAACTCATGAAGGGTTGTATGAGTTCAAGGTCATGCCCTTTGGTTTGACTAATGCTCCAACAACTTTTCAAAGCTTAATGAACAAGGTATTCAAACCTTATTTGAGAAAGTTTCTACTACTGTTCTTTGATGACATTTTGGTCTACAGCAAGACAGAAGAGGATCATTTGCAGCATTTACAGTCTACTTTGGAAATCATGGTGCAAAATGAGTTATATGCAAAGATGTCCAAATGTTCATTTCTGCAATCCACCATTGAGTACCTAGGGAACTTGAGTAGCTTTGATGGAGTGCAAGCTGATCCCAATAAGATTGCAGCCATGATGACTTGGCCCATTCCCACCACCACTAAAGCTCTCAGGGGTTTTCTAGGTCTTACTGGTTATTACAAAAGGTTTGTGAAAGACTATAATATTATAGCTAGACCACTCACTGCTCTACTTAAGAAAGGTGCTTTTGGGTGGAATGAGGAGGCTCAAACAGCTTTTGAAACACTCAGAAAGGCCATGAGAACCACCCCAGTTTTAGCATTGCCTGATTTCACCAAGATGTTTATCCTAGAGACTGATGCTAGTCATTGGGGTATTGGTGTTGTTCTTATGCAGGAAGGAAGGCCACTTGCTTACTTCAGCAAATCCTTGTCAGATAAACATTTGGGTTATTCCACTTATGAAAAGGAATTGCTAGCTGTGGTGAAGATGTCTCCAAGTGGAGGTCTTATTTAGAAATTGCAAAATTTCAAATAAGGACTGATCATTACAGCCTCAAGTTCTTTTTAGAATAGAAGATTAGCACATTACTTCAGCAGAAGTGGGTTAGAAAGTTGATGGGACTGGATTATGAGATAGTTTTCAAGAAAGGCAAGGAAAATGTGGTAGCTGATGCACTGTCCAGAGTGGTCAATGAAGGTCAATGCCTTGCTATTTCTGTGGCTGTGCCTAAATGGGTGAAAGAAGTCTGCAAGTCATATGAAGGTGATGAGTGGGCTACTCAACAGATAGCTAAACTTACTATTGCTCCTGATGAGTCTGATGATTTGATATTACAAGATGGATTGATTAAGAAGAAGCAACTTATATATGTGGGGACCTCTGCTACCCTGAGGACAGCATTAATTTCTAAGATGCACAACAGTGGTGTGGGGGGGTCATTCAGGTATTAGAGGAACCTACAAGAGGCTGTCTGTTGTGTTTTTCTGGCCACATATGAGTAAACATGTCAAAACCTGGGTCAAGGAATGTGACACTTGTCAGAGAATGAAGGGGAAGAATGTACCTTATCCAGGGTTATTGCAACCTCTGCCTGTGCCAAACAAGCCTTGGGCTCACATTAGCATGGACTTTGTGGAGGGTTTGCCTTAATCTGGGGGCAAGAATGCTATTTTGGTGGTAATTGATATGTTCTCTAAATATGGTCATTTCTTGGCTCTTACTCACCCTTATAGTGCAGCTGATATTGCTCAAATTTTCTTAGACAATGTGCACAAACTTCATGGTTTACCATAAACCATTGTTAGTGACAGAGACAGCATCTTCCTCAGCCAATTTTGGAGTTTATTGTTCAAAGGAGTGGGAACGAAGCCACACTACTCAACTGCTTATCACCCTCAAACTGATGGACAAACTGAGAGACTAAATCAGTGTTTGGAGAATTATTTGAGGTGTGTCACTGCAGATAGGCCTCATCATTGGTCTAGGTGGTTGCCATTAGCTGAATTCTGGTATAATACCTCTTTTCACAGCAGTCTTAAGGTCACTCCTTTTGAAGCTTTGTATGGGTATGCTCCTATTATTCCTATCTTTCATCAGCTTAATAAGAGTGGTGTGCCAGAACTGGATCAATTCATGGAGGAAAGGAAGAAAATGGTGCTGTTGTTAAAATCTAATTTGATCAAAGCACAAGAAAGGATGTGCTATTTTGCTAACCAGCACAGGAAGGAAAGAGAATTCAAGGTGGGGGATAAGGTCTTCCTCAAGTTACAGCCATATAGACAAGGGACTGTGGTTTAAAGGAGCAACAGAAGCTGGCTGCTAAGTTTTATGGTCCATTTGCTGTTTTAAAAAGAATTGGCTCAGTGGCTTATCAGCTGGAGTTGCCTCCCCAAGCCCAGGTACACTCAGTATTTCATGTTTCCCAGCTTAAACTAGCTCAGGGGTCTTCTGCTGTTTCTGGTAATCCTGTGCTGCCAAGGGTAGGACCTGCAGGTCAGCTCTTGGGTGAGCCTTTGGCCATTCTTGACAGAAAACTTGTCAAAAAAAAACAATGCACCTGTGGTGTTGGCATTGGTTCACTGGGCCAATTCTCTGCCCTCTGAGGCCACTTGGGAGGATTATCTTGCTCTCAAAAGTCAGTTTCCTGCTTTAGATTGATTCACGTGGGCATGAATCTTAAAAGGGAATGCTTTTTCAGGTAATTGATAGAAGGACTTAAGTGAAAGAAATACTAAACTGATGACCTATAATGTGGACTGAAGTGCAAACGGATACAAACTGATGACATGAAATGAGGTGTAGCAGTAACCGTCCGATCAAGAGACCGGGTTAATCTGAGCCGTTGATTTTGTTTAACGTTGGGTTTGAATCACTTAAGTGGAACGGTGCCGTTCCACTCTTTTGTCTGGCGTGGCGTCCGGCGTGGCATAGGAATGGGAGCTGATTGGTCGAGGCGTGTCACTGTTAGCCAACGTGGCATGAGCCGTTACTCACTTCACTTTATTACACTTTGGCCCTTAATCTTTCAGTAATTCTAGTATGGCCATGATTGTATAAATGTAGTTTTTTACTTCATTTTGGTATTATGAAAAATATTGTTCTGCAAATCTTCTTCTTCCCTCTCAAATCCTTCTCTTCTCCTGTGAAATCTAGGTCAAGTTCCTGACATCATTGTTGTTGGTCCTGTCGCTCTTTTATTTTTATTACTCGAGGTATTAGCATCCATAATAGCTTGAGGCTCCAACCTGTGAACCCTAGATAGGGTTTCTAGGAAGAGAAGGAGAGGGAACTGCTGTGAATGAGAGAGAAATTCACATAAATTAAGTGAAAATACCATTCTACACGGTGTCTTTTTTTGACAAAACATTCATATGACATTGTTTCACATTGGGCCGGGCCTGTTTGGATGAGATTAAGTGGAGAGGTAGATGAAGGAAGGTCAAAAAATCGAGATTTCGGTCAAACCTGTCCAAAGCCAACAAAATTCAAAATTCCAATAAAAAATCGGAATTCCGGCTGGCAATTCGGGATTTTATTAGGGGAAGTCATTAATTTGGGTGACTTTCAGATTTTTTGAGTTAAATTAAAGATTGTAAATTCCTCAAAAAAAAAAAAAAGATTGTGAAAAAATACGAAATCAACAAAAAAAAATACTTATAATTTACAATAATCTATTACATCTAAACACTACTGATCAAATGAACTTTTTAAGCTTAACCCGATCACTTACTTCCGCTCACAACACAGCCCCATTATATGTTTTCCTCTTCACGAAGAAAGAGAATGCCAAAGAAGTAGCAATCTTATCCCAAATCTTTTCGCAACCAGAGTGAAGAATAGGACACCTGTGAGAACTACAACCACAACACTCAAGAGTGCGACGAAATAAGTACAACGGCATATGCTCGCTAAATCGCTTAGAGGGACGGACACATATGCTTTGACATCATTGTGAATTACAAGTCCTAACAGAGACACTTGTCCGGTACAAGTCTGAGTGTAACGGACAATAGTGCTAGGATATTATTACAACGGGATGAAGAAACAACTAGATCATAGGATGAGCCTAAGGAACAATTTTGTATGCCCTGGTCTTGTCAATACAAGAAATAAATGAAGATTTTGAGTTCCGGAAACCAAGGAAACCGTGTTCTTTGCTCTTGTTCATGCTATCCAACATAATTTTCCCGTTGAAAGAAAGGTGCAAATTGCCCCAGCCTCCGGCGTCCTCCAGCTTGGTCTCCGCCAACCCGTTCTCCTTCACTATCTCCTCCCACACATCTCCTTTCTCCCTCATTATCGCCGCCAAGTCGACCTCCGCGCCTTCCTCATATCCAACGCCCTCCACTCCAAACTTCTCCGCCAAAACACCCCACATTTTCTTCCACTTGAACACGTCCCCGTTGGTGCAATTAAACGCCTCGTTCTTCGCGGACGGGTCTACCGCGGCCCAGATCTCTTGCTCCGCTATCAAATCTGCGTCCGACGCGTCAAAGTACCCCTCCCACCCCTCTTTGTTCCCCGGGAACCTCATCGGTATCCTCTCACGCTTGCATATGGCGGCGTACACGCATAGTGATCCCACTAGGTTGACCAACGAGTGGGGCGAGAATCCGAATATCGGGCCGGGACGGTGCACGGACCACGTCAGATTCTCCTTCTTCTTCACTTCCCTATAAAGTACGTCCTCCAACGTGTAATAGAAATTCGGAGTGTTCAATCTAGGGAAATCTTCCTCAAAAGGAGGGTCGAAGGGAAGCGCTTCGCCGATCAGGCCCAACGGGCCCAAGTACTGTTTCCGGCCCGTTTGGAGGCAGATGTGTTGTAGATTTGGGGCGTTTGGGATCAACGACTCGAGTACGTTCTCAAACATGAATCGGTTCGCTTCGCAGTTCTCCACTTCGGTCGATCGGCTCGTCCACGTGACGTAGAACAGGTGGGTGACGTCGTGGAGGCATGTGAGCTTGGAGCGGGCGTCGTCGGTGTTGGAGACGTCGCATTGGATGTACTCCATGACGTGGTCAGCGCTCCATGAGGGCCTAGGACGGCGGGCGACCCCATAAACCTTCCAAGGGCCCCCGGGGGTGTCGGAGAGGGGAAGGGTCTCGGCCAGGCTGTTCCCAACCATACCGGTCACGCCAACAATTAGCGCAACGCTCTTATAGCTCCCCGGTACATTGTCTTTTGCAAATTTCTTCTGCAGATTTGAAAATTAACATGTCAATTTCTAAAAATTAAGCAGTTACGAATGAATTAACGGGACGATATACATGCCTTTGCAGCACCGATGGAACGCAACCACCACCAGCTCATTTCTTCGATTTGGAGAAATGACGAAGAAAATAACAATTTCAGCGCGGATAGTGTCCGGTTTCTCAAATTAAATCGCCGTATATTGCATCATGATTATGTGGGATTTTTGGACAGTTTCTTCTAGGTGTCAATGAGGTGATATCATCTTTGTGACGCTACCAGCCTAATTCACTTCCAGCAAAGACGCCTACGTGGCAAACCTTCCTGGATAACGTGGAAAAGCAGAAAACAAATACTCAACTGGTCAAATCTGAAATATTATACAATTGAAACGGTACGTATAAGACTAGGGTGCACATGTGCAAGGATGACAAGCACAATACTTATAAACATGCTTAATTCAAACATGAAAATTAACGAGATCAAATCAAATGTCATCCCAAGAAACTTCAGAAAGCATACGATTTAAGCAATTATAGGAGTTCCATTGCACAATCACAGAACACCGATGTTCTAAAACAGTGTAGCGAAACTAGACATTACAACCCCCAGTTCTAAAATAGTCTTATTGCATTCTCCCTTTGTAATAAATCTTACTTAATGAAACTGGGTAAAAAATATCCATCCAATCTTTATTGAGGGTAAAACGGTCCACTCTCTAAATATATGAACATCACCAATTTCTATCACTAGAAACCCAGATTCCGGCTAGATTTAACATAACCAAGGACGACAATTCAAACCCAGCTTCACTCAGTTGACCCAAATTCATCTGAATCGAAATATAGTCGCTTGTTCTTACAACAATGCAATTTAATTTGATTGAATAAATCAGAAGCAATAGTAGTCAACCGGTTGTTTCTGATATCGAAATTGATTGAATTTCACATAATGATGAACATAATCCAAACATTATGATTACATGAGATTTTAAGCTCAATAACTCGATTACTTCAGCTCTAGATATATGAACATCACCAAAGTTCTATCACTAGAAACCCAGATTCCGGGTTGATTTAACATAACCAAGGACGACAATTCAAACCCAGCTTCGCTCAGTTGACCCATATCCATCTGAATCGAACCATAGTCGCTTGTTCTTAAAACAATCCAACTTAATTTGATTGAATAAATCAGAAGCATTAGTAGTCAACCGGTTGTTTCTGAGCTCAAAATTGATTGAATTTCACATACTGATGAACATAATCCAAACATTATGATTACATGAGATTTTAAGCTCAATAACTCGATTACTTCAGCTCATACAACAACCTCAATCTACATCTATACATGTTTTCCGTGTCAATTCTCAAATAAGCATTTGAAAAGATTTTAGGAGCCAATAACTCTAACGCGTTTGGTCTGTCTTAATGAATGGTGATGTTAAATTCAGTGCATTGCCACAAAATTTCACAGTAGTTTTCAAAACATAATTATGTGTAGTTTCCTTCTTGTTGTCAGAAAATTGAAACGAGACTTTCACAGTAAACAAAGAATTCCTGCTGCCGCAGATTGTGAAATTCGTAGAACTCCATCGTATCTCCGGTTTTTTAGATTGTACAACCATTTTCTTTCCTTGCGAGTCAAAACCACCCAATCAACTTCATGCTTCCAGAAACATCCTAATTCCGTCTTCGAAGTTATTTTATTCCTTATTTTTCTACGTTTTGCGTGCTCAATATGGAGAATTCGTCGTCATTTGAGTAAATTATGCATAAATTTGATAACATGAGTTCATGAGCTTTAATTGTTAAATCCGGGCGTTTCTAGTGATATTTTGAGCTTTTATTGTGATATGATCGCGGATTGTGTTTTCGTGTTGTGATTCATAGGAAAATAGGGGTTGGAGGATCATGCGGGGGATGGAAACGAGCTTTGGAAGCAAGGAACTCAAAGAAAAAGCCAAGGAAAAGATGCAGCAAGAATGTGTCTTCGTACGAAGACAATAGAGTTTATACTTAGCCAAAATTTCAGCTCTGAAGATCTCTTCCCAAAACAAGCTGCAATACCTATCTGGTAAGGTCTTCGTACGAAGACTCTTTGTACGGAGAGAAAAGTGTTCGTACGAAGAGAACACTGGAACGCCGGAATTTTGTGGGGTTTTTATGCAATTTCTTCAAACTTAATAATATGATTATGGAAACGTATTTATGACTTCTAGGTCGTGATTTTGAGAGTTAAGAAAGGAATTTGGACGTGTTTGAGAGCTAGGGAACGCCATTAGAGCTTTGGGAGCGACTGGATCTCTTCGTTTGATTCCTAAACTCTTTCTTTTCACTTGTTCTTTTTTATGATCATCAAACTTGTTATTTCGATCATGATGTGTAGTAGCTAAACCCTCTTTTGTTGGGAATTCTCGTTTGGTAGATAGGGTTTGATGTAAACTTGATGTTTTGAGGTTGTGATTCAAGTTTAGACTTAATCTATCGTGTTCTTTTATTATTATATGTTGTTTATGAGATTGGATTCCATTATTCTTGCGCGTAGCTAGCGTAGGAATAATTTTAATTGACATTCACGTGGTAACTCCGTGAATGTTAGTCGGTAAAGTGAACAATCCACCTAGTCGAATCAATATTTGGTAACTCGTTATTGTTAACTAGGATCGTTAGAGTTGAAAGGTGAATTTTAATGCATGCTTAAAAGTGAAATAGACTTGGTAACTCAGTATATTTTGGTTTTAAGCGTAGATAATTTGCTTGGTAAGTCGGTGAATTTTACGTTGCTCGGTTAATAATAAAATACACGGTGTTGTTTCATAAATTTAAGCATAAGTTTATATTATCCCTAGTAAACCTAGAGAATTCCGGTATTTGTCCCATATTATAAATCTTTGCAATTATTCTTGTTAATCGTGTCAACATCTCTACGATTAACTCGTCATTGTCCTTTACTTTTCGTAGAAGTAGCAAGCACAAACAAAGCGATTGACCCACATAATGTGTAGAATCGATAATTAATTTAATACGAAGTCTCTTGGGTTCGACAACCCGGATTACCAAATTTATTACTGCACTAACAACTGTGCACTTGCATTTGGAGCGTGTTAATCATGTAAGAATTCATAACACGATTATGGAAGAAACATGTGTACTTTATTTTGTGTGATCACAACGAAGAATAGTGTCTTCGCCTCTACGAGTATCCACACCTTGGATCTTTGTAGATACTGCTTTCCAGACAGGCGAATCATTGCCACGTGGCAGCCATCCTGCACACCCAGCTGTGCTCCATCCACACCGGATCACCACCCGTGCTGATCCACGTGGGGGCTGCGAGACAGGGGCCCCGCGCACCATAACACGGGACTTGTAAGGACTTAGTGGTTTGGAGGCTAGGGTAAGGCTCGTCGCGCGTATGCGACAACCAAGCTTGCGCACGACATCTGGTAACTGACTGAGAGATCTTAAGCTTACGTGTCCCATCAATGAGGCTGATCTCATAACTGTCTCCGATACTTGCGGGCAGATACGTAACGGTTCCTATATTCACGGTCGAACGTGTCGTTGGAGGTCTATATTTAAGCCGCCATTTATGGTGCATTAACCCCTCCACGGTCACTTCCCCACTATATATAGGATCGATAGCTCTCCGTTGCGACACAAGACATATACTGGTCCAAGACCATAGCTCACTATCTCTCTCTCACAAGCAGTTACTAGTGCTTACCCTCTCCCTACACACACTCTACAATTCTCTGTGTTCTTATTCTCTACTTGAGGTGTGAAAGCTCAGGTTGTGCAAGACTTGAATTAGCTTAGCTATTTCAAGGCCTTGAATCAGATTTCAAAGCCTCGAATCAGTTTCAGAGCTTGAAAATAGTTTGGCTATATTCAAGGCCTTGAAACTGGATTCAAAGCCTTGAAACTGCTTAACCCGAATACATATTCTCAGGGGGAGTTTTCTGCTAACTCTCTGATTTGATTTACTCTCTCTCTTTCATATGTTTGATTCTCTGTTAATATATGATGAAAGAAAAATTGTTAAACATGTTTTTAATCGTAATATATAATCTGTTTGACCATGATAGTGCAGGAAATTTTGTTTCTAAGTTTTGCAGGATTGTTTCCTAAACTGAATGGCTGCAGATTTGGAAACACTTGAACAATTTGATCATGTGATCAATCAGACGTGTATGAAAGCTTCTCATGGTGGTTAAATGAAATATTAAATCAATATCTCTGAATATAGTGATCATCCAACCGTTGGAGAAGATTTAAAAGTAGTCAAACTCTGTTGCCTACAAAATAGGAAGGTTGTTGCTGAAAATCTGGGGAGATTTGCAGAGCTGTTTGAAGTATAAATAGAGCTCAAAAAGTCGAAGCAACAAGACACAACACTAAACGGGCAAAAAAAGAGAAAGCATTCTGGATTAACAAGCATCAAAGAATTTCTTCATTTCTTCCAATCCATTCACAGAAGGTCACTGCATTTCACTGCAGTTTTCTACTCTTAAGTGTTCTTGTGTATAGAGCTATATTGGTAGATCATTTCTGTATTATTTATACATTCATTCTCAAGTATTGTTCAAAGTGAACAATAGAGAATTCTTACTTAATCAGTTAGCTAGAGCAGGTACTAGACAGGTTAGGGAAAAACACAAGATGTAACAGAGTAAGAGAACTCTATGTGCTTGAGTTCTAGGGATTAGCTTTTGATTAATAAGAATTGAGTTAAAAATCCTGCAGGGATCTAATCCCTGGGGTAGAGACGTAGTTCCAAGTGGACTGAACTCTATAAATCACTTGTCTTGTGCATTTTATGTTCATTTACTTTCAGATCTTTTGCAGCATACAAAAACTGTTTATTTTTCAAGGGTTTGAACTTTTTTTCAAGGCCTTGAAAAAGGCATACTTGCTCTATACTTTATGCATCTACTTCAAAGGCTTGAACTTGTTTTCAAGGCCTTGAATTTTATTGTTTGCACAAGTGTTCATCTTTCTAGCAAGTTTTGTAAAAAGTTGGCATACTCTATTCAACCCCCCCCCCTCTAGAGTATCTTAGCTGCTTGTACATCTGCATACTCACACTTTCAATTGGTATCAGAGTTTTTATCACTGTATAAGATTTAATCATCTGGTGATCATGAGTACTGCAGGTGATGGTGGTTTCTCACAGGGAAGAGCTGCTAACAGACCTCCTCTATTCCGTGGAGAAAATTTTGCTCACTGAAAGCTCTCCTGAAAATGTTTATCATTGATCAAGATCTAGAGCTTTGGACCATTATCCAAAATGGACCTCACACTTTCTACACAGAGAAAGATGGGATCAAAACTCCCAAAATAGAAGATTCACTCTCCTCTTCTGAATTAGAGCAATTTTATAAGAATTACAAGGCTATTAACATTTTATACTGTGCTTTGAGTACCGATGAATTCAACATGATCTCTGGATGCACAACTGCTAAAGAAATCTGGGATAAACTTGTGGTTACCTTTGAAGGAACCAGTCAAGTCAAGCAAACCAAGATCAAGATTTATCTCAGACAATATGAGCTGTTCAAGATGAATGCAGATGAGTCCATCAGAGACATGTTCAACAGATTTAATGATATTGTTAACAACCTTGACTCATTGGGAAAACATTTTTCCAATGAAGAAAAGGTAAGGAAGATTCTCAGAAGTCTTCCAAAGGCAAAATGGGAACCAAAAACCACAGCTATTGAAGAAGCTCAGAATCTCTCAACTTTACAACTTGATGACCTACAATGGAAGCTCCTGACACATGATATATCTATGAATGAAGTTGATGGAGAACTCCTAGATGGTGTCAAGAATTTAGCCCTCAAAGCCAAAGAGAATGAAAGAAATAAAATCCTTGAAACTAAGGATGGTGATGATGAATATCCAATTGCCTTAATTTCTAAATCCTTGACAAGGATTATCAAAATGAAGAGAAACTTTGGAAACAAAGATTTCAACAGAGAAAGGCATATATCATCCAGCAGCAAGGACTACAAAGGTAAGTCCTCTTCACATAACAAATCAAAAGTTATGAACTTCTTTGAGTGTGGTGATGTAGGACACTTGATAAGAGACTGTCCACACAAAAAGAGCAAGAATTTTCAAAATAAAGATCATGAAAGATGAAAGAAAGCCATAATAGCTTCATGGAGTGATTCAGATAGCTCTAGTGAATCCGAATCTGAGGAAGAACATGCCAATCTATGTTTCATGGCCAAGCATGATGAAAGTTCTAAAAAGAACATTGAGGTAATGGTAAATTGCTTAATTTCAAAACCTAAAGAAGCTCTTTCAGAATATCTGAGAACAATGCTTTTAAATGAGGAAGATTATCTGAAAGAGATCAGACTTTTGAAAGAAAAATTTCATGAGCAAGCAAAAGAAAACTTACAACTTGTTTGCCTAAATCAGAATCTTGAAATTTCTCAGAAGAAAACTAACAGTGATTTCAAGGCCTCGAAAACCAGTTTCAAAGCCTTGAAAACACAGGTCAAGGAAGTAGTCACTGAAAACTCCTCAGTGAGTGACAGCCTTTTTAGTCTAAGACATCTGGTTGATAATTTAGAGAAACTAAAGATTAATCTTACTTAGAAACTTCAAGAATCTGAATTGGTCAAAATCAAGCTTGCTGGATCAGAACACAAGTTGAACTTGATTCTTGGAGGAAGTTCACAGTCTGTTCACAAAGCTGGTATTGGATTCAATCCAAACTTTCCAAGAAAAAACAATACCAGATTTGTGAAAACTGGAAACAAAAATTCTCCTACTTGTCATTACTGCTGCAAAACTCGTCATGTTAAAATGACTTGTCTTTTTAGAAGAAGAGACCCTCACATAATGAGGAACAGTTTTCCTTTTCAACTCAAAGGACAAGTTAAGCAGATTTGGGTTCCTAAAGGGGTTAGACCACCTAACATGGTTGATCCTGAATATGAATCCAAATTCCACACTTGGTCTAACAGCTGGGTAAGGCAGTGATTGGTGCTTGCAGGTTTACACCAAAGAAAAGAAGTGGTTCATGGACAGTGGTTTCTCAAGACACATGAGTGGAAAGAGATCTCTATTCGCATAATTAAAGGAGCAATCAGAAGGTTCAATAAAACTTGGTGACAAAGGAAAATGCAATATTCTTGGTATTGGAAAAGTTGGTACAAATTCTAAAAACTCTATTTCTGATGTATATCTGGTTGAAGGTTTGAAGTTTAATTTGCTTAGTGTATCTCAGCTTTGTGATAATGGCAACAAAGTTATATTTGATAAAGAGAAGTGTGTGGTGCAAAATGAGAAATAAGAAGATTGCATTCTCACAGCCTCTAGATCAAACAATGTTTATACTTTTCAGACTAACAAAGTTGCAGGTGAAAGTTTGAAGTGTCTCAAGGATTTGAAAGAGGATTCAAAGCTTTGGCATAGGAAACTTGGTCATAATAGTCTGCATACTTTGAACAGTTGATTCCCAAAGACTTGGTAAGAGGGCTGCCATCCACCAAGTTCAAAGAAGATGAGATGTGCAAAGCTTGTTCACAAGGAAAGCATACCAGAAGTTGTTTGTAAGTACAACTAGACCTATGAATTACTTTATATGGATCTATGTGGTCCTATGAGGACTCCTACTCCAAAAGGTAAAAGGTATATGCTAGTTGTTGTAGATGATTTTTCTAGATACACTTGGGTTATGTTTCTCAAAGAAAAATCTAAAGCACTCTCTGAATTTTCAAAGCTTTGCAGAGAACTTCAAAACTTGAAAAACCTACCTGTAGCTTCAATCAGAAGTGATCATGGTAGAGAATTTGATCAGCTAGAATTTGATTTATTCTTTGATAAACATGGTATTTTTCACAACTTTTCTGCTCCAAGAGCTCCTCAACAGAATGGTGTTGTTGAAAGAAAGAACAGGACTCTTGCTTCTTGAGAACAAGTTGCCAAAATATTACTGGGCAGAAGCTGTGAATACAACAAACTATATTTTGAACATGTGCTTGATCAGACCTATTATGAAGAAGACCCCCTATGAACTATTCAAAGGGAGGAAGCCAAACATCTCTTACTTCAGACCCTTTGGATGTACTTGTTTTATCCATAACAACGGAAAAGACAATCTTGGTAAGTTTGATGCAAGAAGTGATGAAGGTATATTTCTTGGTTACTCTCTGAAGAGCAAATCTTATAGAGTTTACAATAAAAGAACCAAACTGGTTGAAGAGAGCATTCATGTTATTTTTGATGAAAGATATGATGATTCTTTGAGTGAAAGTTTTGAAGATTTGAATTTGAACAAGCATGAATCAGAGGAAGATACTGAGAATCCACTTGGATTCAAGAAAGGCTCAGAGGAAAATAGAAGACATTTTCAAGACCTTTAAAATAGTGCTCAAGGCCTTGAAAATACAGCTCAAACCCTTGGAAAAGATGATCATAAGGATTCAAGTGACAAAGCCACTACTTCAAGACCAGAAAAGATCTATGGAGAACATGAACCATGGTCTCCAAGAAAGAGATTCAAATATCACTCATCCCATCCAGCTGATAATATCATATCAGATCCAACCACTGGTACACAAACCAGATCACAGTTGAAGAACTTATGTGCTTTTAATGCTTTTATTTCTCTTGTAGAACCAAAAACTGTGAAGGAAGCTTTACAAGTAGCAGACTGGATCATTGTTATGCAAAGTGAACTCACAGAGTTTGAAAGGAATAAGGTTTGGAACCTGGTTCCTGCACCTTCAAATCATTCTGTCATTGTTACCAGATGGGTATTCAGAAACAAGTTGGATAAAAGTGGCAATGTGATCAGAAACAAAGCAAGGTTAGTTTCTCAAGGTTAAAACTAAGAAGAAGGTATTGATTATGAGGAAACTTTTTCTCCAGTTTCCAGGTTAGAAGCAATTAGAATTTTTCTTGCATTTGCATCTTACAAGATCATGAAACTGTTTCAAGTGGATGTGAAGTGTGCTTTCTTGAATGGCTACTGACAATAAGAAGTTTATGTTGCACAACCACCTGGTTTAGAAAATGGCAAATTTCCAGATCATGTCTACAAACTTGACAAAGCTCTTTATGGTTTGAAACAAGCTCCAAAGGCTTGGTATGAAAGATTGTCAAAGTTTTTACTTGAAAATGATTTCAAAAGAGGTTTAGTAGACAAGACTCTTTTCACTAAGACTCGTGAGAAATATTTACTTGTAGTTCAGATATATGTTGACGATATACTTTTTGGAGCTACTAATGATCATTTGTGCAGAGAATTCTCAAGTCTTATGAGCAGGAAATTTGAGAAGAGAATGATGGGAGAGTTGAACTTCTTCCTAGGACTTCAAATACATCAATTGAAGAAGGGAATCTTTCTGCATCAAAGCAAGTACAAAAGAGACTTACTAAAATTAGTATAGCATGGCTCAATGTAAGGAATCCAAGACTCCTATGAGCTCTACACTATCCTTAGACAAGGATGAATCTGGTAAGAGTGTCAATGTAAAAGAGGTGTAGAGGCATGATTGGATCATTACACTATCTGACAGCTAGCATACCAGATATTATGTTTAGTGTATGCATGTGTGCTAAATTTGAAGCTGACCCAAAAGAATCACACTTAACTGCTGTGAAGAGAATTTTCAGATATCTCAATGGTACCAAAGACTTAGGGCTTTGGTATCCAAGACACTCTAACTTCTCTTTGAGCGGTTTTTCAGATGTTGACTTTGCATGTTTGGAGGTTGATACGAAAAGTACTTCAGGAACCTGTCAATTCATTGGATCATCCTTGATTAGTTGGAATTCCAAGAAACAGAATTCCGTTGCTCTATCAACAGCTGAAGCTGAATATATAACTGCAGGAGCATGTTGCTCACAAGTGCTATGGATTTCTCAATAGCTAAGAGACCTTGGATTTGACTTCAGATTCATACCTATTAAGTGTGACAACACTAGTGCAATTTCAATTACAAAGAATCAAGTGCAACAATCAAAAACCAAGCACATTGATGTCAGACACCACTTCATCAGAGATCATGCTGAGAAAGGTGTTATAGTTCTTGAATTTGTTGCTACTAACATGCAAATTGCAGATATCTTCACCAAACGATTAGCAGATGAAAGGTTCTTAGCTCTAAGATTGGAATTGGGAATGCTAAATAAGACTGCATTGGTTTAGGGAGAGCATCAGGTAAGAAAGGTAAGCTGTATGTGTTTACAAAGGTTTGAACTGAGTTTCAAAGACTTGAAAATCAGTTCAAAGCCTTGACTTTTACTTGTTGCAGTGTTACAGCTTTTCAAGACCTTGAAAACCTTTTCAAAGCCTTGAAAATAAGTCTACTACACTAATATTCAATAATCTTGGATCATTCTATGTTGGGTGATATCTCTATAGATATTTGCCTAATATAGCCCCTAACCCTTTTCAAAAATTTGATTTAGCCAAAAATAGTTTTAGTATATTCTATTTTCCAACGGCATAGTAGTTTTGAAATTTCTCTGATCTTTGCAAATCTTTTTGAGACTTAGAGAGATACTAGTTTCCTTTTGAAAATCAAACTCTTTCAGTATTTATCCTCTCTTATCCTTCATTCCATATCATTCCACCTCTCTCTATTCTTCTCCCAAACCCTAATGAGCACAAGAAGATTGTCACGTCCCCCTCCCGCCGACCCCGATTAATTAAGTATAAAACTTGTGTTAACGGGAGGAGGGCGCGACATGCCGGTGCGGCCGTGACTCGTCGAGAGGCTAAATAAGTTAATTTGAAAAACTCGTGGTAAAATTTCCTAAAAATAACTTTACGGAAGCGTAAATAACAAATTCACCTGGGGTCGTCTTGATGAACAATTTGAATTGTAAAGAAAAGAGAGTTGAAACTTGAAAATAAATATCATTTAGTCCTCTCGACTCATAACGTAAGTAGAGCATAAACTTCGAGAAATGTTTTAAGTATCATACAAGGGCTCATACAACGTCGTGTATACATAATTACATAAATTTTACATTCTAACAAAAAGTTAAGAACATGTATTGTACAATTTCTCTAATTCGCCTAACATATTTGCAACATTTAAGCACATAAACATCATCCGTCCAACAAGCCAACACATGAAGTTAGCGTCAAGCTACTTCTTGCTTCTTACGTGTCCTTATAACCTGAAAAGAAAGTTAATTTTAAAGGGGTGAGCTCAACTAGCTCAGTGAGTTACATCCACGCCCCTCAGTAGGTTTGGAAAACGAAAAGGGCTAACTTACCATGGAGCGTCATGAACATAAGGCATAGTCATACATACATATTCTTGTTTAACTTGAAAGATCGTGACATTCATAAAACATAACTTGTAACATTAAGAAAGAATAACGTAAAGCATAACTTGAGTCGTGGGAAATCATATTGTTCCAAATAGGAACCTTGCTTTGTCTCACGTGGAGACCTTATCATACTTGAACATGCTTGCTTAGTTTCTTATCTTATGGCCCGTGTAACCTTCGTGACTTAACATAACGTAGGGACATGTCCATCGCGACGACCCGTGAGACGACGCGTGTCTGCCTGCTTATATTGCCCCGGCAAAAGGGCCGTAGCCTGCCTATACCCGACAGGGGGTTTCACTCTGGTACCGTGGCCTTTCTAAAAGCATATTTTATCTTATGGAACGTTATTTTACTTTCTTTGTTAGCATCTATGGGGAATAAACATTTCAGTCGAGTAAAGAAAGCATACATACATAATAATATGGATGACATGAACATACATAAGCTGGTAAGAAAGTTGAGGTTCGGTACAAACTTCGGGAGGTATGGTAACTCACCTTGCGAGCTTAAGCAATTCATTTTATATTTCCTAGTCCGATTTCGAAAACTTTGAGCACATGAACATCAACTCCAACGTCACATAGATTAAAAGGAACACTACAATTAACACATATAATCACTTAGCACCAATTCAATTCAAGCATAATGCATGCCTACATCGCTTAGATGCATATGGACTAACTTTTCCTATATTAACATACTTCATGGACCTTATATTCGTTCTTTCATGCAAATGAGATGTATAATGCAACACATAAGTGAAATATGACATGTATTGAACTAAGAAGTAACTTACACAAGCTAGCTCTAATAAATTTGATAAACTTCTAAATTATGCTTATAGACAAAGTGTAACTATCGCTAGTACAAAATTCATAGTTAATTCAAAATAATTATCCAGGACTTGAAATTTTTACGTTACATAGATAATGAAATTACCCATAACATACTGTAATATCAAAAAAATTACAAAGTTTCCTAAATATTTCTAAACATAATATTTTGGAACTGTTTGTGTACGAAAAAGAGGCTGGTAGCAGCCTTAGAAATAAATTCATAAAATATTCATCAAAATTCTAAAATTATAAAAATTTTACAGTAGATAGCTAACATGTCTGGGAACAACATATCCAAATTTTATAAGAATTGAAGTAGTATAAGTACATGAAATTGATGATTTACCGAACTGGTAAAGAGTTGAACAGAGTATCAAAACAGTCCCGGTTTTTGGTGGATTAAAAATTCAATTTAAGGTTAATTGTTCTGAAATTTTTACTGTAGAAACATCACATACAAATACACAAACTGTAAATTTTTAATAATTTTCTAAAATGTTTAAGTATTTTTCTCAATTTTATGAAAATATGCTCAAAACATGAGTTTTGTGATTTTCCATACTTCAACACTTGTTGCATGAAGAAATTACTCTACCAAATATGAAATTACACCCAACCATACTCTAAATCACATACTTAAAACTACTTACAACATCTTCTTCCATGAATCTAGCTATAAACTTGTTTTTATCACATGCATGTGTGTTCTTGATGAAGAGGTGAAAAATAAACAACAACAAGATGATTTTTTACCTCAAAGAGGGATGAATGAGGTTGTGCTTGTGCCTCCTAGCCTCCTAAGGTGGACATATTAGCATAACTTGGTGGAATTGAGAAGAAAGTGAGGGTTGATCTTCTAATTTTGGGGATTTTGGAGAAGAAATAGGAATTCTAGTTGCAATTGAGAGAGAAAAACATAAGAGGAGAAAATGAAAGAAGAAGAGGACGGGTGGATGGGGAGGGGAAAGTGGGAGAAACACATTGTTGAAGAAAATATGGAGATAGTGACACTTGTATTTAATGTGTGACATGTGGAGAGAATATAGGAGCTATGCACATGCATGGGAGAGTTGATTTGGTGCACAATTGCATCACTTAGCCTATGTTTGTGTGGTTCTAAATGATTCTCTAGCACATCTAATAATGCAAGTGTACTAATTACTAGCATGAACATTATATGATCAAATACTCCTATAACATCTTATAACTTTCTACAATTAATATTTAATAGTCTAAAATCTTATTGCATTAGGGTCCCTAATATTATTGCAAACAACATTATGGTTTCTAAATCTAACACCCATACAACTTAATATTTGATTCAACATTACTATTTACAAGTCTAGGCTATGCAATAAAATACATGACATGAAATATTCATTTAGGACATAATATTTTCACTTAGAAAATAGATATACAACTTATATATATATACGAGTTATATTTTACACAAATAACGATAGCACTCTACACGGAAAATACATTTATACACGATTAGGCACATAATTCATTTATCACATACTATACAAGATGAAGCTCAAATAAGAACATAATGCTTTTAACCCTATATTTTTATTACACAAGAACTAGATATTCATAATTTCGTATGAGCTAATAGACACGTTAAATGAAATATTAACATATAATCACATATTAACGTACTAATACGACTTAGAAATGTGGGTTATTACATTCTCCTCACCTTATAAAAAGTTCGTCCTCGAACTCGCTTAATGCAAAACTTACGAGGAGATAACGTGCATGAAATCATAACTAACATAATAAAAGACTTACTACCCATCGATAAAGAAAATTATTTGCGATATACGGTCATCAACTGCGTCAGGGCTTCCACGCTTATGAGAGGGAACAATACGTAGTGTCGTCACACTTTGTACCGCTCCAGCAGGCTCATAGTTGTGTAAGAAGTCAATGTTCCCCTTACACGCTTACGAGAGGGAACAATACGCAGTGTCGTCACACTTTGTACCGCTCCAGCAAGCTCGTAATTGTGTTAGGAGTCCATTTTCGTGTGCATAATGGGGAACAACTTATAACATCGCAATGTTATAGCTGCTCAACCAACTTACATATGCAACGACCTAACGCTTGATATTTGTACTTCGGATCGGACATTAACATACTTACATATTTAGTTAACTAGAATAATCGACATACATGCTACATGAAACAACTTGTTTGTCAATAAATTCATGTCATGCATAACCATACTATGCTATACACATTGAAACACACTTCGAAGGTATCATGTTTGGCATATTAGAACATCTTATGGCATACTAGTCAATTATTTTACCTCTATTTTGCACATAAAACGTAATATTTCATGTAAAACATTTCAAAGGAGTTTATATAAGAATATACTTTAAAACATGTTATACTATTTGAACACATAAGACCCACAACAATCATATTGTAAAACCGAGTAACACGACACAATTAATGTCGAAGGAAATATAACATAATTATCATATAAAGTTATTTAAGAGAATAATTTTGCATGATCATGAATTCTTGTCATTCACACCTAGATACATATAATTATTTATTACTTGCACGTATGACATATTTCACACATACGGAAAACTGTCGAGTAACATACGGAGCACATAAACACATAAAAGATGTAGTAGTATCACTTAAACATGGCATGGTCAAATGAGAAAAAGATGAAATCATCTACCAACACATAAAATCACAACACATACTTACTATCATAATCTTGTCATGGAAATTTTATAAAGTGTAATTCTAGTATCATCCTTGGTCCATAACATGAACATGTTTCTACACTTTCATATCTTACATGTTATAGTCTTAAAACATAAATCATAAGGTTTACAAGTCATGTTTCATTCACATAATATGCTTGAAGAAACACATATCAAATCAAAAGCACGATACTATCCTTGATTCATGAGCTCTTATCATCTACTTGCTTCTATCTTAGTTCTATGGGCATACACCAAACTTAATCATGGTCTCGTAAGTCGACGTGTCATTTTCATTATCTTAGCATGACTAATGAAAGCTAGAAATATGATTTTGAATCACTCACACATAATTGATACTCATATATTATAAATGGTCATTTTAATTTCAACAATGCTTGTGCAACAACTTACACATAATTCACTAATGCATTTAAGGAAGCAATTATGTACGTAAGTCACATACAAATCTATATTATCATGGAATCAAACCTACATCTTAGATTTTATAAGCACTAGCATCATACTAACATTGTATACAATCATACACACAACATACATACACATAAACTTTCGGGTCGGTCTACAGTGCGTCCGCCAATAGGGCGGACGTCAGCTAATTTGTCCGCTAGCGCGGGCCCCGTCACTACGAGACAAAAAGTTTACCCGGTATAGCAGGTCACTAGGGTTTGTAGATAACATTGTTAGATTAGTAGATAGCACTAGAAAACAATTGTAATCTTTCTGCTGCAGAAACTGCCCAGAAAGATAACAGCACAAGATCTAAAGATAACCAGTAGCATAAACTAGATAACAAAAGCCTACAAAGTAGATAACATCCGTTCTAAGTGATGGATATTCACGAGTAATTCCATCCTAAAACCAGCAAACATAAGTCCTAATTGCCTTTCCATGACATATTCGTTGATTGAGACCAATAGAAGTCCCCTTTGTCATCAAATTCAACTGGTATCTCTCGTTAATCATCTTCCGCATCGATTTCTTCTTCGTAGGAGTCCACGGGAGGATTGGGACATGTAGTCCTGTTGTGTCCAAGCTCCTTGCAATTACCGCACCGTCTGCGCTTGTCCTGCTTGGGGCCTTTTGGGTGTTTCGTGTCCGGTGGGTTCGGATTCTTCACGTGGCTGTAGGGATTATCTTCTTTCTTCACAACTCCGTGGGTACCCTCTTCAGATTGAGTACACATTCTCGTCATAGTTCTGATTCCATCGGCCATGTGATCCTTCCAATACTTATAATTTGCAAAAGATCTACAACCCAAAGAGGTGTACAATGTCACCTGGCTCTTCATGGCACCCCGACGAGAAGCTTGGACGGCTGGGTCGTCACACGACTTCTGAATAGGCTCCTTCATCGAAGGCTCGGTTGCGTAGAATTTCTTATCCGTTTTTACCCACCTATCAGCAATTAAATTTGTAGGGATCCTATTAACACCCTTCTCTTTCAGAACAAGAATCATATGTTTGCAGATCATCTTCGATGTCTCAAACTTAAAGCAAGTGCAGCAAAGACCACGATTAGATCGTGTACACTGAACAATTTGCTGCAGCAGTAGAGAAGATAATGTTAAAATGCGGGACAACAATAATCACATGAAAGATAACATTCATTTCAAAATTTATGTAGGAAACAATAGAGAATTACCATAAACGAATAGATAACAATTTCAAAGGATTAGAAAACCCTTGTAAATACGCAGACATTTATTTGATATTTAGGCATCAAAAGTACTACGTGTGTACACTACACTACAAACTAATATCAATTAGTACATGAAGGGAGAAATATGCGTACCACACTGTGCTTTATTTCACCTCTCATCACGTAGAATTGATCAACCTTTTATTCTTCAATGGGAATAACCTTCGTTACTCTGTAATCCTCTGCCATATCAGCTTGATGCTTGAACTTGAGGAAGATATTATTTGTGAATACCTCAGCTGCATGCTCCTCCAGCTTCCTGAACCTCGTTGTACATATCGGGTCCGATTGGTCAGATTTAAAGTGTTCCTCCCTCTCATTTTTTCGTAGCTTTCCTAACCCAGTCATTAAACCCCTGCAAAGGTCGACCAACTTATCCATATAGGACACAAAATCCTTGAAAAAACTGTTTACGCTCTCGCACCTCGAGGTTGTTGTTTGTCCGGCAAAGAAGAAGAATTTCAGGTATGTCTCTGCCCACATGTGCCTAGCCAAGTAGGTGACTTGGATCCAATGGTTATGAGAGGTCCCATCTTTCTACCATGGCCTGCCAATCTTCAAACCAAAAATTCTCGGGTTTCCTACTATGCATACATTTCTTAAAATCAGAAATGAATGCGGCACCCTTCTTCAGCTTTCCTTCAGCATTCCGACAAAGATGCCAAGAACACAAACGATGTTTTGCATGTGGGAAAGTTTTTTGAATGGCACTTTTCATGGCTAAATCACCATCCGTAATAACCGACACGGGCATCTTATTCTCCATTGCCTCCATCAAACAACTCAATACCCACTCATATGTTTCTTTTTTCTCGTCATGAACAACCGCAAAGGCAAAAACTGTATTTTGAAAGTGATTGTTCACCCCAGATAAAATTACTAAGGGTTTTCGATACATGTTTGCTTTGTATGTTGCATCGAAAATAAGTACATCCCCAAACCTTTTGTAATCTTCCTGTGATCTCTTGTCACACCAAAATAAATTTTGAAGTTCTTGGTTGCTCCCCAATATGAACCTAAAAAACAAAAATAATATACAGAAAGCATTATTAAAGATATAGAAAATTTGTATAAAGGAACAGAACAATCTGATAGCATGAAAGAAAACATTCTTACAAAAGATAACAATTGTAAGCAAAAAGATAGCAATTATAATATGTGAACATAATATCAACAGCGTAGAAAACATTTTTAGAGTAATAGATAATAATCTTACCTTTTGAAAACACCTTGATGGCTTTTTTTCAGACTATCAATGAACTTCAGAGTCTATTGGCCATCTCCTTCATTGGAATATAATTTGTCCAGAGAAGCCATTTTGTTATACATATCCTTCTGTGTGTAAGGGACGTTGGAATAGCCTCCGGATTGTTTTACCATCAAAAGGAAGCCTTGACAATACTTTATGCCCACCTCCTTCAATGATCTGATGTGTTCGATATCTGACTCGTTCACCTTTCTGTGAGACCGGTGCATGCTCCTGCACTGTGGATCAGAAAGTGTGTGAGAATGTACTGGTTGAAAATAATCCACTGTAAACGGCTCCGTAGGTGAAGTTCTTTTAATTCTTATTCGAGCTTTGCAGAGGCACCGAGTGTTTCTAGTATGCTCCCTCTTCCGATTTTCTTTGTATTTCCACTTATCAGATCGGACACCTTGTCGCGCACATAAAAAAGATCCTAGACTTTGTGAGCTCCTTCGTTTCCGGATCAAAATAACTTCTATTACACCTTCTTATCCCGAAACCCAGCATCAAGGCATAAAGGTTGTACCAGTCAAAAGCCTCAATCTCACTGGCAAAAGTCATTGCCTCCACCTGTTCCTTGGTGTATATTACTCATGTAGGCAGGGAAGTTGTTATTTTTATCCAAGCAGTTAAAAAGATTAACAACAAGCCTACTATTACGTACCGGGTTTCAGATCACCATTTGGAGCAATGACAAAGGAGGCTCTTGTTTGATCATCCTCATATGGCTCTGTAAGAGAGAAATCGTATCCTTCATCGTCATCCATGGCTTCGAAATCGTATTCGTCTTCTTCATAATCATGAGGCAAAGAACACAAAGCTTTACCTTTGCCATAATAGCCACTTTCTCTAACTTCTCTCGAATTCATCTGGAAGTTTGTTTCTATCCTTCCCTGCTCACCATTACAATTCAAATAAGAAGACTTCAACAAACAAAAAATAGAATTGCCTCATTTGGAACATATTTTTAATGATGGCAATGTGAATAAAATAAGAAGTTACTAAACATAGTACTAAACATCTGTAAAGGCAACTTCCTTTACATTTATTGTACCTAAAATAATAAATATTTCAACTACCAATCCATTAGTTATACTAGAGAGAAATGTCTGAGGAGCAGATTACAATTGTAGACATGCAAATAACAATTTCAAAGCCCCAGATTATACGAAACTTTATCGGAGTTAGGTGGTAGTTGTCCAAGAGGGCCTGATGAAATTCTGAACACATTAATTGAACTACCCCAACCATATCATTAATTTATCTTTCCCTAATAATGAAAGATTTATTAACTCTCCTAGCTTCCCAAAGATTTGTTATTACTCTTTGCAACAAATGGACAATGTGAATAAAATAAGAAGTTACTAAACATAGTACTAAACATCTGTAAAGGCAACTTCCTTTACATTTATTGTACCTAAAATAATAAATATTTCAACTACCAATCCATTAGTTATACTAGAGAGAAATGTCTGAGGAGCAGATTACAATTGTAGACATGCAGATAACAATTTCAAAGCCTCAGATTATACGAAACTTTATTGGAGTTAGGTGGTAGTTGTCCAAGAGGGCCTGATGAAATTCTGAACACATTAATTGAACTACCCCAACCATATCATTAATTTATCTTTCCCTAATAATGAAAGTTTTATTAACTCTCCTAGCTTCCCAAAGATTTGTTATTACTCTTTGCAACAAATGGACAATGTGAATAAAATAAGAAGTTACTAAACATAGTACTAAACATCTGTAAAGGCAACTTCCTTTACATTTACTGTACCTAAAATAATAAATATTTCAACTACCAATCCATTAGTTATACTAGAGAGAAATGTCTGAGGAGCAGATTACTATTGTAGACATGCAGATAACAATTTCAAAGCCTCAGATTATACGAAACTTTATTGGAGTTAGGTGGTAGTTGTCCAAGAGGGCCTGATGAAATTATGAACACATTAATTGAACTACCCCAACCATATCATTAATTTATCTTTCCCTAATAATGAAAGTTTTATTAACTCTCCTAGCTTCCCAAAGATTTGTTATTACTCTTTGCAACAAATGGACAATGTGAATAAAATAAGAAGTTACTAAACATAGTACTAAACATCTGTAAAGGCAACTTCCTTTACATTTACTGTACCTAAAATAATAAATATTTCAACTACCAATCCATTAGTTATACTAGAGAGAAATGTCTGAGGAGCAGATTACAATTGTAGACATGCAGATAACAATTGCAAAGCCGCAGATTATACGAAACTTTATTGGAGTTAGGTGGTAGTTGTCCAAGAGGGCCTGATGAAATTCTGAACACATTAATTAAACTACCCCAACCATATCATTAATTTACCTTTCCCTAATAATGAAAGTTTTATTAACTCTCCTAGCTTCCTAAAGATTTGTCATTACTCTTTGCAACAAATGGACAATGTGAATAAAATAAGAAGTTACTAAACATAGTACTACAAAACGAATGTTGCCTTACTCGGTGTAATTTGACTCACACAATGTAGAGTAAGGATGTTATGATGTTTCTTTACGGCCCACTAATCTTTGTGGTGATACGTTGGGTAAAGAAGAACCCAGTTACATGAAATGATGAACGCACCCGTGGCACGATACCATCGTGTTGTTGAACACTCGTGGCGGGACGGACGGAGAACCCTTGCGTCATTACACTTCATTGCAAAATTACACAATATGACTCCTCAACACAACCACCAAAAAGCTCAAGGCACACCGTGATGTGCTACAACACAAGGCCTTACGCCATGGAACAGTGTGTGATGGGGAAAGCGCCATTGTTCGTGTATCCTTCTAGTGTGTGACTCGGGAGCTTAATTTAATCACAAATAAAGTCACTCAACATGCACGAGCCACATTTACCAAAACATCTCGAGCAATTAGTGGGGGAGAATCGATTTTCAGAGTTTTCGGGGTCAGTAAGAGGGAGTTGACCAAACTCAAGTCAATCAGGATTAACCCACACGAGTCGGGAATGAAAATAAAATGTCCCCTCCTTGACCCACACGATGATTGAAATGAAGAAAAATTATAAAAACATGGCTCAAACACAGACAACATTTCTAAGCTAATCAGATAACAATGGTTCTAGGGTTTAGAAAATTGGACAACAACTTCCAGAAATCAGACAACAATGTCAAAGAAACGTTGGATCACAAGCATTTTGCTTGGGAGAGAGCCTGTTTTGTAGAATGAAAACATCACAGTGCCGTAATTTGAAACTATAATGGACTTGGAAAACCAAATATATGACTTGATTATTAAGACTCAAATAGGTTGAGTAAAAATTAAAAGCACGTAGACATTCACGTTACAAAAATTTAGTTTTTATGGATTAATGCGAGCCTCATATGTTCTTTGTTGATTTATGTTCAACACTGAAGAAGAAATTCCAGCCAAGTAATATGAAAGGTGCCCTATATTGAATCTCAGAGAGCGTAAACAGTATCAGAGGGACATAAAACATTTTCTGACGTTTAGACAGCATTATCACGTTCACTGATATTATCATTTGAATTGAGCAAGTTCACAACGAATGTTTCCTTACTCGGTGTAATTTGACTCACACAATGTAGAGTAAGGATGTTATGATGTTTCTTTACGGCCCACTAATCTTTGTGGTGATACGTTGGGTAAAGAAGAACCCAGTTACATGAAATGATGAACGCACCCGTGGCACGATACCATCGTGTTGTTGAACACTCGTGGCGGGACGGACGGAGAACCCTCGCGTCATTACACTTCATTGCAAAATTACACAATATGACTCCTCAACACAACCACCAAAAAGCTCAAGGCACACCGTGATGTGCTACAACACAATGCCTTACGCCATGGAACAGTGTGTGATGGGGAAAGCGCCATTGTTCGTGTATCCTTCTAGTGTGTGACTCGGGAGCTTAATTTAATCACAAATAAAGTCACTCAACATGCACGAGCCACATTTACCAAAACATCTCGAGCAATTAGTGGGGGAGAATCGATTTTCAGAGTTTTCGGGGTCAGTAAGAGGGAGTTGACCAAACTCAAGTCAATCAGGATTAACCCACACGAGTCGGGAATGAAAATAAAATGTCCCCTCCTTGACCCACACGATGATTGAAATGAAGAAAAATTATAAAAACATGGCTCAAACACAGACAACATTTCTAAGCTAATCAGATAACAATGGTTCTAGGGTTTAGAAAATTGGACAACAACTTCCAGAAATCAGACAACAATGTCAAAGAAACGTTGGATCACAAGCATTTTGCTTGGGAGAGAGCCTGTTTTGTAGAATGAAAACATCACAGTGCCGTAATTTGAAACTATAATGGACTTGGAAAACCAAATATATGACTTGATTATTAAGACTCAAATAGGTTGAGTAAAAATTAAAAGCACGTAGACATTCATGTTACAAAAATTTAGTTTTTATGGATTAATGCGAGCCTCATATGTTCTTTGTTGATTTATGTTCAACACTGAAGAAGAAATTCCAGCCAAGTAATATGAAAGGTGCCCTATATTGAATCTCAGAGAGCGTAAACAGTATCAGAGGGACAGAAAACATTTTCTGACGTTTAGACAGCATTATCACGTTCACTGATATTATCATTTGAATTGAGCAAGTTCACAACGAATGTTGCCTTACTCGGTGTAATTTGACTCACACAATGTAGAGTTAGGATGTTATGATGTTTCTTTATGGCCCACTAATCTTTGTGGTGATACGTTGGGTAAAGAAGAACCCAGTTACATGAAATGATGAACGCACCCGTGGCACGATACCATCGTGTTGTTGAACACTCGTGGCGGGACGGACGGAGAACCCTCGCGTCATTACACTTCATTGCAAAATTACACAATATGACTCCTCAACACAACCACCAAAAAGCTCAAGGCACACCGTGATGTGCTACAACACAAGGCCTTACGCCATGGAACAGTGTGTGATGGGGAAAGCGCCATTGTTCGTGTATCCTTCTAGTGTGTGACTCGGGAGCTTAATTTAATCACAAATAAAGTCACTCAACATGCACGAGCCACATTTACCAAAACATCTCGAGCAATTAGTGGGGGAGAATCGATTTTCAGATTTTTCGGGGTCAGTAAGAGGGAGTTGACCAAACTCAATTCAATCAGGATTAACCCACACGAGTTGGGAATGAAAATAAAATGTCCCCTCCTTGACCCACACGATGATTGAAATGAAGAAAAATTATAAAAACATGGCTCAAACACAGACAACATTTCTAAGCTAATCAGATAACAATGGTTCTAGGGTTTAGAAAATTGGACAACAACTTCCAGAAATCAGACAACAATGTCAAAGAAACGTTGGATCACAATCATTTTGCTTGGGAGAGAGCCTGTTTTGTAGAATGAAAATATCACAGTGCCGTAATTTGAAACTATAATGGACTTGGAAAACCAAATATATGACTTGATTATTAAGACTCAAATAGGTTGAGTAAAAATTAAAAGCACGTAGACATTCACGTTACAAATATTTAGTTTTTATGGATTAATGCGAGCCTCATATGTTCTTTGTTGATTTATGTTCAACACTGAAGAAGAAATTCCAGCCAAGTAATATGAAAGGTGCCCTATATTGAATCTCAGAGAGCGTAAACAGTATCAGAGGGACAGAAAACATTTTCTGACGTTTAGACAGCATTATCACGTTCACTGATATTATCATTTGAATTGAGCAAGTTCACAACGAATGTTGCCTTACTCGGTGTAATTTGACTCACACAATGTAGAGTAAGGATGTTATGATGTTTCTTTACGGCCCACTAATCTTTGTGGTGATACGTTGGGTAAAGAAGAACCCAGTTACATGAAATGATGAACGCACCCGTGGCTCGATACCATCGTGTTGTTGAACACTCGTGGCGGGACGGACGGAGAACCCTTGCGTCATTACACTTCATTGCAAAATTACACAATATGACTCCTCAACACAACCACCAAAAAGCTCAAGGCACACCGTGATGTGCTACAACACAAGGCCTTACGCCATGGAACAGTGTGTGATGGGGAAAGCGCCATTGTTCGTGTATCCTTCTAGTGTGTGACTCGGGAGCTTAATTTAATCACAAATAAAGTCACTCAACATGCACGAGCCACATTTACCAAAACATCTCGAGCAATTAGTGGGGGAGAATCGATTTTCAAAGTTTTCGGGGTCAGTAAGAGGGAGTTGACCAAACTCAAGTCAATCAGTCGGGAATGAAAATAAAATGTCCCCTCCTTGACCCACACGATGATTGAAATGAAGAAAAATTATAAAAACATGGCTCAAACACAGACAACATTTCTAAGCTAATCAGATAACAATGGTTCTAGGGTTTAGAAAATTGGACAACAACTTCCAGAAATCAGACAACAATGTCAAAGAAACGTTGGATCACAAGCATTTTGCTTGGGAGAGAGCCTGTTTTGTAGAATGAAAACATCACAGTGCCGTAATTTGAAACTATAATGGACTTGGAAAACCAAATATATGACTTGATTATTAAGACTCAAATAGGTTGAGTAAAAATTAAAAGCACGTAGATATTCACGTTACAAAAATTTAGTTTTTATGGATTAATGCGAGCCTCATATGTTCTTTGTTGATTTATGTTCAACACTGAAGAAGAAATTCCAGCCAAGTAATATGAAAGGTGCCCTATATTGAATCTCAGAGAGCGTAAACAGTATCAGAGGGACAGAAAACATTTTCTGACGTTTAGACAGCATTATCACGTTCACTGATATTATCATTTGAATTGAGCAAGTTCACAACGAATGTTGCCTTACTCGGTGTAATTTGACTCACACAATGTAGAGTTAGGATGTTATGATGTTTCTTTATGGCCCACTAATCTTTGTGGTGATACGTTGGGTAAAGAAGAACCCAGTTACATGAAATGATGAACGCACCCGTGGCACGATACCATCGTGTTGTTGAACACTCGTGGCGGGACGGACGGAGAACCCTCGAGTCATTACACTTCATTGCAAAATTACACAATATGACTCCTCAACACAACCACCAAAAAGCTCAAGGCACACCGTGATGTGCTACAACACAAGGCCTTACGCCATGGAACAGTGTGTGATGGGGAAAGCGCCATTGTTCGTGTATCCTTCTAGTGTGTGACTCGGGAGCTTAATTTAATCACAAATAAAGTCACTCAACATGCACGAGCCACATTTACCAAAACATCTCGAGCAATTAGTGGGGGAGAATCGATTTTCAGAGTTTTCGGGGTCAGTAAGAGGGAGTTGACCAAACTCAAGTCAATCAGTCGGGAATGAAAATAAAATGTCCCCTCCTTGACCCACACGATGATTGAAATGAAGAAAAATTATAAAAACATGGCTCAAACACAGACAACATTTCTAAGCTAATCAGATAACAATGGTTCTAGGGTTTAGAAAATTGGACAACAACTTCCAGAAATCAGACAACAATGTCAAAGAAACGTTGGATCACAAGCATTTTGCTTGGGAGAGAGCCTGTTTTGTAGAATGAAAACATCACAGTGCCGTAATTTGAAACTATAATGGACTTGAAAAACCAAATATATGACTTGATTATTAAGACTCAAATAGGTTGAGTAAAAATTAAAAGCACGTAGACATTCACGTTACAAAAATTTAGTTTTTATGGATTAATGCGAGCCTCATATGTTCTTTGTTGATTTATGTTCAACACTGAAGAAGAAATTCCAGCCAAGTAATATGAAAGGTTCCCTATATTGAATCTCAGAGAGCATAAACAGTATCAGAGGGACATAAAACATTTTCTGACGTTTAGACAGCATTATCACGTTCACTGATATTATCATTTGAATTAAGCAAGTTCACAACGAATGTTGCCTTACTCGGTGTAATTTGACTCACACAATGTAGAGTTAGGATGTTATGATGTTTCTTTACGGCCCACTAATCTTTGTGGTGATACGTTGGGTAAAGAAGAACCCAGTTACATGAAATGATGAACGCACCCGTGGCACGATACCATCGTGTTGTTAAACACTCGTGGCGGGACGGACGGAGAACCCTCGCGTCATTACACTTCATTGCAAAATTACACAATATGACTCCTCAACACAACCACCAAAAAGCTCAAGGCACACCGTGATGTGCTACAACACAAGGCCTTACGCCATGGAACAGTGTGTGATGGGGAAAGCGCCATTGTTCGTGTATCCTTCTAGTGTGTGACTCGGGAGCTTAATTTAATCACAAATAAAGTCACTCAACATGCACGAGCCACATTTACCAAAACATGACCCACACGATGATTGAAATGAAGAAAAATTATAAAAACATGAAACAGATAACTTTGTAAACATGTTAGACAATATTTGTTGTAGTGTTTATATATAAATGTACCTTATAACTGATAAAAATTATAAAGTTGGGGTAGGTTATGGTTGAAAATTTTTGAAATTCAAAATGTTCCTCTTTGTACCATCAAATCACCTGACAAAGTTTTCAAAAAAACACAACTGCACACGGTTTCTAAGATTCAAAACCGACGGTTTGATTAATTAATTCAAACTCTCTTTCCATTCACTCTCTCTCTCTCCAATACACCCCGTCTCTTCCCCTTCTCTCTTTCTCTCGCCATTACCGTCTTCTCCCCTTCTCTCTGTTTTCTCTCTGTTTTGTTCTTTCTCTCTCTGTTTTCTCCTTTCTCTTTGTTCTCTCCATGGATCCGGAAGCAATTTCACCAACAAAGATGACCCAACAAGTGGTTGCCGATTTAAATAGCCTTCCAGATCTTACAGAGGAGTCCACGGTTGAGTCACAGAGTGTTCTTCCGCCATTGATTGGAGCCAATCCGACCGGAGAACACGAATCTGCCGGAGAAAGCAACAGTAAGGACACGGAAGAAATTCGTATGTCCTTAGATTCTATTCTCAACCATACTGAATTAGATCTCAATTATACCCAAGAAAATCAAGAAGAGATGGAAGAGAAAGAACATGCAGACACCGATGAACAAATTTCTGAAGAGAAAGAAGAAATTGGGGCTGAAATTACAGTAGAAGAGACTGAAGAGAAAGAAGAAATTGGGGCTGAAATTACAGTAGAAGAGACTGAAGAGAAAGAAGAAAGGGGAGACGAAATTCCAGTACAAGTTTCTGAAGAGAAAGAAGAAAGGGGAGACGAAATTCCAGTAGAAGAGACTGAAGAGAAAGAAGAAATGGGAAAGGAAATCCCAGTAGAAGTGACTGAAGATAAAGAAGAAAGGGGAAAGGAAATCCAACAAGAGGAACAAGAAGTCGTTTTTGAAGAGGGTTTCCCAGTAGAAGAGACCCAAGAAGAGGGTTTTCCAAATCTGATGGAAAATACCCTAGAGGTAGTTCTGGATTTCCAACATGCAGACATTGATGAACAAGAATTCGTTGAATCTATGGTTCCTGAAGAAATTCCTGAAATTCTTCCTCTTGTCAAAATCCAAGAAGTCGTTCAATCTATGGTTCCCTTACAGGTACAACATCCTCACGAAAATGAAAACAAGGTCAGTATCTTCGAAAACAATTTTACCTTTATGGATTTATTTTTGAAAGACAACTACTTAGATTTATTTTGAACACGAATAGGTGAAGGATGCCAAAAAGACCAGACCAAAGAAAAAGCTTTCTTTCTCTCCAAAGGAAAAGATTTCTGAGTCAGAAACACGGCGTTCACCAAGAACCAAACCAGCACCACCAAGAACCAAACCAGCACCACCAAGACCACTCAAGAAGGGAAAGAAAAAGAATACTTCTAAAGCGAAGTCATCAAAGGATGTTGAGAAAGAGATAGTATATTCAGATGGATTTGCGCTGTACAAGTAAGTTAACAAATGCTTACTTAGTTTACAAAAATTTACTTTAATGTTGTGATTGTTGTCTATCCCTCTGTTTGAATATTGAAATTGTTATCCAAATATTTAAATTATTGCACTGCAAGGTTGTGATTGTTTTCTTCCCCTGAGCTTGAATATTGAAATTGTTATCCGAATATTTAAACAATTAACTGCAAGTTTGTTATTGTTTTCTTCTCCTGAGTTTGAATATTGAAATTGTTATCCAAATATTAAAATAATTCACTGCAAGGCTGTGATTGTTTTCTTCCCCTGGGTTTGAATATTGAAATTGGTTTCCAAACCACGTGTTAATGACCTCATATATGTTAATTAATTGTTTCAGGAAAGAGAACAAAAGCCTTTTCAACATTAAGAAAAATGAGAAGGTACCACACAAAATAGAGAGGCTGTTGTATGGAAACTTTGTCAACTTAACTGGACAAGCAAGAGAGTGGTATGAAAACAGAGCAATGGTGGCAAGTGATGAAGATTCAGATGGAGAAGATGTGGATGTTCAGCAGTTTGTTTGTGAACCGAGATCAAAAAACAAAGTTGAAGAAAAAGATGAAGATGAGGTGGAAGAGGATGAAGAGGTGGAAGAAGAGGATGAAGATGATGAGCTTTCACATCATGGAAATGCCACAAGTGCCTTTATCAGATTTCAGTAAGTTGTTGTTTTTTTTGTTTCAATGAATTTATTTTTTTAGTTTGACTTGTGTTTGACATTGTTTTCAAGGTCTCTATTATTTTGTACTAACAGGATAAAATTTATTTCTTTGTTTTCTTTTTTTTTTTGTAGAAATGTGAGGATGTATAGTTTGAAGAAGCAGAACCCTAATTTGAAGATGACGAGGGACTTCAAAGATGATATCTTGAGAGAGTGGAAGTCTATGACCTTGGATCAACAGCAGCCTTTTCTTCGTGGTGCTGCTGTAGAAAAGAAGAAGAAGGAAATGATGGAACAAATGGAGGAAGTCAAGGACAAGAAGAGGAAGAGGAAACAAGTTAAGGATAAAAAGAAGGTGAATGAGAGGAAAAAACTAAAAAACCCCCGCCGGTGTCAGAGCTACCTATCACTTCCGAAAATCAAGGATTTTTATCAAAAAATGACCAAAGAGCAGCGAGCCTGGATGTATGAGGTGGGTCTTGGTGGTTTGGAGCATCTGCAAATCACAGGGACCCCCGAGGAATTCAACAAATTCATCTACAATGCTTTCGAAGTAGATGGATACTTGACGGCGCATGGCCGGTCGCTCAAGATCACCGATGAGATTGTCGGTTGGCTGCTCGGTATAAGTTGGGAAGGTGAGATTTTCAAACCTGAGCCAACTGGCAAAGAGGCTCAGCTAATCGGCCAAATTATCAGACTTGTGCAACCAGTTACGTCGGTTGAATCGTACATGAGGTGGTTTGCTGCTGAGGAGAATAGGGAGATTCTGACGGATGAGTGGAAGCGCAGGGCGGTTGCATTTGTTCTTGGATGTTTTGGAATGCCGCAAACTCGGCAAGGTGTTAGGTCCACACTAGCTCGCTATGTGGTGGATCTTGAGCACCTCAAAAAGGTGAACTGGGCTGCAACATGGCTCCATCACTTCCAAGAACAGCAAATCAAGGTGCAGAAAGGGAAAAGCATCCGCGGCGGGGGATGTATTTTGATCCCAATGGTAAAGATTACTAAAACTGTTTTCAGATACTTAATAATTTTGGTTACAAGCTTACTGTTTCCTTCCTCCACCTTACAATTGTTTTCAATGTTTATGTAGCTTCTGTATTTAGAGAAATTCTGCCCGAAGCTGCTGAAAAATCCTGATGGGTGTGAAAACCAGGATGCTAGTCCGAGGCTTCAGTTTTGGACCACTGAACTTGTTGCAGAGAGATGGAAGTTTGTGCAACAAAACCAAGATGTAAGTAGATATCTACTTAAAATTTACAATTGTTATCAATCTGTTGAAATAGTTAACTTTGAAGTAATTGAATGTTTCTGCTTTTGTTGGTTATATAGTTGAAGCTGAGGAGACTCGAGGAGCCTGTCAAGGAGGAAAAAATCTACGAGAAGTTTGTGCAACAAAACCCAGAACTTCAAACCAAAGATGTTGAAAAAATCTTTGAGAAACTTTTCGAGAAAATTTCCATGAAGCAGCTGGCGGCGGAATTGCATAGGTTGATCAAGTCTGAAGGAGAAAAGGACGGTGAGGAAAAAAGAAATGTTGAGAAGGAGAAGGAGAAGGGGAAGGAGAAGGAGAAGGAGATGGGTAAGGATGATGAGGGAGAGAGCGAGGAGGAAGAGAAAGAAGAAAAGTTTAAAACTCCCATTCAAAAGAGGAGAAAACTGGAGGAAGAGGAGGTCAACAGTCCCCATGGTCACATTTCTTTGGGCAGTGGGCAAACAAACCAAGACACACAGGTACGCAAACAAACATTTGTTTACTATTTCATTAAAGGTGTTCTGTAAACACTTACAAATGTTGTCTCTGCTGTTATCATTTTAGGTGGCTTCAAATTTACCACCAAAGCCCTTTCTCGTGTCTGGTTCTCCGAAGCTACGAGGGAATCTAGTGGGAAATGAATGGGGAAAGGCTCTTCACATAATCAGACGGTCTCCTCGGGGTCATGGTGGGGCCTTGAAGAAGAGGCCGTCAGCTGGATTTACCTACCTTCCCCAAATGCCCACCGGTGACGAGTGTTTTCTTCACTACTACCTCACTTACAAGTACGAGAAAGAATACAGCTTGCAGGACGCTCAAATTCCTAGCGAACTATATACGTAAGTTTTATTTAAGACACATTAGCGTTCAATTAAAACTTAAATGTTTTAAAACATTAGTGATACTTATTTACATTTCATGCAGTGAGGAGGTGGTGAGAATAGGGAAGATGACTACTCTGTCAAGGGGAAGCTCGTGGCGACTCCGCCAAGGTGAATGGTTCGACAACGACGTAAGTATTTTGCTCTCGGTATTGAAGAATGTTATCAAACCCATGAAAAAGTTTTCTTGTGACTGTGAAGTCATAAAATTGACTTTTTAATCACTCAGATCATTGATGGATACCTCATGTATCTTCATGAAAAAGAGAAGAACCGGCCATACGAAGATAAAAAAGAGGATCTGGTACCTGAGCTGCGAGTATTCCGTAAGTTTCCCCCCTCTTCATTTTGATAATTTCATTATATTTAAACTTTTTTTTCCATATGGTATAATGAGTTGTTATTCTCTTTCAGTTGGTGGGTACAGAAAGACCTGGGCTGAAGTTGCACGATTTATTTTGTGGCGACTTGAGGGAAATGGGCTATGTAAGTGATTTCATTACAGTGGTGTTCTCTGTCTTTACAATTTCTTTCCAGAAATATAACTTTGTTATCTAGGAGGTCACTGATTTTTTTCACTCTAATTTGTTTTATCATAAAATTAGATTGTTGTGCCTTTGAATGTAAAGAACTCCCACTGGCTGATGATGGTCATCAGTTTTGTGGATTCGGAGATTTACATTCTAGACTCTCTGTCCGGGCATGGCTACAGAGAGGAACACATTAAGGCCAAGGTCAGAAGCATGCACACTGTCCTCTCTCGTCACACTGAGTACACAGAAGACATTACCAAATGGTTAATTTGGTATATGAATGATGATGTGCATCAACAGCCAAATGGGTAAAGTTTCTTAGGCTTTACAATTGTTTTCCCATAGTTTGACGTTTTCATTTCTCTGTTTACTCATGTTTTCCAGACTAAACTTCACAGGTGTGATTGTGGTCCCTTCATGTGCTTCTTCATGACGCACCTCAAGGAGTTGGTTCCGAATCCTCGCAAAGATCTCAGAGTCAACATAGACTATGTGAGAATCTGGATTGCAAATGAGATGGCGGATTCAATATACAACAGCCTTAATGAAGAGGTCCTGGACGGGGTGAAGGAGTTGAAGAAGAAGGAGGAACACCTCCGGGAATAGGCATTCTTGTATAGGAAAATTCTTTCAGCGACCTGGTCATCACCCAATTCCCTGAAGAGGAAGGCGGCAAAGGCGAAGAAGAAAACGGCAAAAGTATGAATCTAATTATTTGTTGTCATGTCTGAAACAATGTTTGATTTGTTATGTTTGTTTGAACATTTGTAGTATTCTGGTTTGATGGGGGAGGTTATGATCATTTTGATTTTTGTGTTTTGTTGATCTTTTTATCAGAGATTTTTATCTTCTAGAACTTTTTGTTATGTAACAATTGTTATCTGGGCATTTATAGCCTTCTAACTCTCAACTACCAGTTCTCATTGAGTGAAAGACCAAGGAGCCCATCTACCCACATTAAATTCATAAATGCACATTGTGTAGCTAACAAATATTTTCCTTACTTTTACAATTGTTATCCTTGTTGGCTGAGAATGCTATCTGGACATTTATTGCCAACTAACTCCCAACCACCAAGTTTCTTCTTTTATTTCTAGCTCACCAACCACTTTAAATACATACACCTACCCATTCACTCCCATTCAGAGATTATTTTCTTCTCTCACCCTTACCTCTTCTATTCTTCCTTCCCTCAACAATGTCTCAACATAGTTTCAACTCTACAACCACACAACACAACACTCCCACTAAAGCTCAAGCCTACACCATAACAAGCAAGTTATGGTGTAGGCTTGAGCTTTGTTATTGTAGCCGTAACCCGCTTATTCGAACCGCACATACGCCGAAAAACGATGGACGCAACTTGAACAAAAGGTATAGGTCGTCAATGCAAGTATATATGCTGGGAAGACGAGTTTCTCAACACGTGTTTTCCTCAAGAACTCCCAAAATGGCAGGAGATAGTAACTACAATCCGTAAGAGACTTGAAAAAGGCGAGCAGGTTTCGAAAACTTAACTATACCTATGTGAAAATATTCTGTTTAGGCCATTCAGTCATTTGTATCGTATTAATTTCATATTAAGCTCACTTCTGCTGATCGTTGATGTTTAATTTTGATTATTTGGTTTCACTGATCTTTTATCAATGATTGTTATCTTGTTATTTCTACGTGTTATCTGGGTTTTGTCATTTGTTTTCTGCGCTTGTATTAATATTGTCTAATTGTTATCTTTCTGGAAATTTTGTTTTCTTATTTCTTATAAATGTTATCTAGGTCAAAAAAGATTCCCTCCTGAGACCACATTTTTTGTCCGCTAGCGGGTATTTTCGTAATAACCGGGAAGTACCGGCTGAGCCGGTTACTTCCGAACGCACCAAAGTTTTTGCCTAAACTTTCACATAAATAAGCACATAATGGGTTTCTAGGTTTACTAATCTTAGGTATCTATAACCTAATGCTCTGATACCACAAAATGTCACGTCCCCCTCCCGCCGACCCCGATTAATTAAGTATAAAACTTGTGTTAACGGGAGGAGGGCGCGACATGCCGGTGCGGCCGTGACTCGTCGAGAGGCTAAATAAGTTAATTTGAAAAACTCGTGGTAAAATTTCCTAAAAATAACTTTGCGGAAGCGTAAATAACAAATTCACTTGGGGTCGTCTTGATGAACAATTTGAATTGTAAAGAAAAGAGAGTTGAAACTTGAAAATAAATATCATTTAGTCCTCTCGACTCATAACGTAAGTAGAGCATAAACTTCGAGAAATGTTTTAAGTATCATACAAGGGCTCATACAACGTCGTGTATACATAATTACATAAATTTTACATTCTAACAAAAAGTTAAGAACATGTATTGTACAATTTCTCTAAGTCGCCTAACATATTTGCAACATTTAAGCACATAAACATCATCCGTCCAACAAGCCAACACATGAAGTTAGCGTCAAGCTACTTCTTGCTTCTTACGTGTCCTTATAACCTGAAAAGAAAGTTAATTTTAAAGGGGTGAGCTCAACTAGCTCAGTGAGTTACATCCACGCCCCTCAGTAGGTTTGGAAAACGAAAAGGGCTAACTTACCCATGGAGCGTCATGAACATAAGGCATAGTCATACATACATATTCTTGTTTAACTTGAAAGATCGTGACATTCATAAAACATAACTTGTAACATTAAGAAAGAATAACGTAAAGCATAACTTGAGTCGTGGGAAATCATATTGTTCCAAATAGGAACCTTGCTTTGTCTCACGTGGAGACCTTATCATACTTGAACATGCTTGCTTAGTTTCTTATCTTATGGCCCGTGTAACCTTCGTGACTTAACATAACGTAGGGACATGTCCATCGCGACGACCCGTGAGACGACGCGTGCCTGCCTGCTTATATTGCCCCGGCAAAAGGGCCGTAGCCTGCCTATACCCGACAGGGGGTTTCACTCTGGTACCGTGGCCTTTCTAAAAGCATATTTTATCTTATGGAACGTTATTTTACTTTCTTTGTTAGCATCCATGGGGAATAAACATTTCATTCGAGTAAAGAAAGCATGCATACATAATAATATGGATGACATGAACATACATAAGCTGGTAAGAAAGTTGAGGTTCGGTACAAACTTCGGGAGGTAGGGTAACTCACCTTGCGAGCTTAAGCAATTCATTTTATATTTCCTAGTCCGATTTCGAAAACTTTGAGCACATGAGCATCAACTCCAACGTCACATAGATTAAAAGGAACACTACAATTAACACATATAATCACTTAGCACCAATTCAATTCAAGCATAATGCATGCCTACATCGCTTAGATGCATATGGACTAACTTTTCCTATATTAACATACTTCATGGACCTTATATTCGTTCTTTCATGCAAATGAGATGTATAATGCAACACATAAGTGAAATATGACATGTATTGAACTAAGAAGTAACTTACACAAGCTAGCTCTAATAAATTTGATAAACTTCTAAATTATGCTTATAGACAAAGTGTAACTATCGCTAGTACAAAATTCATAGTTAATTCAAAATAATTATCCAGGACTTGAAATTTTTACGTTACATAGATAATGAGTTTACCCATAACATACTGTAATATCAAAAAAATTACAAATTTTCCTAAATATTTCTAAACATAATATTTTGGAACTGTTTGTGTACGAAAAAGAGGCTGGTAGCAGCCTTAGAAATAAATTCATAAAATATTCATCAAAATTCCAAAAAATATAAAAGTTTTACAGTAGATAGCTAACATGTCTGGGAAAACATATCCAAATTTTATAAGAATTGAAGTAGTATAAGTACATGAAATTGATGATTTACCGAACTGGTAAAGAGTTGAACAGAGTATCAAAACAGTCCCGGTTTTTGGTGGATTAAAAATTCAATTTAAGGTCAATTGTTCTGAAATATTTACTGTAGAAACATCACATACAAATACACAAACTGTAAATTTTTCATAATTTTCTAAAATGTTTAAGTATTTTTCTCGATTTTATGAAAATATGCTCAAAACATGAGTTTTGTGATTTTCCATACTTCAACACTTGTTGCATGAAAAAATTACTCTACCAAATATGAAATTACACCCAACCATACTCTAAATCACATACTTAAAACTACTTACAACATCTTCTTCCATGAATCTAGCTATAAACTTGTTTTTATCACATGCATGTGTGTTCTTGATGAAGAGGTGAAAAATAAACAACAACAAGATGAATTTTTACCTCAAAGAGGGATGAATGAGGTTGTGCTTGTGCCTCCTAGCCTCCTAAGGTGGACATATTAGCATAACTTGGTGGAATTGAGAAGAAAGTGAGGGTTGATCTTCTAATTTTGGGGATTTTGGAGAAGAAATAGGAATTCTAGTTGCAATTGAGAGAGAAAAACATAAGAGGAGAAAATGAAAGAAGAAGAGGACGGGTGGATGGGGAGGGGAAAGTGGGAGAAACACATTGTTGAAGAAAATATGGAGATAGTGACACTTGTATTTAATGTGTGACATGTGGAGAGAATATAGGAGCTATGCACATGCATGGGAGAGTTGATTTGGTGCACAATTGTATCACTTAGCCTATGTTTGTGTGGTTCTAAATGATTCTCTAGCACATCTAATAATGCAAGTGTACTAATTACTAGCATGAACATTATATGATCAAATACTCCTATAACATCTTTAACTTTCTACAATTAATATTTAATAGTCTAAAATCTTATTGCATTAGGGTCTCTAATATTATTGCAAACAACATTATGGTTTCTAAATCTAACACCCATACAACTTAATATTTGATTCAACATTACTATTTACAAGTCTAGGCTATGCAATAAAATACATGACATGAAATATTCATTTAGGACATAATATTTTCACTTAGAAAATAGATATACAACTTATATATATATATATACGAGTTACATTTTACACAAATAACGATAGCACTCTACACGGAAAATACATTTATACACGATTAGGCACATAATTCATTTATCACATACTATACAAGATGAAGCTCAAATAAGAACATAATGCTTTTAACCCTATATTTTTATTACACAAGAACTAGATATTCATAATTTCGTATGAGCTAATAGACACGTTAAATGAAATATTAACATATAATCACATATTAACGTACTAATACGACTTAGAAATGTGGGTTATTACAAAGATCCTCAGACAGAATCAAGATGGCTGGAGGTTCGAAACTTGTCTCAGAGAAGAAGAGAAAAGCAGCAGTGGAAGAGGTTCAAGAAGTCAGTGGAGACTCTAGCTCCAGAACTCCCAGTGAAGAGGCATTCCAAGAACCTCCTCCACCAAATAAGAAGGTCAAGAAAGCTACAACCTCCTCTTCAGAAAAGCAAAAGAAGCAGAAGGCTGTTACAGAGAAGCAACCAGAAACAGAGTCTACTAGTTCAAAGAAGGTGAACAAGAAAGCAACTCAGGCAGAAAAAAGAGAAAGGTAAGGTGATAGAAGCACAACCAGAAGGACAATTGGAGAAGGCATTGCAGATCTATTCACAAGTCTCAACAAAGAACACAGAACTAGATGAGACATGGTTTGTCTCAAACATCACTAAAGGTCACTGGTTAGATGGTTTTGCTTCAAGATCTATTGGTTTCTGCAGTTTGGTTAATAAGTATGTGTTGGAACACATGAAACTCAAGTGCATCTCTATGTTAAAGAATAGTTCTTTGTGGTGTATGCTGAATCCTACAGAAATAGCCTACCCCAGACTCACCAGATTCTTCTACCTGAACCTAACCCAAGTTAAGAGAACTGCACACTTGGTGATCAAATCTAAAGTTGCTGGGATAGTAATTGAACTAGATCACTCTGAGTTTGCCAATGTGTTAGGATGTCCAAAGAGGTATGATACTAGCAACCATCCACCAAAGTCAGAAACTTTGAAGCTAGCCAAAGCATAATTCTTTCTTCCAAACATCTCAACCTCAGCCAAACAGTTAACACACTCTGTGTCGAATGTTGAAGCCAAAGTCCTTCATACTATACTGGTGAGATGTATCTTTCCCAGAGAGCACTCCAGAGAGTTGGTGACTGAGAGAATGTTGCACATCATGTATCTGGTTATGCATGGCTATGAGATTGATCTTCCAAAACTAGTAATTGAACACATGCTCTTTAGTCTAACCAGTAAGAGGATTCATCCTCTAACCTATGCAAACCTGCTCACTATGTTCTTGAGGATTTTGAGATTCCATTTACTGGAGTGGAATCTGTCATATCTGGATTTGGGGTACTAAATGAGAAAGCCTTTGAAAACATTGGAGTTGTGAAGACAAAATAGAAAGTTTGGAAACTTTACTCCGACTTGACTGAAGCAGAACTAGGTGCAAAGAAGTTTTCTAATCCCAAGACCTTGGCTCCCACTTCAAGTCAGACTTCTCAGCCTACAGACAATCAGAGACTTGATGGTTTGGAACATGACATGGAGGATGTCAAAGCTACTGTTTTTGGACTGGAAAGTGATATGGGGCATGTCAAGTACATGTTAGAAAGTATCTTCAGAAGCATGACCTTGCTTGATGTTCTTGAGGATCCTGAAGGAACAAAGAAAGGATCTTCTGACAAGGATTTGCCTAGTGAGCATTCAGACCAGGAAGAAGCTACTCCAGTTTCAGACAAGGGAAAGCAGGTAGCAGAACAGGCAGAAGATGAAGCCAATAGCCCTGATTCAGATGAGTTGCTGATCACATTGAACAAGAAGAAGAAATCTCCAAAGAATGCTGAAAAAGACAAGAATGAAGAAGCAACTGTTGCAGGAGGGACTGCAGAGGAACAGGAAGAGCAGGACAAGACTGATGAAGAAGACAATGAGAAAGAGGAAGGAAATCAGGATGAAGATGAAGATCAAACCCCTTAATCTTGCCTATTCTTTCTTCCACATTCTCTCTGCTTTAAAGTTTTTCTTTTAAGTTTTCAAAATTTTCCAGACACTTGATCCAACATCTTCTATCTTTTTGATGAAAGTCAAAAAGGGGAGAAAGTTATAGGTTTTAGTTTCTAGTTCTTAGGTTTATTTGGTTTTATCTGCTGAACTATTTAAGTTCTTGTTGGTATTGTGAATAAGTTGTTGGTATTATGAATAAGTTGGATATTTTTGGAAATATTGTGTTTTTAAATTGGGGACTAATCAGTTTATTTTGCAGAGACTAAGGATCAAACATAATTTGGTTTTGTCTTTCATAAAGGGGGAGATTGAAAGCTCAGGTTGTGCAAGACTTGAAATAGCTTAGCTATTTCAAGGCCTTGAATCAGCTTTCAAAGCCTTGAATCAGTTTCAGAGGCTTGAAAAGAGTCTGGCTATTTTCAAGGCCTTGAAACTGGATTCAAAGCCTTGAAACTGCTTAACCTGAATACATATTCTCAGGGGGAGTTTTCTGCTAACTCTCTGATTTGATTTACTCTCTCTCTTTCATATGTTTGATTCTCTGTTATTAGATGATGAAAGAAAAATTGTTAAACATGTTTTTAAACGTAATATATCATCTGTTTGACCATGATAATGCAGGAAATTTTGTTTCTAAGTTTTGCAGGATTGTTTCATAAATTGAATGGCTGCAGATTTGGAAACACTTGAACACTTTGATCTTGTGATCAATCAGACGTGTATGACAGCTTCTCATGGTGGTTAAATGAAATATTACATCAATATCTCTGAAGATTGTGATCATCCAACCGTTGGAGAAGATTTAAAAGTAGTCAAACTCTGTTGCCTACAAAATAGGAAGGTTGTTGCTAAAAATCTGGGGAGATTCGCAGAGCTGTTTGAAGTATAAATAGAGCTCAAATTCGAAGCAACAAGACACAACACTAAAAGGGCAAAAACAGAGAAAGCATTCTGGATTAACAAGCATCAAAGAAGTTCTTCATTTCTTCCAATCCATTCACAGAAGTTCACTGCATTTCGCTGCAGTTTTCTACTCTTAAGTGTTCTTCTGTATAGAGCTATATTGGTAGATCATTTCTGTATTATTTATACATTCATTCTCAAGGATTGTTCAAAGTGAACAATAGCGAATTCTTACTTAACCAGTTAGCTAGAGCAGGTACTAGACAGATTAGGGAAAACCACAAGCTGTAACAGAGTAAGGGAACTCTCTGTGCTTGAGTTCTAGGGCTTAGCTTTTGATTAATAAGAATTGAGTTGAAAATCCTTCAGGGATCTAATCCATGAGGTAGAGACGTAGGTCCAAGTGGACTGAACTCTATAAATCACTTGTCTTGTGCATTTTCACCTCATTTACTTTCAGAGCTTTTGCAGCATACAAAAACTGTTTATTTTTCAAGGATTTGAACTTATTTTCAAGGCCTTGAAAAAGGCATACTTGCTCTATACTTTCTGCATCTACTTCAAAGGCTTGAACTTTTTTTCAAGGCCTTGAATTTCATTGTTTGCACAAGTTTTCATCTTTCTAGCAAGTTTTGTAAAAAGTTGGCATACTCTATTTAACCCCCCTTCTAGAGTATCTTAGCTGCTTGTAAATCTGCATACTCACACTTTCAAGGTGTATACTTGGATATCTCTTGAGGATTTCCTTGTACACATTTTGGTGAACCCCACGTGAACCATCCACCTTCAAATACTTTGAATCTGCTCATAATGCTTTCGGACCAAGACGTTCGTCATGGAGACCAATCTCCATCCCATGAGGAGACCTCAGGAGAGGACGGACTACTCAACGCCACTCCCAATGCTCGAGCTCAAGTTGTCACTGAGGGAGAGCCCTCTTTGGAGTCTCTGCAGACTATGATACAAACCCAAGCCCGGACCACGGAGGCTCAATCAGAGCAAATTGCTCAGATCATGGCAATTCTAGGAAAAGTGGCCCAGAATGTTGTCCCGGGGGGCCTCTACCCCATTGCTGCCAACTCCAATTCCCCCGCCAGGGACATTGTCCACCTCAATAGTGCATGTAATTTTACCGTTTCTTTGAGGTAGTGCCCTCGGGCACGGGCAATTTCCTAGTTTTCTAATAAAAATGTACAGCTAAGGCGGTTTTGGAAACCAACGGGTAATAAATAAAAACGCGAGAATTTATAAGCCGCCATAACTATAGGACGGTTTCTTACTTTCCGCCGAAGTAGAAACAGCGTATACACTTTAACCGCCGTAATTACAGGGCGGTTTCTATTTTTCCGCCGTTAAATTTACGGCGCTTTTATCTAAGTGACGTTAACTTAACAAATTGCGACGTTTCATTAAAAACCGACGTATCTGTGTTTAATAAACGGCAGTTTTTACTTCCGCCGTATTAAAAACTGCCGTGTCAGCGTAGTGGATGTTAGTGGCTTTGTAAGAATAATTTTTTGTTTTGTAAGAATCATTACCCTTCTAAAAAAATTATCTTAGTATCAAATTTAATATTTCAAATTATTTCAATTTCATTTAATAGTTGGTCAATATCATGTTCCATATTTTATTTCCTTGAAGAACTAAGTCATGTTTAATGAGCATTTGGTTATGCAAATAATTGGTGTTAAAGGGCATTTGTAATGGTTGCTAGAGTGTAATAACAACGCTTTAATTATTTTGAATGTCCTCTCAAAAAAAAAATTACTTTGAATGTACTTTGACCTCTTAGTGTACTACTCCGTCCCACCTCTTTTGCACTATTTGAATTTTTACCACTATTAACTGAGTCACTTTGACTCGATGATTTGGATAACAAAATTTTGTAATTTTTAAATGATTTTTTCTTAGTCTTGTAAAGTAACTCTTATTCTACAAGACAATAAAAAAAATTATCGAAAAATTATATCGTTCTGCAATCCGAATCACCGGGTCAAAGTGACCCGGTTACGGGTTAAAAAGTCAAATGGTGCATTTCACATGGGACGGAGTGGTATATAAGATATCTTTGGTTCTTGTAACAATGGGTTTTCGATTGAGACGTTAATAACACAAGGACAAAAGGTAATTGAAGAACAACAATAACTAGAATTGAAGAACCATAATTACAATTGATAAATTGTAGAACAAGTGCATGCACGAAGAGAGAGATGAAAAAACATTTCATATTAGCTACGCTACCTATCAGTTGTAGCTTCAAATGGTCGTCCAACGAAAGAATAGGTTGCAGGCAAGTCAATGACCGTTGTCCCCGTTTTTCGGGAAAAAGATAAAGTTTTGAGTAGCTCCGAGTTTCTCGGACGAAACCCTACGGGAAACAGATCTTGGCGAGTTTTTCTTCCTCTCGACGGCGGCATGGCAGCAAGAAGTCCGACGGAATACACTGAGAAAGAAAATCAAGCTATAGTCTTCGATGATGACTTTTGTGATCAAGCGGAGAAAGATTTTCGTTTCTGCCTGATAGGCAGATTCGTCTCAGAAACTAGGGTTAACGCGGGGGCTATGAGAGGTATGTTCAAGCGGATCTGGACTAATGGAGACAAGGTTTCAATACTTGAAGCAGACTTCAATACGTTCTTGTTTTGTTTTCCCGATCAAACAACACTCGAGCGTGTTTCTGCGGGAGGACCGTGGATTTTCAACAAGAAAGTCCTTCTGTTACAACCATGGACGCTTGGGAGTGCTACCCATAATGTCACTTTCAACAGTTTTGATGTATGGATCCAGATATTAGGGCTCCCGATCCAACTTGTGAAGGAAGAGGTTGCTAAGAAGATAGGGGGAGGATTTGGAGAAGTTATCGACTCTGACGACAAGATTTACAGTGAGGGGGATGACGGCAACTATGTCAGGGTCAGGATTAGACTCCCGATCTCGGAGCCTATCCCGCGTGGGGTGAATCTCACGGTTCGGAAGGAAAACGTCTGGGTGGATTTTCGATACGAACGAGTTCCTGCAGTATGCTGCTGGTGCGGATCCATTACCCACGATGGCTCCCACTGCGAAGAATACTCGCCGGCACAAAAAGAGCAACTCGAGACCGGCTATGGTGATTTCCTTCTATACCACCCAGCAACCAGGAGGAAGACGGAGTCGAAACCACAACAACCTACTAGCCCTACACCTGATGCCATGGGCAAAGAAGTTGCTACTGTCCCCATCCCCCCCCCCCTCAAAACCCAGTGGCAAACCCAGGAAAGAACCCTAGCTGTGATGTTAGCGGCTCCCCTCAGTCTTCCCTTCTTCCTTCAATAGAAACTGGGAATCTTGGTATAGAACCCGACACCACAGTTGTTGACTTGCAGGCAAATCAACATCCCCACACAGACGTCCCGACAACCCAGGTCACGGTGTACCAAAACCCAGAATTTCTGGAGGATCCTCTCCGAAGTAGCTCTATGGCCGTTGATGCCGAGATCCCGCGGGTGCAGGTCAATGCCTCTGAGGCAATGGAGATGGGGCAACTCTCCAACTCAGTGCAACAGAGGATAATGGCTTTTAACACTGGAACCTCTGGCCACAGGGCTGGAAATATGAAGGAACTAGCAAGAAACAGAGCAAAAGCCGCGATGACACAGTCGGATACGGATCAAGTCAAAAGGAAGGGATCTACCACTTCTTTCAGTCCCCCACCTCACAAATCAGCCACGGAAATCTTCACAAATAAAAAAGTCAAGCAGTTGACTTTCCCAGAGACAGTAGAGGAAAACGATGAAGTTATACAAGAAGACCCCAATGAGATCGGAATTGGAAGCCCGGCGGCGGATGCGGTGCATCCCCGCCCACCACAATGATTGCTCTTAGCTGGAATGTACGGGGTTTGGGGAATCCCTGTACATTCCTTACTCTTCGCGATGAGGTGAAGAGCAAACTCCCCGATTTAGTCTTTCTCATGGAGACAAGACTAAGTGGTAAACAAATGGAACGACTCCAGGAGCGTCTAAACTTTCGCAATGGACTTCACGTAAGTAGTGTGGGGCAAAGTGGAGGTTTATCTCTCATGTGGTCAAACCAAGTTGTTTTCAAGTTATTTCGAATGTCAAAACACCACATCTCAGGGTGGGTTTGTAATAGTGATGGTGATAAACAGTGGTTTTTAACGGGTTTTTACGGGGATCCCGACGCTAGTCAAAGGCATCATTCGTGGAGCTTGTTAAGGCGATTGAAGCCTTCACCCCCTTTCCCATGGTGTGTTATAGGGGATTTTAATGCCCTTACGTCACTGACCGAAAAAGAAGGAGGAAGACCACTCCGGTTCAACCAAATAGAGCCTTTCATACAAACGATTGATCAATGTGATCTTCGTGATATGGGGTATATAGGTGTTCCGTTTACTTGGTCTAATAGACACACGGATGGAAGTCTCATCAGGGAACGGCTGGACAGAGTCCTAGCCAACCCTAGTTGGAGGGACAAGTTCCCTACTTATTCAGTCTGCCATCGTTCACTTCCGAATTCGGATCATGTCGCACTTCTGTTTAGTTTCAACAACAACGCAGCAACTGGGAGAGTTGTAAGGAGATTCCAGTTTGAATCATTCTGGAGCAAGAATGAGCAATGTGCAAGCCAAGTTGCGGATTCTTGGAAGAGCCCCGGGAATGTTCACGAGAAACTACACTCGGTGGCCGCAAGTCTACAAGCTTGGAACCGCAAAGAGTACGGAAATATGCGTCAGCGGACGCTACAACTGAAGTCCACGCTTCAAAGATTGTGGAATTCCCACCAATCTGCTGAAGTCATTCAGCAACAACGCCAAGTAGAAGGAGAGCTCAATAGATTGTACGACATTGAGGAACAAAAATGGCGTCAGCGCAGCCGTGCGCTTTGGTTACAGCATGGTGACTGTAACACCAATTATTTCCATCGAAAGGCAACTAGCAGGAAGCAAAGGAATCATATGAATGGCCTCCGAGACGAGGACACGTGGGTCGACACTACAGATGGTATGTGCCAGGTCCTTGAAAAGCACTATAATTCAGTTTTCAAGTCCCAGTCCCCCTCCGCTATCCAAATCGAGTTTGTTACACAGTGTGTGCCTGAGTTGCTTTCTGAAGCTAACAGAGTGACGTTGGATAGCCCATTCACTGAACAGGACATAACTGGAGCCCTTAGAAGCATGCATCCGCTTAAGGCACCAGGTATTGACGGTTTCCCCGCTCTTTTTTACCAATCTTATTGGAGTATTATTGGTCCAGATATTACTCGACTCTGTCTTGCAGTCCTTAATAGTGGGGAAAGTCTGGGGAGTCTCAATGAAACTTTAATCACGCTTATTCCGAAGATTAAACAACCCCAGACACCGGCTGATTATCGACCCATAAGTTTGTGTACAGTTGTGTATAAAATGATAGCGAAGGCCGTGGCAAACAGAATTAAACCATTTCTAGATGGAATAATTGGTGAAACTCAAAGTGCCTTTGTGCCGGGAAGGCAGATCTCAGACAACATCCTCGCGGCCTTTGAAATTTTGCATTCTATGAAAACCAGGGTCAAAGGAAAAAGGGGCTATCTTGCGTTAAAAGTGGACATGACGAAAGCTTACGACCGGGTCGAATGGAGTTTTTTAACGGCTATGATGCGCAAATTGGGCTTTGGTCCTAAAATTGTTGATCTGGTACTACGTTGTGTCAATTCAGTTTCTTACTCTTTTAATATTAATGGATCAGTGATCGGGAAAATCATACCTGAGCGGGGACTAAGGCAAGGTTGCCCGTTGTCGCCATATTTATTTCTAATCTGCAGCGAAGGTCTGTCCAGAATGCTCACCCATGCCATCCATAATCGACATCTTGAGGGCGTTAAAGCATCAAGGGGGGGTCCGGCCGTATCCCACTTATTCTTTGCGGACGACAGCATCTTCTTCACCCGGGCGAGAGAAGAAGACATTACACAATTATTACAAATTATTACACGTTATGAACAAGCCTCTGGCCAGAAAATAAACCTATCTAAATCGGCTGCCCTCTATTCTGCGAACGTCCATGCGGATGTCAAAGCCTATATCAGTTCGCTGTGCGGTGTAGAAACGGTGAACCAACATGAAAAGTATCTGGGGCTCCCTACAACAATTGGCAAAAACAAATCAACTACCTTCGGACAGGTAACGGAAAAAATTAGAGGCAAAGTCAAGGGCTGGAAAGAGAAATACCTCTCAACTGCAGGCAAGGAGGTGCTGCTCAAAGCAGTAGTTCAAGCTTCTCCGAATTACGCAATGTCCTGTTTCTTGCTCCCAGTAGGCACCTGCGGACAAATCGAGCAATTGATGAGGCAATTCTGGTGGGGTAACGGACAACAAGGTGGTATTAACTGGCTAGCCTGGGACAGTATGAAAGTTGCGAAAGATAAAGGGGGACTGGGTTTTCGAGATATGCAGAAATTTAACATTGCTCTTCTAGCAAAACAGTGTTGGCGATTACTCACCAAACCAGACAGCTTGGTGGCCAGGATCTACAGAGCCAAATATTACCAGAACAAGGAATTGTTTACCTCTTCTTTAGGTTCCCAACCATCGTATGCTTGGAGGAGCCTTCAAGAAGGTTTAAAGCTGCTGAGACAAGGACTGCGTAAGAATCTGGGCTCTGGAGACTCAATTGATATTTTTGAAGACCCCTGGTTGTTGAGACCACCAGCTTTCAAAGTATACACCATCAAACCAGCAGGAGCAGACAGCTTAGTCCAAGACTATATAGATAGTACCAATAAAGTGTGGTGTGAAGAAAAGCTTAGAGAAAATTTCTTACAGGTTGATGTGAATGAGATTCTGAGAATTCCAATCCCTCAAGCAGGAGAGGACAATTGGATCTGGCATTTTGAAGATTCAGGCACATACTCAGTCAGATCGGGCTACCTCCTAGCCACAAATCCAAGCCCTGCAGTTGGTACGTCTGGTACTCCCTCTCACAATCAAAACAAATGGTTTCAGAACCTTTGGAAATTGAAAACTCAGAGGAAGATGAACTTCTTAACCTGGAGAATTCACCATAATGCAGTAGCTACTAGAGACAACTTGTGCAAGAAAGGAGTAATCTCAGACCCAACTTGCCCACTCTGTGAAGAACGGGAAACTGTTGAGCACCTTTTTGCAAATTGTCACACAGCTCAGGCTTTGTGGGATAAGTTACTAGAAGGCCAAGCAAAAGTCGAATATAACAAAGTCCCAAAGAATCAATTCTGGATCAGCAATCTTTTTCCCAAATTAACCACTCTCGACAGAGAGAAAATTGTGATTGGCCTGTGGGTGCTTTGGCTGAACAGAAATGGGAAAGTTTTTCAGAACACAAGTAGATCGACGGAGCAATTGATGAATCAAGTCCTCTTCCATACCCAATTCGAGCTTGCTACTCAGGTGGTGGAAGAGCATCCCTCAGACCATAGCCTCTTCTCGGACACAAGAGCCAGATCTGCAGTAGATGGGGCCACATGCATCCGGATTGACGGCGCCTGGTCTTATACACGTCGTGTAGCCGGCGCCGGAGTTGCTATCTTCAGTCATCACGGGGATTTAACTTTTGCAAAAGCGGCGAGATTAAGGTGGAGCAACAGAGCAAAGGAAGCCGAAGCTTCGGCCATGGAAATGGCAGTCGATCTAGCACTAGAGCAAGGGCTAACTGATGTAATCATCGAAGGAGATGCTCAAGTGCTAATCGATCAAGTCTCCGGACTCAACGATGTTGCAGTGGAAGATAGATCGAGTTCCAGACTCATTTGTGATAGAATCAAGGAGAAAGTGAAAAGACTCAAGACCATCAGATGGAAATGGATTCCAAGAGATAAGAACCAGCACGCGCACTCTCTCTCGAGAATGGCGCTAGCTTTCCCACCAGATGCAGAGAGTTCTAGAGAGTGGTCTTGTAGCTTCCCGAGTGAATTAAATGTAGCTCTCAGTCCCCAGTCTGTGTCGGTTTGACCAGTGGGTTCATTTATGATATATCTTCTTTCAAAAAAAAAAAAATGACCGTTGTCCCTTATATTGAACTCAAATTACCTCCATGTCCCTTCCCAATAACAATTCTAACGGCTTAAAAAAATAAAAAAATAACAATTCTAACCACAAAATCTCCTTATTTGTACGTATACACATCCACCAGGTTAATTGGAATGTTAAAAGAAAACTCAGATCATGACACTAGTTTCTATGAGAGATCAGGTAAAGAATTGTTAAACAGTGTAATAGTTAGAAGAGGGAGGTAGTTGCACTATTGTATAAAGAAACAGGCTTATTACTTAATGCATACCTACAGTATATCGAAACAAACACATTGCAACATCCTTTTCTAAACTAATTGATTGAAATTCTCATTTGTAAAAAACACGTCAATATCAAACTGGTAAAAATTCCAATCAAAATACCATCCATCCAAGAAGGATAAGTTTGTCAATGCATCTATTCTATAAAACAGAACAATTGATTTTAAAATATTTTTTCAGCCTTTAGATTAAATCAGTCACAGCCCTTAGATCTCACCCAACTAATTGCTATGAAACTAACTGATTTAATAAGCCTAACAAATCCCAGACCAATAAACTAAATGATTTTTCAACGTGAACTTTTCGAAGTTTTGAATTCATTACATTTTTAAGGAACATAATTAAGTGAGTCATTAAAATAGCCACAAAGGAGGTTTATTTTCAATCTCGCAAATAAGCACATGTCCCATAAACATGAATCATGGCTGATGGATGACAAACCAATAGCCTACGTGCCCAAACTGAATATTGTAAATTTATTAAATGGCCCCATAACTTAGATCTATTGCAATTTAGCCCTAAAAAGTAAAAACGTATACACCAATACCCTCGGTTGCATTTTGAAGAGCTACAAATTTCCTCCAAAATTCAATCTAATTGTGAAAATAAGCTTCACTATGAATCATTGGTGTTTTTTTGGATAGTGCCCTCGCGGCACAGGCAATCCCCTAGTAAATAATAAAATAGTTTTTTTTTTAAAAAAAGATAAAAATATGAACAAAAAAATAAGTTTGGGTAACTGAACGTGTTCCTTCCCTTCCAGTTTCTATCACTTCCTCTTTGAATCTCTCGGAATCCCTCTCCAACACCGCAACCCCCTCTTCTCTCTCCACCCCTCCTCAATCACTCACTTGGCAGCCGTACCCATTAAAACCACCGGCCTCGACACCCAGCATCGCAGCCGAAGCAATCCCAACCCAGAGCCAACCTCCATGAATTCCAATGGCCTACCGAAATTCGTCATCGCCGTCTGTAAGATTTAATTTTTCGATCTGCTACTATTCGCTAAGAATTCATTGTTGTCTCTCAATTTGATTCTCTCTCTCTGTCATGAAAGTGGGGGTCTCTTTGAAATTTAAGTAGTGGTGGTGGTCTCTTTTGAGTTAAGTAATGTTTAGGGGTCCCATTTGTATTTTATGAGTTTTAGTTGAAAATGGTCGTCTATCACCAGACTTGTACTAGAGAACAGAATCAAGGAATGTTAAAAACAATTTATGAATTTCTCTTTCAATTCCTTCTATATCTCTCTTCGATTCTTCTTCTTCTTCTTCGTTATCTTTCACTGTAATTCAACAGAAAACAACCCGGCTAGGTCAGTAACTACTCTGTTCCTGACAATTGATATCAGAGCCAACCTTCCCCCTGCGCAGAGATGTCGATGGCTAGAAGGAACGACGCCAACACTGATACGGGCCAGATCGGTGTGGTCCAAACTCGCCTCCGTGCTGTTGATGGAGCTATTATCGAGCTTCACCATGACCTGGACTTCATTTACGACTGATTGGCACCGCTGGGTCAGATTGGAGAGGTTCGAGATGAAATGAGGAAGCTGAGGAACGGCCTCCTCGCGATAACTAGCAACTAGGAGGTATTGGCGGATTCTGTTTGAAGAACGTTGGATCCGACGAGCTAAGGCATCGAGCGGGATCAGTCAAGCAAACACATGAATCAAAGCTGCAGTGAATCAAAGTTACCTGCTAAGTGTTCGATGAAATGTCGGACCGGGGACAAACACAGGAACACGGTGCTTCTTGTGACAATTCACGACCTAAGGTACTCAATTGATTCTGAAATGTTGCATCAAGTATTTTCTAAGCATGGATATGTTGAGCACATCAGTACAGTCCAAGAATTTCCAATTTTACACGCTCAAATACGGTACTCGAAGGCACTAGATGCAATTTCTGCTCGATATCGCTTACAGGGAAGAAATATCTATGACGATTGTTGTACCATGCAATTTCTGCTCGATTGTTGTACCATGGAAACGGAGTTACAGGTTCGAACTCGTGACGACGAGTTTATCGAACAATAGATTAAAACAGATATATGGGATGGCATTTTACTTAAGTATGGCGATGAGCTTCCATGTTTCGTTGACCTAGTGGAGGGTTCAAATGAAGACACTGGTGATCATTCTATAATAGCTGAACTAATAAGGGGTTCAAGTCGGATCAGGGGTGATCATTTTCATGAAGAGATTGGAACTGAATTTGTGTCTACAGAGGTTGCTTATGGAGAGGCAAATTCAGGGGAAAGTGGGGTTGTACCAGTTGAGTTTAAGCCTCATTTGGTGGGGGTTGAGAACCTGGCGGTGATAAGAAAGTTATGGGCATGGGAAGAATTCCAGCATCCTACCAGAGGAGCAAGTTTTAGAAGCTGAAGTAAGGGGATATGCTACAAAGCCATTGGAACCGGCATTTATCTTGAACTCATCCCTAACTCATGTATTACTTAAATTTGATAGCCTTATATTTGGCTTAAATAAAGTCCGTTATGATAATAGTGTAAGTTGAAATGTTGGATTCGATGGGTGATGTGAGTTTGGAAATAAATCAGAGGGATATAACCAATATTGTGGACGCAATGGAAGAACACAAATTATGGTTTAGGGGGCCAAATCCAGGTGGAACTTGCAACAACCTGTCACTTGATTCATGGGTGCAAGGATTATTCAGTGATCACAGGTGTGATTCATTTGTGATTGCTCAAGATGATGCTACTGTTGCTATTCTTAGAGTAACGAAGGAGAAAATGAATTTACATGGTGATGTAAGGAATGAAAATGCGTAATTGGCTGGGAATTGTGCAACTCCATCTAGCTTGACGCCTACACTTACATTTTCTGGTGCATTCTCTACAAAATGGGGTCAGCTAGTTGCCTTGCTTATAGAGGCTACACCAAAATCGCTACCAACAAATACGACAAGTTTTTATTATCACCACGAGTTGAGAAGAAGCATGGGAAAGAATTCAAAACAGATTATTACTGCAACTTTGGTGGAGGAATTTGGGTTCCAAATCAGAAAAAATAAATCACCACATAGTGCAGCAAAGACACGAATTAAAAGGTCTCTGAAGTTTCAATGTGATACAAGGTACAATTAGTTTTAACTCATTTCCAGTGAAAACATGGTCGAACCTGTTGAATAGCAACATGCAAAGGAAAACAGCTATAAGTTACATTTTTTGTCATGAAAGGATATGTGTGGCAGGCCGTGAGTGGAAGGGAAGTGTTGTACTGGGGCATGTAGCGGCACCATATTGAATTCCATCTTAAGTTTCTTTCCCCTAGCTATTTATTGTATGAAGTTTGATTATATTTCTTATGGTGAGTTTAATGAGCTAATGATAGCTTGGTGTCCTATGCCGAGAAGAGGTGTAGCTGCAATCTGGATTGGTGATCCCTGTAATGATATGGGATTTGAATGGCTGAATGTTACAGCGGTGGAAGGTGATATCGTAGCTCCTCCTGAGCTCACCATAAAGTTCTCAGAAGTAGCTTATCGGGCGTTCCTTTCATTTCAGCTCGAACGGGCTGGTTACACCAACCTTTCCTACAAAAACATCAGGTATGGAAAGAAGTCGAGTCAATTTGGTTTGTCAAGTTAAAGTAGATCGCTTTCTATTCAGGATCTCGTTACCACAAAATGGAGCGGAATTGCAGAATGATCAATTATTAGTGTTGAACCAATCTATTTCTTGGGATGAAGCGACACTGACAATGTGGCTGGTTTTGAAGGATTTCGGACAATGGCAAGGTAAAAAAGTACAACAGCTTCAATGTCATTTCGTTATCCGTGGCCGCAAAATTGTTTTCTTCAGGGGAATTGTGCTCAAGGACAAGCAATGTATAAAGGACAAGGAAGGCTACCATTGTACCCCGTTCAGATGTGATTCTATTAAGGTTCGGAAGGAAAAAATGTGGCTTAAGTTCTTGAATTGTGGCGGTACCAAATTGACTTGCACCTCACCAAACCGTGTAAGTATGCATTTGAAGGACAAAGTGCTAATAGCGAAGTTTGAATTTGAGAATTATTACGCCGATAATAAGCCTAAATGCAAAATGCTTAAATTTGGTGCATGTCATCACAAAATGCTACAGGGTGCTCAGAAATATTCATTTTGAAAAAGGTTTCTCCCCATGTCATCACAAAATACTTTAGGTTTGGTGAACTTATTTTCACACAATTACTCGTTGTTGGTCTCTTAGACTACTAACAGAGTTGTTCCAGCCATGGTGGGTATACAATATTTGGGCAAAATTTGTTGTTGCCTTCCCTAGATCCTTGAGGATAAGGATTTCACAAGAGGGATGGATTGTCATGAAAGTGGGGGTCTCTTTGCAATTTAAGTAATATTTGTGGTCGCTTTTGATTTAAGTAATGTTTAGGGGTCACATTTGTATTTTATGAGTTTTAGTTGAAAATGGATGTATATCACCAGACTTGTACCAGAGAACGGAATCAAGGAATGTTAAAAACAATCTCTGAATTTCTCTCTCAATTCCCTCTGTATGTCTCTTCGATTCTTCTTCTTCTTCGTTATCTTTTACTGTAATTCAGCGGAAAACAATCCGGCTAGGTCAGTAACTACTATGTTCCTGACAATTGGTATCAGAGCCAACCTTCCCCCTGCGCAGAGATGTCGATGGCGAGAAGGAACGACGCCAACACTGATACAGACCAGATCGGCGTGGTCCAAACTCGCCTCCATGCTAATGATGGAGCTATTATCGAGCTTCGCCATGACCTGGACTTGATTTACGACCGATTGTCCCCGCTAGGTCAGATTGGAGAGGTTCGAGATGAAATGAGGAAGTTGAGGAACAGCCTCCTCGCGATAGCTAGCAACTAGGAGGTATTGGCGAATTCTGTTTGGAGAAATTTGGCTCTGGCGAGCTTAGGCATCAAGCGGGATCAGTCAAGAAAACACAGGAATAGAAGTTTCAGTGAATCAAAGTTACCTGCTAAGTGTTCGATGAAATGCCGGACCGGGGACAAACACAGGAACACGGTGCTTCTTGTGAAAATTCACGACTTAAAGTACTCAATTGATTCTGAAGTGTTGCATCAAGTATTTTCTAAGCATGGATATGTTGAGCACATCAGTATAGTCCAATAATTTCAATTTTCAACGCTCAAATACGGTACTCGAAGGCACTAGATGCAACTTCTGCTCGATATCGCTTACAGGGAAGAAATATCTATGACGATTGTTGTACCATGGAAATCGGGTTCGCATCACCTCACATAAAAGAAACTCCAAATCATGTTTTCTGCAAAAATGAAGGTGAAGAGGAGCGATTCAAGCTGCAAGTCCCTCTAAACCAAACGAAATGGAGTTACAGGTGCCAACTCATGACGACGAGTTTATCGAACAGGAGATTAAAACATATATATGGGATGACATTTTACCTAAGTATGACGATGAGCTTCCATGTTTAGTTGACCTAGTGGAGGGTTCAAATGAAGCTACTGGTGATCATTCTATAATAGCTGAACTAATATGGGGTTCAAGTCGGACAGGGGTGATCATATTCATGAAGATATTGAAACGGAATTTGTGTCTACAGAGGTTGCTTATGCATATTTCAACTAGACGGCCTTCCGAGACTCGTCGATACATTCCAGGGACCTGGCCCTGGATTTCTTGGTGAAGGCGACACCCTCCTCGTCAGACTTCTGGTACATTCGGGAGAGGTGAATGGTGGTGACCCTTTCGTCAACCTGGAAGAAATTTGTGTAGAATTTCCTTACCATTTCTTCCCATGTCATGACAGATCCCGCTTCGAGGGTTCTTTACCACTTGTATGCAACGGTTCCCAGAGATTTGGGAAATTCGTGCAAGAGCAATCGAGTATCAGCCGCATGCGGGCCCATCATATCCACGAACCTCATCACGTCTTCGTGGGCGTTCCCACTGACTTCATCAAACTTCTCCCATTTGGGTGCTTTGTACACAGCAGGGTTTGGCATCAAGTAGATATCCTGCGGAATGTGAGGTGCGTTATCTACCCTGGGGATGACAGTGTCCGCGAAGCTTTGGTTGGCGATAATACTGTCGATCCTTTGTTCAAGGGCCGCCATGCTGGCATGTTTTCCCCCATAGGATGGAGTTGTTGGCCCAAAGCCCGGAATGTAGGGCATATTGGGGTTGTAAGGAGGCGGAGGTGGAGGCACATGGCTTCCTAGGGCTCCGCTTGCGTAGAAAGATGATGAAGGATATCATGCGGGGTTCCCTGCCGCCTTCAGGGACTTTTATGTTTTATTATTTAAAAAAAAATGAGATTTGAGTATTTTTTAGGAACTTTTTTATTTTGAAAAAAGAATTATGATTTTATTTTCTTGTTTTGATTATAATTAAATATAATTTTAATAATTTATAATACTAAATAATATATTATTTCATAAATACTGTTGTAACGTATAATTGTTAATTAATATATGTTGGCTGATAATTTAAATAAACAAACATATTAAAAGATTTCATTAAAATATAATAATAGGGGTGAGGGAGGTCCTCCACTGCTAAATATGTGGAATGAGCTTATTAATACAAGCACAGTTTACTCTAAATATGTGGAATGGAGTGAGTCTCATCTTGACAAAACCTGGTAGGATTTTTTTTTTTTTTTTGAGGGAAAATAATATCACTAACAATAAGATCGTTTTCCAATACATCTATCGCCCAATCTGGTGGACGGGTATAAAAACAAAATTAGGAGAATCTAACAGATCTATGAGCAAACACATCAATTACCCGATTGGCTCCACGTCTAACATGGCGAAAGCTTATCTCTTCAAATTTGAGCAGAGTTGCATGCATTCTTGGGCCATCAACGAAATCTCCACGCAAGCTGTGTCTTCTTGTCTTCTTCCACTCCGCCAAGCCGTTAACAAATCCACGCTAAGTTGCGAGTCTGATTCCAGCACAAGCCGCTTACTAGAGTTACAATAACTAAAGTTACACAAATACTGCAAGTCGAGTCAAAAAAATATAGCCACGATATTTTTGTTCAATTTCAATTACTAAAGTTACATTATAAGAACATAGCAGGAAGAGGAAGATGAAGAGAGACCCCGAATCAGTTGTATTTTTTTTTATTTAAGCGTGCAGAATTTCATTAAAAACGGAGCGAGCCGCAAAGACAAAGGAGTACAACATCCCAGGAGGTCCGAAGAAACTAGATACTATGTACCATCAACCCCTACAAAATAGCTGCGCTATATATGCAACGAATGCATAACCCTCATATTTCACTGTAATGAGGGTTATGCATTCGTTGCATATATAGCGCAGCTATTTTGTAGGGGTTGTATATATATATATATACAAGACCTGCTTGTGGCCTGCTGTTGCTGATTGAAGCCCAAAGCTCTTTGGGCTTCAATCAGCAACAGAAGGCCACAAGCAGGTCTTGAGCCCCTTATCCTAAACGTCGTCGGCCACCTCCTCGTCCTCGTCGGGCTCGGGATGGACGGCGGAACGCCGACGGTCCATCCACGGAGCTAGCCGGTCCTTGACGACGAACACGTAGGCGGCGATCATTAGAAGTACCACCGCGCAGAGGCCAACAATGACGAAATAGGCACCCGTGCTGGAGTCGCCTTCGTGGGCGGGTGTCTTTGGATGGTGATTCATGGTCGGCGGTGGAAGTCTTCGTCGGCATTCCATTGGAGAGAGACACTAAGAGATATTTTGAAAGAGAGAGAGAAACTGAGCGAGAGAGAGGTTGCTGTCTGGGTGGTGTTGTCGGTTATCACGAACATTTACTGAGTGAAAAACTAATTGTTAGGTTCCGTTTACCGTTAGGTTTGACCTGCTGGTACCTAACATATTAGATTATTTATGGGTTCGGATTTTGTACAGTACTTATGCGTGCAGTAGTCGTGCAGTACTAATCTGGTGGTGTGAGGGCGTGCCACATGGCGCGCTTGAAGGAAACAAAAAAAGGCAAAAAAAACTCACGCGCCACCAACAATTAAATGTTCTTGATTGATTTTTCTTTACCTCTCACCAATCCACTCTCTCTCTCTCTCATCTATATTTGTTGTTCTCCATCCCTTTTTTCTCTCAACCACCACCGCCAACTCATCTCTCTTTCCCTCAATTTAATCTAACAAGTTCTTTCAAATAATTACAAATAAAAATCGGTACCATGACAATATATTATTACTATAATATATTTATCATTTCATCATAATATCAACAACATCTAACGGTAACATACAAAAAATGACATTCAAAATTACTTTGTGATTGTATTGCTATTTATTTATGTTTTGGTCAGACTACGTAAGTCCATAAAAAACTTTCAAAAGTATAATAAAAAAAATTTGGAGACCGGTTGTCCAACTTAACACTGTTAAAATTCAACAATCGTAGTTAGTACTACTACAAAATAAATTGGCGAAGAAACAAAAACATAGTTGACTAAAGAAGAAAATGTCTCGAGATTTATTCTCTTACAGCTTTGTTCGAATAGAAAAAGTACAAAGGATTTATTAAGTAGTAAAATAATTCTATTTATTACTCGAATGCTTTAACTAAGATTTATTGGAGCTCCATTTGTTCCATCCCCTTGCACGCCTCTACTAATTATCTGTGTAATAAAAAACACAAATATCAGACTACATAACTTTCTTAAGAGTGAATAATAACAATCTAAAAAACATAATCAAAGACTTACTTGTAGCAATTGAGATTGACTTGGGTATACATTATTTGCTTGAGATAACATGTGCCATTGAGGCTGACTTGAAAATATATTTTTTTCTTGAAAAAACATCTGCAAATTAAAAAGAAAGTTCAAACTTGAAAAAAAAAATGATTCTGAACTGAATATTCACATTACGAAAGTTAAAATTATACCTGGGATTGATAAGGAGAAACACAATATTCTGCACCAGCTATAGAGTTTGCCATTTGATAAGAAGTCTGGCTTATATAGTTGTGGCTTTGATTGTGAAATAACTACAAATTAAAATTTAAAAGTATGAGTAAACACGAAAATATATTTACCTTAATCGATAAAGATTGTACAAAGAAGAACATTACCTCTGTGCCCTCTAATTGAGATGAAGATGGTAATGGACTTCGTACTTTCTTTGAAATTTCTTTCCTTGGTCTCTTTGCCTTAGCCTCAAGGCCACTTTTCAGTCGAGATCCTCCTCGAACACCACCTTGCCTCTTCTTTAACCCTTTCACTTGTGTGATATCTATGCTCTCTTCGGTTACAAAGTCCCGCGGTGGAATACTTGAGGTGGTAACATTTTTTGATTGGTGGCGCGTGAGTTTTTTTTGCCTTTTTTTTGTTTCCTTCAAGCGCGCCACGTGGCACGCCCTCACACCACCAGATTAGTACTGCACGACTACTGCACGCATGAGTACTGTACAAAATCCGAACCCAAATTAAATGTTCCTGATTAATTGTTGGTGGCGCGTGAGTTTTTTTTTTTGCCTTTTTTTTGTTTCCTTCAAGCGCGCCACGTGGCACGCCCTCACACCACCAGATTAGTACTGCACGACTACTACACGCATGAGTACTGTACAAAATCCGAACCCAAATAAAATGTTCCTGATTAATTGTTGGTGGCGCGTGAGTTTTTTTTTTGCCTTTTTTTTGTTTCCTTCAAGCGCGCCACGTGGCACGCCCTCACACCACCAGATTAGTACTGCACGACTATTGCACGCATGAGTACTGTACAAAATCCGAACCCTTTTTCTTCACCCTTTAAATTCACCCCTTATGTGGATGTATTTTATTGGTGATGTGATTATAGAAATATTTTAAAATAATTAGCCACAACAATCATATCTTGACACGTAGGAAGTGAACTTGGAGGGTGAAGAAAAAAGGGTGAAGCATAGCGGCCCTCAATAGATTATTGTAAATTATTAGTAATTTTTTTTATTTAATATTTTATTTTACAATCTTTAATTTCACTCAAAAAATCTGGAAGTCACCCAAATTAATGACTTCCCCTAATAAAATCCCGAATTGCCAGCTAGAATTCCGATTTTTTATTGGAATTTTAAATTTTGTTGGCTATGGACAGGTTTGACCGAAATCTCGATTTTTTGACCTTCCTTCCTCCACCTCTCCACTTAATCTCATCCAAACAGGTCCGGCCCAGTGTGAAACGATGTCATATGAATGCTTCCTAAAAAAAAAGCGTGTTGAATGGTTTTTTCACTTAAATTATGTGAATTTCTCTCTCATTCGCAGCAGTTCCCTCTCCTTTTCTCCCTAGAAACCCTATCTAGGGTTCACAGGTTGGAGCCTCAAGCTATTATGGATGCTAATACCTCGAGTAATAAAAATAAAAGAGCGACATGACCAACAACAATGAGTCGCGTCCCTTTCCTTCGTCTCTCCCTAGAAACCCTAATTAGAGTTCACAGGTTGGAGCATCAAGGCAGCAGAGAGATTGTGGATGCCAATACCTCAAGTAAGAAAAGAAGAAGAGAGACAAGAACCACAACAATGAGTGTTGCCGCAAGATATCGAAATTGAGATCGTACTGCGAATACCAGTCAAGTCTCTGTTGCGGTTCAAGTGTGTCTGCAAATTCTGGTACAATCTTATCAGATCACTTTCATTTGCCACATTGTACAATAATGCTATTAGTAGGAGAAAAATCACATTGTCGTACAAGTTTCATCGCCTCAATGAGGATAAGAACTCTACCACCATCTGCTTCCGTTGTTACTTCAATATTCCGGAGAAGTTAACACTTTCCGCTCCGGTAGAGGACATCAATATCGTTGGGTGTTCTCACGGGCTTGTTTGCTTCTCTCTAACGTCAACACAGGATAAATTTGTTGTTTGGAACCCTCCCACAAGAAGCCATAGGCTAATCCTTTCTCCATATTCGATCTTTGATGGATTCCGCAAAGGTTTGAGATCTGGGTTTCTTTTCGATCCCATTACAAATACGTTTAAGTTGTTTCGGATTCTATTTATAGGACCAGCAAACGATTCTCTGTGGAAAAATCGTCCTTGGCGCCGGTACGCTGGTGTGCAAGTTGATATATTCACTTCAAGTGAGAATTCCTGGAGGACGAAGAAAATAGATTTTCCATTTCAATGTCGCGTGGAATGGGGAATGCGCACGGAAAGATATATGTATTGGAAGTTAATTTACTTTGATGATAAAAGGAATGCCGACAAGGTTTACATTCTAGGTTATGACATGGTTAATGAGTTGTTAGTGCGAGTTGAATGGCCTTCACATTGTCTTCTGGGACTGGTTCGCAGAAAGGATTCAAGAGCCTCTGGTTCTGATGAACCCTAATTGCAGAGAATGAAAGGGCGAAAGAGAAAAGAGGGAATGAATTCTTCATTAATGTTAACGAAAGGAAAGAGGCGTATTTATACAATGATGCCAACGGTCGGATATGACTAGGTCATGATCCAACGGATGGATTTTAGGCTAGGGTTTTAATGATGACAAAACGACAGAAATACCCTTATAGACATGGGTAATTTGGTATTAAAAAAAGTAAATAACAGCTGGGTTGTAATATATAGCTGGTCTTGGGCCTTTTGATGGGCTTGATCTTGGATCAGTCTGTTAATACGCCCCCTTAAACTGATGGGGAAGATTGGACCATCAGTTTACACCGTAGACCTTCAAATGGAGCTGCTGGGAGACTTTTTGTGAAAGTGTCCGCTATTTGATCTGCACTTGAAATGGGTAAAACAGTGAGATGTTTTTGTAGGGTTTTCATTCATGGATGCGCAACGGAAACACAAACAATCATAAAACCATGCAAAACCCTCCAAGGATCACAAGTCAAGAGACATAACGATGGTAAATGTAAGAAATCATAACACACCTTAGGGTTCTCCTTTGATGACTTCAACGCGAATTATGTCACGTTCTCTATGGTTGATCCACGCCTAGAGTTGATCCTAGAATCTTCCAAGTCCTTGGTGCTAGCCCGGAAGAGGAAGAGGAAGAAGAATCACGCAAAACGAGACCCAAAAGGAGGGTCTCGGCCTCCTTGTGGCCGACGGGGACGGGCGGCGGCAAAGGGGCGGTCGGGTCCCTTTGTTGCTTGCTCTCTATCCTTTTGTTCTCTCCCACTCTTTGTTATGTTCAATAATGAGCATAAGTTATGTGGGAAGGAAGGAAGGAAGGTCCTTTATATAGTCCAACAACTCCTTGCCAACTACCTAAAGGGCTTATTCTAGTCCTACTAGAATTCAATTTAGTCCCTTCCTTGCAAATTAGTCCCTACTAAGTTTGCAAGGTTTTGCAAAGTGATCCTTCTAATTAATTAATCCAATTAATTAATTCCCAAATCTAGTTCAACTCCATATAGCGTGTGACCCGATAGGTTCTATCTAGTTGGTAGCAACTATTTGCTAATAAGGGGCGGTCTCTAGCAAAACATCCATTCTAGCCAACTAATAGAATAGTCATCTTGACAACCTTTGTACAAGTAATTGTCTCATCCCTTTGTCTCTATATCCGGATTGGACACGAGACATACAAGTCACACTCGTATATCCAATCCATAGTTTCTCGATCCATGGCAATAGCCTTATTCGTGCAAATAACATCAATATCCCATATTGATTTATTTGAGTCTGGCCAGACATTCTATAAGCACTATCCCTCGAGTGGCCTAGGATATCTGCTCCCGTTATGTGGGAGGGAAAAATTCTATCTACGTCCACTACGATCTCTAAGCTTGCTTCTTATTGTATCCAGTACACGCCTTTATAACTACCCAGTTACGGTGTAGCGTTTAATGCTACCAAGATCACAATAATCCACAACTAGAATATCTAGTGACTTCAAGTCTAAGGATGACAATACCATTGCACCGCGAGAAGCGCTTGTGACTCAACATAACGTGTATGTAGCCTTCTCGGAGATGGGTCAATCCAGTGCAACATTCCCTAATGCACACCTATGTGTTGGATCGTGATATCTCCATATCAATCCAACCCCATACTAGTCTATAGATGATTGTCTCATTAATCATTATACTTGACTAGGGATATTTAAGATAAACAACACAATTGTAAATCTAAGGACTTCATTATATTAAATATCCAATAAATAATAAATGAATTTCTAGCCACAAATAAATTCATAGTAAACTAGATTGCCTCTAGGGCATCTATTCCAACAGTCTCCCACTTGCACTAGAGCCAATCTGGCGCATCTCGTATGCCCATACTCCTAGTGTGCCCTTCATGCTTCCACTGCGTGAGAGGCTTTGTAAGCGGGTCTGACAGATTATCATCTGTAGGAATCTTGCATATCCGAACGTCTCCTCTATCGATAATATTTCGAATCAGATGAAACTTCCTGAGCACGTGCTTGGACTTTTGGTGCGATCTTGGTTCCTTTGACTGCGCGATCGCCCCAGTGTTGTTACAGAACAACTCGACTGGATCCGCAATGCTAGGGACCACACCAAGTTCAGAAACAAACTTTCTGATCCAAACAGCTTCCTTTGCTGCGCCATTTGCAGCAATGTACTCAGCCTCAGTTGTAGAATCAGCTACCGTCTCTTGCTTGGAACTTTTCCAGCTCACCGCTGCTCCATTCAAGCAAAACACATATCCCGACTGTGATCTAAAGTCATCTCTGTCGGTTTGGAAGCTTGCATCAGTGTAACCCCTTACACGCAACTCTTCCTCACCGCCAAATATCAAGAAAGCATCCTTAGTTCTTCTCAAGTACTTTAGGATGTTCTTGACTGCAATCCAGTGACTCTCACCCGGATTGGATTGGTATCTGCTTGTCATACTCAAGGCATATGACACATCTGGTCTAGTACATAACATGGCATACATGATAGATCCTATGGCCGAGGCATAGGGTATTCTACTCATGCGTTCCTTCTCAATCTCATTGGAAGGACAACCACTCTTCGAAAGAGTGATTCCATGTGACATGGGCAAGAATCCCTTCTTGGAATCTTGCATGTTGAACCGTTTCAACACCTTGTCAATATATGTACTTTGACTTAGGCCTAGCAACCTCTTAGATCTATCTCTATAGATCTTTATACCGAGTATATAGGCTGCTTCCCCTAAGTCCTTCATTGAGAAACACTTTCCCAGCCAATCTTTAACAGATTGCAGCATGGGAATGTCGTTTCCAATGAGTAGTATGTCATCCACATACAAGACTAGAAAAGCCACAGAGCTCCCACTAACCTTCTTGTAGACACAAGACTCATCTTCGTTTCTGATGAAGCCAAACTCTTTGACCACTTCATTAAAACGTCGATTCCAACTCCTAGAAGCTTGCTTCAATCCATAAATGGATCGTTGCAGTTTACAGACTTTGTTGGCTTGCTTTGGATCCTCAAAACCCTCCGGCTGTATCATATACACGTCCTCGAGGAGATTCCCATAAAGGAATGCTGTTTTGACATCCATCTGCCAAATCTCATAGTCATGGTATGCTGCAATTGCAAGTAGGATTCGAATGGATTTGGTCATAGCGACTGGTGAAAAGGTTTCATCATAGTCAATTCCATGAATCTGTCTGAATCCTTTAGCCACCAATCGGCCCTTATAGGTAATCACATTACCATCCATGTCGATCTTCTTCTTGAAGACCCACTTGCACCCTATGGGCCGCGCCCCATCGGGTGGTTCCACCAAAGTCCATACTTTGTTGGAATACATGGATTCCATCTCGGATCTCATGGCTTCTAGCCACTTCTGAGAGTCTGGGACACTCATGGCCTTCTCATAGGTAGTAGGCTCATCATCTATGAGCATCGTGTCACCGGAATCGGTTACGAGAAGTCCATACCTCTCCGGTTCCTGGCGCACTCTACTAGATCTACGAAGCTCTTGTATTACCTGAACAGGTTGCTCCACAACTGCTTGTGGTTCCTGTTCATGTTCCATAATCGGTTCAGTGATTTGTGGTTCTTGAACCTCTTCAAGTTCTACATTCCTCCCACTTGCTTCTTTAGAGACAAACTCTCTTTCTAGAAACACGCCGGTCCGAGCAACAAACACTTTGTTCTCAGTTGGATTGTAGAAGTAGTATCCCTTAGTTTCCTTAGGGTACCCCACAAATTTACACTTATCCGATTTAGGACCTAGCTTGTCTGATTGTAAACGTTTTACATAGACATCGCAGCCCCAAATCCTCATGAACGACAGTGTGGGACGCCTCCCACTCCACATCTCATATGGTGTTTTCATGACTGATTTAGATGGAACACGGTTAATGGTGAAAGTTGCACTTAATAGAGCGTAGCCCCAAAATGATAATGGAAGATCGGTTTGACACATCATAGATCGAACCATATCCAATAGGGTTCGATTCCTCCTCTTGGACACGCCATTCCATTGTGGCGTTCCGGGTGGAGTGAGTTGGGACACAATCCCACACTCTCTAAGATAGTCGTCAAACTCTTGGCTCAAGTATTCTCCTCCACGATCCGATCGTAGAGCCTTTATACTTTTGCCAAGTTGCTTCACTACTTCATTCTTGAATTCTTTGAACACTTCAAAGGATTCGGATTTTGCCCTCATAAGGTACACAGATCCATATCTACTGTGATCATCAGTAAATGTAATGAAGTAGACATAACCACCCCTGGAAGGCGTGGCAAATGGCCCACATACATCGGTATGTATGAGTGCCAATTGCTCACTATTCCTCTCACCTTTCTTATTTAAAGGGGACTTTGTCATTTTTCCCAATAAACAAGCCTCACATGTCTCATATGATTCAAAATCAAATGAGTCTAGTAATCCATCCTTATGGAGTCTAGATACACGTTTCTCATTTATATGGCCTAAACGACAGTGCCATAAATAAGCAGGATTTAAATCATTTACTTTAATCCGCTTGGTATTAATGTTGTAGACAGGATTGCTTAGATCAAGGACATAAAGTCCATTAAATAATTGCGCACTAAAATAGTGAATATTATTTAAATGAAAGGAACAACAATTGTTCTTTATTGAAATAATAAAACCATCCTTGTCCAAACAAGAAATAGAAATAATGTTTCTGCTCATAGCAGGCACAAAATAGCAATTATTTAATTCTAAAACTAATCCTGAAGGCAGAGATAGCTCGCACACGCCTATGGCCAACGCAGCAACCTTTGCTCCATTCCCAACGCGCAGATCTCCTCTCCTTTAGCCAATCTCCTACTTCTCTTTAGATCCTGCATATTTCGACAAATATGAGATCCACATCCAGTATCTAATACCCATGATATAGAGAAAGTTAAATTGACATCTACAACAAAAATACCTGGTGGTGGTGGAATCACTATTCCAAGCCTCTTGTCCTCCAGATATTTTGGGCAGTTCCTCCTCCAGTGTCCAGGCTGACTGTAGTAGTGACACTCACCTTTAGTCACTCCTTTGGCAATGCCACCAACGGGTTTAAGGGCAGGTTCCTTGGACTTGGCAACTGACTTGCCTTTGCCCTTGGAGGAAGAGGCAAACCTTTTGCCCTTTCCTTTCTGTACCATCATTATGGCCTTTCCCTTACCCTTGTTGATGCTCTGTTCAGCCGTCCTCAACATATTGAGTAAATATGGCAGTGGTTTAACGATCTCGTTCATGTTATAGTTCATAATGAACTGTCCATAACTCTCGGGCAACGATTGCAACACGAGATCGGTTGCCAACTCTTGGCCGACCGGGAACCATAGTCGGGCGAGATTCTCCAAGTACCCGATCATACGGAGTACATGGGGTCCCACCGGGTTCCCTTCTGCCAGATGACATTTGAACAGTGCCTTAGAGACCTCATACCTCTCTACCCTTGCCTGCTCCTGGAAGAGCTGCTTTAGATGTTCGATCATATCGATAGCATTCATGTTTTTGTGTTGCTTCTGAAGCTCAGAAGTCATGGTGCAAAGCATAAGGCAGGCCGCATCATTAGCGTCATCAACACGCTTTTGATACGCCTTTAGGGCAGCAGGTGTTTGGTTCTCTGGACCTTCTGGAACATGCTCCTCTATTGCTTACAGTTTCTTCTCTTGCTTGAGAACAATTCTCAAGTTTCTGTACCAATCATGAAAGTTGGTTCCAGAGAGCTTGTCCTTCTCAAGGACAGATCTTAGGGAATGTTGTGAACTCGATGAGTTGTTTGCCATTTGGAATTCTACAAAAGGAAAATACGCAAGTTTTAGTATTTGTGAATTTTTGACTATATTCAATAATGGCTAGTTTATCAAATATAGCTCCCACTATTTTTCTACGGATTAATAACCCTCAAGATATTAATGCGGAAAATATCCATATATTTTCTAGTGGGCCAAGATACATCTTTCATCTCCTTATGATCTTGCTTTGACAAGTCACCCATAATTTGACTACTTTAGGTAGGAACAATTCCAATTGCATCCCATATGCAACTCTTGGTTCAATTGGGCGAATAACTCCTTATTTATCCATCCATATGGATAATCCCAATTGATTGCCTCTAGGTTTCTTAATCAAATTAATAGCCTAGTTGTGTTCAACCTCTTATCTAAATAATTGCACATTGTTACGTGCCATCGCATTCCATTATGATGAACCAAGTCGCCATGCTTTGGCACGCACGAACTTGGTAAATAATGATGATAATGAGTGTTTAAATAACGAGAAGGCAAGAACACAATATTTGAATTTTGAGGGATTTTAAATTCAATTTTAATTGTTTTTGTTGTCAATATCAACTAATCTATCTATTTGAGTTTGGGCACAACTCCAAATAATAGATCCGGGTTGTCTAATTATCTTATTATCCTAATTGCATGCATCATCCATACACCAACCACACAATAATAAGACATTAAAATAAACAACCACAAAACAGAAATTAAACGTGATGTGGATATGGCCTTTTCTAGACTAAGATAATTCCAAGCCAATGGAATTATCCATGAACCCTAAATAAACACATCTCCATGCGTCTTGATCTTTTGGTCCATCCTTCATAGTCATGTGGAATGCTCCATGCTCCATCTTTTGTGGCTTCTTTGGCTTTGGGCTCCTTTTCTTCAATCTTGGCTAACAATCTACTTTATCTAGCACTAGCTAATATCTATACTAAATAAAATAAATCTCACAAGTTGAGAAAAAAAATGGCACGCAGGCCATAAAACCCCAATTAATTATTACAATTAATTGATCAGCTCGCAGGCCGTAAAACCAAACCACAAAATTAAACATCCACATCAAACCACATCCTAAGGCCATATCCAATCACCATGCGATTTGCACATAAACAGTTAAAATCCAATTTTAACGCGCTTGGTCAATTTTAATTGATTTTAGGATTTCTGGGGTTAAAACGGTCCATGGGCCCAACAATAAAATTGTCCGGGCCCAACAAGATGAACCACAAGGCCCTAGGGCCGGCCCGGCCCAAAACCCACAAGCCTAGGCCCGCGGGTTAGGGCCGCTCGGCCCCTAGGGCGGTCAATCTTGGGCGGCAAGCAAGGGGGGCGGTCCCCTAGGGGGCCGAACCTCCTTATGGGAGTTGTTTCCAAAACAACTCCCTTGCTTGGTGCCCAAGTTTGGTTGTTTCCTTGTTTTGGGAGAACTCCTTCTTCCCCAAGGATGCCGAAACCCTAGATCTAAGATCCTAAAATTTCTCAAACTCACCAATTCATGCATCCAATGCAAAAATTAGATCTTGTTATGATTAATTATTGACAAATTGCATCCCATGCTTGATTTGTCTTGTTTTACGCGATAAACAAACAAATTAAGGTGTAAAACAACTAAAACGTAAAACATAAACCACGTTTATGCTCTACGACATGTGGCTCTGATACCACTGTAGGGTTTTCATTCATGGATGCGCAACGGAAACACAAACAATCATAAAACCATGCAAAACCCTCCAAGGATCACAAGTCAAGAGACATAACGATGGTAAAGGTAACAAATCATAACACACCTTAGGGTTCTCCTTTGATGACTTCAAACGCGAATTATGTCACGTTCTCTATGGTTGATCCACGCCTAGAGCTGATCCTAGAATCTCCCAAGTCCTTGGTGCTAGCCCGGAAGAGGAAGAGGAAGAAGAATCACGCAAAACGAGACCAAAAAGGAGGGTCTCGGCCTCCTTGTGGCCTACGGGGACGGGCGGCGGAAAAGGGGCGGTCGGGTCCCTTTGTTGCTTGCTCTCTCTCCTTTTGTTCTCTCCCACTCTTTGTTATGTTCAATAATGAGCATAAGTTATGTGGGAAGGAAGGAAGGAAGGTCCTTTATATAGTCCAACAACTCCTTGCCAACTACCTAAAGGGCTTATTCTAGTCCTACTAGAATTCAATTTAGTCCCTTCCTTGCAAATTAGTCCCTACTAAGTTTGCAAGGTTTTGCAAAGTGATCCTTCTAATTAATTAATCCAATTAATTAATTCCCAAATCTAGTTCAACTCTATATAGCGTGTGACCCGATAGGTTCTATCTAGTTGGTAGCAACTATTTGCTAATAAGGAGCGGTCTCTAGCAAAACATCCATTCTAGCCAACTAATAGAATAGTCATCTTGACAACCTTTGTACAAGTAATTGTCTCATCCCTTTGTCTCTATATCCGGATTGGACACGAGACATACAAGTCACACTCGTATATCCAATCCATAGTTTCTCGATCCATGGGAATAGCCTTATTCGTGCAAATAACATCAATATCCCATATTGATTTATTTGAGTCTGGCCAGACATTCTATAAGCACTATCCCTCGAGTGGCCTACAATATCTGCTCCCGTTATGTGGGAGGGACAAATTCTATCTACGTCCACTACGATCTCTAAGCTTGCTTCTTATTGTATCCAGTACACGCCTTTATAACTACCCGGTTACGGTGTAGCGTTTAACGCTACCAAGATTACAATAATCCACAACTAGAATATATAGTGACTTCAAGTCTAAGGATGACAATACCATTGCACCGCGAGAAGCGCTTGTGACTCAACATAACGTGTATGTATCCTTCTCGGAGATGGGTCAATCCAGTGCAACATTCCCTAATGCACACCTATGTGTTGGATCGTGATATCTCCATATCAATCCAACGCCATACTAGTCTATAGATGATTGTCCCATTAATCATTATACTTGACTAGGGATATTTAAGATAAACAACACAATTGTAAATCTAAGGACTTCATTATATTAAATATCCAATAAATAATAAATGAATTTCTAGCCACAAATAAATTCATACTAAACTAGATTGCCTCTAGGGAATCTATTCCAACAGTTTTAATAAAGCCTGTTCACGGACATAATGATAACCAAGTTCAATGTGTTTAGTGCGCGGATGAAAGATAGGGTTTGATGTTAAAGCTAAAGCAGACAAGTTATCAGTCCATAAGAGAGGAGGTTGAGGAAGAGATATTTTAAGATCAAAAAACAGTTGGCGAAACCACGAAAGATATGCTGTTGCAGTAGCCAAAGCCCGATATTCAGCTTCCGTTGAGGAGCGTGAAACAGTGGGCTGCTTCTTAGCAGACCAGTGGACCAAATTTGGGCCGAGAAACACTACAAGCCCAGTGGTGCTTCGTCTATCCGTTGGGTCTCCGGCCCAATCCGCATCCGTAAAAATTTGAAGTGGTAAATGACCCTTTTGATAAAGTAAGCCATGTGTTTTGGTGCCTTGTAGGTAGCGGAGAACACGCTTAGCACCACTTAAGTGAAAGTGTGTGAGCTTGTGCATAAATTGACATAAATGATTCACCACAAAGGCGATGTCGGGTCGGCTAAAGGTTAATTATTGAAGTGCTCCTAAAAGTATAAATGCTAGGATTTGGTAAAGCATCGCCTTGAAGCACATGATATTTAATACCCCCGGCGAGAGGAGTTGAACAAGGTTTGCAATTTGACATGTTAAAGCAATGCAAAATATCAGAAATATATTTTTCTTGATTTATAAGGATCCCTTGAGAGGATCGATGAATTTGTAGGCCAAGAAAATAAGTGAGACGACCTAAATTTTTCATGTCAAATTCAGTGCTAAGTGTGTGATTTAAACTTGAGATGTAGGGAATATCATTTCCCGTGACTATAATGTCATCAACGTACAATAATAAAATAGCAAGTTTATTATTGTTATGTCGGACAAAGAGGGAGCAGTCTGCAGATGAGGCTTGGAAGCCTGAAGAAAGTAAATAAGTTGTAAATCTCTCAAACCAGGCCCGTGGGGCCTGTTTAAGTCCATAGATGGACCTGTGTAAAAGACAGACATGATATGGAAATTTTGGGTGAACAAACCCAGTAGTTTGCTTCATGTACACTCTTTCTTTAAGTAACCCATGCAAAAAAGCGTTTTTCACATCTAATTGATGTAGGGGCCACGAAAAGGTGGCAGCTAATGCTAATATAGAACGAACAGTGGCATGCTTAACGACGGGACTAAATGTTTCGTCGTAGGCAATGCCAGGGGTTTTATGAAACCCCTTGGCTTCTAGACGAGCTTTAAAACGTGAAATTGTACCATTAGGGTTAAATTTCGTACAAAATACCCACTTATTACCAATAACATTGGCATGACGTGGAGGTGGGACAAGATTCCACCTGTGCTGATCTAAGAGACTGCTGAACTCAGAAGACATGGCATTACACCAATGTGGAGATTTAGCAGCCTCTGTGTAAGATGAAGGATCAGTGGTGTGTGAAGGTGTAGTAGCAAAAAAACCAACAATAGAGGAAGGAGCAACATAGTAAACCAATTTCTTCTTGAATATGCCGGATTTACTCCTTATTTGCATTGGATGTCCACCATGTGTAGACGGAATGGAGGTAGGGGGGGGGTTGTCATCACTGGGCTAACTGGATCTGCCAAACTAGAACTGGACTGATGCAACCCAGCTCTTCCTATATTTTGTGTAGTATCTGGGGTGGAGTGGGAAGTTCCACCAGTGGGACATGTAATAGGAGAGAGTGGTGCATCAATTCCAACAGTGTGCAGAGAGTTTGTGCCCTCAGAATTGGTGTTGTCTGGAATTTGTCAAGACAGTGTAGTATCTGTAAGGGGAGGGACATAGATGGTGGAGTTATGGACCCCTGAAACAGAAACATAAGAAGAATTAGTAGAAGAAGTAGAGGTAGTAGCATATGGAAAGTTAAACTCATCAAAGTGAACATCTCTGCTAATGTAGAATTTAGAAGTAGATGCATCTAAGCAGAGGTAACCCTTATGCCCAGATGCATATCCAATAAATATGCACTTATTTGTTTTAGAATTAAGTTTGGAGTGTGTATAATGAGTCAATCAAGGAAAGAAAGCACAACCAAATACACGTAAATGAGCATAGTCACGTTTAGAATTAAATAAAAGTTCAGATGGTGATTTGTTTTTGTTTTTTTTTTGGAAGCTCATATGGTGATTTGTTAGATGTGTTTGAACTAGGCATTCTATTGATGAAGTAAGTAGCAGCAACTACTGCATGATACCAGAATTGCTTAGGAAGAGATGCAGTTTCAAGTAAGGTGACAGCAGTTTCCAAAATATGACGATGTTTACGTTCTGCAATACCATCTTGCTGAGGTGTATAGGGGCATGATTTTTGATGTGAAATGCCATTTTCCTGTAAAAATATTTGAAAGATAAATGCAGTAAACTCTCCTCCACCATCAGACCTTCAAATTTTAATTGGAAAGTCAAGTAATTTTTCAACAAACAATTTATAAGTAGCAAACATAGAACTGACTTCTGATTTCAGTTTTAAGTGGAACCAACCAGGTAAACCGAGAGTAATGATCAATAAATAACACATAATATTTGTACCCACTGTAAGATAGTGTAGAAGCTGGACCCCATATATCGTTGTGGATCAAATGAAGAGGTGCAGGTGCATTATAATCAGATAAAGCATAAGGTAAACGTGAAATTTTTCCAGCCAAACATGCTTCACAGAGAGAGTAATTGTGTTTAATAGAAGACTTTAAACATTTCACACATTTAGACAAAAATGATTCAGAAGGGTCACCAAGTCGAGAGTGCCATAGTTGGGATTTGACACGTTGACCCAAAAGAGCTTGCGGACCAAGTTGAAGAGACACGAGAGAGAGGATAAAGCCAATTTTTACTTGGACCCTGAAAATTGATTTTCCCCGTATCCTTGGCCTGGATACAAAATGATTCTTTATCAAAAATAAATCGTGTGTTGTGATCCGAACAAAATTTATGTATAGATAACAAGTTAACAGAAAGATTTGGAACATGAAGTGTGTTATGTAAAGTAAAGGAATGATTAGATAAAGTGAGAAAAGTAGTACCGGAGTTCTGAATAGGAAGAGAGGATCCGTTACTGACGGTGACTGTGTCATTTCCGGTGTAGGGTTCAGCAAGAGAGAGATTCCGAAAGTCCGAAGTCATGTGATTGGATGCTCCGGTATCGATTAGCCACAGATCAGAGAGATGAGCTTGCTGTGAAGATGAGGAGGCGGCCATGGCGGAGAGCTTCTCTGGTGGATGGCGACCTTGGTATGCATAATCCATTCTATTATAGCTGTCTAGGGCCAAATGATAGTCAAGGCCACATATCTGGCAAGTAACCGGGCAAGAACCACCTCGACCCGAACCAGAATTGCGCCCCCTCGAACCGGAGCATCCACGACCATATCCGGATCCATAACCTCGACCCGAAACGCATCCATATAGCTGACCCGAACCGGATCCATAACCCTGACCTGATCCGGAATTATAACCCGATCCACAACCGGATCCAGATCCATAACCGGAGCGACCTCCTCCTCTGGAATCGAATCGACCGCCGCCACGAAAGCCGGATCGACCACCACCAGTGAAACCAGAGGTTTGACGGCCGCCTCGACCGCCACAAAAGTGAAAGAAGGCGGTCGGAGATGAGAGATCAGTTGCAGGGGAGTGAGATTCAAGCATCTATTCCTCAGCCTTGAACAAAACATGCATCTCTTCAAAGGAAATTGGATCTGAGTGGATGCGAAGAGAGGACCTGAAAGAGTTGAACTCCGGTGGGAGACCATTAAGTGTGTAGAGAAACATGTCCTCATCATCGATCTGGACAGTTGAAACGGCAAGACGATTTCGAATTGTTTTGAGCTTCTGCATGATGTATCAATGGAGTCGGAGTTCTTCTTAAGGGTTTGGAGATCCCCTTTAAGCTGAAGGATGTGAGATCGGGTCAGAGAAGCATATTGCCTTTCAAGGATCAACCAAGCATCGCGAGATGTGGTAGATCCAATCACGTGAGTGAGAGACTCTTGAGACAACGTAGCGTTGAGGATCGTCAGGACCGCCTGATCCTGTAAGTGCCAAGCAACGAAGGCCGGATTAGGCTTCGGAGGCTCAGATCCGGTGACCGGGGATAAGAACTCATCAGGACAGGGAAGAGACCCATCCAAATAACCAAACAAAGTATGAGTTCGAAATATCGATGTAATTTGATGCTTCCACAAAACAAAATTGGAGGCATCGAGTTTAAAGGGTAAAAGATTGTGGATATTAGAGAGAAGATAAACAGGCGTTGAAGCCTGGGGTGTGGTGGTAGTGATAGACATTAGAGCTCTGATACCATGAAAGGATTCAAGAGCCTCTAGTTCTGATGAACCCTAATTGCAGAAAATGAAACGACGAAAGAGAAAAGAGAGAATGAATTCTTCATTAATGTTAACGAAAGGAAAGACGCGTATTTATACAATGATGCCAACGGTCGGATATGACTAGGTCATGATCCAACGGATGGATTTTAGGCTAGGGTTTTAATGATGACAAAAGGACATAAATACCCTTATAGACATGGGTAATTTACACTGATATTAAAACAAGTAAATAACAGCTGGATTGTAATATATATATAGGGCCTGTTGGTGGGCTTGATCTTGGATCAGTCTGTTTACGGTGAATTTCTCGCAGTGTTTTCTTCCGAGAGATCTCATGATGAAGAAAATTGCACTAATGTGTGGTTGACTCAGATGGTATGGATAAGCAGAGACGGAGCTACGTAGAGGCAAGGGGGGCAGTTGCCGCCACCCCCCCCCCCCCCCGAAATTTGAAAATTTCTCCTAGTACTCTCAATTTTATTGATTTTTAATGACTTTGAAATATATAATTTTGCCCCCCCCCTTAAAATTCTAAACTGCCCAGTTGTAGATAGTGCTTTCTGAGCTGACAGATCTTGGACACGTGGCAATCATCCAGCACACCATATTGTGCTCCACACACACTGGATCACCAGCCGCGCTGATCCATGTGGGGGTTGCGAGACAGGGCCCTCGCATACCACTGCACGGGACTTGTAGGGACTTAGTGGTTTGGAGGCTAGAGTAAGTCCTGTCGCGTGCGAGCCAAGCCCGCACGCGACCTTTAGTAACTGCTTTTGAGAGATTTATGGCACGAGCTCCATAAACCCGGTCAATCCGGTCAAACCCGGTCAACCTCATAACGGTTCCGGTATTCGCGCATAACGTGCTGTAACGGTCCCTATATACACGGACGAACGTGCCGTTGTGGTTAAGCTAATTAAGCCGCCATTGATGGGCGCATTAACCACACTACAACGGTCACATTCCCTGCTATATATAGGACGTTAACCTTTCCATAAAAAGGAGAACACACTAGCAATACGCGGAAGCTCTGCCAAACCTCTGTCTCTCTCTCAGACATTACTACTGCCTTACTCTCTCCCTACACACAACCCAACTCTTCATGTGCCATCTCTGATCCTCTACTTACGGTGTACACAGAGTTCTCCTCACCGGAATCTCTTGTGCACATTTTGGTGAACCCGATGTGAACTTACCATCAAAAGCAACCATGTCTCAGGAGGATGATGTCAGTAACAGATCGCCTTCCACCGAAGCCGCCTCACGAGAGGAGATCAGCCGCACTCCTACGGCCACCGGTGAAGCCCCGACACTAGATACCCTGGACGCTACCATCCAGAGTCAGGCGAAGGCTCTCAAAGCTCAATCCGCGCAGCTAGAACGGATCATGGCTGTCTTGGGGACTCTTGCACCGAACCCTGCACCAGCCGCCGCCGTTTCTCAGGGAGGAGGAGCCCCTACCGCTCAAGGACTGGGAGTGTCAACCACAACCCCCAACCCTAATTTGCAGACTCCTCCGGCGACTACGCAGCTACCCTCAATTCAAGGGTCAACAGCTCAAATGTTGCCCCTCACTGCTCATACTCCGGCATTGGTACCTAATCCGGCCTCGCAGTATCCCTTGCCTCCTCCAACGGCAATCTGGGGCAATGCGAACGCCCAATACGTCCCCAATCCTCCGGCGGCATTTGTGTCGCCTCCGCCTGCGGCAACCCCTCCTCCTGTTACCGAGGGAAACACTCCAGAATGTATGACGTCTCTGCAGAAGCGCATAGACACCATTCTGGCTCACCAATCATTCGCGGATACCATCATCCCGAAGCTAGACAACGATCCACCTATCTCGCGAGAGATCTATCTCATGCCTAATCCGGTTGGGTACAAGGCTCCCAAATGGGACAAGTTCGAAGATGTCAATGGAAACGCTCATGAACATGTCATGCGTTTCATCGATGTCATGGGGCCGTATGGAGCCGATCCCAAACTACTGATGCGAGAGTTCCCGAAATCCTTGGGGAACGTAGCGTACAAGTGGTACAGGACGTTGGAAGCTGGATCCGTGAAGACCAGGGACGACATGGTCCAAAAGTTCTACACCAAGTTCTTCCAGATGGAAGAAAAGGTGACAATGATCCACCTCTCGCGGATGTATCAGAAGCGCAAGGAGGACGGGATAACTTTCATCAAGAAGTTCAGGGCGAAGTCCTTGGAATGCAAAGATCCGATGCTCGAAAGTAGGCTCGTAGAGATATGCATGCAGTGCATGCGAGATGAATACAAAGGTATGCTCATCAACCTGCAAACGCCTACGTTTTCAAAACTAATCGAATGCACGAAAAACATCGAGCCTATAGTGGAGAGGCAGAAGAAGAAAAATGCTCCAGAGCGATACTCGAGTGGTACTACCTTCAAGATCAGGAGATTCAGTAACAAGAGGGGACGCGAAGCTGAATTCAATACAGTTTCACCCCAGAAGCAGGCGAAGATTGTGAACTTTGACGCACCACCCATGTTCGGTGGAAGAAGCAAGCGACCTCTGCAGGCAGTGGCGCAAGGACGGTGTCCTACCGCCGCTTGAGAGAGCACCCTCCAAGGAGATGGTGAGGGACCCGAAGTGGTGTGAGTACCACGGCAAGGTCATGCATCCCACAGCGGACTGTAAGAAGCTCAGGATTGTGTTCAGCCAAAAGATGAAGAACGGCGAGCTGATCGTCAGCGATCACAGGCAGGATGTGCGCAACAATCCGCTTCCTGCCCACGCGGAGCAAGAATCGAAAGGTAAAGAGGTCGCTATGATCTCGATTGTGGATCTGGAAGAGGTCGCAGAGGATGGTCTACCCATCATTGTCGAAGTTCATGACGATGAAGACTACAGCCTAGACACGGAGGACGAGCGTGCCGACAGGATGAAGGGGTCGCACGGCTTCAGCAGATTCTTTGACGAGATGAACTTCTCAGAGAAATGCCGGAAAGAGATGACGAAAGCGATCTTAAGGATAGCAGAAGACTACGAAGAGGATCTCGTAGTCTCCAATGGGAAAGTCATCAGGGCGTCTCGCTCTACAGAAAAGATTATGACCTTTTCTGCCAGCGACAAAAAGACAGATGCGAGCCACCAGAGGCCTCTGTACGTGACGGCCATCATCAATTGTGTCGAGTTCAAAAGAGCGTTCGTCGACGGAGGAGCAGCGGTTAACGTCGTTTCGCTCCACACACTGAAGCTAGCAGGGATCCCCGAGTACAAGATTGTCAAACGTCCATCTCCGCTGATGGGATTCGGAAGTGACTCTAGAATGACGATAGGATGGATCCGCCTGGGTGTTCAGATTGGCAAAATCAAGTGCTCAGCGAAGTTCTATGTCATAGATGCGAACACTACGTATCACATGATCATAGGTCGAGCCTGGATTCATCGCTTTGATGTTGTCCCTTCAACAGCTCACCAAGTGATGAAGGCTATTTGGAATGACAGAATAGTCGAGATACCGGCTTCAACGAATCCATTCAACATGGATGAAGCACATCTCAGCGAGGCAGTGTGGTCCACCGAAATGGTGGATGAGCAAACACCAGGACCATTCAACCCTACTACTTTACACCTATGGGAAGATATCAAGGATCAGTCACGTGCGGGGGTGACGGTGACAAGGGAGGATGCCAAGGGAAAGCCACCCACGCAGGAAGAGGCGCCGCGGATCGCCTACCAACGAAAGAACGTGTATACTCTGAAGAGAATAGCAAAGCATGACCCTGAAGGCAATGAGATAGAGAGTTTCTACGCCAACGGAAAGAAGTGCTATCGCATATGAAGGTGCGCGGGGATGTCCTCACGCGGGCATGGGGATATCCCTGAGCAAATCAACCAAATCGAGCAGGTTGCGGTAATGGAAAAACCTATGCAGAGCACTCCAGACGAGAAGCTCAAAGAAGCACCCGAATGCATGGAAGACAAGCCCAGACCGCAAAAGCAAGAGCTAAAGGAGGTGTTCCTAAGCCCGAACGAAGAAAAGAAAAGGCCGGTCTTTCTAAGTGCAGACCTCACAAGCGAAGAGGAGAAAGGACTGCTACAACTCCTGACTGAATACAAGGATGTGTTCGCATGGGAGTATGATGAGATGCCCGGTCTGGACACAAGTATCACCATGCACCATTTAGACATTATTCCGGGTCTAAGCCGGTAAAGTAGAGCACAAGAAGCTTCAGGCCAGAGCTTAACGTGAAGATCAAACAGGAGATTGTCAAACTCTTGAACGCCAAGTTCATAGAGCCGAAATTACTTGCTGTTTCAGTGATCTCCTCAAGAAAGATGTCGCATACAGCTGGGATCCGGAGCACGAAGCTTCGTTCGGGTACTAAAGGAATTGTTGACGTCTTCAAAAATAATGATCGCACCTCAGTTAGGATCGCCGCTTTTGCTGTATCTGACGTGAACGAGGAAATCCATAGGGGCACTTTTGGCTCAGGAGTACGAGGGCCAAGAAAGGCCCATCTACTACATCTCTCGCATCGTGCAGCCCGCCGAATCAAGGTACACGGACATCGAGCGTCATTGCTTTGCCCTATTCTTCGTGATAGAGAAGTTGAAACACTACTTTGCGGGTGGTGGTGGTCACAAAAAGTGATCCCATACGGTATCTTCTGACTCACACCACTCCTGGGGGAAGATTGGCGAAATGGTATATGACCATCTCCCACTACGATATCACATGCGTGCGACCGCGAGCGATCAAGTCGCAGGCAGTGGCAGATTTGCTGACACAATTTCCGGATAACAGTCATGAGCCTGTGATTGAAGAAGAATTTGTAGGACCTGAAATCTATGCAGTCGATGTACCCTATTGGACGCTCCATTTCGACGGCTCGTCCACAAGGAAATGTGGAGGCATTGGGATAGTCTTGACCAAGCCAGATGGGGAGGTCATACAGATGTTCGCCAAGCTTGACTTCGCAGTCACCAATAACGAAGCGGAATATGAAGCTCTCATTGCGGGACTTCGAGCGGCAAAGGCCTTGGAAGTAAGCAACTTGACAGTCATGGGGGACTCCAAGCTAATTGTCAAGCAAGCCTCGGGCGAGTACGGCTTGAAGGAGATAAATCTTCTGTCATACCGGACTTTGGTACAAAAACTGGTGCAGCAATTCTGCGACGTTAGGTACGAGCACAAGCCCCGAGCAGACAACAGGCATGCGGACGCTTTGGCCACCTTGGGATCCAAGGTTAGTACAGACAAATGTTCTGCAAGAATATCGATTGAAGTGCGAACATCGTCCGCGTTAACAGAAGACGCGTGCGACGATGAACACATGGACGATGCGGACTGGAGAAAGGCAATCTTACGGGCCATCGCAGAAGGCACAAGCAGCGAAAACTGGGCACTCACAAAGGGGTATTGCATACATGACAACACCCTTTACTACAAGGGCCCTGGCGGAATACTCATGCGATATGTCTCCGAGCAAGAGGGACAGATGCTGCTAGAAAAGATTCACCAACATGCTTGCGGAGAAAGCGAAGTGTCAATCTATCGGAAAGCTCAGAGATATGGCATTCACTGGCCAGACATGTCGACGGCCGCAACACTAATACAGGGAAAGTGCGACAGTTGCGCACTGATCAAAGATTCTTTACTCATCGCTCTAACCGATGATGATGCAGATTGGAGGAAACCACTCTTTGATTTTCTCACCCAGGGTACTGTACCCGAATCAAGAAAATAAGCTGAGAAACTGAGAAGGAAAGCGTCCCGATACGTGGTACCAGAAAACCTGCTTTGGCGAAGGGGCCATGAGGGCAACTTGTTGCGATGTTTAGACAGCAGGGAAGCACAAGAAGTGATGGATCTTTCTCATCAAGTGGAACATCAGGGGGGTGCGAAGTTATGCAGGCAACTCCTCTCAATTGGATATTTCTGGCCCACGATGGAGGCTGATTACCGCGCCAAAGTACGACGCTGCCAGGAGTGTCAATTTAAAGGAAATCTAGTGCACGCTTCTGCTGTAGATCTGCATGCATTAGGAACAACATGGCCGTTTCACACATGGGCTCTGGATTTTATTGGTCCCATTCGACCAACCTCGCATGGGAATCATTTCATTCTCACCGCGACGGAGTTGTTCACCAAGTGGGTGGAAGCAATACCACTGAAGACGGCGAATGCGCTAGCTGTGGTCCAATTCATCCAAGAAAGCATCATATGCAGGTTCGGAATTCCCAACACCATCCTTTCAGATAACGGCACTCCTTTTGTTAATCTCCAGGTGGCTGCGAAGCTAGCAGAATACAACATCAGGCAGATATGCTCCACCCCCTACTACCCGAAGGGGAATGGGCAAGCAGAAGCAACCAACAAGACGCTGTTGAGAATTTTGAGCAAGATGGTCGCAGATGACCACAAGAAGTGGGCTGATTCCTTAAGCATAGCCCTGTGGGCTTACCGGACTTCTCCAAGGACACCCACAGGGGTCTCCCCATTCCTCCTATGCTATGGAGCTGAGGCTGTGATACCAACGGAAGTAAAGGTCAACTCTGCAAGATTGGCTTTCCATGCATTGTGCGACAATCAACGCGACCATGACTTGGTCCTGCTAGAAGAAAAGCGAGAGCAAGCTAAAAGAACCAACAAACAGTATCAAGAAAGGATTGCTCGTGCGTACAACAAAACAGTCCAACGGAGAAATTTCGCAGTTGGAGATTTGGTCTTGCGCGCGTCTGACCATTGCATGCGAGAGGCGGCTCACCCAAAGTTCGCAGCCAATTGGGAAGGGCCCTTTGAAGTCACAGAAGTCTTTGACAGTGGCTACTGCAGCATACGGAGGTTGCACGGAACGACCTCAACCCCAAGCTCAGTCAACATGCGATGGATTAAGAAGTACTATCCTTGACTTCTCTCATTTTATGCGTTTTATTACAACGTTGCCTTATGCTCTGTATAGCTATGATTCGCACAATCTTCTCTCCCATATGAGAGAATTGTAATCTCATCTCTCCCATATGAGAGTACTATAATAAAAGACTTCTCCCAAATGAGAAGAACTTTATACTTCTAGCCTTTTTTTATTGCTTCGTTTAGTTTATTATTAATGTTAGCAAAAAGCCTATCCGCCGTGATAGCAACTTACTCGAATGCGACCTAATTGATCTTTTAAGCCTATCTGTCACGATAGCAGCCAACACGAATGCGATCTTAATTGATCTTCTAAGCCTATCTGTCACGATAGCAGCCTATGCAAATGCGATCTTAATTGATCCTCTAAGCCTATCTTCCACGGTAGCAACTCATGCGAAAATGATCTTAATTGATCTTCTAAGCCTATCTGCCACGATAGCAGCCCATGCGAAAATGATCTCAATCGATCTTCTAAGCCTATCTGCCACGATAGCAGCTCATGCGAAAATGATCTTAATTGATCTTCTAAGCCTATCTGCCACGGTAGCAACTCATGCGAAAATGATCTTAATTGATCTTCTAAGCCTATCTGCCACGATAGCAGCCCATGCGAAAATGATCTCAATCGATCTTCTAAGCCTATCTGCCACGATAGCAGCTCATGCGAAAATGATCTAAATTGGTCTTCTAAGCCTATCTGCCACGATAGCAGCTCATGCGAAAATGATCTAAATCGATCTTTTAAGCCTATCTATCACGATAGCAGCCTATGCGAACATGATCTTAAATGATCTTTCAAGTCTATCTGTCGTGATAGCAGCGCTATACAAATGCGATTTAAAAATCGTTCTTAAGTCTACCTGTTGTGATAGCAACATTATGCAAAATGATCTTAAGTGATCTACAAAGGCCTATCTGATGTGATAGCACCTGCACTTTAATCTGGAGCAAATCACAAGCCTATCTGCCAAGATAGCAAAGCTGCGCGAGCACGATCTCGAACGATCTAAGAACATATCTGCGAATCTATACGACAGATAGCAAATACGAAGTGTGTATATAGCACTACAGAAGGCGAAATTTTCCAATACGCATGCGAAACTGTAATTTGTTGTAACAAGACAACAAATATTACAAAGTGATTTATCATTATGAGTCAAAAGGACTTACAATTTATCTGTCTAGATAGCAGCTTACAAGCGAAAAAGCTCAAATCTAACTACGCAACCAACATGGCTTATAATGCATCTAAAAAGTAACTTACAAGCGAGAAGTTACACATCGGGGGAATCCTAACTGAAAAAGGATGAAACTAGCGGTCCTAACATCGGCTATGCGATACACAAATTTGCGGCCAAAGATCTGTAGCAAGTAGGGCGCTCCTGCGAGAAGATCAACCCGCCATTCACTACGTCCCTAGCAGCAAGATCTGGGTGACACTACATCCAAGATCTCAGGATCTGACAAGGCCTCTGTCTGATCAAGATATGTACCAGAGGAACCACCTGTTCCGGCGTATGCAGCCGTACAAAACAGGGGAGCAGTCATTCCTCGGGTAATGGGCTCCTTGTCCAAATAGACGAGCGCATTGGCTCGCCACCCTGAGTTCAAGAACGAGGAGGCAAGAAGTTCTCCTCCGGGCATGCTGGAGGAGAATCCCGCCGTTCATTACGAGTTGGTAGCAAGGTCAGTACGGCGCTGCACCTCGCCGGGAGGCGGCCGGAAACATGACCTGCAAACATAATAGACGAAGAAAATTATTCGAACAAACATGAGGTATTATCTCCATCTTCTTTATGATGGTTATAAAGATCAATAAGCCTTATGAAGCGGATCTTGGAAACTATTTCTATAGCACAAAGCGCAAACTCAGGTTTCACAACTTGAAGTTGCCATGAATCAACGAAAAATAAGCGTTGAAGCCAGCAGTCGTGAGGACTCACGGCAAAGCACATTTTGGGGATGAAGAACCCAAATAGCAATAGGCAGGGTTTATATAGACCTTGCGGAGACTCTTCAGTTGCCAAGATGAGTCAGCAGAATTTGAAAAGAGGGTAAGGTCAATCACTTACGCCTTGAAAAGCGGTAATGATCAATTACCCTACTAAAGGCTACGACGATTCAGTTGCGTATCCTAATTAATGATGGATAGTCATGATTCGGATGGACTTCCCAAGGAAAGCGTGCTTATCTAATGAGCAATTAGCGCGAAAATCAAGGCAGAATATCAATTGCTGATGTCATAATTGGATATGCACAGAGATATTCTAGCAAATCCCGGAAAGGGCAAAACGGGCATTTCGATTTTCTTTTTGAAAAAAAAGAGGGGGGAGAAACCCTAGCAACATTACAGTAATGTTTTCAGCTATTTATTTGCTACTTTTCAAAAGTTCAAAATAAACCCTTGATCAAGGAGTCATGGGGGGTAAACTGACGGCTCAGATTTTCCACCTGCTCCACTTCCTGCTTCAATTGCTCGCATTTGGAATTCATTTCATGATAGAGCTTCATAGCTTCTTCAACCTTGTGCTTTTGCTGCTCTACCTTCTGCTTCTCAGCTGCGAGGTTTTGATGGCCGCGTTTCAAAGTTACGGCCGCACGAATCAAGGTAAGTCTTTTGATAAGAAACTTGAAGCCCAGCCTTCCTTGAACTTTGGCGAGAAGATTTTGGCACATGCCAAAAAGCAATTCGGCACTCTGAGGAGAAGTGGTCGCAGGTGTGGCCACAGACAGCTGCTCCAAAATACAGACTGCTTCGGAAAGAAACAGCCTCCTGTCAAAGGACCCTATCTCCAGAGACCTCACAAATGACTGGGGGTAGGCAAGGCGCATCCGAACTAGCCAGTCCACGTCGGCTTGCTTCAAACCTAAAGCAATATCAAAGCCAAGTTAGACTACCAAATTCGCAAATGAAGGATGCGAGATGCGAACAGCAAATCATGACATACCAGTTCCTTCGAGGATCTCGCGCAGAGAAGGAATGCGCATTGCTGGGGTGGATGAAGATTGCCCTCGCTCCATTGCCCTTCTATCAGCTGCGAGCTCTAACTCCTCATAGTTGGGGGGAAGAGTATAAGTGATAACTCCTAAATAAGAGTCATCCTATATACACTTTATATTGTTATTTGTGTGTGTTTCGGTGCAAAGTGACGAATTTCGGGCTTATTTGAGAAGAAAATGAGTTTTATGATGTTTTAGAGCTTAAACGTACAATCCGGGCGTTTCTTGAATAGTTTTACTTATGATTTGTATGATTTTGTCACATTTGATCTTCGCGGTATTGTTTGTGTTGTGATTTACAGGAACACTGCATGAGGAGAGCAATTGGAGAGAAGAAACGAGCTTCGGAAGTCAAAGAGTACGCAAGAGAAGCAAAGTTAGAGGAACAAAAGTGACCAACCTTCACTATTTTGATGATATCTTGAGTTCTACAAAACCTGCTATAGTGAGACCGGTGTCAAATGAAAGTAGACTCAAAGATCTTTCCAACGGTAGGTCACGGAGCTCAATCAAAGTTCGGACGAGAAAGATATGGTCTGGCAAAGTTGACACAAAAACGAAGAAAAGCTGGTAAAGTTTCACTGGACCAGTGTGCACTCTTCTGGATGTATATGGAGTTAAGTATACAATTTTGGATCAAGGCCTGCGCCATTGGAAAGTAGACATTCAGGGCTTTCCAACGATATAAGATGGACCCAAACCGAAGTCCGGATGAGGTAGAAAAGGCCCGCGCAAAGTCAGCTTATGAATTTTGGCCGAGAATTGCAAACTGGAGGGGCCGGATTGCAAATTCGGCCAAAATACATTAAAAATCGTGCCCAGCCCTATACATGAAGATTTTTAGGACCAAAAGGCAGAGTAGGCTGCTGGAGACAAAGAAGAACACATTGGAGGAAGGCTTGGAGCTTGGAGTTCGTCGTGAGAGCGAGGATTCCATCGTTTGATCTCTCTTCTCTATCTTTTTCATTGTTTTTTATCATGAACAACATAAACTTCATCTTGTTACTCATGAATCTCAGTAGGTAAGTTCATTATCGGGATTTCTCCATGGTAGCTAGGGTTTGAAGCCGTTTTGGCGGATTATGAATTTGATTCACGTTTTGCTTAAACTTAATTGATGATGTTCTTGTTTGCTATGTTTAATTCATACTCTTAATCTATCTTGCTATTGTGAGACGTTGCAGTAGGAAGATTATAGGTAATACGTTAGTGAAAGCAACGAATTGCCCGGATAATTGAATTAAGCACGTAGTCACAGGTTAGAGAAATCAACCACCGACTGTGAACGTTGAGTAGAATTAGATGATCGTCATTATATGTTTTAGGGATAATTAGAACTCGGTAACTCGGTTGTAATTTGACCTAGGCATAGAAAGCTAGCTTGGTAACTCGGTTAGAATTATTGCTCGTTTGACAAATTAAATCATCATTTGTGTTTCAGAACGTAATTCGTTAACGGTGGAAACTTAGTGAACCTAGAGAAAATCCTGATATTTTTCTCATCACTTACTCTCTTTATAAATAATTGCGTTTTTATTTATTTTTCTTAGTTATTAGAAAACTGAATTTGCTTGCCCACACAAAGTTAATCATCTTAGTTAATTCACGACAAGTCCCTTGGGTTCGACAAACCCGGATTACCGGATATTACTACACGCGATAGCCGTACACTTGCGGTTGGATAGTGTCAAGTTTTTGGCGCCGTTGCCGGGGACTTCGGTTGAATTAGTTAGAATTATTAACTTTAGGGAAATTTGTTTTTTGCTTTTGTTTATTTATTTGTTGATCTCAACTGCTTCCTAGCGAATTGTTGTGCAGGTATCTTGGTGATCATGTGGGGGCAGAATTACTATGGGCATTCTTCAGGCTATTCACCGTACTACTCCTATGGAGATATGTACACCCCTCCTCCTTGCAATCAAGAAGATGAGGAGATGAAAGAAATATTGAAGCTCATGATAGCTCAAAGGGACATAATGGAGGAAGGGCTGGATAGGATGGAGGAAACTGTCATGCGTCATGGACAACGCTTGGCAGAACTTTCGAGTGCATTGGCATATGCAGATAATGACGATGAGCCAAGTAGCATCATTCCTGACTTAGTTGAGGAGTGCGAAGAGGAAGACGAAGAACTCCCAGAGATCTATGTTTATAATACTGTCCATCATGAAGTAATAGATCCTCTGGTCGCTTCAGACTCAGATTCGGACTCAGATTGGGATGATATTGTGAAGCCTGTACAACTTGTGCCTCGAATAATTCCGGATCCATGACATGAATGGGAGAGTGTGGACATCGCAAGCTTATGGCCCACTGAAGATATTTTCTTTGAGGAAGAAAGTCATGAAGCTAATGAATTACTGCATGGAGATGTTTGCAAGGACATGTATCATAAAGTTCCTCCGCCTAATTCATATCTCTTGGAGATCATAAAATTGGGTGAATCACATGAGAAAGACCAAATATCCCAGTTTTATGCAATCCATGATTTACCACCCGTGATTCCAAGACAAGAACGAATAAAGGAAGTAGGAAAGGAAGAACGCATGGTTGTAGTCGTTCCACTTGAGATACTAGATTCAAAGAGCCAATCCTCAACGACTGGAGTTTTGAAGAACTGGAAGAAGAAGAAGACGAGGAAAGGTAGAGTGAGGCATGTGGCGGCTAACAACTTTTCTTTCTTCTTGCCATTATCTTGTGCATGCTCGCTTGAGAAGAGACAGAAAGAGAAGCGATGGTGGAAGAAGAAAAAATGGAGAGAAAAACCTCCTTAACATCTTTTGAGGTAACGGGGTTGGGTCGTCGACCTTAAATTACACGACGCTTGTTGGGAGGCAACCCAACGTATTTTTTGCTTAAGTTAGGGAGTGAGTTTTTAATACAATTTTGTCTTTTTAGTTATTTATACGGAGAGATGAGAGAGAGAGGGACTAATGATGTTTCCTAGTGACATACATGAGCAGGTTATGGTAGAATCGACCCCGGTGTGCCATGGCACACATGACCTTTACAGGGACTCGTGCATGCGAGTTGGGATTCTTCAGACATGGATTTTAGTAGAGGAGGGCAGTCGACCACGGTGTGCGAGTACACATTGACTGTATAGGAGCATGGTGGCACCACTACTGTGCTTGGGGACTGCTTGGCGTGATTTCTTCCCCACCCTTGAGGTGGTTGTGAGTATCTTTTTCTCTTACTAAATGTTGTGTTTCTTTTATGTAAGTATGTCATGCTCCATCTCATCTACTGGCCTTCCGCATTGATTGCTGATTCCTATGTATACTCTCTGAATTCGTTGAGGACAACGAAGCATTCAGTGTGGGGGTGATTTATCTGTTTGCTAGTCATAGTGTCTTGCATAGCCAGTTACATGTAGGATGTGTCTAGGTTGTATTGTGAGTCAGTATTGTGGTTTATGTTATGTTTTTCCTTATATTGTCGTATTGTGTAGAGTAATTTACATACTGTGTGCACTTTTAAATAATTGAGTCTACCCACCAAAAAGTTGAGTTGTGTTGTGTCAATTTTTTTTTTTCGTGTCAAAACCTTGCATATAGAGGTAGGATATAAAAAAAATACAAAAAAATGAGAAAAGAGAAAATCCATAAAAATTGAAAAATTGAAAATTTGAGAAAAAGGCAATTGAGGATCTTGAAACTGAAGAGAGCTTAGTGAATGAATCCTTTTGAGTAGGAAGTGCCGTAGTAGGGAAATTTTTATTCTTTAAATATTTTGTGTGGAGGTTTCACTAAGGATGTCCCGGGAATTTTTGGAAGTTGTGAAAGAATGACATGTAAAGTATACCTAAGTTTCCTATAGTGTGCTAATTAGATTGAGTTTTGCTTGTAGCTGAATATTCTGTTTTCAAGTGGAAACTTGTGGTCTCTTGTTGATCTGGGGTGGACCTTCGTGTAGAGTTGGTTTCATGTGGTACGGTTGCCTCAGCCTAAGTGAAGTTGAGGGGCGTACACCACCATCTCTTACAGTGGTCACAAGAGTTAACCGAAAAAGCCCACGCTCTTTATGCTCTACTGCACGGTTGTAAAAAAAACAGAGGAGGAAAGAAAGAAAAATGAGAAAATCGAAAAAAAAAATGTGCTTCAAGGAGAAACAACCTAATGTGCTTCCGGTCACACGGAAAATTTGGATTCCATCCAAGTAGAGCTTAGAGAGGAAAACTAGAGTCAAGCCTTATTTCACAGGAGTTGTGACTCCCTTCACTGGGACAATTTGCATTCAAACACAATAAAGGCTAAGAGGGTTTGAAAACCTCAGATGATTCGGCGAAGAAAGGCTACAGTGAAATTTGAGCTTGATTAGACCCAATGAAGCTTAGGACGTGCTTGTGTCTTGGCTTGAATTGGTGGAAGAAAGGGGACACCTTAGTGAGATTTTGCATAGAATCAATTTTATTTCAAATTCTTGCTACGTGTATATGAATTTCAAAAAGGATTAGTGAGAGCTTGTTGATTTTCAGTTGATGAGAGGGAGATTGCCTGATCTTACCAAAAAGAAAGATTTAAAGCGCTTTGTGTTTTGTGTTAAGATAGAGTCTAGAATTTGCATTTGCATCATATTGCTGCATTGTTGTGTCGTGAGTCGTGTTTGAGTCATGTGTGTCTTGTCGGCAAGTAGATAGACGTATGCAGTAGATGAGACTTTGCTCGGGACGCGCAAATGGCAAGTGTGGGGGTATTTGATAACTCCTTAATAAGAGTCATCCTATATACACTTTATATTGTTATTTGTGTGTGTTTCGGTGCAAAGTGACGAATTTCGGGCTTATTTGAGAAGAAAATGAGTTTTATGATGTTTTAGAGCTTAAACGTACAATCCGGGCGTTTCTTGAATAGTTTTACTTATGATTTGTATGATTTTGTCACATTTGATCTTCGCGGTAGTGTTTGTGTTGTGATTTACAGGAACACTGCATGAGGAGAGCAATTGCAGAGAAGAAACGAGCTTCGGAAGTCAAAGAGTACGCAAGAGAAGCAAAGTTAGAGGAACAAAAGTGACCAACCTTCACTATTTTGATTATATCTTGAGTTCTACAAAACCTGCTATAGTAAGACCGGTGCCAAATGAAAGTAGACTCAAAGATCTTTCCAACGGTAGGTCACGGAGCTCAATCAAAGTTCGGACGAGAAAGATATGGTCTGGCAAAGTTGACACAAAAACGAAGAAAAGCTGGTAAAGTTTCACTGGACCAGTGTGCACTCTTCTGGATGTATATGGAGTTACGTATACAATTTTGGATCAAGGCCTGCGCCATTGGAAAGTAGACATTCAGGGCTTTCCAACGATATAAGATGGACCCAAACCGAAGTCCGGATGAGGTAGAAAAGGCCCGCGCAAAGTCAGCTTATGAATTTTGGCCGAGAATTGCAAACTGGAGGGGCCGGATTGCAAATTCGGCCAAAATACATTAAAATCGTGCCCAGCCCTATACATGACGATTTTTAGGACCAAAAGGCAGAGTAGGCTGCTGGAGACAAAGAAGAACACATTGGAGGAAGGCTTGGAGCTTGGAGTTCGTCGTGAGAGCGAGGATTCCATCGTTTGATCTCTCTTCTCTATCTTTTTCATTGTTTTTTATCATGAACAACATAAACTTCATCTTGTTACTCATGAATCTCAGTAGGTAAGTTCATTATCGGGATTTCTCCATGGTAGCTAGGGTTTGAAGCCGTTTTGGCGGATTATGAATTTGATTCACGTTTTGCTTAAACTTAATTGATGATGTTCTTGTTTGCTATGTTTAATTCATACTCTTAATCTATCTTGCTATTGTGAGACGTTGCAGTAGGAAGATTATAGGTAATACGTTAGTGAAAGCAACGAATTGCCCGGATAATTGAATTAAGCACGTAGTCACAGGTTAGAGAAATCAACCACCGACTGTGAACGTTGAGTAGAATTAGATGATCGTCATTATATGTTTTAGGGATAATTAGAACTTGGTAACTCGGTTGTAATTTGACCTAGGCATAGAAAGCTAGCTTGGTAACTCGGTTAGAATTATTGCTCGTTTGACAAATTAAATCATCATTTGTGTTTCAGAACGTAATTCGTTAACGGTGGAAACTTAGTGAACCTAGAGAAAATCCTGATATTTTTCTCATCACTTACTCTCTTTATAAATAATTGCGTTTTTATTTATTTTTCTTAGTTATTAGAAAACTGAATTTGCTTGCCCACACAAAGTTAATCATCTTAGTTAATTCACGACAAGTCCCTTGGGTTCGACAAACCCGGATTACCGGATATTACTACACGCGATAGCCGTACACTTGCGGTTGGATAGTGTCAATAAGCCGCATCAGGTGCGATCGCAGCCCCGATCTGCGAGCCCCAAAAGCTCCACGCAGGAAGAGGTGCCGCCGGCTCAGTCATTGCTGGAGGCGTGGTGGCAGCCGATGTTGCTTGGCGAGGGATACTTTCATATGCGATAGCATCAACAGCATTTGTTCTTATTTCCTCAGCACCAGCATGGACATCTTCCTCCATTAGCACAGTATCAGCATCGGCATCATCAGAAAGTTCGATGACATCCTCAAAAGGCTCTCCTGCATATTCAGCAGCTGCGACGGGCTTCTTGGTATGAGAACTCGGCACCGGGACATAGGACGCAGAAGGTTGACTCCTTTGCTCCAACACGGGTTCATCAGCAATGCCTGCAAGACAAAATGCGATAGTGTGAGGTAACTTGTATCGTACATTATTTTACTATCTTTGCTAAAGCTAAGAGCAAGCACCTCCACGCGAACGTGGGATTGCAGTATCCTCATCATACGCTAAGGACGTGGAACCTTGCCCTATTAATGTGTCCTCGTTAAGCATGTCTTTAAAATGAGCGTGACCTGGGGCGCGAAGAAACCAGTCATGATTACGTTTTGAGTTGCTAAGCCTAGCTCATGCATATCGTTCAAGTGATTACCTGAGGGTTCACCGCACTTGCCTACTAGCCAACGGCGAATGTCAGCTTTTGACACACCATGCTTTAATGCACCAACAATAACATCTCGATAAGTTACTGCGAGATTAAAAATCTCACCTTCATTGCCGCCTGCAATTTCTTCAAAATCTGCTTGGGCTTGCTCTAAGGCTGCCGCATCCTCTTCTGGAGCCGCATCCTCCTCTTCCGCTTGAGGAGCCATCTCTTCGGGAAGCACATCTTCCTCATCAACTGGACGCACTAAGTCATCAACATGCTGTTCTTCGAGGCTCCTCTGTCTCATACGCTCGAGCTCCTCCTCTTCTCGCTTTCTTCTCCTTTCAGCAGCTTCCGCAGCTGTCTTCCTTGACTCGGCGAGAATATCCTCGCTTATGGGTTCATCAGAAACACCAGAATGAGTACCCCTCTTCTGCCTCTTGGCCAAAAGGCCACTGATGGTATCATCATCATCATCATCTGCGAAGAAACTATTGGTTCAAAATCAAGTTGCAAAAGAGTTACGATAATGAGAAGGGAAACGCGATTGAGATACCTCCTGATTCTTCCTCATGTATCCCATTTACTCTTTCTTCTTCTTCTTCATCTCCTTCTCTTGGCTCCCGCCTCTCCTCTTCTTCCTCCTGACCGAATGGAACGAAGGTCTCCACTGCGAGCTCCTTCCGCGTTTTACCGGTCATGCGACCTTTGCCTTTGTCCTTGGCAGAAAGGGATCTCGCAGGAGGGGAAGTTGGAGCGCTTCTAGGGGAAGAAATTGTAATTCCTCTTTGCCTAGGCCTCTTCGCTCTTGGCGCGACAGTCGCTGGAGGAGACGGATCATCTCTAGGGGGAGACAAGGCCGGAGCATTGTCTATCAGCGAGTCAGCAAAAGCATTCATGACCTCGCGAATCCTGGCTTCGACCTCAGGATCCATCCTCGATGCTAGCCGAAACGACTGTCCTTGTCTTCTTGTGGTAACAATGGTGTTAACCAGCGATTTGGAAGGCTCACCAGATGCAAACCTCCGCACATGGTACTACAGCAAGTAGTGTAGAATAAGGTCGTCAATATATCGAAGTAAAGAAGCTTAGCGCATGCGAAAGAAGTTGCTTACCTTAGCAAAAGTTTCGCTATATCTGATGACATGCGAGTCCTCTTTTCTAACCGCGGCGATCTTTTCATCTAGAATGATGGCAGGACACAAATGGTTCTCGTGATCCAGCACTGAGTAGCAACCATATTCAGACTCGTCCAGACTTGGGACGAAAAGCAAAAGAGTTTCTTTTGATCACAAGAGCTCTACTTGGCTGGGGGGACTGCGTCTCGAATCTTGTGTGCTGGGCGTTCCAGTATGCGAGCCAGTTTTTGGAATAACCGCCTTCGCGGTTACCTGCAGGTTGCTCAAAGGGAAGATTGCTCAGCAAGACTGTTTTGCACTCCTTTGTCAACAAACGCTTATAGCAGCCTCTGACAATAGACTGTGGCCAGATTGATGGCGTCACCGCATCAAAACCGAATTGGGGAGAAACCCGAGTGGGATCAACGTCCACGGTAATCCTCTCGTACCTCGGCGCGAGCTCACGAACATACTCTGCGAGAGCAGGAAGGGAACCTCGCAGGCACCAGCAAAAGAATTCGCGATAGCTGATAACTCCTTAAAAATATTCATCCTATATACACTTTATATTGTTATTTGTGTGCGTTTCGGTGCAAAGTGACGAATTTCGGGCTTATTTGAGAAGAAAATGAGTTTTATGATGTTTTAGAGCTTAAACGTACAATCCGGGCGTTTCTTGAATAGTTTTACTTATGATTTGTATGATTTTATCACATTTTATCTTCTCGGTAGTGTTCGTGTTGTGATTTATAGGAACATTGCATGAGGAGAGCAAGTGGAGAAAAGAAACGAGCTTCGGAAGTCAAGAAGAAGCAAGAGAAGCAAAGTTGGAGGAGCAGAATTGACCAACCTTCACTATTTTGATGATATCTTGAGTTCTACAAGACCTGCTATAGTGAGACTAATTTCAAATGAAATTATACTAAATTATCTTTCCAACTATAGGTCACGGAGCTCAATCAAAGGTCGTACGAGAAAGATATGGTCCGCCGAAGATGACCCAAAAACGAAGAAGAGCTGGAAAAGTCCACTGGACCAGTCTTCAGTATTCGGACTGTATCTGGAGTTACATATACAATTTTGGATCAAGGCCTAAGCCATTAGAAAGTAGACATCTAGGGCTTTCCAACGATATAAGATAGGCCCAAAACGGAGTACGGGTGAGGGAGAAAAAGCCCGCGCAAGACCAGCTTATGAAATCTGTCTGAGAATTGCAAACTAGAGGGGCTGAATTGCAAATCCGGGCAAAATACATTAAAAATCGTGCCCAGCCCTATACATGACGATTTTTAGGACCTAAAGGCAGGGAGGGCTTCTGGAGACAAGGAAGAACAAGTTGGAGGAAGGCTTGGAGCTTGGAGTTCGTCGTGAGAGCGAGGATTCCATCGTTTGATCTCTCTTCTCTATCTTTTTCATTGTTTTTGACCATGATCAATATAAACTTCATCGTGTTGATCATGTATCGCAGTAGCTAAGTTTATTATTGGGATTTATCTATGGAAGCTAGGGTTTGAAGCCGTTTTGGCGAATTATGGATTTGATTCACGTTTTGCTTAAACTTAATTGATGATGTTCTTGTTTGCTATGTTTAATTCATACTCTTAATCTATCTTGCTATTGTGAGACATTGCAGTAGGTAGATTATAGGTAATACGTTAGTGAAAGCAACGAATTGCCCGGATAATTGAATTAAGCACGCAGTCACAGGTTAGAGAAATCAACCACCGACTGTGAACGTTGAGTAGAATTAGATGATCGTCATTATATGTTTTAGGGATAATTAGAACTTGGTAACTCGGTTGTAATTTGATCTAGGCATAGAAAGCTAGCTTGGTAACTCGGTTAGCCTTATTGCTCGTTTGGCAAATTAAAATATTATATGTGTTTCAAAATGTAATTCGTTAACGGTGTTCACCTAGTGATCCTAGAAAAATCCTGATACTTATCCCTCGTATTAGTCTCTTTTGATAATTATTTTGTGATTTAAATTATTAGTTTAGTAAAACAATCCAATTGCTTGACCACACGAATTTAATCATCCTAGTTAATTCACGACAAGTCCCTTGGGTTCGACTAACCCGGATTACCGGATATTACTACACGCGACAGCCGTACACTTGCGGTTGGATCGTTTCAAGTTTTTGGCGCCGTTGCCGGGGACTTCGGTTGAATTGATTAGGATTATTAACTTTAGGGATTTTATCTTTCTGTCTTTATTTATTTATTTGTTAATCTCACCGGCTCCCTAGAAAATTATTTTACAGATAACTTGGTGATCATGTGGGGGCAAAATTATTATGGGCAATATTCAGGCTATTCGCCGTACTACTCCTATGGAGATTTTTACACTCCTCCTCCTTGCAATCAAGAAGATGATCATATGAAAGAAATATTGAAGCTCATGCTAGTAAAAAGGGACAGAATGGAGGAAGGGCTGGATAGGATAGACGAAACTCTCCAGCTGAAGGGACAACACTTGGCAGAACTTTCGAGTGCATTGGCATATGCAGATAATGACGATGGGCCAAGTAGCATCATTCCTGACTTAGTTGAGGAGTGTGAAGAGGAAGACGAAGAACCCCCAGAGGTCTATGTCTACAATGTTGTTCATCATGAAGTAATAGATCCTCGGGCTGCTTCAGACTCAGATTCGGACTCAGATTGGGATGATAGTGTGAAGTCTATACAACTTCTGCCTCGCATAATTCCAGATCCATGGCATGAATGGGAGAGTGTGGACATCGCAAGATTATGGCCCACTGAAGATATTTGCTTTAAGGAACAAAGCCATGAAGCTAAGGAATTAATGCATGGAGATGTTTGCAAGGACATGTATCAAGAAGTTCCTCCGCCTAGTCCATATCTCTTGGAGATCATAAAATTGGGCGAATCGCACCAGGAAGACCAAAGGCCCCAGTTTTATGCAATCCATGATTTACCACCTGTGATTCCGAGACAAGAGCTAGGGAAGGAAGCAGGAAATGCAGAACTCATAGTTGCAGCCGTTCCACTTGAGATACTAGATTCAAATGGCCAATCTTCGACGGATGTAGTTTTGAAGAATTGGAAGAAGAAAAAGAAGAGGAAAAGTAAAACAAAGCATGTGGCCGCTAACAACTTTTCTTTCTTCTTGCCATTGTCTCATGCATGCTCACTTGAGAAGAGACAAAAAGAGAAGCGATGGTGGAAGAAGAAGAAGAAGTGGAGAGAAAAGTTGCCTTAATCATGTTTGAGGTAACTGTGTCGGGTCGTCGACCTTAAATTACAAGGCGCTTGTTGGGAGGCAACCCAACCCATTTATTTGCTTTTGTGTAGTTGTGTTTTTAAATTCAATTATTTTACTATGTTATTTTGGAGAGATGAGAGAGAGAGGGACTAATGGTGTTTTTCCAAGTGACATATTTGAGCAGATTATGGGAGAATCTACCCCGGTGTGCGATGGCACACATGACCTTCACAGGGGCTTGCATTGGTGAGTTGGGGATTCTTCAGACATGGATTTTAGCAGAGGAGGCAGTCGACCCCGGTGTGCGAGTACACATTGACTGTATAGGAGCATGGTGGCGCCATCACTGTGCTTGGGGACTGCTGGGCGTGATTTCGTCCCCACCCTTGAGGTGGTTGTGAGTATCTTTTTCTCTTGCTAAATTTTGTGTTTATTTTATATAAGTATGTCATAGCTCCATCTCATCTACTGGCCCTCCGCATTGATTGCTGAGTCCTATGTTTAATCTCTAAATTCGTTGAGGACAACGAAGCATTCAGTGTGGGGGTGATTTATCTGTTTGCTAGCCATAGTGTCTTGCATAGCCAGTTACATGTAGGATGTGTTTAGATTGTATGGTGAGTTAGTGTTGTGGTTTATGTTGAGTTTTTACTTATATTGTCGTATTGTGTAGTGTAGTTTACATACTGTTTGCATTTTTACATAATTGAGTATACCCACCAAAAAGTTGAGTTGTGTTGTGTCAAATTTTTTTTCATGTCAAAGCCTTGCATATAGAGGTAGGATATTAAAAAAAATACAAAAAATGAAAAAAAGAGAAAATCCATAAAAAATTAAAGATTTAAAAATTTGAGAAAAGGCAATTGAGGATCTTGAAACTGAAGAGAGCTTAGTGAATGAATCCTTTTGAGTAGGAAGTGTCGTAGTAAGGAAATTTTTATTCTTTAATATTTTGTGTAGAGGTTTCACTAAGGATGTCCCGGGAATTTTTGGAAGTTGTGAAAGAATGACATGATAAAGTATACCTAAGTTTCCTATAGTGTGCTAATTAGATTGAGTTTTGCTTGTAGCTGAATATTCTGTTTTCAAGTGGAAACTTGTGGTCTCTTTTTGATCTGGGGTGGACCTTCGTGTAGAGTTGGTTTAATGTGGTACGGTTGCCTCAGCCTAAGTGAAGTTGGGGGGCGTACACCACCATCCCTTACGGTGGTCACAGGAGTTAACCGAAAAAGCCCACGCTCTTTTATGCTCTACTGCACGGTTGTAAAAACAGAGGAGGAAAGAAAAGAAAATGAGAAAATCTGAAAAAAAAGTAAAGAAAAAAAATTGTGCTTCAAGGAGAAACAACCTAATGTGCTTTTGGTCACACGGAAAATTTGGATTCCATCGAAGTAGAGCTTAGAGAGGAAAACTAGAGTCAAGCCTTATTTCACAGGAGTTGTGACTCCCTTCACTGGGACAATTTGCATTCAAACGCAATAAAGGCTAAGAGGGTCTGAAAACCTCAGATGATTCGGAGAAGAAAGGCTACAGTGAAATTTGAGCTTGATTAGACCCAATGAAGCTTAGGACGTGCTTGTGTCTTGGTTTGAATTGGTGGAGGAAAGTGGACGCCTTAGTGAGCTGATACATGGAATTGTTTTATTTAAAATTCATGCTACGTGTATGTGAATTTCAAAGAGGATTAGTGAGAGCTTGATGATTTTCAGCTGATGAGAGGGAGATTGCCTATTCTTGCCAAAAAAGAGAGAAATTTGATGTTTTAAATAGTTGTTTTAAGATCGAGTATAGAATTTCATTTGCATCATATTGCTGCATTGTTCTGTCGTGAGTCGTGTTTGTGTCGTTTGTGTCTTGTCGGCTAGTAGACAGATGAATGCAGTAGATGAGACTTTGCTCGGGACGCGCAAATGGCAAGTGTGGGGGTATTTGATAACTCCTTAAAAAGATTCATCCTATATACACTTTATATTGTTATTTGTGTGCGTTTCGGTGCAAAGTGACGAATTTCGGGCTTATTTGAGAAGAAAATGAGTTTTATGAAGTTTTAGAGCTTAAACGTACAATCCGGGCGTTTCTTGAATAGTTTTACTTATGATTTGTATGATTTTACCACATTTTATCTTCTCGGTAGTGTTCGTGTTGTGATTTATAGGAACATTGCGTGAGGAGAGCAAGTGGAGAAAAGAAACGAGCTTCGGAAGTCAAGAAGAAGCAAGAGAAGCAAAGTTGGAGGAGCAGAATTGACCAACCTTCACTATTTTGATGATATCTTGAGTTCTACAAGACCTGCTATAGTGAGACTAATTCCAAATGAAATTATACTAAATTATCTTTCCAACGATAGGTCACGGAGCTCAATCAAAGGTCGTACGAGAAAGATATGGTCCGCCGAAGATGACGCAAAAACGAAGAAGAGCTGGAAAAGTTCACTGGACCAGTCTTCAGTATTCGGGCTGTATCTGGAGTTACATATACAGTTTTGAATCAAGGCCTAAGCCATTAGAAAGTAGACATCCAGGGCTTTCCAACGATATAAGATAGGCCCAAAACGGAGTACGGGTGAGGGAGAAAAGGCCCGCGCAAGACCAGCTTATGAAATCTGTCTGAGAATTGCAAACTAGAGGGGCTGAATTGCAAATCCGGGCAAAATACATTAAAAATCGTGCCCAGCCCTATACATGACGATTTTTAGGACCTAAAGGCAGGGAGGGCTGCTGGAGACAAGAAAGAACAAGTTGGAGGAAGGCCTGGAGCTTGGAGTTCGTCGTGAGAGCGAGGATTCCATCATTTGATCTCTCTTCTCTATCTTTTTCATTGTTTTTGACCATGATCAATATAAACTTCATCGTGTTGATCATGTATCGCAGTAGCTAAGTTTATTATTGGGATTTATCTATGGAAGCTAGGGTTTGAAGCCGTTTTGGCGAATTATGGATTTGATTCACGTTTTGCTTAAACTTAATTGATGATGTTCTTGTTTGCTATGTTTAATTCATACTCTTAATCTATCTTGCTATTGTGAGACATTGCAGTAGGAAGATTATAGGTAATACATTAGTGAAAGCAACGAATTGCCCGGATAATTGAATTAAGCACGTAGTCACAGGTTAGAGAAATCAACCACCGACTGTGAATGTTGAGTAGAATTAGATGATCGTCATTATATGTTTTAGGGATAATTAGAACTTGGTAACTCGGTTGTAATTTGATCTAGGCATAGAAAGCTAGCTTGGTAACTCGGTTAGCCTTATTGCTCGTTTGACAAATTAAAATATTATCTGTGTTTCAAAATGTAATTCGTTAACGGTGTTCACCTAGTGATCCTAGAAAAATCCTGATACTTATCCCTCGTATTAGTCTCTTTTGATAATTATTTTGTTATTTAAATTATTAGTTTAGTAAAACAATCCAATTGCTTGACAACACGGATTTAATCATCCTAGTTAATTCACGACAAGTCCCTTGGGTTCGACTAACCCGGATTACCGGATATTACTACACGCGACAGCCGTACACTTGCGGTTGGATCGTGTCAATAGCGCTCATGGAAATACTCTCCATCTTCGAAAAGGAGCTCCTCTGAGAAGGCAACACCCTTAGAAGGATACAGCTTTGGAAACCATCGCACGTTTTCAACACGCATGGCATAGGGCCTGGCTAATGAACTCTTGTCGATTATCGCATATCAGGCTCCAAACGCACTTGGTATTGTTTGTTCCGAACCACCTCGCAGCTCTGCCGCTGTTACGCTCCTCCACCGCGCCTGGGGGACACCGCCTGTTGGGCTTAGAAGCAACTGGAGCATAGGAAGGCCAGCGCTCAAAGACCCACATTGTCAAGAAGGAAATGTTAACAAAAGTCAGTATGTCGAGGCGGCCACGCGATTCCTTCATGGCCACGACCAGCTGATCCAGTCTGTAGTACAATGTGCCCAAGACCAAGGGTCCGAGTGTGACTTTCTGGCCGAGAGCCAACTTCACAGCAAGGGGCACAACGTGATAGAAGACCCCATCGTGCGGGTGGCCATCGATTAAGTACCTCGACAACCAAGCGCAGAGAAAGGCGCATAGGATTAAGTGATAACCCTTACCCTCCACATAGCTCTCAGCCTTTGGGTTTTCACTCAGAAGCTTCTTGGTAATGCTGCTGTTCGCATAATCACGGAAAAAGTACTGCACCCATTTGTTCCAAGTATTTTTCGCAGATGTGTCAACCAACTGCCAGTCAGGAAGGACTTTTGTAGTGGTCCACCGGGTGGAAATTTTCTTCACCTCTGTCAAGCACTCCTCCATCTGCGCGTACAGAGCGAGCTCCGCATCCGTCCTCAAGGGACTCAAAGGATCCACCTCGCCTATGGGAGATAGATCGTACAGCATGTGCACGTCCTCGAGCGTGGGGGCAGCCTCGAACTCAGCAAAGTGAAATGTGTGAGTCGCAGGCGAGTAGCGGGGAAGAAGGTTTAGAAGCATGGACTGGTCCAGCTTCACGGCAGCACCCTTCATAGCACGAACGGCGAAGTATACGCCGGCCTCATTAAGAGTCACAGCATGATTGGTCAACACATGGTCAATCCACTCATCCATGTAGTCCAATTTCTGAACAAAAGCTTGGGTGGAAATCGCAGCATACGGGAAGTACCCATTTTCGATTCCTAATCGAACCACGTCCTCGGAGCCAATCAAATCAAGCAAGGCCGAGTTAACTGGAGGGATTAATGTTAGCAATCCCTCATTGGGGACAGAAGCAGGCAGTTTCTTTGCCTTAACCCTCGCATGGTAGAAGTCTTTGCCACCCAGATAGGGGGCTTTTCGCCATAGAGCTTGCGGAAGATCAGGTATTTCTTCGTCCTCCTTGGTAGGTCTAGTTCCTTTTATCTTTGCCATTCCTGCGGAAAAGCAAGAAAAAAAGGGGGGAGAAATATGCACACTTCAGTTTGAATTCTGAGATTCAAGATCTACAGACAGTTTCTGGTACCAATTTAAGAAATTAGAGATTGGAATTGTTTGCATTATCAGAGATTTCAAAACCCTACATTCAAGGTCTTTATCATTGGGGGACTGAATCGAAATTGGATTGTCAGTTTCTTCACAAGTTTTCAGCAGATAATATGTCAGGGATTTGCAGATCCAATACAGTTCAAAGCATATGTTAGTATATTAAAATTGAACAAGGCCGTTTCTGTAAAGCTTGCTTGGATGCAGACAGTTTAGAAAGACGATTTGCAATTTTGAATTGGTGATTGATTATCTGGATCTGCTCTCGAAGACTTCCGGGTATCATTCACTTTAAGAGAAAGAAGTGATGCTTTGCAACAATGGAGAGTACAGAGTATTTATCCAAAAACAATGAAGGGTTGCGTCCTTTCAGTAGTCGAATCGCAACCGTCACCGTCGAATCGCGCAATCACAGGACAAGCTGACGTCACCCCTAAAACCCTAAAGGCCAGACGGCACGACTCTAGGGGTTTTAGGACATAATGGCACGCACGGGGGCTGAATTTACTCATATTTGAATTGGAGCGTGGCGGCGACGTGTATGTTGGTTTCCGCGCATGGAAGTCTATCCAGCTATGAGTCTTCACGCGCAGAAAGGGGGCTAATGTAGATAGTGCTTTCTGAGCTGACAGATCTTGGACACGTGGCAATCATCCAGCACACCATATTGTGCTCCACACACACTGGATCACCAGCCGCGCTGATCCATGTGGGGGCTGCGAGACAGGGCCCTCGCATACCACTGCACGGGACTTGTAGGGACTTAGTGGTTTGGAGGCTAGAGTAAGTCCTGTCGCGTGCGAGCCAAGCCCGCGCGCGACCTTTAGTAACTGCTTTTGAGAGATTTATGGCACGAGCTCCATAAACCCGGTCAATCCGGTCAAACCCGGTCAACCTCATAACGGTTCCGGTATTCGCGCATAACGTGCTGTAACGGTCCCTATATACACGGACGAACGTGCCGTTGTGGTTAAGCTAATTAAGCCGCCATTGATGGGCGCATTAACCACACTACAACGGTCACATTCCCTGCTATATATAGGACGTTAACCTTTCCATAAAAAGGAGAACACACTAGCAATACGCGGAAGCTCTGCCAAACCTCTGTCTCTCTTCCCAAGTTCGAATCTCTTCGCTGTCAAGATGCTTTTTGTTTCCGATTTTTTTCCTTTTCTAAAAAATTGTCAGTGAGAATCTAACCCATGACCAACCACTTGCAACAAGAAGCCTTAACCGCTGCGCCAAATGGATAGTTTACAAAAAGAAAAAAAAATAACATCTGGCTATATAACAACAGTTTCAACCGTTCACTATGAGACTTTTGACTTTTGATTGTTGACTTTTGACTTCGTGAATATTGCGCGAGCTGACTTGATTTCCTAGCTCCGCCACTGTGGATCAGTACTCTTGGTCTAAGCAACCGTCTTTCATATTGTTGGGTACTGTATTTCCACTAGGAAGTTTGTGGACGAATGAAGTTGAC